>BTPG01000001.1:244408992-244978992 GCA_036245525.1 Semisulcospira habei
GCTTTTTGAGAGAAAGAAGTCCCGCTTTGTAAATCTTATCATCCGTTGTCAAAGTAGGATCAGGTAAAATTAATTTCGCTGCTCTTCTGTGTAAGGAGTTCAGTCTTTTTAAATGTACATCTCTGCAGCCATCCCACACCGTCGAAGCATAATTAATGTTGGACTGAATATGTGCATAATAAAATAATTTTCTGGTTTCAAAGTCAGTGAAGTGCTTCAGTTTGGACAGCATGAAAATGTTTCTTGAAACAGTTTTACACACTTTATGTGTGTGTGCCTGCCATTTGAGCTGATCATCTATGATAATTCCAAGGAGGTGGTGTTCAGACACTTGCTCAATAGAATTGCCTTCAAAGGACAAATCAAGTGAAAGGGGGCTTAATTGGTGTTTTTGGCGTGTCGCAATTACCATTGACTTGGTTTTTGCTGGATGGATACTCATTGAGTTACGTGAGAGAGAGAGAGAGAGAGAGAGAGAGAGAGAGAGAGAGAGAGAGAGAGAGAGAGAGAGAGAGAGAGAGAGAGAGAGAGAGAGAGAGAGAGAGAAAGATTCAATGAAGCTTTATTTATCAACGGTTGAGGCATTGACATCGTCATAGACATAGCCATTTTTCAAACCTGCCGTTGCTACAAAACTACGAGACAAAATACCAAAAAAATAAGTATATAGTTAAATGTAAATGAAACAAAAACATTGCTAGTTTAGGGAAAGAAAGTCCCATGACAATCTCACACATCTAAACTGACACAGAGAGAGAGAGAGAGAGAGAGAGAGAGAGAGAGAGAGAGAGAGAGAGAGAGAGAGAGAGAGAGAGAGAGAGAGAGAGAGAGAGAGAGAGAGAGAGAGAGAGAGAGAGAGAGAGAGAGAGAGAGAAGAAAATTCCTATTGTCATACCCCCCGTAAAATTTTAATAATAAGTATTACTATTGTAGTTGCCTCGGTGATATGTGGTTCATGTACAACTATGATATTCCGCAGTTGAAGGAATCACGAAACAGGAAGTGTGTTTCCATGAAAACCACCCCGCAGTTTGTGAAACGTGACACTAAAACCTGAAGTGTGCTCCATAAAGTGAGACCATGTTTAAAATTTAGTGCAGCTTCACCTCCATGGCCGTATAATTAGGACACGTAGTATTTGCTGTGGATGCGAAACACTACCCTGTGAGCAAAGGAGCCTCGGGCGTGCCGACGGCGGCCGCAGTTGGCCCGCGCACGGCCGTGCGCGGGCCAACTGTGGCCGCCGTCGGCCGCGAGGTCCTGTAATTGAATTGGAAACCTACATGTTCTGGGGGGTTAACTGACGTGCAGCAACAGCCCCTGAAGTGAATAGATATATAGCTTGATTAGCATAGTGCGAAGCACATTAAACTTCGGATATGATGCTGAAATCGTCAAGGGTCCAACAATAGTTGTTAGATCCGAAGTTTGTCATAAGCGAAATAATTTACATACGAAAAAAAAAAAAAAAAAATCCTGACCCAAAAGGTGACTGCTATGCGTGTAAAATGCCGAGAAGAACCCAACAGAGAAAGAAACGCGCTTGGAAAAGGCGTGCAACACAGTTTATTTAATTACAATTGTGTTGTATCTGTCTTTTCGAAAAAAAAATTTAGTCAGGGGATATGAAAGGTGTTCTTATCGCCGACTTTCTTCTTATAACCGATTTTGTTATCAGCGAAATTTAGTTGCATTGTGTGTACAACAAAAGTTAGTGTTGTTTTAAAAAACCGTGAATGGTTTCTCTCACTTAAGCTATATGACTCCAAGGCTCTGCCGAGAAATACGCCATCCGACAAAAATGAGTCATATCGACTTAATTCCATGCAATCCGACTATGAGCTATCATGGTCGACCCATCTCTTGATCCTGGGACGTCAGTTCGGCGCCGAAGATACACACTCCCGTACCCTTATTCCTTTCACCACCTCACATCACAACACATTACGCGATCAAGGGGCATAGATCCTCATGAGCCCCACAAACTGCAAGGGCTTCTTAAAAGATACACCTGCCCTTTATCACTAGCCTTAGCCCTTACTTACATCTGTGGTTCTAAGACGGAGAGATCTGTCAAAAGGATTGAATGGAATTTAGTATGCTGGCAGTAAAATTTCATGCACCTTGGCTACTGCCGCTACCCTTGTGGCTATGGCCATTAAATTTAATATACCCTGGATATCGGAAGTAAACTTTAATATTACACCCTGGATACTGGCCGCCAGGGGTCGCTTTTGAAGAACGGAGGGTGCTTAACCCCGTAACTGACGGGGCTCCAACAAACAAGCCAGAACAAGCAACAACAAAAAAGACAGAAGACAAGGGGCATAGATCTTCATGCGCCCCCGCTCATTTAAAGTTGCATGCCTCGGGCAGAGTTAGTCGTGAATGAATCGGCAATCGTTCTATAGATATCATTTGACAGGCGACTGGCAGAAAGAAGCGGTTACACCGGATAACCAACTCAGTCTGAGGCGTGTCGTCAGTCTCGCCATCCAGCAAAGACGCATAGACTATCATGAGCCCCCCCTGCGACTATATGGGCTCATGAGAATCGATGTCTCTCCCACAATTAAGTGATCACTCTGGAAGAAAGCAAAAGTAAAAACCATCATGTCCTTTTTAGGGTGAAAATAATTTTTTTTTGTAATACACGTTTAGTCGACTTTGCATGCTTAACCCTTATCATTCGGAATACACCAGTGTGTGAATATATTTGACTAAAATAGTTCAAGGGTAGTGCCAGAATAGCTTGGCGCCTCTAGGCCTCTAGGCGCCAATTTATTCTGGCACCACCCTTACTGAACTAAAGACATTGGTCTATATCCTTATCTGTAAGTACTATAATGTAGCTTGCATAATATGGCAGTGTACAAATGTTAAGCTTTAGAGCCAAGTACGATATGGGTTAAAGGTGGGATATAACGAAATTCGGATACAACAAGACTTTTCCGGAGGTCCAGACCGCACTTCGCTTATTACACACTTCGGATCATAACAACAAAAATCGGGTCACCTGGCCATTCCGCGTTACGTCCAGAATTTACTGTGAACAACGAAATAGTCGGTTTTCACATACTGGAACAGCTTTTGCCATCACCGTGCAGAGCGAAGGAGAGTATTAACCCTTTCAGCGCCAACACCCTACAGCAGGAGGCGTATTGACCATGATAATTCAAGGGTAGTGCCAGATTAGCCTCCTGAGAGTGGTACATAGTCGTTAAGTAACACTTCCAAAATTGGGGAAATGCGCCCTTGGCGCTAAAAGGGTTAAAAAAGAAATTTTCAAAGGATGAGATCACGACTTTCACTCGCTGCTGGCAGAACCGCGATTATCTCCTCGCTGTGAGTAACAGACGTAAAGTATGAGAATGATCTGTGGCACCGAGAGACATGCAGATCCTCACGTTCCCCTTGCAACCTTCAGCGTTGAGGTGCATTAAGGTTCATCCCTCATTTCAGATAAAGCGGGCCCATGCTATAACCCACTGAAATCAAACAAGCAGCGCAACTCATTCGGCTCAACGCGCGTATTTCCCAAATTTTGGAGGCGTCATCTAACGACTATGCACCTGTTGCAGGATATGGATCGACCATGATAATTCAAGGGTAGTGCCAGATTAGCATGGCGTCTGTCGGCGCCAAGCTAATCTGGCACTACCCTTGAATTATCATGGTCGACCCATCTCCTGCTGTAGTGCGTCAGGGCGGAATGGTGTAAGCTGTTTGTTTGACTGCAGTGGTTTATGCATGTTCTTTTTATTGGGCAAAAAGTGGGCTTGAAAAGGCACTTTGATGCAGAATACACCCAGCAGCATGCCCATGTCTACCACGTGAAGGCAAAAGACAGTATGTCCATTTTTGAGAAAAGCAAGATTTTCATTGTTTTGCAATAAAAATCACGCTTTTCACAACATTGACTTATTGACTTTTGCCTCCAAGAGCAATGAAAATGTTGCTTCTCACAAAAATAGTCTTACTGTCTTTTGCCTTTACAGTCAGGCAGACAACCCCCCCCCCCCTTCTTCCCCTTCCACCCCCCCCCCCCACACACACACACACATGCCCCCATTGTCAAAATTATTGTAAAAAGAATGGTTTCTTTGTAAAAGAATGTTTTCTTTGTTATCTGAATACAGATAGTCCAAATATATTAGATTATGGTTGTTGTTCTTTTGTTTTTGTTTTTTCTTTTCTTTTTTTACCAACATGATGCAACACTGATGAGTGATGAGAGGGTCGTTTTCGTTGTGCTGTGTAAAAAATAGATTAAATTTTAAAAAATGAAAGGACGGCAAAGGGCTACATTTCTTTTGTGTCACATGCATTTTTTTTATTTAGCAACTCTCTCTCTCTCTCTCTCTCTCTCTCTCTCCAACTCGCGCGGTCTCACGGTCGAGACCGGAAGGTGTATGTGCAGAATTTGTGCAGCAACGGGAGATAAACAGACCCGAGACGGGGACACAAGGGTGACAACTCTTCCCACAATCCCTTCAAACAGAGAGCGGCGCGCAGGGCAAACAGGCTAATATGGCTGTACAAGGCACCCGTTTCGTCGGACTAAACAGGGTGTGTGTGCACACCCACACACCGACCACACGCCCGCCGTGCAGCGAACGCAAAATTCATAAGCGACAGGAACAGATTTTCATGCGCTCCTGGTGTGAATCTACCTCTCACTGAAAGAAATAGACTAATATTAACACATTCGAGACGTGCCGCATACGGATATGAGGCAGAGCAGCGTATCCGTTTGCGGCACGTTTCGAATGAGTTAATACATTAAAATGAAACTTTTGATTTTGAAGATTTGGCCTTTGCAGAGTCACTGTGCGTACCAATTCGCGAGAAAGATCTCCATGATAGCACTAGGAACGGAAAGTTATTTTGGAACTACCCTTTTAACTGTCATGGTCAAACCATCATGGTTTGTTAAGTGTCAGAGGTGAAACAGTTAAGCGTAGGATTTTTCGTCCGTGCTTTGTGTTACTCTGGCAGAGGAAGCAGTGGGGCGTTTCAGTAGAAGAAGTCACATACCCCTCACTTCTTCACCCGAGGGAGAAAAGTCACAGGAATGCCCACCCATATCCGTTTGACTCTTGCCTTAACCCCTACCCCCTTCCTTCCCCCCCCCCCCCCACCTCATCCCACTAAACCCTCTTTTGGCCACCCCAAAGCCCCTATCCTTTCCCGCCCGCTGAAACAATGGGCTAGTCACCAGAGAGCGAAAATCAATGACAAATTGTTGCCTTCCCTCAAAAGAAATCAGGATCAAACTTCAAAAGTTAATCTTGCTAAACTTCCTCCATGAAAGCTTTCTTTTTTTACATTGGAATCGAAAGGAGGCATTCATCGTGTAAATCGAATACTGTGAAAATTCATATTCAAATTCATATTTCAAATGCAATATGCATGTTTACGGTTGTTTAAAAAGTTTCTAGACAAGACCACGAGGCTTGCTGACATCTCGTCCCAAGAGGGCCTCACCATTCACAAACAGAAAACAAAGACAATGAGGCTGAACGCAACCAGGGAAGAACCAGTCTTGCTTGTTGGAGGAGGTGGAGTCCTTCACCTATCTCGGGAGCATCATAGACAAAAAAGGCGGCACTGATGCAGATGTCAGAGCACGAATCGGTAAAGCCAGATTTCTCCAGTTGAAAAAAGTGTGGAGTTCCAGAGAGCTGTCACAACACACCAAAGTCCGGATTTTCAACTCCAACGTAAAAGCAGTTCTCCTATATGGAGCAGAGACTTGGAGATTGACAAAAACCACAGTCAACAGAGTACAGATCTTCATAAACAGTTGCCTTAGAAGAATTTTGAAAATCCACTGGCCAGAGAAGATCAGCAACGTCAGACTCTGGGAGAGAACAGAGCAGATAACAGCAGAGAATGAAATTGGGCGAAGAAGATGGGGATGGATTGGTCACAGTCTGAGAAAGCCATCTTCCAGTATCACTAGGCAGGCATTGTCATGGAACCCCCAGGGAAAGAGGAAAAAGAGGTAGGCCAAGAAACTCCTGGCGTCGAGACCTCCAAGCAGACATCAAGAGACTGGAGTAAAATCGAAGGAGAAGCACAGGGCAGGAGTCGCTGGAGGTCTCTCGTCGACGGCCTATACCCGGGTAGGGGTGTCAGGCGTAAGTAAGTAAGTAAGTAAAAAGTCTCTAGAAAACATTGCATATACTGCACCTGCATTCAATCTGACAAGGGCCAAAGCACCTTAATCAGTCGCAGCAATTCGAGGGAGGTAACAAGGTAGGGCCAACAAAGAAACAATGTTGATAGGGCTAATGACACCACTTCATGTTTTCTCAGTAAGACACTTCTTCATACACTTTTAGTTGCATGCATCGTCTAAAGCAGTGTCTGTGGTACAAAAGGCCACATAACCAGGTGGATGGAGGTGCCAATAATCACAGCTTGCGTGTTCACCAAAAGTTAAATAAAATATAAAAAATATAACAAATCAGCATGGTCTCTTGAAAGTGTTTAAAAAACTGTATTGGGATGGTACATCCTTCCGATAGGATCTGTAATATCGACAATGGTTCACTCATAAAACATATTTTAATAAATTTTTGTACAGATTGTAACACATTTGAGACGTGCCGCATTCGGATACGCGGCTTTGCGCCGCGTATCCGAATGCGGCGCGTCTCGAATGAGTCGCTGAGCACGCCGGACGTCACTCTTCATTGTTCTCTATATATTTCGCGTTTGTACCTGACTGAAATAACCACAACACCCTACAATGTCCGTCCACGAAACTCGGGTCAACAAAAAGGGCCCGCATCCCTTTCAGCGAAATTGCGGATTCACCGGTAAACTGAAAACAATGGCTGGTGGACAGACAAACCGATTGGTTGTACATTGCTTAACGTCCCGACAGCAAAACGACACGACTTTCTCAGGACGTGCCGACAGCAACACGACTTTCTGAGGACGTGCCGACAGCAACACGACTTTCTGACGACGTGCCTGCACTGCTTGTGAAAAAAAAAAAACTAAACAGAAATTGAATGTATGTCGCCAGCAGGTCTAATACGCTAAAGAAACCTACGACCATTTAGCAACACACATCCAATATCAAGAGCTCTACATGTGCGTATTTGTGTGTGTGTTTGTATGTGTGTGTGTGTGTGTGTGTGTGCGTGTGTGTGTGTTTGTGTGTGTGTGTGTTTGTGTGTGTGTGTGTTTGTGTTCGTGTTCGTGTGTGTGTGTGTGTGTGTGTGTGTGTGTGTGTGTGTGTGTGTGTGTGTGTGTGTGTGTGTGTGTGTGTGTGTGTGTGTGTGTGTGTGTGCAGCAGGAAGAATAGTTTTGTAATCGTTAACCCTTTGCGTGTCGGTAACGGTTTTAGTCGCGATAATTTCTGTAGGAATAATCGCGACAAAAACCGCTACCGACACTCGAAGGTAAACTTATACAACCTCGTCATTGACAAGACGCTAAAACACCAGCAGACTCAGTGTTTGACCCAGCCCAACTCAACATATATTTGTTCATTGCGGCAAAAACTGAAACAACTGTTTGACCGCGACACTCCTTGTTTTTGTATTCGGTCTTACCAGAAAATACATATACTCTGTTCTGTATCAGTAAAGCATTGTACACAAACTTGGAGGGTGCGTTGTCAGTGTCGCTTCTACCTACCTCAGAGATGATAAGCATAATCACTTTTCGTACGGCATTTCATAAATTCCGTAAGCTTCATAATGTACCGAAACTGCCCATAAATATCATCCCACCCTGCTATAAAACATTCCACCCGTTTTACACCCCTATTTCAACCGGGGTATACGAAGGGGAGAAGATCATGCAGGAAACCCTCCATGACCACCATACTTCAATCTCTATTGGTGGCAGATCCCTGTGCAATCTTCGATTCGCAGACGACATTGACCTCATGGCAGGCAGCAATAGTGAGCTCCAAAACCTGACAGACAAACTTTCAAGTAGCGCAGGGTCTTATGGCATGGAGATCAGTACGGATAAAAGCAAAGTGATGATCAACACCACAAGCGACAGCAGCAGCAACATTCACATGAACGGCCAGAAGCTAGAAGAGGTCAATAGCTTCAAGTACTTGGGAGCCACCCTGTCCAAAGACGGTAGTTGCATAGCAGAGATCCGTATCAGGATAGGTACAGCAACATCCGCAATGGCCAGGCTGGACAGGATATGGCGAAGTAACTCCATCAGCTTCACCATCAAGTACAGGCTTTAAAAGTCCCTCGTAGTGTCTATTCTACTCTACGGCTGTGAGACTTGGACACTGCTTGCAGACTCAGAAAAGAAAATCCAGGCCTTTGAGAACAAGTGCCTGAGGAAGTTGCTCCGCATCTCGTACCGCGAGCACAAGACCAACGAATATGTACGGAGCATCGTCACTTCCCTGGTGGGCCCACATGAACCCCTTCTGGCAACTGTGAAACGGCGCAAGCTTGCTTGGTTTGGCCATGCGACCCGACACAACACCTTGTCCAAGACTATCCTCCAAGGCACTCTCGAAGGAAGTCGTCGGCGAGGTCATCAGAGAAAGAGTTGGGTCGCAAACATAAAAGAATGGACCGAACTCGAGATGCCAGACTTGCTTGCCACCGCCCAAAATAGAACTCAGTGGAGAGCACTGTCTGTTGCTGCTGCCTTTCAGTCCCCCCAACGCCCAGTTCGGGCAAGGGACTGATGATGATGATGATACGAAGGGGGGTCTCGCTGTGCTAACGGACGTTTTCTGACACAATTTCTAAAGTTTGACTGACTTATCCCCTCCTCTGCCGAGAAATAAGCCAACAGAACCCGACTGCAAGAGGCATAGATCCCCAAATACCCCCGCACTTGCGTGGGCTTATGAGGATCCACGCCTCTTGCTGAAGACACTTTGTATCCATTGTTCAAGGGACGGCTGGAGCTTTTCCCCGTTGAATTCATGACAGATTTCAGACGTGCGGTGTACGATCAGTGACAGTGAGGGGGTTAACCCTTTTACTGCAGAGAAATAAGTGAACAGAATCCGACTGCAAGAGACATAGATCCTCATGAGCCCCCCGCAGTTGCGGGGGCTCATGAGGATCTATGTCTCTTGCTGAGACCAATTTGTGCCCATGTTTCTTGGACGGCTGGAATCTTAACTCATTCTACCCCAAGACCGAAATCCCCCAAACATTTTTCCGTTGTCCTCTGAAGACTGCATTGCAGGGCAGGACACAGATCGACCATGATAGTTCAAGGGTGATGCCAGAATAGCTTGGCGCCCATAGGCGCCAAGCTATTCTGGCATCACCCTTGAATATCATGGTCGATCCGTATCTTGCTGTGGTGTGTCTGGGGTACAATGACTCTGTTAAGCTTTTGAATTAACACAGATTTCAGAAAGGCAGTCTCCTTCCGCTGGCAGTGTAGAGTTTAACCCCTTCGCTGATGTCTCTGAAATAATATAAGAATCTCTGAAGGACGACCTGGACTACCTGAGCCACATTCTAACCTGTGAAAATAAAACACCGTCTATTATGGTAAAAAAAAAAAAAAGAAAAAAAAAGGAGATTACCGGCCATCGTTTTACAACGAAAATCTCGCTTTATGAACACAAATGGACTCGGCTGCCTTTCGTCTTCAAAATGCAGTATGACAAAAGTCAGTACGTATATTGTTTGAAAAAAGCGAGATTTTCATTGTTTGAAAATAAAAATCTAGCTTTTCTCCCAATAAATGGACATACTGCTTTTGCTGTAGGTTTAACCCCTTCCCTCTTTGCCGCTACACGTACATTTTTTATTCTGAAATCTTTGTTCATTCAAAGACCGAAAGCTGAAACCGTCCAAGAAACATGGATACAAATTGGTCTCACTAAGAGGCATAGATCCTCATGAGCCCCCGCAGTCGCGGGGGCTCATGAGGATCTGTGCCTCTTGCAGCTGGGTGGTGTTCACTTTTTCTCGTCAGACCGCTCAGCCAGTGTGGAGTAAAGCCATCAAACGGCATAGATCCTCATGAGCTCCCGCGACTGTAAGTGTCCGACCAGGGAATTGTTTGGTTGGTTGGTTAGTTCGGGTTTAACGTCTACGGCACCGAAGTGATAATGGACGGCCCTGACGGGCGGGTTATGGGGGACAGGGAAATCTATTGACTGATCAACTCGGCGCACTCCAACTGTGCCACTTTGATTTACCAGGACCTTTCAACGGACATGCTATTGAACAATCCCGTCTTTCCCCCCTGGATTGCGAGTCCAGCTACCGGGGCTGGGACGGGGATTCGAACCCACGACCCGGCGATTCCCTTCGCTCTCCTGCTCCGACGCTTAACCGCCTGAGCTATTTCGGACTCTCAGGGAATTGTTTAGGGTATTTCAATATTGGTGGATTCCCACTGCGGCTGAGTTCAAATACTTGTCCACCCGAAAACTAACATGTCGGGTACATAGCTACCCGGAAGAGCAAGCAGCGGGTGTTGGAGAAAGCTGGTGGTCTGTTGGGGAAATGGCTTAGTCAACACCTGAACACACCAAATAACAGAAAATGCTCAGTCATGTAAACAGAGAAAACGCCGTTTAAATGCTTGCTAATGAGACTGACAGCTGGAGTGTCAAGTTTTGTGTGAACTTGGCTTCTTTGACTTTTAATCCATTACATCCTGAGACTGTTTTTTATTTAAATTTTGCATATTGTCCTATGAAGGCTCTATTGCAGATCAGGATATAGATCTACCATTTTAGTTCAAGGGTGGTGCCATAATAGCTTGGCGCTTCAGGCGCCAAGCTATTCTCACACCACCCTTGAACTATCACAGTCAAATTAATTTCAAGCAAAAGTGAATCAGGATGAAAAGGGTTAAACTCAAATCCGCTATGAATATTTGTCAGATATCATTGGTTTAGACCAGTTGTTGGTTCATCATTCACATAGGATATAATACTTTAATCTAACCTGTTCAGCGCCTGGAAAACTTGAACACCACACTGGCGACTGCAAGAAGCTTAGTGAGACCCGCAGTTGCGGGGGGCTCATGAGGATTTATGCCCTTTGTTTCAACCCCTTTGAATCCATTCCCTGCGACAGTTAGCGCTTTTTTTGGTCTTGAGTTAATGAAGATTGCAGAAAGACAGTTTGCGTCAGCTGGCACTGAACGGGTTAACTCATTCTACCCCTGACACACCACAGCAGGATAAGGATCCACCATGATAGTTCAAGGGTGATGCCAGAATAGCTTGGCGCCTACGGGCGCCAAGCTATTCTGGCATCACCCTTGAACTATCATGGTCGATCTGTGTCCTGCACTGCTATGCAGTCTTGAGAAGACAACGGCAAAATTTAAGGATTTTGGTGTTGGGGTAGAACGGGTTAATATAGTTTTTGAGGGTTGGTTGGTTAGTTCGGGTTTAACGTCCACAGCACCGAGGTGATCATGGACGGCCCTGACGGGCGGGTTATGGGGGACAGGGAAATCTATTGCCTATGGAGTACGACCTGAACACTGATCAACTCAGGCGCACTCCAACTGTGGCGCTTTGATTTACCAGGACCTTTCAACGGACAAATCCGTTTTTTTCCCCCTGGATTGTGAGTCCAGCTACCGGGGCCGGGACGGGATTCGAACCCACGACCCGGGGATTCCCTTCGCTCTCCTGCTCCGACGTTTAACCGCCTGAGCTATTTCGGACTCTCATGGTTTTTGAGGTGTATGAAAAGACTATTTATCATGACAACTCGCACGCTTTTCCCCGACCGCGTGTTGCAGGGCTGTCTCAGTTCATGTGCGGGGTGATACGGGTTGTGTTGTTCCTTTGGCCGGCTGTTCCGTTGCAATGCCTCCTATAGTCAATGAGCTACTGAGGCGGTGCAAGGTAAGAGCGACCCAAATGCGGTACCGCTCCACTTCGAAGAGAAAAGAACATCTCCATTCTAAGGTTAAAACCCTATCCCTAAAATGTTGTATAAATAATGCATATCACGCCTGCCTTCGAGTTATGCAAATAACTCGAGGGCAGGCATAATATTAATTATTTACCCAACGACTTTTTAAGCTCGCATTTTATCGGTCAAACTGCGCACCCGTGAGTTATTTGCATACAGGAGGTCGGTCATAATAATTATAATCTCTATATTCCATATGAAGGATATGAATCGTCTATGATCATGGGTAGTGCTGGATTAGCTTGGCGCCTCTGAAGACGCTTAGATTATCTGACACTACCCTTGAACGATCTTGCTTCCACTTTTGTGTAATAAAAATAAATCTGTTGTTTGGAATGTGAATAAATCAAATTTAAACAAATTAAACAAACAAACAAGACACACACACACACAAACAAGCAAAAATAAATACAAAATAAATTAAACCATGAGGTAAATAAAATAAAATAACTTATAAACTAATATAATAATAATAATAATGTACATTTATATAGCGCTTTATCTCCAAATGAATGGTGCTCTAGGCGCTTTACAAGATCAAATATCACAGAACAAATAGTACAAGAAAGAAAACGCTCGATAAATGTTACAAAAACTAAAGTGACACATATCAAAAGCTCACACTCACACATACACACACACCGTTACAAGAACAGTTACTGCCAAACATTGCTAACGCACTGAAAATGCATCTAACTATAGGCATAAGAAAACAGATAGATCTTGAGTAGTGATTTGAAAGCAGACAGAGTTGGAGCAGGTGACTGGACCGACTAAGGCATAAATACGATGAAATAAAACAACAACAAAATGTTATCTCTTAATAATGTTTAGCACAAGTTACAAGTTTCTGCCCCACAGTATAACCCGTACATTATAGTTCATACATTTGGTCAGATTTTTAATGGGTTTGAACAGCGGGTGCATCAAAGTTCTGTCTCTTGTGTGCTTTTATTTTTATTTTTTAACCCATTCAGCTCTGACGCACTACAGCAGGAGATGGGTAGATCATCATAATTTAAGGGTAGTGCCAGATTAGCTTGGTCGATCCATTTCCTGCAACAGGTGCATAGACGTTAGATGACGCCTCCAAAACAGTTTGGGAAATACGGGCTGAATGAGTTAAATGTCTATCCTGGCAAGAGAGAGAGAGAGAGAGAGAGAGAGAGAGAGAGAGAGAGAGAGAGAGAGAGAGAGAGAGAGAGAGAGAGAGAGATGATGATGATGATGATGATGATGATGATGATGATGATGATGATGATGATGATGAAACGTTTTTATTCAGGATAAAGTTTTAGGCATGCGAATGCCTCCCTTACAAACTGTCCTGCAAGCCTCAGATGAGAGAGAGAGAGAGAGAGAGAGAGAGAGAGAGAGAGAGAGAGAGAGAGAGAGAGAGAGAGAGAGAGAGAGAGAGAGAGAGAGAGAGAGAGAGAGAGATGATGATGATGAAACGTTTTTATTCAGGATAAAGTTTTAGGCATGCGAATGCCTCCCTTACAAACTGTCCTGCAAGCCTCAGATGAGAGAGAGAGAGAGAGAGAGAGAGAGAGAGAGAGAGAGAGAGGAGAGAGAGAGAGAGAGAGAGAGAGAGAGAGAGGGAGGGAGTGAGGGAGAGACAGACAGACAGACAGACAGAGACAGATAAGAGACAGAGATAGACGGACAGAGAGAGACAGACAGAGAGACCGTGCTTCTTAGTCGTCTCTTTTGCGGAAAGTCTCACCCACCCTTCTAAAACAGTAAATTAAAAGTCCGAGCAAACATGCAATATCGCATGTTTGTCCGGGCTTTTAAACCACTGTTTTCGTCTACCAAAACTCGAGCAATTTCGATCTTCTGATTTCCCAAAATCTATTGCAGAATGATAGTCGACCATGACAGGTCAACTGCAGTGCCTGATTAGCATGGCGCCTGAATTTTTTTTTTGGGGGGGGTTTCGAGGAGGGGCCTGATTACCCACGAAACTAAGCAGCAGTTGAAGTTGATAAATACATGTACAACTTTGCCGCACCACTACAACGGCCACGGCGACCGGTCTACCATCTAGTCAAGAGACACCTGGGGCCAGTTGCATGAGCGAGCTTAGCCCTGCACCAGCCACTGATCAAGATGCTCGGCTATAGCTTAGTCCTGCACCAGCCACTAATCAAGGTGTTCGGCTATAGCTTAGTCCTGCACCAGCCACTAATCAATGTGCTCGGCTATAGCTTAGACCTGCACCAGCTGGCTGGTGCAGGACTAAGCTCGCTCATGCAACTGGCCCCTAGTTTCTAGCTACGCGAGCCGGCTCTACCCTTGATCTGTCATGGTCGATACATCTCCCGCGGCCACAGCTTTCGCGCTGAGCAGACGACACTATAACGATAGTCACATGGTTTCAAACGCGAAAAGAAAACGAGCTCTTGTATAAAAATGCCTAGCAAAGGCATGCATACGGTCAAATCTGACATGACCACTAAGGGACTATCAAAAGGTGGTCGCCTTAGACAAGTGATCTCTTTACAAAGGGTCATCTGAAAAAAGACATTGGGATCAAAAAGAGGGGTCTTTTTAGACAAGATGTCGCTTTGAAAAGCTTGACTGTAATGATGTCGAAAATCTAAAATCTGGGAATTATCATCTGAAGATAAAATTCAGACAAAAAAGGTGACTGACAAGCGTGTAAAATGCAGAGAAGAACCCAACGGAGAAAGAAACACGCTTAGAAAAGACAATTACAACACAATTTATTAAGATTTCGGGTAAAGACCCTTTTTCAAAATAGACAGACAAACAAACAGAGAGATCAGTCGCTACTTATCTTCATTATCGCAGAAGGAATGTGGCCTAAAAAAAAAAAAAAGTGGTTTGAAGATGAGACCAGTTCTGACGACAGCTTGACCATGCTAGTTCAAGGGTAGTGCCAGAATAGCTTGGCGCCTGAAGGCACCAAGCTATTCTGGCACTGCCCTTGAACTAGCATGGTCAGTCCGTCTCTTGTTGTGGTGTGTCCGGGCTGAACTAGTGAACTAGGGTTTAGTAAATAAAACGTCGTAGTAAATGAAGAGGAGACCGGTTCTGTGAGTGTAACTGTTGTTTTTGGCCCTACACTGTCCCCTAACAACAAACGCCTTGCCCGACAAACTGCAGGCGCTCGCGAGGATCTCTGCCATAGATTTATTTCCTCATGATTTCTCGCAGCCTGTGTGTACTTCATGCATGTTTGCCTCTCGCAGGTCAAACTTATATATGCCGGTGTTCCTCGAGAGAAGGAGATTTCTGGGTGTGTAGTCAAGGAAGGTCAGTACTGTGTCTCCATGAATCTTGGCACCAGGCCAAAGTCCCATCCTTAGCTTTCCAGGTGTTCGCGAGGCGCAGTTGCACAGCAGTTTAGTGCCACTAGGCTGAGGATGGTAAACCATCGATGTCCTCACACAGTTACTCTGATTTTATAGTCAGAAACCATGCTTTTTGCAGGCTGTGCTTCACTTGACGCAATGCATTCTAGTGGAAGTTTAACCCTTATCATTCGGAATTCGGTGTGTGAAAAAGTGTGACTAAAGTAGTTCAAGGGTAGTGCCTCTAGGCGCCAAGCTATTCTGGCACTACCCATGAACTAAAGCCATTGGTCTATATCCTTATCTGTAAGTACTATTCTGAATACACCAGTGTGTGAAATAAGTTTGACTAAAATAGTTCAAGCGTGGTGCCAGAATAGCTTGGCGCCTATAGGCGCCAAGCTATTCTGGCACCACCCGCCTTATATTAAAGCCATTGGTCTATATCCTTATCTGTAAGTACTATAACGTAGCTTGCATATGGCAATGTACAAATTTGTAGCTTTTAGCCTCAGTATGATTTGGGTTAATATTTATTGTTTTATAGTTACGTTGCCTTTTCAATACGAAACAGCCAGCTCTCCTCCTTCTTCTTGTTTGTGCAGTTTGAAAATGAAAAATAGCACATTCTTTTGTGTCCTGCGAAGGCAAATGTCTGTTTTGTCATTATTATTTCAACGTGTCCTCTTTATTCTTCTTTCTTTCTTTCTTTCTTTCTTTTTTTTCCCTCTTTCTTTCTTGATGAAATCATGAATAAACAATTGATAAATGTGGACCAAAACTGCTCCAAAATCAAACTGAAAAGTCCGTTTCGCACTCTACGCATGTAGGCCAAATGCACCGTGGGATTCGTGCAACTAATGTCATTAAAATAATACATATTCAAAGCTTAAAGACGGAACAACCATTCAAGCAACAAAACAACCAACAAACCAAACGACAAAACAACCAGCTAACCTACAAAAGCATCAGCCATCCAATAAACAGCCAGTCGCACATCTCAGTCACTAATATTATGACTAACATCTCCCCAACGGTAAGCCGGCAAAGGTCATCGGCGGGACCCACAACGGCGGGCCCACTGCGGCCGTTGTGGACGCGAAGACGTTTTGCTATTGGGATCAGAGTCTCCTTTATCATGCAACTCTCTCTCTCTCTCTCTCTCTCTCTCTCTCTCTCTCTCTCTCTCTCTCTCTCTCTCTCTCCTCATCCTCTGCCAAATCGGGAGGATAACATTCTTACCCGATCCCTCCCGTTACCCCGAGTACAGGCTGGGGCTTTAGGGCCGTTTAATGGACCGCGGGGCTAGTCCAACCGCATAGGGGTACCATAAAACACTCATCACCCTCAAACGCCTCGCTTTACGGTCGGGCGTTTTAACAACTTCGCTGCCAGCGGCCACGGGTCTGGCCGCATCCGTCCACCCAGCAAGAATGTAGTCGTTAGGCACGGCGTTGATTGTCCGGTTAACCCCTTCGATGCAGTGGCCACGAGTCGTGTTTCCGAAGAAATTTTTTTTTTAATTCAATGACACAAGAACGCACGGATACAAAATAAGGTCAGCAAGAGGCATGGAACCTCAGGAGCCCCCGCAGGTGCGGGGGGCTGCTGAGGTTCTATGCCTCTTGAAGTTGGGTGATGTTACATTTTCTCGGCAGTGAAGGGGTTAATAGACGTGCATGCATTGTGTCCTAGAAGAGAGCTGACGACTGCCTCAGGCACACACTGGTTGTCTCGCTCTATTCCCAGGGAGACAAAAAGATTGCATCAAGGAAAGGCTCCTTCAGCTCCTTCAGTCAAAACACCGTGGCTACAGCAACTGTTGTTATATAGCTTTAGTTATGTGAGTGTGTGTGTGTGTGTGTGGGGGGGGGGGGTTGCCGATGACAATGGTATGCTGCTAGTATGACAACGCCTGCTCGGCGTTAAACCCAGATGACTCACTTACTAATAGTATGACAACTCTCTTTCTCTAGGTGCTCAGGTAATATCACTTGAATCTAGAGCCTCAGTTGCATTCGCATGGACTGGTCAGACGAGGTTATCCCTCAGTCAATGGTTACGCAATGGTTTGAACTCCCCCTCCCCCGCCACCAACCCTTACCAATATGCAACGGTGTTACCCCTCCTTTGCCGAGAAAAAGTTCAACTGCAAGAGAAGTATCCTCATGATATAAAGTTGTATACTATAAAATATACTTCTTGATGATAACCATATGCAAGAGATATAGATCCTCAGTTGCGGGGGCTCATGAGGATCTATATCTCTTGTTGACACCACTTTGTATCCATGTTCCGTGGAAGTCCAAGATTTTAGAAGTCTGCGGTCACCGACTGAAAAGGGTTAGAACTTTCAGTCATGTGAAGTCACTGAAGAGGGTTAAGGTGGAATATTACAACAAAAGAGAAGTCATTAGCATCGTCAGTATCCGTGTGTTAACCCCTTAGTGCATGTAGCCACCGGTATTGTACCAGAGACGGTGGATGCATACACAAGGGGGTTACGGTAGAGTAGAGTATTACCCGGTATTAACCGGTTGCTAAGCGACCATGCATGTGATGTTTTATGGTCGTCATGTTTCTGTTGACACGTCGTCAAGTATCTCTTGTTTGATGGCCGTGTTAATATTATTATTCTACCCGAGGCTGTAAAATTGTTTCACCTGCGGCAGGTAAGCTTCATGAGTGAATATTTTTGCGGAATCACGACCCACCACCTCCTCCACCCCAGCACCCTCCCCCCTCCCCCCCCCCCAAACACACACCCACACCGCCCGTCCCCACCCCAATCCCTTCTTTCTTTTTTTGTTGGTAGTAAAACTATTTTACCATCGACAGATAAGCTTCATGAATGAATATTTTGCTGCAGCCCAACCCCCAAACCACCTTCCCAGTATTATTCTTCAACCCTCCCTCCTCTCCTTACTGTGGTGAAACTCCCCCTACTCCCCCCCCCTCCCGCCCCCCCCCCCCCCCCCCTCGCGCGCTATCATAAGAGTGATTACGCGTAAACTTCGGTTTGGATATAATAAAATGTTTGTCATAAGCGAAGAAACCGTCATAGGAAACGTGTGATTGGGACGAAATAAAAACATTCTTACAACCGAAATCTCTTGCAACCGGTCTTACCAAGTTATGTGCGCATTGCCTATCAAGGACATCCCAGTGAACAACTGAAGGCCCATGGGCCGACGTCTGCCCACGGATCCTTTGCATACTGGGATATGTTTTTTTTTTTTTTTTTTTTTTTTTTTTTTGGGGGGGGTGGGGGGGTGGCGCGCTTCGATTTAGGTCAAAGCACACAGTGGGCCTCCCTGCAGTCCCATCTGTAAAAATGCCTTAGTCTTAGTCTGTTCCACTCATTCCAGTCATCCCCTAATTTTTTCAATCCCCTAAACAACACTACCGCCCACATGTTACACATTTGCCATGCACAAAATAAAACAAAGTCATCACCCGTCTCGTTTCCTGGCTATCAACATGATTCTGTACCAACCCTACATCCAAGCGCAGCCAAAACTGGTACACACCTCAAATCACCATCCGCTTGGCAACTCGAACTAGGCCAAAAAGAGTCCGCTGGTTAAGCCAAAGCTGGTATGAATCAAAGCACCAAACTTGTCTCTTCTCATCTGTCAAGAGATTTTAAGCAAATTCCAACAAACAGCCTCTGTACAACCAACTTAAATACCAAATAAGGCAGAAGTTGGTTTTTTTTTTAAACGCCGGTCCTCTTGCTGTCTCACCTACCTCATTTAAATATGTAACATGACCTTCTAAATGAGAAACAAACCGGAAGAGGAAGTCTGAACATTAGCTGGCGACCCCTGACGTCCACCTGACGCCCAGAAACGGTAGATGGACGTCTCAACCTTCCGTCTAGAACCTTCCTGGTTGTCCAGCCAACCCCGTTACCCTGCCATCTGCAAGGAGCATAGGTCCTCATGAGACTCTCCGGGCTGCTAACAGAGGCTTCTAAACAATATATGTCTCTAGCCTGACTTCATCCACTGTTTGTACTAACACCGTGTGACAGCCACCCTTTTTAGTTGAAAGAAAGCCAGTATTGACAAGGGTTTGAAACCCACCACCTACAGCGGACTGACCATGCTTCTGGATGACAAAGATAGTGAAATTTGCATCTGTGTTTCTCCGACGAGAGAGGGTGTAGAATATCGGGGGGTTTTGCAGTCAAAGATACCAGGTAGTGTCCTGTCCAGCGATGAGACAGGCTACCAGCCTTCAGGGGTAGGGTCCCATTAAACACATAATTCCACAGTTTCTTTGAAGTGACAACTTCTTCAGAACACCGGCTATTTGGAACAATACCTGTTTGCGATAGGCATAGACCCTAATGTACCCCGCGCAGACGGCGGGAGCTTATGAAGTTCTGTGCTCTTTCTCTGACCGCCATCTTCATCACGGCTTCTAAGACAATAATTGTTTTAATCGACCTACGATAAACCTGGTGCATCCTTATTAGTATCTTAGTCGACTGACCTTTGGAAAGCCGGGAAACAGTATACGCCATCTAGATGCAAGAGGCCTAGATCCTCATGAGCCCCCGCAGGTGCGGGGGCTCATGAGGATCTATGCCTCTTGCTGAGACTATTTTGTAACATTGTCCTTTGGACGAAGGTGAATTTATACAATGCTTTCAGAAACCGACTTGTGTTCACCGACGGTGAAGGAGTCGATGTGTAATTAACCCTTATCATTCGGAATACACCAGTGTGTGAAATAAGTGTGACTAAAATAGTTCAAGGGTAGTGCCAGAATAGCTTGGCGCCTTTAGTGGCCAAGCTATTCTGGCACCACTATTGAACTAAAGCCATTGGTCTATATCTGTAAGTACTATAATGTAGCTTGCATATGGCAGTGTACAAATTTGAAGCTTTTAGCCTCAGTATGATATGTGTTAATTGCCAAAGAGAAAAGTGATACGGTGTTTGAGGTGAGTGCGTAGATGGTGGTGGTGGTGTGTGTGGGGAGTGGGGGGGGGGGCGGGGGAAGGGGGTAAGAAGCCTTTGTTCTGGTCATTTTCGGTGGTCACTTGAGGTGTTCGTAGCACATACATGTATTAACCTCGTTAACCTCACAGTGTACGAATACAGCACTCATAGCTTGACTTGCTTCTGCAAAGGCTAGATCTGTCTGATAGAGGGGTATCCTGTTTGCATCTCTGAACACGGAGTAGGGGTATGTCATTGTATTTGAAAACTGAGGCATTATCGTCGTATACAATATTTCTTTTACAAAATGTATGTATTTATATGTAGACAGTATTAATATTATTTAACGTGCAATTTTTTCATTATATACCAGCATTACTAATACTGTTTTACGTAAGTGGTTTTTTTTAATAAATTATTTATAAACATTACATGCGATTTTTCATTATAATTGTGTGTTTGTATTATTAAAATTATCTTAAATGCAATCGTTCATTAAAATGTAGGCATTATTAACAGTATCTTACATGAAAAAAAATGGCATTATATGTAGTCACTGTTAATATTATCTTAATTGTTCATTATACATAGGCATTGTTAATATAGCATACTTGCGACTTTTGTTTTCGGAAAAATGTAGGAATATTTACATTTTGGCTGTCGGTAGCACTTTTTATCGAGGTGATTCCTGCACATCGACTAACAGCGCAACCAGTACTGGTAACCGCATGCACAAGGGGGTTAGACGATACACCTTCGTAACAATAAACAAATCCCTGTGTAGAAGCAACAGGAAATAAATGAGACTAGTATAGGCCATGTCGTAATCCACGATTCCTGAAGCTAGAATTGCGTGTGAGACAACAGAAATGACTAGACAGCTGCCGTCATTTAGCAAACGTCAGCATGTCCAGTTTTGAACAAAGCAAGATAATTATTGTATAACAATGAAATCCTTGCTTTTGTTTTCAAAACATGTTGGTTTTTGCCAAATGATAACAGAGGCAAATAGTGCAAGCGAAATAGCAGCTCATGAGCTCAAAGCAGTAATTCAAACAAAAAAAAAACCCACTGGCAGTAGAAGTTGAATTGCTCGTCAGATCAGGGCAAAGTACAACAGACATTGACAATAAGTGAAAAAAAAAGAATACGCTGACACGAGTTTCAAACTATCAGCAAGCTAACACAGTGTGAACAAACTATGTCTCCAATATTCAACTTTTGCAAGAGTTCAAATTTGTATTTATATTTGTTTTAGTCTAACCCATTCAGCCCCGACGAACTACAGCAGGAGATGGGTCGACCATGATAATTCAAGGGCAGTGCCAGATTAGCTTGGCGCCGACAACTGATTCATCTCCTGCATAGTCGTTAAATGTCGCCTCCAAAATTTGGGAAATACGTGCGTCGGGCTGAATTAGTTAATAATATCTAACATTCAAATTTTCGTTCGAAAGGCACCACGTAAAAAATGTCCCCCGTTCTTACTCCTATTTCTAAGATGTCAAGGAAATTTATATCTGTCAATGCTGTGGTAAATTTCAGCATTATATATACATATAAGATGTATTATCTTATTTGTTCGTATTAATTTTGGAGAGACTGCGAAATATGTTACGTCGAATAGATTCATTCATTTGAAATGCATTTAAACATTTTAAGGATCGACTGATGGTTAACCCTTATCATTCGGAATACACCAGTGTGTGAAATAAGTTTGACTAAAATAGTTCAAGGGTGGTGCCAGAATAGCTTGGCGCCTATAGGCGCCAACCTCTTCCTACTGGCCATAGACTGGGTCATGAAGATGACCACAGAGCACAGACGAAGTGGAATACAGTGGACACTGTGGACACAGCTTGACGACCTCGATTTTGCAGACGACTTGGCATTACTGTCCCACACTCATCAACAAATGCAGGACAAGACCACGAGGCTTGCTGACATCTCGTCCCAAGTGGGCCTCACCATTCACAAACAGAAAACAAAGACAATGAGGCTGAACGCAACCAGGGAAGAACCAGTCTTGCTTGCTGGCACCCCGTTGGAGGAGGTGGAGTCCTTCACCTATCTCGGGAGCATCATAGACAAAAAAAAGGCGGCACTGATGCAGATGTCAGAGCACGAATCGGTAAAGCCAGAGCAGCCTTTCTCCAGTTGAAAAAAGTGTGGAGTTCCAGAGAGCTGTCACAACACACCAAAGTCCGGATTTTCAACTCCAATGTAAAGCAGTTCTCCTATATGGAGCAGAGACTTGGAGATTGACAAAAACCACAGTCAACAGAGTACAGACCTTCATGAACAGTTGCCTTAGAAGAATTTTGAAAATCCACTGGCCAGAGAAGATCAGCAACGTCAGACTCTGGGAGAGAACAGAGCAGATAACAGCAGAGAATGAAATTGGGCGAAGAAGATGGGGATGGATCGGTCACAGTCTGAGAAAGCCAGCTTCCAGTATCACTAGGCAGGCATTGTCATGGAACCCCCAGGGAAAGAGGAAAAGAGGTAGGCCGAGAAACTCCTGGCGTCGAGACCTCCAAGCAGACATCAAGAGACTGGGAACCACCTGGAGTAGAATTGAAGGAGAAGCACAGGACAGGAGTTGCTGGAGGTCTCTCGTCGATGGGCTATACCCGGGTAGGGGTGACAGGCGTAAGTAAGTAAGTATAGGCGCCAAGCTATTTTGGCACCACCCTTGAATTAAAGCCATTGGTCTATGTCCTTATCTGTAAGTACTATAATGTGGCTTGCATGTGGCAGTGTACAAATTTGAAGCTTTTAGCTTCAGTATGATATGGACTAACTGGGAGATTCATAAAGTTGCATATTTTATACATTAATCCCTTCTTTGCTACTGGACGCATATTTTTAATCTTTAATTTAAAAAAAAAACCAAACGTAACCGTCTAAGAAATACGGATTTGAATCGGTCTCAGCAAGAGACACAGATCATCATGAGCCCCCGCAGTCGCGGGGGCTCATAAGGATCTATGCCTCTTGCGGTTGGATTGCGTTCACTGTTTCTCAAGCGGAGAAGGGGTAAGAAAAATATTTTTTTAAAAACTGAGACTCATGGTTGACACGAGGCTGTTTAATGTGAATTAATTTTAATTTACTTGTTATTGCCATAATGTTAGTATTCAACGGGATACACGTATGTATTCGCTGATAGAGTGATCCAGCAAAGTGTTTACTGCTACAGTAAACTAAGTGGTAACACGGTACAAAGAAACGCCGTTACAATTCAGTAGATAAACATCATCACGGTTTGTATTCGTCACGGTTCAGTTGCTTGTCTACCCGTTCGAAGAATATGAAACAAAGCCGGGACATAGCTACCCATCTTCCGTGTGTTATCGCTTTTATACAATCTTTGCCTCGGGCGCGAGCAGGGTATAATGCCAAAATATGCAAATTTTACCCTGTGAGTGTGTCCTCGTCCCTACAGGGTGTGTACCAAACTGTATATAATATGCTTACATGCGTGGACGGTTGCAAATTTGAATCAGTCGGTTGATTGTTATGTGTGTCATAATGGCAGAAGTTTGAATTCATTCTATCGTTGTTAATTCAGCTGCTTGCGTTGCTCTACGCAACAACAAAGAATCCAAATCTTCCATTTGCTTAGTGAAAATATGGGATGTCATCTGTTTGAGTAATTGATCTGTCCGTTCATGGGTAAGTAGAAGAAGAAACAGCAAGACGTACTCTGGAGCATCGTCACTGAAGCCACGTAAGTACTAAGTACAGCAGAACCTGTTTGAAGCAACCACCTTGTTTTCAACACAAAAAAATGGCCTTAACCCATTCATCCCTGACGCACTACAGCAGGAGATGGGGTCGACCATGATAATTCAAGGGTAGTGCCAGATTAGCTTGGCGCCTGTCGGCGCCAAGCTAATCTGGCACTACCCTTGAATTATCATGGTCGATCCATCTCCTGCAACAGGTGCATGGTCGTTAGATGACGCCTCCAAAATTTGGGAAATACGTGCGTCGGGCTGAATGAGTTAATAGACAGGTATTCTCCCAAGAAAATTTGTTGAAAGGGCAAAAAGTGTCACCTGCCATTAAAGTCCATCATTTAGGTGGCGACAGCCACAGTCACAGCGACAGCCACCTAAATGATGGTCTTCAGTGACAGGTGGTCTCTCATGGGGATGGACGCTAAAAACTAAACTTACTTATATTTCTAACCCTTTGGCTGTCGGCAGCGATCTCTGGTCTAGGCGATTCCTGCAGGAATCGACTCGGTGACAAGAGGATCGCCAACGACAACCAAAGGGTTAACATAATAATGGACTTTGCCACATCTGGGATTCGCCAGTAAATGGCTGTGTATCAGATATGAAAATGATGGATCGGCCATGACAGTTCAAAGGGTGTGCCAGGTTAACTTAGCGCGTCCCACAGACCGACATCAGCATTTGTGCCGTCAAGTCATTGTTTGGAAGGGGGTGGATGAGCGACTGCGTACATGCTGACGATCCTTGAACTGTCAAGGCTCTCTCATCTTCCTTGAAAAAAACTAGTAACATATAATAATAATAATAATAATAATAATAATAATAATAATAATAATAATAATAATAATGGTGATATATAATAATAGTAGTAAGACTATAATAATAATAATATAATGATGAAATAATAATAATAATAATAATTATTATTGTCATTATACAATGTATGTGTATGTTATACAATGTATGTTATACAATGTACAATGTACAGTGCATAAGCTGACATAAGAATGGAAATGGGGGTGAAATACATGTACAAGGGGGGCCGAGCACGCCTACTGCCTGTTGTTTGTTTGGTTTTCTTTCAGCGGAAGTCCTGCTCGGCCGCCTGTGTTTCAATCGCTTTTCGATAGACGTTGTTTGGAAATCAGATATAGGTCAAAATAGTTAATGCACGTGTATCCATGAAACATTGGATAAAAAGCTCGGACAAACATGAGATATCGCATGATTGTCGAAAACAGTGGATCAAAAGCTCGGACAAACTTGCGATATCGCGTGTGTACTTGTATGCAGGGAGCTGGGTGGCTCGGTGGTAGATTTGGGAAATACGGCCGTCGGGCTGAATGAGTTATATAAACACTATACACGTATTTGTGTGCGGGGAGCTCGGTGGCTCGGTGGTAGAGCGTTCGACTCTCGTCCGAAAGGTCCCGGGTTCGAATCCAGCTGGAGGTCCAAATTTGTTAGTTCACACCATATTTAGTGCACCATCTTTGAAATCACCTTCGTGGTGGACAAAGGCTTTTAGGCCCTATAGTTTGTATGCAGTATCCTGAAAATAATGCTGTCGTCCTCCACAGCCTGCGGTCAAGGTGCGGTCGGTAGAGTAACCCCTTCCCCGCCACAGTACGTACGTTTTTGTTTCTGAAATCTTTTGTTAATTCCACGACTAAAAGCCACAACGTCCAATAAACATGGATACAAATTGGTATCAGCAAGAGGCATAGATCCTCATGAGCCCCCGCCGCCGCGGGGGCTCATGATGATCTATGTCTCTTGCACTCCTGAGTTGGATCGTGTTCACCTTAACTCGTCAGTCGGAATGAGTTAAGTCGGTCAGTACTTGTGGGCGCAGTAAGATAATGGTGATGCATTAGAATGAGGGATGGGACGAGTGTTGAAGTGGAAGTATGAACTGGTAGAGCAGCATCAGCAGAGGTCATCATCCAGTTCTACCTGCGTCCTGCTGATGTGACACGCTGCGATCTCTCTCTCTCTCTCTCTCTCTCTCTCTCTCTCTCTCTCTCTCTCTCTCTCTCTCTCTCTCTCTCTCTCTCTCTCTCTCTTTGATATTGATGAGTATAATATTAATGCTGTGCACGCGTTTCGTTCTCTTGCTTTTTGCATCGGAGGCAGTTACAAATTCTCCATTGCGTTTTTTTCCCGTAGTTTTTCTTCCTCTTCTTCTTCTTCTTATTATTATTATTATTATTGTTAAGTATTTGCATGCTCTGTTTATTTTCCTGTTATGTTGTTTGTTTACAGGAAAGCTTGTAAGACAGGCATTGAGTTGCCTAATAGCTTTATCCTGAATAAATAAAGATTCATCAAAGATTCATCTCTCTCTCTCATAAACTCTTTCTGCATACGTGATGATTTGATTTTCATATTTTTCTCAGGGCTCTCAGAGCTCTTTCCGCACCCTGCACACAGTGTAGATATAATGAGGCCCAAATTTGGGTACACTTAATTGGCATCCCATAGTTCTTGACAGAAGTGCGCGCAACGTGATTAGACCTGGGACCGAACGGGACCAAACGCGAAACGTTACACGGAGGGATGCTGTCAGAGGTAGTTCATTAAAAAAAAAAAAAACTGTGCGACTTTGCAACAGTGGATTCAGTAAAAAGCCAGGACAAATATGCGATATCGCATGTTTTGTCCTGGCTTGTAACCAACTCCCCTGCCACTGTACGTACACTGCCCGTACAGCTGTGTACCTGAAATCTTAGTTCATTCATTCCGAAAGACCAAAAAGCCAACAGGGTCCAAGGAACATCGATACAAATTGGTCCCAGCAAGAGGCATAGATCCTCATGAGCCCCCGCAGTCGCGGGGCCCCATGAGGATCTATGCCTCTTGCAGTTGGGTCATGTTCACTTTATTCTCGGCAGAGAAGGGGTTAATGCACGCTGTCGTCGAAAGACGCGCAACTTTGACCTACTTCAGATTTCCCTGCGAACAACGTGTGTTGCGGGCTGACATTGCAATAAAAGAGGAGTTTTCATCTGCCGAAATTTCTGCCCTAATTGAATTACTACTTTAATTTAGCAAAAGATAGTGAGTAGGTGTTTGTGAATTTCAATTTAAGGCATTGTCTTTTGCTAATTTCCCTGTGCCCAAAGGCCATCGGGACTACGTCGGCCGCCGTTGGCCCGCGCACGACAGTGCGCGGGCCAACGGCGGCCGACGTCAGCCCGATGGCCTTTTGCGCACTGGGTTAGAGTAGATTTGTTAGTGTGCTGGTCCCTGATTTTGGATTTTTTAAAATTTATTATATTTTTTTTATTTTTTTAGTAACAGTGACTTAAATTGCCACCTTTCTATAATTTGCGTCTGTCTTTCGGCTGCTGCAAACCCACACTGTATATTCGTATATTTTATAATGTATATCTATTTACTTATTTATCTATCTATTTATTTATCTATACTATTATTTTTATTTATTTTATCTTCATATTTATTATCATTAATTTATTATATCTACATCTTTGTTTATTTTTATTTAGTTTGTCTCATCTTTATTTTATTTGTTATTTATTTCGACTTCATTTGTTTTTAATATATTTAATTTGTGTCGTTTGTTATTTATTTTATCTATAATTATTTGTATATTTTATATACTGGCAGCGGGAGAGAGTGTGCAATTCTTTATACATTACCAATATCTGCGCAAAGTCAAATTTGAGAAAATAGGTTTAAACGGTTCACCCGAGGGAAACGATAATTAAGAAATATGTCTGTCGTTAAAATGACAGATTTGTTTAATCCCTGAAGGCATGATTCATTTTTTAATAATTAAATAGTTACACGTGCCTTACGAACAACTGAGAATGTCACGTTTTCTCCAAACTAAATGTAGCCGAACACTTTAGCTGACGGAAACTTGCACTTATTGTGACGCGGGCGCGTGATTTGTGACTCACATGGAATACGGCCCCATAACACATGACTGATACACGGTGTATACGAATGTGTATCGGCCCGCATAAGGATGTATACATGTGTCACTGCGTTGCGGGGTATAACGGGGTTAGTTTTTCGCGTACCACTGACACGTCATAGGATGTAACTGCGGTTGTTCTGTGGTTGGATTTCTCCTTGAAACTTTCTCCGTGCCACAGTCACATATGTTGTGATGGCTCAAGGTAGTGTCAGATTAAAGGCTAGGGGGCCTAGGCGCCAAGCTAATCAGGCACTGCTCTTGAGCATCATGTCGGTCTACCTCAATAGCATGCACGTATTATTAACAGCTTAATTGATATTATGTATCGATAGCCCGCCAAGGATAGTGCCTGATTAGTTTGGCGTCTTGGGAGGCCCCGAACTATTCAGTCATGACCCTTGAGCATAGTGTCGATCCATCTCACAAAACTCGCACGACACAGATTAAAACTTGCATTATTCGTTGCATGCAGTTAGTTCGTGACTACATCACATGCCATTTTACAGAGCTGGGTCAACTTGCATGAGTGAGCTACGGTCCTGCGCAGGCCACAAAGCAAGGTGTTCCGCTTCAGCAAGACTAGCGGCGTGCCTTGCTTTGTGGCTAATTAAGTTCGCTCACGCAAATGAACCCTGTTCTTTGTAAACCGCATGCGCATTCCACTGATTCGATTCCTTATTGATGTCAGACATCCCAAATAAAGCCCGCCAAAGAATTGGGCCGGCTAAGCTAAGCTCACTGAGACACTGTTTATTGTAATGAATGTCAGCTTAGATCTGCTCTGGTAGATTTTATTGTCGGGATGAAATAGATTAACTCTTTGTAGCTGCATTCGGATGCGCGGCTTTAGGCCGTGTATCTGGATGCGGCAGCGGGTCTCGGGTGTGTAAACTATGTATAGCGTGGGGTCTTACAGGGGTCAGCTGCATGGGTGAGCAATCCAGACCAAAAATAATAAATTGTGTTGTACCCGTCTTTTCTAAGCGTGTTTCTTTTTTCGTTGGGTACTTCTTTGCATGGGTGAGCTTAGCACTGTACCAGCCACTAAGCAAGGGGTTCCGATGTAGCGGAGCACCTTGCATAGTGGTTGCGCCTCAGGACTCCTGCAACTGGCTCCCCGAGAAAAACAAATATGATCATTTAACCCATTACACCCTGAGGCTGATTTCGTAAAATTTATAAAGGCTACATTACAGATTAGGAGATAGATTAACTGTTTTAGTTCAAGGGTGGTGCCAGAATAGCTTGGCGCCTCAGGCGCCAAGCTATTCTGGCACCACCCTTGAACTAAAACAGTCGAATTTATTCCAAACATTGGCCGGGTGTATCAGTATGAAAAGGGATAAAGAGGGTTTAATTGTTACGAGTCTGCATATCACCTATCACCTAGCCACCCCCCCCCCCCCCACACACCCCCACCCCCCGAACCCCTCCAACTCCCAGCCGATGTTTGGTTGGTTAGTTCGGGGTTTGGCATACAAACACTATGACAATACGCTTCCTGCATATCTGTCTTCTTTCCTTGCATCACACAATCCTAGTAGAAGTCTACGCTCAAGCTCACAAAAACTGCTCGTTCAGCCCAGAGTCAGCCTAAAAACTGCTGGTGCCCGTTCTTTCAGTTATCAGGCCCCTCACGCCTGGAACTCACTTCCACTGCATGTCCGTCTTTCCCCTACCCTGTTGACCTTCACTAAAACAAATTTGAAGACCCATCTTTTCCAGGTAGCATATCAAGATTAGCTTAGTCTGGATGTGCTGCCTGGAAATGTTGGTTGTTTCCCCATGTAGATAGGCTGTGTGTGTGTGTGTGTGTGTGTGTGTGTGTGTGTGTATGTGTGTGTGCGTGTGTGTGTGTGTGTGTGTATGTGTGTGTGTGTGTGTGTGTGTGTGTGTGTGTGTGTGTGTGTGTGTGTGTGTGTGTGTGTGTGTGTGTTTCGTGTTAGGAATGCGCCTACATGGTGCGAGCAGATGTTTATTTAAAGAGTGAGTGCGTTCTAATTTTTTCTCCTTTTTAATTTTTATTTATTATTTTTTATGTGCTGTAAAGCGCTCCGAGCTTGCTGTTCGTGGGGAAGGGCGCTATATAAAAACTATGTATTATTATTATTATTATTATTAACGTCCACGGTGTGATAATGGACGGCCCTGATGTGCGGGTTATGGGGGACAGGAAATCTATTGCTTATGGAGTACGACCTGAACACTGATTAATTCAGGCGCACTGCAATTGTGCCACTTTGATTTACCATGACCTTTCAACAGACATGCTATTGAACAAGCCCGTCTTTTTTCCCTGGATTGTGAGTCTAGCTACCGGGGTCGGGACGGGGATTCGACCCGGCCAATCCCTTCGCTCTCTTGCCCCGACGCTTAACCGCCTGAGCTATTTCGGACTCTACCCGCCAGCCGAATGGTTAGTTCGGGTTTAACGTCCACAGCACCGAGGTGATCATGGACTGCCCTGACGGGCGGGTTATGGGGGAATAGGGAAATCTATTGCCTATGGAGTACGACCTGAACTGATCAACGCAGGCGCACTCCAACTGTGCCACTTTGATTTACCAGGACCTTTCAACGAACATGCTATTGAACAAATCCGTTTTTTCCCCTCTGGAGTGTGAGTCCAGCTACAGGGGCCGGGACGGGATTCGAACCCACGACCCGGCGATTCCCTTCGCTCTCCTGCTCCGACGTTTAACCGCCTGAGCTATTTCAAACTCTCAGCCAGCCGAATGGTATGCGGCGGATTTTAACTCATTCTACCCCAACACTGAAATCCCAAAATTTCGCCGTTGTCCTCTGAAGACTGCATTGCAGTGCAGGACACGGATTGACCATGATAGTTCAAGGGTGATGCCAGAATAGCTTGGCGCCCATAGTCGATCCTTATCTTGCTGTGGTGTGTCTGGGGTAGAATGAGTTAAATAAGTCCGTCATCCCGCCGCGCTGGCCAAGTTACGTAACATTGCAAATTTTCACGACTGAGAAGGTTTCGGTTTAGATTTGTGCATTGTGGGTCAAATGGTTGTTGTGATGCGTCTAGTGTGGTAGTGTAGCGTCTGTGCTTGTCGCTCTCGCTTTCAGCTCCCACCGCTGGCTAGCAATTTTGCGAAAAGGGGAGCAGAACATGTCAGTCTCTCCCTGCCAGTACACAGCCTCTCCAACAACAAGCCTCATGTAGTGCCTCCTCGTGGTGACTCATGGTAACCGAGCACCTTACGGACTCGGGCTGAACTACAGAGGACTCGGAGGAGATCTGGCCCCCAGACATGCGGCATGCAGGCCCATCGATGTGTGGACAAGCCCTGATGCCCATGAACCAGATCCCCAGCTATGGGTAAATAGCCCCACTGCCTTGTGGGTGCCTTGGGAGAGGCAAAGGCTATGGGAGTAAACCCTATATAAATCCGGGCAGGGATGCTCGATAGCCTTGGTTGGCAGATCTCCTTCGAGAAGGAAAACTCCGAGGAAAAACCTGAGCAGATGGGACCCATAAGCCTTGGTCGGCAATCCATCTAGGAGAAGGATACTCCAAAACTAAACCATCCTGTGCTCCCAGGAAAGGCCTTTTGACCAGGAGCTAAGGGTGAGGTAACCCCGACAGAAACCCCGAGTGCTGAAGACGGAGGTACTGGGCTGCACAGCGCACTCTAATAAACCACAGTACCATGCATATACAGCCATATGACACTTGGAGATGGATTCAAGAGGAATGGTGCTCGCCCTGTGGAGTCTCACCAGGCAGGTGCAGTACCGGGCTCTGCGCCTCTTCAGAGCCCACCCCCAGCGACTGGAGGACCTTCCCGACTGTCTCGAGGAGCCAGGGGACTGGGAAGTAGAGCGACTGGCCAGCGAAAAAACAAGACCAGAGACAAAGAAAAAGTCAATGTGAACATCATGCACTGGAATGCCGAAGGGGTTACCAACAAGAAAACAGAACTAGAGCACTTTCTGCATGAAAACAGCATAAACATCTGCTGTATACAACAGACACACCTGCAAGAAGGGAAACCCTTTAAGGTCAGAGGATATCAGGTCTTCCGAAGTGATCGCCAAGGGAGGAAGAAAGGGGGGGGGGGGGGGGGGTTATGACCCTAGTTAGAAACAACCTGAATGCCAGCGAAACCAGGAGATTCATGGAAGAGGCAGAATACATCCAGGTCAAGGTAACCACCAGTGACAGCACCCTTGACCTTGTCAACTACTACTGCCCTAATGATAAGTTGCTGTCCCTCGACACTATCCAGGTCCCGGACAGTGGATTCCTCATCACTGGTGACTTCAACAGCCAGTCCCAGAGTTGGGGATATGACACACTGGACAAGAGAGGAGAAGACATTGAGGAGTGGCAAGATGAAAACCACCTGATACTTGCCAATGACCCTGAGGACCAACCTACCTTCTACTCTCGCCGCTGGCACACCACCACTACACCGGACCTGGCGCTTTGCACTGAAGATGTTCATAAGTGCCTCAGCAGAACAGTAGGACCACAGCTAGGAGGAAGTGACCACCGCCCTATCCTCCTAACCCTAAAAGGATGCACAGCAGCTAGCTCGCCACACCGGCCAAGATGGAACTACCGAAAGGCAGACTGGCGCTTGTTCAGTATCCGAACAAATGAGCTAATGCAAGACCTCGCTGTGTCTGGAAGGAACATCAACAATGTGGTCAGAGAGTTTAATGACATTATCAGTAAGGCAGCCAAGGAATCCATACCTCGAGGGGTCCGGAAAAACTACACCCCATACTGGACCGCAGATCTTCAGAAAGCACATAACAACCTCACTAGGGCCAGAGAAGACGCTGAAACCAACCCCAGCCAAGAAAACAACATCAAGCTACAACACAGTAAGGCCCAGTATCTGAAGATGAAGTTGGAGTGCACAAGAAGAAGTTGGAGAGAGAAGACTGCAAGACTAAACATGGACAGGGACACCACGAAGTTGTGGAGACTGACCAAGGCGTTGAACGATGAGGGCACCAGGGAACAGAAGATCACCTTGGAAGAAGAAGGGAAAGCACTGACTGGTAGGAAAGCTGCAAACATGTTTGCACAGATCTATGCGAAAGAAAGTGACATCACTGTCCCACGAATGCTTGCGAAAGAAATCAGACAGGAAGAAAGAGAGAGAACAAGAGATGTGAACATCCATGATGCAATGAAGAAGGACATCACCCTTCCAGAACTGAAGATGGCCATCAAACAGCTGAAGAAAAAAAATCTCCAGGTCCAGACAGCATCTCAAACGAGATGTTACAACACCTTGGCAACACTGCCTTAATGAAGCTACTGGACATCTTTAACCACAGCTGGAGAGGAGGTCAGGTACCCCAGTGCTGGAAGGAAGCCAGGATGATCCCAATTTTGAAGAAAGGAAAGAATAAGTCCAAAGCCCTGAGTTATCGCCCCATCAGCCTGACAAGTTGTGTGTGCAAGACCATGGAGCGCATCATCAACAAGCGCCTGCAGTGGTACCTGGACTCTGAGAGCATTATCGTGCCAGAGCAAGCTGGCTTCAGAAGCTACAAGAGTACAGAAGACCAGACAACACACCTTGCACAGGTCATAGAAGATGCCTTTCAAGATCAGAAGGTGACATTAGCTGCCTTCATTGACCTACAGAAGGCTTTCGACAAGGTGTGGAAGGATGGTCTCCTTGTGAAACTCCTTCGCAGTGGCATCCAAAGGAATATGTACCGGTGGACCAAGTCATACCTGCATAATCGCAGAGCCCGTGTGACAGTGGATGGGTACTGTGGCCAAAAAGTGCTGTTGCGTCAGGGGGTGCCACAGGGGGGAGTCCTGTCACCGACACTGTTCATACTTTTCATCAACGACCTTGTGCCAGAGCTACCAAAAGGAGTACACGCAGCCCTGTACGCAGACGACCTGGTACTCTGGTGCACAGAAGAGTATGCAACAACTGCTATATACAGGATGCAGCTAGCCCTGGACAGGCTGACAGACTGGACCAACAACTGGTGTGTGACCATCAACACAGAAAAATCATCAGCACACTCTTCTCTCTCTCCAACAAGGCAAAGGCTGGCAACCTAACACTGGGCAACACCCCGCTGCGGTATGAAGACCAACAGACATACCTGGGAGTCACCCTTGACAAGAGGCTGACGTGGAAGCCGCACATTTGGAATGCAGAAGCGAAAGCTAGAAGAAAGCTGAACATCATGAGAAAACTGGCTGGAACACAATGGGGAGCCAATGAAAAGATCCTCAAAAATGTATATCAAGGCACAGTGAGACCACACCTTGAGTACGGATCTAATGCATGGTTGACGGCAGCCCAGTCACACCAGCAGACCATTGACAGAGTTCAGAACCAGGCACTGCGTATCATCACCGGCGCAATGAGATCCACACCAATTGAAAAGATGGAAGAGACAACGGGCATCCCACCCCTGCGCATGAGAAGAGATTGCAAAGCCTTGATACAGTCCACAAAGGTCAAGTCTTCCAAAGACCATCCTATGAACGCTAGGATGAAACAACCAACCTCAGGGAGACTGAAAAGATCAAGCTTTGTGAAGGAGACGAGAGCACTGCAGAGAAAACACCAGGCAAAGCTGCCTGCGCAGGTAGAGGCTCTGAATCCTGCTAGCGACCTTCCACCTTGGGAAAGTAAGCCAGAAAACATCACCATCTCTTCCACGGTACCCTACATCACCACCAGAGATGAGCACAGCACTGTGAGCAAGAAAGCCCTGACACTGGCCATGCTCGAAGAAAATTATCCCCAGGAAGCATGGATACGGGCATACACCGATGGATCAGCCACAGATGCAGTTCAGGATGGAGGGGCTGGGGTGTACATTCAGTACCCAAACGGAAAATGGCAGGCAGAGGCAGTACCAACAGGCCTTCACTGCACAAATTACAGAGCTGAGGTGGAAGCCCTAGTCCGCGCAGCTAACACCCTTAGTGGCACTGCAGACCCTGATGCCCAGATTGTCTTCCTTACTGATGCCATGTCTGTCCTTGAGGCAGCAACAGCAAGCAAACTGCCACGTCTACAAGAGGCACTGCAAAACATCAAGTGCACCAGACTGGTGCTGCAGTGGATCCCTTCACACTGTGGCATCTACGGCAATGAAGAAGCTGACAGAATGGCAAAAGTGGGCGCAGAGAAAGAACAAGATGAAAATGGAGTCAGCTTCACAGAGATGAAGACCATCATTAAGTCTGTGTACAGACCACCACAACGGCCCCTAGACAGTTACCATCAGCTGTCCAGACAAGAGCAGGTGACCATCTTTCGTCTGAGGACCGGGCACAACCGACTCAATTTCCACCTGCACAGACGCTTCCACCTCGTGCCATCTCCCCTGTGCCCTTGTGGAGAAGCAGAGCAGACCGCAGAGCACATCCTCCAGGACTGTGGGAACCACCAGCCGCTGAGGGAGGAGATATGGCCGAAGCCCGCCACTCTACAAGAGAAACTGTACGGGCCTGTGGAGGCGCTACAGAAGACCACAGATTTCATTTTGAGAGCCAAACTCCAAGTGTGACGGCGTTCGAGAAGAAGAAGAAGAAGATTTGTGCATCTAGATTAGACGCCAGTTGGATTCCCCCTTGTGATGGAGGTTTTGTTATGTACGTAGGACTGAACAGAAAGAGAAATAGATCCTCATGGGCCTCCACAACATACGCAGGGGGGGGGGGGAGGTGGGGTGGGGGGGGGGGGGGTCTGTGCCTCCTGCGTAAAGTAAAGGCGTTTGTTCAGTACTAGACAAAGCCTCGAAGACTTCAATGGTCGGTCAGTTTTCCTTTGATGTCTCTTCCCTACCCCTACCCCTCTCCCTCCCCGCAACCCCTCTTCAGTCCACAGGCTGGGGTAGAAAAATACGATTTTCAAGACGTGCATCAATGTAATATTCCTAACAACAGTCGATGAAGACGTGTGCTGTACTGGTGGGGACCTCAGCCCCTCGTACCTCTAAGGAAGTCCAGTTGGTTCAGTCAGAGATTTGAACGCCGGGTCAGCAAAGCCCCCCAACCCCAACCCTAACCCCACCCCCACCCTTGTCTGTTTTTGTTGTTTTTTTTTCTGTTTTTTTTTTTTTTTTTTTTTTTTTGGCGGCATAGTAATCTGCCTGTCGATTTTTTGATCGCTCTGTGGCAGAAAAAAACAAACAGAAGTTTTTAAAATTATTTCTTTCTATTTCTTCTAAGGCACTCCCTTGCCTCGTCTTGCAGTGGCTAGAAGAGATAAGTACTGTGGACTGACACGCATCGTGAAAACATATTTTCTACTCCAGCCCCTTAGTACTCGTAAAGGTTAAGAGGCATGGCCATAATTCCCGGCTCAGCGACCGGCGCGTTCAAGGCATGCAGGCTAATCGGATTCTGCGGCACCCTGCTACCCGGGATTACGCAACGATGCCTGCACGCAAGGCTGAGACCATGCATGCTACCCTTTCAAACTGACTTTCAATTTTAAGGCCCTTCCACCTGTAAGAGGCATAGATGCTCATGTGCCCCTGCTGCGGCTCTTTGTTGGTCCTGGCTGAGTTCGACTTCAGTTTTAACACGCACGCCTGTTTCCCCGTAATTTGTGTGACTGAAAATTACGCAACTTTGGAACTTCTGCATTTCAGTCGCAGTGTTTCTGCTATCCGATGCGTCAAGGCGCACGTTCTGACTGAAATCCGTCTCAGTGCAAGAGGCGTAGATTCTCATGCGCCCCTTGCAGCCTCAGGGGCTCATGAGAATCTATGCCTCTTGTTCGAAGCAGTTGTAGTCTCTCGTTTCCTGGTCAGATGATGCAGCGTGTGGCTGTTTACGCAGTGTTAGAACTAGCAGACGCTATGCATCTCCCGGTGGACTCGGGTCATCTTTTGATGTTCGCTACCCCTCCCCCACCCCCTCCCCCCTTCCCACTCCCCTCACCCCGGCTCCGCCTCCACGAGCCTCCACCCCCACCAATTACGCCCGTCCTCTCTGTGCATCCCTTATGCTGCAACCGTCTTTTCACCGTTTAACTCAAAAAGCCCTGACATGCTACGACAGGATATGGATCGACCATGATAGTTCAAGGGTGGTGTCAGAATAGCTTGGCGCCTGTTCTCCCTTCAAGACTTAGCGTGTCTGAAGAACCGCCGAAAATATCAATCAAAGTTGCGGACTAAACTGATGTTCTCACGATTTTTTGTCAAAATGGCAAATCAAAAGCATGGGTTTCCTAAAGTCCGCTCAGCGTCGCGGAGTGAACTGAAAGAGAGCGAACAACAAGAGAGCGAAGGCGGGAACAGTCAGGTCGTGGGTGCCGGGAGTCCACAACCCGACCCCGGTAGCTGGACTCGACATCCAGGGAAAAAATACGAACTTGTTCAACAGCATGTCCGTTGAAAGATCCGAGTAACTGAATTACAAGTGCCGCAGTGTTACTGAACTGATCAGTGTTTGGGTCGTATGCCATATGCAAAAGCTGTCCCTGTGACACCCGCATAACACGCCTCCTTAGGGCCGTCCATTATCACTCTTGTGCCGTGGACGTCAAAAGAAAAAAAAAAATGAAAAAAAAAAAAGGGAACTAATCATTCGTGGGTTTACGTAAGTGCTTTTTGGGCAAGCCCCAATACACTGAACAGCCGGGTCCTGAGTTCCGGCCCCGGTCGCTCGGCTCCAGCTGGGCTCATTTGCATGAATGAACTTAGTCCTGCGCCAGCCACTGACTAAACAAGGTGCTCCGCTATGGCGGAGCACCTTGCTTAGTGGCTGGCGCAGGACTAACTCACTCCACGTAACTGATCCCAGGGCAAGAAAACGGGTTTACGGCCCTAACACCGTGTGTCTGTTTCACCAACGAACCTCGCTGTTGACAGTCCAAACGTGTTTCTATCTTGTTCGTGGTGTTTCCTTAGATTCTTCTACCTTCAGGGTCCTACATCATCCCCTGAACTCTATAAATAGCAAACGTCAAATGACCTTAGTCGCCTGCTCAGCGTTAAATCCTAATAACGAACTAACGTCTTTGATAACAGCAATGAAATCAAGTTAATCTAACAAATTATAATTATGAAACCCGACGCGTGGTCTGCTATTTAAAAAAACAAACAACTGTTTGGTCCTAAATATAAAGTAGTAGCGGACAATTATACGTATGACAAAAGTCATGATCTGTAGATTCAGCATGTGTGCTCGTCCAGTCTGTGATTCTGGACATTCCGGCCGTGATTTGTACGGTCCAAAATCACAGGCCAGCACTCAATTCGATCTTCAAACGTCTAATACCTGCACAATGAAATGCAGGCAAGTTATGTGTCCATTGATTATATGTCATGTCACATATCATGAAAAAATAACGGGAGTCCGAAATAGCTCAGGCGGTTAAGCGTCGGAGCAGGAGAGCGAAGGGAATCGCCGGGTCGTGGGTTTGAATCCCCGTCCCGGCCCCGATAGCTGGACTCGCAATCCAGGGGGAAAAGACCGGCTTGTTCAATAGCATGTCCGTTGAAAGGTCCTGGTAAATCAAAGTGGCACCGTTGGAGTGCGCCTGCGTTGATCAGTGTTCAGGTCGTACCCCACAGGTAATAGATTTCCCTGTCCCCCATAACCCGCCCGTCAGGGCCGTCCATTATCACTTCGGTGCCGTGGACGTTAAACCCGAACTAACCAACCAACCAACCATGAAAAAATAACTTCGTCGGCATATGGAACTCTCACATAAATTCCAGCAAAAGGCGTAGATCCTCATGGGCCCCCCGCAGCTTGCGGGGGGCCCATGAGGATCTATGCCTCTTGCAGTTCGGTCGCGTCCCACTTCATCGAAATAAATCTTTCAATAATCGTCTTGGTCACGATGCTACACTTTTACCGGCAAAGGAATCATAATTATGACAGTGTATTTGAGGGGTAGTTATGTTTCGTATATATACCGGTAGTTTATGACTTATATATGCCGGTAGTTACGACTTACAGCGTCAGTCACGCCATGTGAATTAGATGTTAGGTACCGTCGCGCACACGTTTAGACTTGTACGTAACTAATTCAGTCAGTTACGCCATGAACATACCGATGGAGATGGAGCTGTTTATGTGTGCTGATCTGTGAGTTTTGACCTCGCGGCTCTAGGCTGTAAGGTCCGAAATTACAGACCCGAACACAGATATACGTACGCCTGTGGGTCCATCGCTCCGCTTGTGTACTAGCTGTTTTCCTTGAGCCATTTCACAAAATGAAGACAGAGCACTGGTAGAAGGGTTTAGTTAGAAAGTTATTTGGGTTTAACACCGAGCATGCGACTAAGGTCATCTCACGGCGGTGGTAGTGGGGGTGGGGGTGTATAGGTAAATGTACTTTATGTTGCCACTCAGTAATTCCTCCTGTCACCAACCACCGACTCCACCCCCCCCCCCCGCCCCCGCCCCCCCTCCCACCACCACCACCCGAAAAAAATAATAATAAAATGCAAACACTAATGATATTATCATAGGTAGAAATCACAAAAAATACATTCCACGATTTTAAGCGACAAACAATCAAAACTGCGGATTGACTCATTCCTTAGTGCTCAAAGGAGGCCATCGGACCGACGTCGGCTCGATGGCCTTTTGCGCATTGGAACGTCAGAGGTGCACAAAGCCGGGAGCGAAACAGCTTTATGATTGATTGATTAGTTCGGGGTTTAACGTCCACGGCACCGAAGTGATAATGGACGGCCCTGACAGGCGGGGGGGGGGGGGGGGGGGAGGGGGGGAGGGCAGGGAAATCTATTGCCTATGGAGTACGACCTGAACACTGATCAACTCAGGCGCACTCCAACCGTGCCACTTTGATTTACCAGGACCTTTCAACGGACATGCTATTGAACAAGCCCGTCTTTTCTCTCTGGATTACAGCTTTGTGAGAGCCGCTGTTGTACTTATATTTAATTTTGTTTGTTCGTTTGTCCCGCCCCCCTCCCCCCCCCCCCCCCACCAGCCCCTACCCGCTCCACCCTCAACCCCCTCCTTCATCTCCTCCACCCATACCCACCCCTCTCCCTCTTCTCCCCACTCCTTTCAGCTAAAGAGGCGGGTATGCATAAACAACGGTTGTTCTATGCGTGTCGCTGTAATGCCGTTTATCATACCCTTACACCCCACTTGCCATGTTATGTAGCGGAGAGCGTTAGAGGCTATTCGTTGAGACAGACGGGCCATTGTGCAGGGAGGATATTTGATACAGTTTAGGGGGTGGGAAGGAAACAATCTGATGCCTGATTACGCGTACCCCTGCCCAGTGAGCAAAACCGCCACGGCCGGACTGACGTCAGCTGGACAATCTGTGCATAGGGAAACAACTTGACGCCTGACTACAATGCACCCTGCAGGACCGGATCACTTACAAGTGTGTGTTGGGGGGGGGGGGGGTCCAACAAAAATTTGGGAGAAATTAACCACCTTAACTCTTTCTACTCCAACACCGAAATCCCCAAAGTTTGCCGTTGTCCTCTGAAGACTGCATTGCAGTGCAGGACACAGATCGACCATGATAGTTCAAGGGCGATGCCAAAATAGCTTGGCGCCCATAGGCGCCAAGCTATTCTGGCATCACCCTTGAACCATCATGGTCGATCCATATCTTGCTGTGGTGTGTCTGGGGTAGAATGAGTTAAGCAGAGTTTTGACTGTTTTGAGTATGTCAAGGACAATAGCATTTTTTTATGGGGGAAGAGGGACCCCCTGCCCCCTCCCCCTCTCCCTGGATCCGGGGCCTGCCCTGTACGGCCTTCTTCCATGTTACTGTACGGACACCAGTTTTTGTATCTGACATCTTTTTTCGTTCAACGACCAAAATCCACAAACGTGCAAGATAAAAATTGATATCAGCAAGAGGCCCGACGGCCTTTTGCTCTACGTTATGTAGCGTCCCAGTAACCGAAGACATCCCCGTGGGTTCATTCATCCGTTAAGTCGATTAACTCATTACACCTTGAGGGTGAAATTATTAACCCCTTTCGTCCTGACACAAACATTGCTTGAAATAAATCTGACTGTGATAGTTCGAACTAAAATGCTTGATCTACCTCAAACTATCTAATGTGTGTGTGTGTGTGTGTGTGTGTGTGTGTGTGTGTGTGTGTGTGTGTGTGTGTGTGTGTGTGTGTGTGTGTGTGTGTGTGTACACGAAATAGCTCAAATGAGTGACTGTCTTTACCATGCTTATGGACAATGGGTGTGTGTAAAATTCTGGGTGCCCAAGTCAGACACCCATTTTTTTCTGAGGGTTGTTTCTGCATTGTCTTGCGGTAAAGATTCATAAAAAATACAAAAATCAGTTTTTCTCATTTTGGCGTTAACACATGCACTGTTGTGCTTAAAAGACACGCCACCAGTGTGTTTGAACATTTCCCAGCTGTATGTGTACTCAAATGGGCGTGTGTATGACATCACCCTTCTGAGCTATAAATAGCATAATAGCTGATATGGGTCAACTGCATCAGTGAGCCGAAGTGAAACGGAGAGATACGAAAGGTAGTGGGGCGGGGGGGGGGGGGGGGGGGTATTGTATTTGTGTGAGGGAGGAATTGTTTATGTTGCTGCAAAATGAAGTTTGTTATTTGAGGGTGTGGTTGTTTTGTTAAAGTATTTTATGCTTCTGGGGTGATGTTGTCGGAGGTCATGTCTAGTGACAAATTTCATATGTATTCTCGTGCTCCGGTTGCTATGAAGTGAAGTGATTGTATGAGTGCGCATTGTAAGAGAGGACGTATAGACTTTGGGTGAAGCTGCTGTTGTCTTTTGTCCTGCCCGACCTTTTGGTTCAAACTGTTGCTTTATTTTGTAGGTTTGTCGATGTTATCAATGCCGCATCTCTTTTTGGATTGTATGCACAAATTGATTAAATGCAAATGACGTCACAGAGTCAGCGTCGTTACAAGCGTCGTCTGCTGCAGTCAGTCGTTTAGTGCAGTTTTTGTTAGGGTTAGGGTTAGGGTTAGGGTTAGGGTTAGGGTTAGGGTTAGACTGCAGGCTTGGATGGGCCATTTTCGGATGTAATAGTAAAGTATTATTTGTGTGAATGCTGTCCGTTTGAAGGAAGGTTGACTGATTGTACATTGCTTAACGTCCCGACAGGAACAAGACTTTCTCAGGACGTGCCTGCACTGCTAGTGACAAAAACTAAACAGAATATTGAATGTATGTCGTCAGCCAGTCCAATAGGTTAAATAAAACCTACGACATGGGGCCTAAATAAAGCTAAGACCATTTAGCAACACACATCCAATATCAAGAGCCACAGGCAGCGCAGACAGTAGGGAGAGTTTAAAAAAGGAAAATGCAGGTAAATGGACCAAGGGTAGACAGAAACACATGCCCCTGGAATATAGAGAAAAACCCACTCTGTCAGTGGGGCTGACCAGGGTGACCCTGGGAACTAAAAAGTAGCCAACCCCACCCAAGTCCCCCAGGGCAGACCCGGTTGGGGGTGTTTGAGGGAAGGACTGGAAAGTCGAGTGTTGAGGGCAGACCCGGTTGGGGGTGTTTGAGGGAAGGACTGGAAAGTCGAGTGTTGAGAGAAGGCGAGGATGGGAAAAATATCCAGCACTATACGTTGGAATAGATGCATAACAGTTACGACACGCTTGTAAATTAAAACACTTTTAACCCCACCCGGGTCTGCCCTGGGGGACTTGGGTGGGGTTAACTACTTTTTATTTCCCAGGAGCACCCTGGTCAGCCCCACAGGGTGGGTTTTTCTCTCTATTCTGGGGCATGTGTCTCTGTCGGCCCTTTGTCCATTCACCTGTATTTGCCTTTTTAAAACTCTCCCAACTGTCTGCACTGCCTGTAGCTCTTGATATTGGATGTGTGTTGCTAAATGGTCTTAGCTTTATTTAGGCCCCATGTGTTAGGTTTATTTAATGTATTTGACCGGCTGGCGACATACATTCAATGTTCTGTTTAGTTGTTGTTTTTTTCACAAGCAATGCAGGCACGTCCTGAGAAAGCCTTGTTGCTGTCGGGACGTTAAGCAATGTACAATAAAACACTTTTAACATTAAGAAAAGTTGAGTTAAATGAGGTTTTAAAAACAGTTTTGATAAAAACTTTTGCCCGACACGCTTCTAAAAACAACATTTTCTTAGTTTTAAACCTTGAACCGCGCCATAAACGCCGCGATTGCTTTTCAGTCTTAGCTGTCCTATAGTGTGGAATGTGGGACTTTGCCAACTGGATCCATCTGGTGCACTCCAAATGAGTATTTGTGAGTGGTTCGACGTGCAACTCAGTGCGCGCCTCTGAAATGACCTACTGATTCCACTGATAATGAAAATCTTTCATTCATAAGAGCGCATTGAGCAGCTCTATAAACCAAAAGTGATGACCCCCCTCCCCCCCCCCCACCTCTACCCCGCCCTCCCCCCAACCCCCTCACAACCCCCCCCCCCCCAAACAATCATAATAATAAAATCAAGCAAAGGTATCTTTAGTGAGGTATTTTCACTGTAATGCCAGTTTTGTGTGAGACTGAGAGGCACTCACTTTTTGGGTAGAAACCCATTTTTTTCTCCATCCAGTAGCTCTGTTTCTAGAAAATGTCTGTTTTATTTTAAGTTGTAGAGCTTAGTTATAAGGTGAGTTCTAAACATTCGCATCAACTCCAGAGCCCTAGAATAAATAGAAATATGGGAACCCATTTTCACATAAAATGGTAGGTAACCCACTCTGAGGGTTTTGTGTCCATGTGTGTGTGTGTGTGTGTGTGTGTGTGTGTGTGTGTGTGTGTGTGTGTGTGTGTGTGTGTGTGTGTGTGCGTGCGTGTGTGTTTTCATGTAGTTTCTGTAGCAAGGACAAGAACAAAAAAAGGTCTGCGCACCTATTCTTTTATCCTTGGAAAATAAAGTTTCATTTCATTTCATTTCATAATGTAGCCTTCATAGGGCAATAAGCAATTTTGTTAAAATTTAGCCTCAGGATGTAATGGGTTAAAGTTGTGCCAAGTTTTTTTCAAAATATATTCTTTTAGGTCTACGTGACGGTTCTGGCCTGAGACAGATCGACCGTGATAGATCGAGGGTGGTGTCAAGCGCCAAGCTATTCAGTCTGACGCCACGGCCTTGAACTATCATGGCGGCGGTCAATCCGCACCCTGTCGTAGCATGTCAGGGCTTTATGGATTAATCCTTATCATTCGGAATACACCAGTGTGTGACTAAAATAGTTCAAGGGTGGTGCCATAATAGCTTGGCGCCTCTAGGCGCCAAGCTATTCAGGCACCACCCTTGCACTAAAGCCATTGGTCTATATCCTTATCTGTATGTACTATAATGTAGCTTGCATATGGCAGTGTACAAACTCGAAGCTTTTGGTCTCCCTGTACTTAGTTTGCGCCTGGGCCGCGCGCTAGCCTCTGTGGCCGACGTCGATCAGAAGATCTTTTGTTTACTGGGTGTTTGTATTCATTCTCTTAGTCCAAGACTGACACCAGCCAATGTTCACCCGTCAACTCGTTTACCCCACCTTTCACTAGAGGTACACCCCCTCCGTTTTCAAGTCCTACCGTTGCCCGTCACCCCTTGACGGCAAACGGCTAGACAGCGCCTTAGCTGGGCCATGCGCCATGTAAACAGATGGAAATGTTGAGAGTTTTCAGTCGGTCAATCCAGTCATTTTCTCCATTTGTCCCATACGGTTCTTTTCAAATTGTGTTTTGACGTTTTGAAGTTTAATCTTATTATCATTTCTTTGTTGTTAGTTCGATGTTTAACCCATTACATCCTGTGGCTGATTTTGTAAAATTGGCTCATTGTCCTGTGAAGGTTGTATTACAGATTAGCAGAGAGATCAACAGTTGCCTTGGCGCCTCAGGCGCCAAGCTATTCTGGCACCAACCTTGAACTATCAGTCAAAACTTACTTCAAGCCATGGGTGTATTAGGATGAAAAGGGTTAACTGTCTCAATTCACCACTCAAGAGTGATAATGGACAGCACCGGGGTGGGGGGTGGGGGGTGGGGGTGGGGGTTATGGGGGACAGGGACAGTTCTAGCAAACTTTAATAGATCTGATCAATTCAGGTGCACTGCAACTGTGCCACTTTGATTTACCAGGACCTTTCAGCGGAAATGTTTTGCCGGGAACAAGCCCGTCTATTAGTCTGGATCTTCTTCTTGTTGTTTAGTTCGGGGTGGCTACGGCACCGGCGTAATTATCATGGACGACTCTAACAGGCGGGTTATGGGAGACACTGATCAAATCCGCCGCACTGCCACTGTGTCACGTTGACTTACCAGGACATTTCACTGGATGGACACGCTATATAGAGCAAGCCCATTTTCTTAGTGCAGTCTAGTAAAGGACGCAGCCCTAGCTACTCTCCATCACACTTGCGCTCAGCCACCTGTGGGGTAGGACTTTACACCCGGACACAGTTGGTTTGGGCGCGGTGAGAGGGTTTGGGATGGAGGTGGGGGGTCGTTGAGAATGAAGAGCCAACATGTTGCGGCTGTCAAGCGAAACAATGGATGGTGTTCTTGTTAGCGAAATGAGATACCCGCCTAGTTTCCTTGGCCAGATTGTTCAGTGCACGGTTACATACCCACTGTCGACTGAAAACCTCTTGACCTCCTCCGCCTGAGCCTGAATACAACCGGCAATTGTACCTTGAGCTCTAGGGTCGCAAATCACAAAACTGCAAGTTGTCAGTCCTGAAACGACTACAATATGCTTCAGGATATAGCTGTCGTCAAGTTGTGTTAACCCTTATCATTCGGAATACACCAGTGTGTGATATATGTTTGACTAAAATAGTTCAATAGGCGCCAAGCTGTTCTGGCACCACCCTTGAACTAAAGCCAGTGGTCTATATATCCTTATCTGTAAGTACTATAATGTAGCTTGCATATGGCAGTGTACACATTTGAAGCGTTTAGTCTCAGTATGATATGGGTTAATTCAAGTTGACAATAATTAACAAGGAAAAAACAAACGATCAAAAATTAACCTCCTCGCTGCCAGTGACCACGAATTTTGCGTTCAAAACCACTGCACACTGCCCTGCATTCACGTGAAAAACACTGTCGCAAATGAGACTAAAAATAGGCACAAAGGACACAGAACTATCACTATGAGACATAAATCCCCACGAGCCCCCGCGACTTGCAATCTGAGTTGTGCTCGCCCTGCCCCGGCAGTTAAGGGCGTTAAACGAGGAGCCACATAATTAGTACTCGCTTGTTTGCTTGTGAGTTTAATTTTTATTTAATTACAACTTGTTGCTTTAGTGACTAAATAACAAACAAAAGAGTCCCGAGCCTGTAAAAGGCAATGAAATAATAATAAAATAATAAGGTCCTTATTATTTTATTGCATTTTACAGGCTCGGAAAGAAACTCATTTCAGTATGCTGACGTGACTTATGTCCGGCCGGCTCCACTTGTCTATAGATACGTTCCGGATGGAGCAAGAGTATACTGGCATAGATTCTGTGGAGCCCCTGCCAACTAACTGCAGACGGAGGCTCTGTGAGAATGCTTCTTGCATATAAGCCAGAACAGTGTACGCTGAGCGGTTCGTCCTTGATCACAAGTAGTGCTGTAGGACGTTAACTCATTCTACCCCATCACCGAAATCCCCAAATTTTGCCGTTGTCCTCTAAAGACTGCATTAGCAGTGCAGGACACAGATCGACCATGATAGTTCAAGGGTGATGCCAGAATAGCTTGGCGCCCATAGGCTCCAAGCTATTCTGGCATCACCCTTGAACTATCATGGTCGATCCTTATCTTGCTGTGGTGTGTCTGGGGTAGAATGAGTTAAATAATATCAACTTGTCAGTCAGTCACTGCTGAGCGGACGACGCCATACTCTGGTTACTTTTCTCGTACAGCTACTGACAAGAACAGTGCAAAGGAACCAGGGGTCACCGAGTCGCTATAGCGGCGCACCTAGTTGCTTAGTGGCTGGTGCAGGACTAAGTTCGCTCATGTGCAACTGGCCGCAGCATTTTACACTTATTTTAATAACTATTTGATTACAAGGCCAATTTTCAAACTTGCTGTTGCAGGGGTTCAATGTGTGCTGCGTTCTGCCGTTATTTGGAAGAAAACAAACAAACGAACAGCATGTCCATTTTTGAGAAAAGTGATATTTTCATTGTCATACCCGGCAATGAAAATCTCGATTTCCTCAAAAATGGACATAGTGGCTTCTGCTAAACGACAGTGGACGGATGTAGTCACACTGGTTGTCTCCCTCGAATCGCTGCGCTGATCGCGCAGCGAATCGAGGGAAACAACCAGTGTGGGATGTAGCCGCTTGACAGTGTGGAAAACTGGAGTATCCATTGTGTCGTAACATTGACTGGACCTGGGGGGGTGGGGGGGGGGGGGGGGTTGGGGGGGGGGGGGGGGTAAAGGAGCTTAACATGGAAAAGGTGGGGAGTCAGTTAACTAAGTCACAGGCTGAAACCTAAATAAAACTACTTCCGGATGAGGAGAGGAGATAATGATGATTGTAAAATGATGATCTGGTCAGTTGCCGCACAGTGGTTCATTATACTTTGGCCCACATTGCATACGGCGAATAAAGTATCATCCCCTCCCCCCACCCCACCTAAATAAATAAATAACTTTAAAAATAAATACTGAATAAAAAGAACGAAATAATGATCGAAAAACGACTGATTGAATGAATACATAAATAAATAAATGAGTACGGCCGCTGCTTAGCCGTAATGTACAAAATCACAGCTCGGCACACAAGTGGAGCCTGCAAGCCGTGGGCTCATGAGGATCTTTGCCTCTTGCCGATGGATCAGGCTTACCGCCGGTCATTGAACGCAATCTGATACAGCTCTACTCAGCAGTCAGACGAATGCAACCAGCGCGTCACCCTTCTACAAACGATGTTTTGTGTGTGCATCTTCGTCTCGCCCCCCTCTCACCCCCACTTCCCACCCCGCGTGGGACGTCTCCCCCTCTTCCCCCCCCCCCCCCGACTCCCTGGGGCGTCTCCGCCTTGGCCTCTCCACTGGCACCCCGGCGGGTGGTACTGGAAAACCGCGAGGGGTAGGATAGCAGTCGGGCGCTTCAGTCGCAGTCAAGAACTAGGGCCAGTTGTATGGCGTAGTCCAGCTGAGCCACTAAGCAAGGTGCCCCGCTATAGCGGAGCACCTTGTTTAGTGGCTGGCGTTGGACTAAGCTCACACAGACATGCAACTGGCCTCTTGTGTCTTCAGTTTGAGGAACAGATGGAGCTGATCTCGGTCGGAGAGCGCGCGGCATAGATTCTCATAAGCGCCTGCGGTAAGCAAAGGCCCATAACTACTAATGATAGAAGAAGCCTAAATGTATTTATGTCTCTTATAGATGGAAGGTTCTATTTGAGGAGGGAGGGGGAGGGGACAGTTAGGGCTAGGGACGTGAAACTGAAAGGGCCGTCCAAGCTGTCATGATGGAGGGGGGTAAATGATTGAAGTCACCAAGGATTTGGTTTCAGTATCAGGAACTGACATTACAAACTGCATGTACACTGGCACCCGATAAAAACTTGACCCCATACATGCGATTTGCACGGACTTTTTTTTTTCTTTACCCTATTTCAGTCTTCAGTAACCGTAGATGTTTTCTGTAACCAGCAAGCTATTCGGGGCACAGGCCCGCATGATATCATGATATACAATTATTCTTTATGTTTACAGTTTATTTATTTATTTGTGGGGGTGGGGGTGGAGGGGGAGGGGGAGGGGACTGTACTGTGTGTGTTTCCATCCCACCAGTTCTAGTCCTAGACTTCATAATATATAGTTACACTTCAGTTTTCGAAAGGCGGAAATGATGTCCTTAGCACGTGCGGCTGATTACGCATAGTGACTTCAAACGCAGTACTGACGCAAAAGGCTATCGGGCCGAGGTCGTCCGCAGTAGGCCCGCGCACAGTCGTGCGCGGGCCGACTTCAGCCCGATGGCCTTTGCGTCAACTGCAAATTCCATCAAGGGACATAAAGACATTAGTCGCGAACACCACTCCACCTGTAATTTAGGCATCACGGGTCTTCAAACGTGAAGATCTATATATATCTCTTGTTATAATGTGTGTTCCCCCGACCTAATTAGGGATCGTTTTTCGGGCGGCCACAAGAAAGTGATTTGTTTCTTTTGACAGAACACACTGACTGATTGAGAGGCGACGGGTGGGGGAAAAATACGGCGGTAAGAGAGTGGAGTAGGGAGGGGGTGGGGTGGATAATATGGGGGTAGGGTTACGACTAAGACAGTAGTATACAGGTGGAGCAGGGCCGACTTTGCTAATCTATTCTTTGCGGTCTGTACTTAGGCAGATTTTGTAAAATTTGCTTTGTTGTCCTATGAAGGCTACGTTACAACTTAGGAGACAGATCAACTGTTTTAGTTTAAGGGTGGTGCCAGAATAGCTTGGCGCCTGAGGCGCCAAGCTATTCTGGCACCACCCTTGAACTATCAGTCTAATTTATTTCAAGCAAAACGTTTAAAGCATCAATCAAATAATCGAAGATAATGGAGCAAGCAAACTGCCACGTCTACAAGAGGCACTGCAAAACATCAAGTGCACCAGACTGGTGCTGCAGTGGATCCCTTCACACTGTGGCATCTACGGCAATGAAGAAGCTGACAGAATGGCAAAAGTGGGCGCAGAGAAAGAACAAGATGAAAATGGAGTCAGCTTCACAGAGATGAAGACCATCATTAAGTCTGTGACCACCACAACGGCCCCTAGACAGTTACCATCAGCTGTCCAGACAAGAGCAGGTGATCGACCATCTTTCGTCTGAGGACCGGGCACAACCGACTCAATTTCCACCTGCACAGACGCTTCCACCTCGTGCCATCTCCCCTGTGCCCTTGTGGAGAAGCAGAGCAGACCGCAGAGCACATCCTCCAGGACTGTGGGAACCACCAGCCGCTGAGGGAGGAGATATGGCCGAAGCCCGCCACTCTACAAGAGAAACTGTACGGGCCTGTGGAGGCGCTACAGAAGACCACAGATTTCATTTTGAGAGCCAAACTCCAAGTGTGACGGCGTTCGAGAAGAAGAAGAAGATCGAAGATAATGGTGGCGGTCGGTTGGGGCGGGGGGAGGGGGGGGGGGAGGGGGAGGAACTTCCACTGAAGAGATTATAACAACTGCAATAAGGGGCGGTCCGTGGCGCAGTGGTTAAGGCGCCTGCCACCAATGCTAAAGGTGCGAGGTTCGATTCCGGGTTCCGGCGTCGGATTTTTCTCCTCTAGTAAGTGTCACCGTTAATTCGGGCGGACCGTCGGGGGTTCTTTCTCCGGGTACTCCGGCTCTTCCTCCCCCTCCACTTTGGTATCAGTTTCAGCCAACTTAATAAAATTTCAAATACAAAACGATTTCCAAATACCGTCAGTAGCTCGCTTGAGCTTGCCCTTAGCACCACGTGAATCTTCTGTGTTTACCTACAGTGTGTGAGTGAATGCGTGTGATTCACGTGAGCGTGCTTGTTGGGTTCAGTTCGCGGTTACATTCTGCGCATTGAGTTATATTATAAATATGAGAAATGCGCCATATAAATGCTATGCATTATTATTATTATTATTATTATTATTATTATTATTATTATTATTATTATTATGTCTGGTTACCTTCCTCTGTCAACAGAAAGAGTCATAATAATGGTAACTACATTCTATTCATATTTGTGTGCCTTTAACTCCAAACAATCGACATCTATCCGCACTTTTTCGATCGGAATAAGGGATGTCAGTACTGATTCTGCTCAACAAGAGGCATAGATTCTCATGGACCCCTGCGGATGCAGGATCCCATGAGAACCTACATCTCTTGCAGATGTAATGGACTTGTGGAGATAGTGAGCCTGAGCTGACTAAGTTAATCTGTGCCATTTGCAGACAGTGGATCGGTGGAATAGATTAATACATCCCGAACAGTACCCCAATTGATTGGGGCCCGAGTAAGGAGTGATCACTAAAGCTTAGATGGCACTGTTTGACACCAATGGCGCGGACTGCAGCAAAGACGATTTGTGTGGCGGTCTGTGAATGGGCATAGACACAGACTGGCACATACATCATACAAAATTCACTGCGGCTTACCCATGCATGCATCTGTCTGTCCACCTCTTCACCGTGTGTGTAGATTATAATTCATAAACATACTGCAGCGGCATGTGTCAGGTCACTCATGCCAGCAAAACCAAAGGCAGTAATGAGCCACCCGGGCCAGTCTATAAACTGCTCCTTCCCGCTGTCCATACACTGATCCATAGGTTCACGCATTCTTCAGTCCATACATCCGTCCACCCCTTTCTCTGCATGTACTATGGCTACATGAAAACTAATGATAATGTGAAAAAGCCTTGACTTCCCAAACCACAAAATGTGTCATCAAACCCAAACACAGTAATGACTGTAAACAGGCTAAACCGCAGCAACTGAGTTGGCCCTCGGCCTAAAAGGTCGACATGTCACTAAATGAGTCAAATTTGACAGTCGTCATATGGCATCACGGCTAGCGCCTGAAGGGGCACACAGACGTATAACAAACCAGAAAGAGGTATATAGATGATCATGAGCCTCCCGCAGCCTGCGGGGGCTCATAAAGATCTACGCCTCTTGTAGAATGGCGCGGTGGTTCAAGTATGCGTGTCATCACACGACACTGTGATTATCTGAGAAAAACGTATTCACTCGGCAAGGCAAGATAGCTCCACATGAGCCCCCGCGATATGCGGGGGCCCAGGAGGATCTATGCTTCTTGCAGATGGGATTTACATAAAAAAAGAATTGTCAGTACATTATGGAGAGAGAGAGACAATGACAATGATCCTTTATTTGACAACGGTAAAAGTTTTGGTAGTAACAAACATTTTTCGAACTTGCCGTTGCTAATCTACTGATTACAGAGTTACTATCGTACTAATTGTTTTCTACTACTAAGAAGGAAAAAAAAATTACATGACACAGCACAAGCCAAGAATGAAAAAAAAAAAAAAATGTTGGGGGGAAGTGACATAGGAATTACCAACTTTACTGGTCGGGCATAATGACATGTTGTGAGGTTTAATTAAAATAATATAATAAGAATACACACAACCTAATACGCATACATAACGCATGCACATTTGAGCACGCCACTCTCTATCTCTAATATACACGTGCGCATACGCACACACGCACACGCACACACACATGCACACACACGCTTACGCGGCTTAAGCTAGTCAGTTATATGAGTAGCTGGCTACATACAAGCTGTACCGAATAAATATGAGTCATCAGTCGAAACCTGTGATACACGCAATTAATGATCTAATGAGAAATAGTATTTTTCAATATGTGCACAGTCACGGGGATGCTGCTGACAAAAATAAGTACTTGATGAGACTGACTTTAAACGAGGAGAAAGTAGCTGATGTCGTGACGTTTCTAGGCAAGGCATTCCAAAGACTAGAGCCAGAGAACGTCAAACTCGTTTTATAGAGATCAATTCTAGGTCGCGGCACAATAAGGGATTTTCTTGATCTGGAGTATGTTGATGACTGGACGGTAAATAGCGATGTGATATATCGGGGTAGCTTATCGTTTAATGCCTTGAACATAACCATTTCCTTATTGTAAATTAGATGATCTTTCAGGGGCATAATTTTTAAGGCTGCCAATTTTTGGTCAGTAGTTAAGCTGGGATCAGGGAGTATTAGTTTGGCAGCTCTCCGATGTAGAGAGTTCAATCTTTTCAAATTGACATCTCTCGAACCATCCCACACAGTAGAAGCATAGTCTATATGCGATCTAATATGGGCATTGAAGAACAGCTGACGTGTCTCCATATCAGTAATGTGTTTAAGTTTTGCTAAGATGTACAGATTTCTGGAGACAATTTTACAAACATTTACCCACCTAAGCTGGTTGTCCACCGTGACTCCTAGCAGGCGATGGTTAGTAACTTGGCTGATGGTTTTGCCTTGGAGGGACAGACTGAGTGAGAGAGAGCCAAGCTGGTGTTTTTGGCGGGTGCTAATTACCATGCTCTCCGTTTTTACCGGGTTTAAAATCATAATATTATGACTGCACCATTCATCAATATCTTGCAGTGTGTTTTGCAGTCGTGAATTGATGTTTGATATATCCTTATCTGGCGTGTGTACAGCAGCATCATCTGCAAACATATCACATGTAACGCTTTCATTTTTTATCGCAAGAGGAAGATCATTTATGAACAAGCAGAATAGAAGGGGACCAAGAATAGAGCCCTGTGGTACGCCATGCTTCACTAAACCTTGATTCGAGTATGAGCCATTTAGTAATACCTTTTGTTTTCTACCTTCGAGGTAGGATTTGAGAAACGACGCCGAGTTGTTGGTGTACATGGATACTTTCTTGATCAGTATTTCGTGGTTTACTAGATCAAAGGCTTTACGAAAATCTAGAAACATGACTCATGTAAGTTTTGAGTCGTTGATGGAAGATAACCAGGTGTCTATCATCCGTATCAGCGCAGTGTGACATGAGTGTTCTGATCTGAAGCCCGATTGCAATGAATAGATTAATTTTCGGCTTTCCAGGTATATAGATAGATGCTTGTGAATATGCCGTTCTAAGGGCTTGGACAGAACAGGTAGAAGTGATATGGGCCTAAAATTATTAATTTCACTAAGATCTTTAGATTTAGGTAGAGGTATTACTTTCGCGTCTTTAAATGCGTCTGGAAAACAATTAAAATTAATACAGAGGTTGTAGATATAAGTGATACTCTCTACAATGTATGGGAGGGATATCTTGAGTATTTTCGCACTAATCTCATCCAGTCCTGATGATTTTTTATTTTCCAAGGATGTAATTAATTTACCAACTTCATGGACCGCTATAGTGGGTATGATGAAAGGTTTTGTGCCGGCAGTTCTCTGCTTGCAGAAATCGACTAAGTTGTCCGGGCATACATAGTCATGCGACTCAGTTCCCGGCGGGATTAATGATTCTGCTACGGAGACGAAGTGGCTGTTGAAGCTGTTTGCTGTGAGATGCGGCGGTAAAGGAGTTGTGCTTTTATTCGTGCCTCTAGTAACTAAATTTATCGCACGCCATATTGTGGCACAGTCTTTACTTTCGTGAATAACTTTATCGAAAAGTAATTTCTTTGCCTTCAGAACCATGGATTTTATTCGATTACGTTTTTTCTTGTAATCGGTGAAGCGCTTCTCTCTTCTCAGCTCGTCCCTGTGCTCCATGGCCTCGATAAGATCCGCAGTCAGCCAGGGTGGTAAAGTGGCGTATTTAACTCTTTGTTGTCTCAAGGGCGCGTGTTTATCTAGCACTCTGAGAAAGATGTGATACCACGTATCTAGTGCTTTATTTGGGTCATTTTCATTGTACACTTCAGTAAATTCTGCAGAAGCTAGATCAGACAGAAAGGCATTTTCATTGAACTTTTTAAATGATCTGTATGTTATGCACGTATGTCCTTGCTTTTTTAGTTTTGGAAGCTTGGACAGCCACGTGCAGCGAGAGAGAGAGAGAGAGAGAGAGAGAGAGAGAGAGAGAGAGAGAGAGAGAGAGAGAGAGAGAGAGAGAGAGAGAGAGAGAGAGAGAGAGAGAGAGAGAGAGAGAGAGAGAGAGAGAGATGGTAAAGCAGTGAATACACAGAAACCAGTGACCACACAGATACACATTTTGGTGGTGAACTAGAAAAGTAGCAATGACTGTGCGGAACGGAGATTTAACCCTTTGGATGTCGGTAGCGGTGTTGGTCTCGAAGATTCCTGCATGAATCATCGCGACTAAAACCGCTACCAACACTCAAAGGGTTAAAAAAATTCGAAATGCGGAAACAGAATAAAACCGCAGCGACCGGCGACTAAATATGCTCGAAATGCGGAAACCGCACAGTTTTCGAACAATAGATCTTTAGAAATATACATCGGCCCGGAAGAACCGTAGAAGGTCATAGAAACTTCATTACAACAACCTCATTCATCTTCATTTACAATTAGTATTGTTAAAATTATGTTGATTTTTCTTCCTTCTTTTGATTGTTGTTGTTGTTATTGTGTGTGTGTGTGCCTGTGTGTGTGTCTGTGTTGATTTTTCTTCTTCCTTTTTGATTGGTGTTTGTGTGTGTGTTTGTGTGTGTGTGTGTGTGTGTGTGTGCGTGCGTGCGTGTGTGTGTGTGTGTGTGTGTGTGTGTTTGTGTGTGTGTGTGTGTGTGTGTGTGTGTGTTAGAGGGGGGGGGGTAGGGGAAAGAAATGGGGAGGGAGAGGAAGGGGAATTGGAGGGTTGATGAAGGTAGAGTGACAACAACACTACGAGGGTAAAAACCGTTCGGCGCTTTGTCGCATCAGCTGATGCACCATTAGTTGTCTGATGTCATTGTTTTTTTGGGGCGAGGGGATTAGAAGGGTTGATGCAAGGCGTGTATGAATCGGAGGTCATGCAACTGAGTATGTCACACTGGTTATCCCCCTCGATTGATGAGCTGATCGCAGCAATCGAGGCCGAGAGACAACCGGTGTGTCAAGCATGTCTGTCTTCGTCAGAGCGCCCCGCAATCCCCCCCCCCCCCCCCCTCATTAATTTTACTCTCCACCACGCGGCACCCCCCCCCCCCCCACCCTCCCCACCCCACTGCTACTATTCCAAGAACCGCTTATACGTCGGTGGAAAAGTGAAAACACTGTTGTGTAGATACAAAGCAAAAACAGAAAATTCTGTCTTTAACCCATTTAGCCCCAACGCATTACTATAGGAGGTAGATCGACCATGATAATTCAAGGGTAGTGCTAGATTAGCTTGGCAACCGAAACTCAGTTCCAAATTTTGGAAAATACAGGTGCGGACTGGAGTTAAATGGGTAAGTTTGGGTATCTGTAAGGCGATGACAGTTCGTATTTAGAAACCGCATCGATGTCACCGGCGGAAACTCGTGACGGCACAAACACTGACTAACACGCTGTATTGCTGTTTCTGGCATTACTGAGAATGTTATATATATATATATGAGTATTGGTGCACGTCTAGTGTGACAAACACGTGACCATTGAGTGATTTATCACATGCGGCTGGACACGCATTTGCCACACCTGGAGTGCGCCATAACACACTTTACTTAGCCTGTCCGTCAGCAAGAAATTGCGTCACTGGTCAATGAGCTAAAATTGTAACTTGACTGACATCATAATCGTCAGTACGAGTTTCGTTCATTTGAATAGAAGACATTGGTTGATTGCTTGCGGCTTGCTTGCTTGATCGATCTATAAGATTGGTTGATTGATTCGCCAGCATATCGAGCTTTCGTTCTTCCTAAAAAATGTTTGCAAGCAAACATATTGAAGGAGAGAGAGAGAGAGAGAGAGAGAGAGAGAGAGAGAGAGAGAGAGAGAGAGAGAGAGAGAGAGAGAGAGAGAGAGAGAGATCCCCCACTCTGGCCGGGGTCCAAAACTAGGAAAAACTGTTTACCTGTACACTGAGCCAAAACACCACAGGATTCAACCAACAACAACAAAAAAGCCACAAAATCTTCTATTGATGGAGAACTCAGCTGTAAGTGTAATCAGCAAGAAGCATAGATTCTAATGAGCTCCCGCGGCCTGCGGGAGCTCATCAGAATCTATGTCTCTTGGTGATGGAATGCGTACATTACAGGACTGAAGGATAAGCAACGATCACGTAAAACAGTGTGCCGTGTCCTCTTGTTTTTTGCCTTGTGTCCTCATCCCAGCACTGAGACGATCGAAACACCAAAGATCTCCTCGTTTTGAAGAACACTGGTGTTTTGAAGAGGCACATCAGTCATCATGAGCTCTTGCAGCCTGCAGAGCTTATGAGAGTATGTGTTACTTACACCAGTATTACTGAAGCTACATTTTGCCGGCGACTCACCGGTTAGTGGTTGAATTTCTCATGCCGGATCAATCGTCTTTTATCTCATTCAGCCCGGCGCACGTATTCAGTTGCAAATTTTGGTGGCGTCATCTAACGACTATGCACCAGTTGCAGTAGATTGATCGACCATGATAACTCATTTAAGGGCAGTGCCAGATTAGCTTGGCACCGAGATCGACCTTGATAATTCAAGGGCAGTGCCAGATTAGCTTGGCGCCGACATACCTAACTGATCGTAAACAAAAAGTTCTAGTGAATGGATCTTACTCTTCTCTAAAAGATATAAAGTATGGAGTTCCCCAAGGATCCGTGCTTGGTCCCTTATTATTTTGTCTATTCATCAATGACCTGCCACTTCATATAACTTGCAAGAACGTACAATGTGATCTTTTTGCTGATGACACTTCCATTCATATGACTAACAAAGATATACAAGTAATTTCTTCCAACTTGCAGCATAGTCTTGATGAAGTGTCTGAATGGTGTCACAGGAATTCTATGATTGTTCATCCAATTAAAACCAAATCTATTATAATCGCCACTCGTCAAAAACACCAGTTAGCACCCCTGTTACTTAATCTTTTATTAAAGGGCAGGCAAATAGAACACGTTAATGAACACCGCCTACTAGGGATTACAATTGACAGTCAGCTTAAGTGGAAGGCTCATACGGACACTTTATGCAGAACGGTAGCCAAAAATATTTTCATGTTGTCCAAACTGAAATATTACACCGACTCGGACACGCGCAAACTATTCTATAATGCTCACATACGTTCTCATATTGATTACGCGTCAACGGTGTGGGATGGATGCAGTGAAGTCCACTTGAAGAGACTCAACTCGTTACACAGAAGGGCAGCAAAGTTAATCCTTCCTGACCCACGACTCACAACAGAAGAAAAACTCGCCAAAATAGGATTTCTGCCGCTGCAAGACCACTTCAAATACAATAAGGCTATTTTTATGTTCAAAGTGTGGAAACAGAAAATACCAGAACTGCATATATCACAACTCTTTTCTCTAAGTCGGAATCTAGGCTTGGTAATATTAGGCAACTTTTCTTAGTCCCCAAAACAAGAAAAGATATATACAAATCTAGTTTGTCATTCGCGGGAACGCAGACTTGGAACACGCTTCCTGATTATGTAAAATCCGCTTCCTCTCTAGCCCGTTTCAAAATCAGTCTCTTCAAGTACTTCTCGAAGCAGTCGTGATCATTACGTTGTGAAATATATACTGCCCTGTACATCTGATTATGTATGCTCCTAATTACAAACTCTGTGTGTGCGTGTGTGATGGTGTGTGTGTGTGTGTGTCAGTTTAGGTGTGTGAGACTGTCATGGGACTTTCTTTCCCTAAACTAGCAATGTTTTTGTTTCATTTACATTTAACTCAGTATATACTTAGTTTTTTGGTATTTTGTCTCGTAGTTTTGTAGCAACGGCAGGTTTGAAAAATGGCTATGTCTGCTATGTCTATGACGATGTCAATGCCTCAACCGTTGATAAATAAAGCTTCATTGAATCATTGAATCAAATGGTCGACCCATCTACTGCTGTAGTGCGTCAGAATGGGTTATTGATGTAAATTTTAGGTCAGCATGACGAGGATGTTTTCCAGGTCATTAGGATCTATGTTTGTTTTTTGTTGTTGGATTGTTGTTTTGTTTGTTGTTTTTGCTGATAAGAAAATACTGATTTTCAGTTGAGACCCCACTCTTGCTCTTTGTGTTTGAGCCTGCTTTTCCGGTCAGTGAAACTGCTTGCAATGACTGCCCGTATGGCCACCGGCGAGGGCTGACTGACACTGACCAAAATGACCTTACGGAGTCATTCAGAGTTTACAGATGATCATAGATAGGACAAAACTCTGCCAGCAAGAGGCACAGATTCTCATGAGTCCCTTGCATAGTGCAGGGGCTCATGAGAATCTATGCCTCTTTACGAGATTGTGTACACGGACCCACCGCCCGCCCCTCTCCTGTCTTCCTACCTTCTTTCGCTACCTTCGCCGCTCCTCCCCCACCCCCCCCCCCCCCCCCCCCCACCCTTCACACGTCTCTCAGTGCCCAACCTCTCCTGCCCCTCCCCCTGTGACAACGCTGGCCTTTTTTTTTTTTTTTTTTTTTTTTTTTTGAGGGGGGTGGGGGGGGGGGGACTGTCAAATGCTCTGTGTAAAGTACATCTTGAAGGTAATGATAATGTTTAATAATCTGCGATTTTAACCATTTAACTGTCACGAAATTCTCAAGGCCGAAAATCACAAACCAGGGCCAGTTGCATGAATGAGCTTAATCCTGCGCCAGCCACTAGTAAGCAAGGTGCTCCGCTAGTATTTAGCCCACTTCACTTTGTGGCTGGCAGCGGACTCACTCAGAGTCATGCAGTCGAGCCCTGCACACTACCGACTTGAGCTCTGTTGGAATCAGAATCACTGACCAACCGAATAAAATGTAAAAATATATACGATCACATGATCGGATGAGGGCACTGGTACAGGATGATCGTTGCGTAATCATGATTTCACAATTGCTATTTCATGTATTTATAGCTTGTTGTTTACTATCACTGACTTGGATTATGGATCACGCTGCGATCATAACTGTGGATGCTGGACTCTAATGAACAGTTAAATGTACATTGTGCTTACTAGAGATGACAATAAACTCTAAACTGAAAAAAGGTGTCAGTACGCGATGCATAGTACGTAATGGCTACTGCCGTACAAAGTGTAGTCCGGCATTGAACTTGCCCGGACGGACGGACTGCATGAGCCTGCTGCTCGGACACTGACAAACTCAGCCATGCCCCCGTGCGCACGCCCAACACACAGACACCGGCACACACACTGCTATATAATTATTGTAAGTATCGGGTCTAGGTGTTTCTAGGCAACACTCATTGAGCGCTGAGAATGCGTTACATGCACCGACTGTGCTTATGCTTAGCACTTTTCACTACATGAGAAATCCGTCATGAGAAATCAGGATCCGGTTTCAGCTTCAATTAATGTGCTGGGTCATTTGACAAAACAAAGACCTTGACTAAGGAAGTCACTCACAACAATGTAAACGTACAACAAAACATTGAATGACACATGATATAATAAACTAAACAGCTGACAAATTAGACAGCCAGAACTGAAGTATGAGGAATACACCATAAAAGGTACAACAGCTCGTGAGTAAGAGCCTCAAAAGGACAAACAAACAAAATAAAAATTGCTTATTGTCCTCTGAAGGCCACATTACAGATTAGGAGATAGATCAACCATTTTAGTTCAAGGGTGGTGCCAAAATAGCTTGGCACTTGAGGCACCAAGCTATTCTGGCACCACCCTTGAACTATCAGTCAAATGTTTTTCATGCAACAGTGTGATCAAGATGAAAGCCTCGAGGGCCAAACAATTCTGGCACCACCCTTGAACTATCATAGTCAAATTTATTTCAAGCAGCAGTGTATTAGGATGAAAATGGTTAAATAAAAAATCTGAGGAAATGACCGGCTCTGCTTATCTCTGTCAACACCGACTGGCCACTCAGCACCACACTTCTCAGAAACTCTGGAAAGGTATGTTACAATGACCTCAGTCACATGTCCTAAAAAAATTAGATTGGCATTATGTCAGCTAAGTGCAAAAGTGACAAAGCCTGTACTAAACGAATAAAGCTGTAGCAGTGTACACTCGGAAATGAAATCGGCCATAATCAGTTGAAACTGAAAAGTTCTTTAAAAAGTGAAAGTATATCACTGATCTAACGAGTCAGAATGATCAAAACGACGTGTTTAGTTGTCGTGCCACTTTCTGTACAATGTGATATGATGGCTGTTTAAATCAGGCAGTTGATGTCAAAGGAATATTCGGCCAATAACATTAGTCTGTGAATAGGCTGCAAGATGATGACCGGACGGCGGGATGAGGTGGAGGGGTAATTGCCTTATTTGTTTACTGATGTGGTTACTACGATGTCCGAGGCCATTCCTCTGACCATATGATTCTCACCCAACGGGAGGGTTGTGCGGGCAGGGGAGAAAAGATGGAGATGGTGCAGAATGGGAGGGGTGGAGGGGTCACTGGAATTATTGATCGTCAGTCACTGACACTGACAATCGGCCGCGCTGTCAGGGGGGTATGGATGTGCGGGTGGGGGTCTCTGGGATCATACGTAGAAAGAACGCTGGCATTTCCTACTCTCACATCACTGAACGTGTTGATGTAGATTGTTTAGAGCTCATGAGCGGCAAAAGGAAAGTACAACGCAGCATCAGCAACCCAGGCGGCTAGGAAAAGTCCCGTTAAATATATAGTTCACGACTAGACCACTGCTGGAAAATCCGGTTAGCCTACACGATACACGCGGTCGGCGAGGACAGTCATCGCCAACAAATCTTTCACCGAGTGTCTATAACATTTCAGGGTAAGTGCGTGAGACGACAGACCCAGAGGCAATAAGCCTCAAAGGCGCTTATCTATCAAAGTCGCTATCATGATGAGTTCGGACAAGAAAGTAGGGCCGAACCTATTCTAAGCGGAAAAGGGTAGCAGAGTTACGGGTATTACTGCGCCACCCTCCCGCTAGGAGTCGCTTCGTGGCCAGTCAGGAAAGAAACAACATGGCTTCACCCGATACAGCCAGCGATGTGGTGGCAGCTGCCGCAAACCCACCACCCGTCCCTTTGGAGCGGATGTCAAAGGAGGTAAGCTGATTCAGTCTGCAGTGTCAGGGTAGTGGCTTGCTTGCAGCCTGCCTATCCGGCTTTCAAGTCCTTGGTACAAGTTGTGTAGCGGTCACCACCGTCACTTTGCACGCGGATGGCGAGAGAGGGGGGTGGGCACAGCTTTTCGCAGTCTTTGTCGTTGCGGGTTTCCTCTCTGCCTCTCACAGTAGAGCGAAGTGTCGGCTAATGAGATGACCGAAATACCCAGATGTGACCAAGTGCCTTGCGTGTTGAACGGAGTTCCTGCTTCGCATGTCTTCTGCTACGATCGGCGGTTAAGAAGTGCGACCAAAGTCTGCGACGCCACACGTTTGGATTTTCCGTTATCGATAAGGCAGTGTGTTGAGGTGAACCGTTATTTCTTCTCATTCGGGTAGACGCGTATACTTATACAGACGGCTTTCGTTTTCATTTATTATTCAGGTCATCAATCCGTGACGTAGGCTGGGGTCATTTGAGGTTCGTAACACAAAACAAAAGCTGTAGATCATGCAACATGTCAAGTTGTGTGAAAAGTTTGTGTCGTGTACACGAAGAACAGATAAGAAAATTCGATTCATTTTATGAGGACAGCTGTTTAAGAGTACACAGGGCTGCCGCATTGATAACTGACAGCTCTGCCTGCGAGGGACATTCGTTTGATGTGTCAAAGAGGAAACTGTGTGTGTGTGTGGTTTACATTCTTCGCTGCATGACACACTGTTTATCGTCTTGCATACGATCTTCCCCTCCAGCTTATTTATAGAAGTTTGCAGAATTTATAGGTTCAAGATTAATTTATTGATAACTTGGTATAATGCACTGCTTTTTGTGTGTTTGAGATGGTTCCCCCCCCCCCCCCCTTTTTTTCCTTGTAGATAATTATTGATACTTGCAGTATTTATCAAAGCATATATTTTATTAATGTCTGTTCAAAATAGCTGTAAACAATTTTTTCACCAGCCTGTTGCCCCTGGATGCCTTTTTTTTTTATCCCTGCTCTCCTCTACTCTCAATTTTCTCTCACCTTTTGACTCACACACACATTCAACTCAAGTTTTTTTAAAAATATTTACAAATTCATGGTAAAAAAAAAAAAGGAACAAACTGTTATAATTTATAAGTTTTTTTTAACCTTTTCATGGTTTATTAATTTTTTTGTTCTTAGGTGATTTGAGTTCTCCATTAACAAAGTTACAAAGTTCTACACAGTGGTGTGTGATATTTGTTTTCACTTCATTACCAAGTACATTGTGGGTTTATGTATCATTTGATTATTTCTGTTTTCATAACAAACTGCACTCCTTTTTTATTGTTGTTTCTTCATTAAGTCATTATGCTGAAAATAATGTTTTTCTCATGTCAGTGAAGCAAAGGCCATGAGACAGGCAGCCAGACTGTAAAGAACATACAGACAAAAACATTAACTGTGCCATGTGAACTTTACAAATTCTCAAGTTGATGTTGTCACAGGAAACATGGAAATGAAGCAGTTGATTACTTTCTGGATTCCTAACGGCATATATCCTTTCAACATTCACATGTTTTCTTGCAAGAGGGAAACTCACAGTCGCACACTTTCGTACCCGTGAGGATGCCATAGGTGGAGATGAAAAATTTACAAGACTTTCTAGAACTTTCTTGTGCTTCCAGCTTCTCTAGTCATTTGCTTCAGCATCCAGAGATTAAGTTAAATAGTTGACTTCCTGTTCTTCCAACTTTTTGTGAGTCGTTAATAACCCTGTGATAACCCTGTGGTGTTTTTGAGTGGAGAATTGGAAAGTGTGGCTTCCAAAATTTCAGTTTCCAAGTGTTTTCTTCCGCATACTAGTTTTGCTGAGTTTTAGTGGAATTCTCTTGCAAAGAATTTCATTACGGATTAATTTATTGTCTGCTGCTTCCATGCTAGTCAACTCAAATTGATTTGTTTGTACCTATGCTTGAACTCAGTGGATGTGAATATTTGTTTCCCTGAAGACAGACTTTAGTGGAAGTTTTACGTTGTTTTCAAGTCACTCTAGTCGAATTTGACTTTTGTCTCTGAGAGTAAAACTCCTGCCATTTTGTCAGAATACTCAGAAATAATAGTTGTACCAGCCTTTTTGGTATGCAGTCAGTTTGAGATTCTCCAGTGTCTGGTGTTCAATACAATACTTCTAGTCAAAGACTGAAAGTCTTCCAGTTATTTCTTCTAACTCCTTCGAATTGAGAGAAAGCAATTCTACAACTATCTCCTTTCAAAGACAACGAGACAAGAAATCAGTATGAACAGGAATTTGCTGAAACTTTAAACTACAAATAACTTGGCAAGCTACTGAGACTGAGAGAGATTTGAATACAGTAGCAGTGTGAGTTTCGTTCATCAACAGATATTACAGTGACTGCTGGCAAATTTTCAAAGCAGCACACTGCTCTTGTCAACTGATTTTGTATTGTTACTGGTCACTTATAAAGAACTTATGGTAAAGTCAACAATGGAGAAGCCAGCTCCCAAGCGAAAGGGGGCTGTACTGAAGGGCGAGAAAGTCCCATGTGAGGGACTTCGCCAGTACCTCTATGGCCTTGACACCTACCGCCAGGCCTCCATGCTAAGGAAGGGGCGTGAAGTCCACAAGATCTATGTGGAAGTGCACAAGGGTCTCAGTTTTCTGGATGACCGCTTCACACTGACGGAGTTTGGACGCATGGTCCTGGAGAGCGGGAGTGTAAGGGCTGGACGTGCTCGAAATGTGCGTCAGATTGTTGTGGCACGGGAGACGCTTTATTGCAGTGGGACGACCGGGTGCATGAGGGGATGTGGAGGCCATGGGCAGTGTGTACCTGGTGAGTTGGTCGTTAAAAGTATTCACCCCCACCCCCTGAAAAAAGAGAGAGAGAGAGAGAGAGAAAATGATTGCTGAGTGCATAGTTGCAAGAAAATGACCAAGACCAAAATCAACCTGAAAATTAAAAAAATCCAAACCATGAGGGTGATGACTGATATAAAATGCAAAAACCATCAAAGAAAGAAATACGCTTTTGAAAAGGAAAGACAAATCAGTTACTTTTCTATTTGTTGTTTCTGAAGTGTGGTTCATCCAGCAGGAATCGTCATGTCAAAAACTCCTACCAACAGCCAAAGGGTTAAGATTAGTAGGAAGCACCCTTCAGAGAAAACGTTTCACTGTTTTTTCTGTGTTTCTGAAGCGTGTTTTTTTATTTCTTGATGGTTAAAATAATCTCATAGAAAAATGGTTCTTCATGAATGGTCAGATAGTTTGAGATTCATGATATTAACCTGTTTAACCACAGCGCCCTACAGCAATAGGTGGATTGACTATGATAATTCAGCAGGGAAGTGCCAGATTAGCTTGGTGCCATCAGGACCAAGCTAATCTGGCACTACCCTTGAATTATCAGAGTCAAAACATCTCCTGCAACTGGTACATGGTTGTTAGAGGACACCTCCAAAATTTGAGAAAGCGTGGCCATGAAGTTAAATGGATTAACTTTGAAATCCTGAGGCTAATTCTTATAAAAATTGCAGAACTATTGTCTGTTGTATGAAGAGTTCATTACCGATTAGGTATAGATAAACATTGTAGTTCAAGGGTAGTGCCAGAATAGCTTGGCACATCTTGTTGACAGGCTGTTCTGACACTGCCCTTGAACCATCATAGTGTATCAGTATGGACAAAGTTATTGATCTTTGATATTAGGCCTTACATTCTGTAGCCATAAGTTTCAAAAATCACTGCTGAGCACACGTGACAATGCTGTTGCAAATCTTGATGAGTCTGTTTCGATTTTGAATAACTTGAAAGTTTTATTCATTGTGACCCTGAAAAGGAATAATAACTTTTTGTAGAAACTGTAAAAATTTCAGTCCCCGTATTTGTCTTTTTGCCAGTTCTTTTGTTTAAATTGTTTGATAAAGTGTCTATGCACACTAATCCAGTGTATCAAGTGCAACATCAGAGCTGTCTCTTTTTACAGTGTAATAATACTCTAGTAATATAAATGTGGACACTGCATCATTAATTTTCAAGAAAAATAGAAGCTTTCAAAATGTCATTTTGGTTTAAATTTTTTTCCTGATTCTTGGACATTTTTGTCTGTTTTTCATGCTCTGTCTTTTATAGTTTATAGACTTTTTATGAGAGATACTCATAATTTCACAAGACCTTGTCCACTCCCTTTCCAGAGTGTGAGAAGGCCAAAGTTCGTGGGCACAAGTGCAGTTTCCGTGTCAAGCTGACCATGCGTCTGGGCTTCGTGGACCACTGGTTTGTGGAGATCCTGGGCAGCCATAACCAGTTCAAGGATACTGGGGAGTCGCCAGTCTCCACACCAGGCAGTAGCACCCACAGCGAGCAGCTAGAGGCTGCGGACTATAGTATGACAAGTCCAGATGTCTCCAGCCTCAGTCCACCAACCTCAGACGACCTGCAGCAGCGTGATTCACCAGTGCAGGAGGTGGCAGCCTTGTTGCGGCAGAATGGCGCTAGTGCTGCAGCAGCCGCGGCTATCTGTGACCAGTTTCGCAGTTCTCCTCCTGTCCTGTACCTCGGTGCCCCCTCCCCGCTCAACATCCCAGTCTTTCCGGAGCCATTCTCCCTCAGGGCTCATCAGCATCGCAGGCAGGCCCATGCCATGGCCGCTGCCACTGCTGCCGCTATTTACTCCAGCTCTCAGCCACAACTGTCTTCTCTAGACCTCAGCCTGAAGCCGGACCCAGAGTCGGCGGCCACTGGCGCCCCCACTGACAACGAACCCATGGAGCTGACCACCAAGTCTTCCTCCGCAGCTAGCACACCCAACAGAAACGGACACTTCCCCTCTCCTTCCCCTACCCCTGGGGAGTCCACCTGGGCCGAAAGAAACGAGCTGTTGAAATCGTATGTAAAGGTGAGCAGTCCAGGCAGAAACGGAACTGGGAGTAATGGGACAAATGGTGGGAGTCGAGCAGTAGTGAAACGTGAGCTGCAGGTTCAAGGTCAGGGGCCAACAAACAAGTACTGGACGTACCAGTTCAACTCGCCCGACCTCTCGCCTTCAAACAGTCCTGTAAATAATGGAGCAGATAATGAAGGTGACGAAAACGAGGAGGATATGGAGAACGGGTGCTTGGTGATCGATGAGAGGTGTACAGACGAAACCCCCGATGATGAGGAAGATGACAAGGTACCGTCTCAGCCCCTGACCCATCCTGTTAAAACAGCACAATCACTCCTTAGACATTGGAATGATCATCCTGTTTTAACAGGGTGCCTCTGCCAGGTGGTGGGAGGGGTAGGGAGTGGGTTATTTGCCCTTTTCCTTCCTCTGTTGCCTTGTTGCATCCGCCCAGTAACACTGCATGTGCATGTGGCAGCACGCAGCGCATGACTTGGCAGGCCGCAGTTTAGTTGGTTTGTCTGTACCCGTAACCAGTGCATGGTGGGATATGATTTACACTTACAGTCGAACCTGTTGTAGGTGGTCACTTGGTGGTTATGCTTTTGCGATGCTATTTTACCCTTCAATTTAAACAGGTTGCTTCCTTCTGCAGGAGCCTGGAAGTGTGTGCTGGTCTGTGACTTTGTGCCTATACAGACCAGTACACACATGAGCTTGACATGGTAGCTCACCAAAACACAACTCTAAAAATTTGTAACAATTTTTCGTGGCCATCCAATACAGGTTTGACTGTAATTGTAACCAGTGATTGGGGCATTTGAATGTTTCGTTTCATCCTTACCCCTTTTATCTGTTCATGCATGCATGCTTGGGCTGTTGGTTTGTTTGGACGTAATGCTGTTGACAGCAGTCATCCTGTGGGAGATTTTTTTTGCGGTGTTGAATTTGAAATCCGTCACATACTATTGTTGTTAAATTTTAGCTGTATTGGCTTGTTGACATTATTTGTGGAGTTCGTTGATCCTGTTCCAGAGTTTTGTGTTTGCTTGCATTCCCTTTAACAGTATTCTTTTAAAGGGTTGTGGTTGTATTGGGTTATTTGGAATTTTCAGGCTAATTAATTGGCAACTTACATTTTTTTGGCCTCTAATGCTTCAACTTTGTTTGATTCAAATTACTTGGAGATCTGTATGAAACCGGTTGTTTGATAATTGGGGTTGTATGTTTGTGATTTGTGTTCTGTTGATGTTTCTTTTTTGTTTGTTTATGCTTGTGGTTTTGGGGCAAAGAATAAATATATATGCTCCTGCACGGATACTATGTATCGTGTGTAGTTTGACTTGTGATGTGTAGTGTATGCCTGTTTCATTCAGGCTGTTACTAATTTGTGTCTCCTAGCATGTTTGGAATGACCTTGGTGCCTATGGACTGGTTGATGATTGTTGTGTGGGGCAGTAGAACCTGTTTTGACGGATTTGAGCAACCATCTCTTTTGATTCAAGAAATGGCCCTAAAAAAAAAATCAGAAAACAGGTGCTCAAGAGAAGTCTTGAACAGTTGAAGGGCAAAAAGTGTCACTGGTCATTAACCCTTTTCATCCTGATACACTGCTGCATGAAGTTAACATGACTATGATAGTTCAAGGGTGGTGCCTGAATAGTACAAGGGTGGTGCCAGAATAAGCTTGGCTACTAAAGCGCCAAGCTATTCTGGCACCACCCTTGAACTAAAATGGTTCTGTCTCTTAATCTGTAACGTGCCCTTCATAGGACAACAAGAAAATAAAATTTAAAAATCAGCCTCAGGATGTAATGGGTTAACCCATTCAGCCCTGACGCACTACAGCAGGAGATAGGTCGACCTTGATAATTCTAGGGTAGTGCCAGATTGTCGGTGTCAAGTTAATCTGGCACTACCCTTGAATTATCATGGTCGATCCATCTGGAACAGGTGCATAGTCGTTAGATGACGGCTCCAAAATTTTGGAAATACGTGCGCCGGGCTGAATGAGTTCATCTAGGGGAGTGCAGCCACATGGTGGTCTTTATTGATAGGTGATTTCTTGTGATATGGGCGGCCACTTAACACAGGTTCTTCCATATATCACGATCCTGCGGAAAGAGTAGACATTGTGAGCCATTTTTTACCCTTTGGCTGTTGGTGGCAGTTTTAGTCGCGAGGATTCCTGCAGGAATTGTTGCAACTAAAGCCACTACCGACAGCCAAAGTGTTTTGCAATCGGTGCAAAGTTAATCTGGCACTACCCTTGAATTATCATGGTCGATCCATCTCCTGGAACAGGTGCATAGTCGTTAGATGACGGCTCCAAAATTTTGGAAATACGTGCGCCAGGCTGAACGAGTTAAAGACTGTCATTTAGGGGAGTGCAGCCACATGGTGGTCTTTATTGATAGGTGATTTCTTGTGATATGGGCGGCCACTTAACACAGGTTCTTCCAAATATCACGATCCTGCGGAAAGAGCAGACATTGTAAGCCATTTTTTACCCTTTGGCTGTTGGTGGGGGTTTTAGTCGCGAGGATTCCTGCAGGAATTGTTGCAACTAAAACCACTACCGACAGCCAATGTGTTTTGCAATCAAACTTTGACAGCAGTGTTTAATAGAGAGATAGATGGTGTCAAAATTTAAATGCCATGTGACTATGTGGATCATACGTCAACAGTTTAAATACAATCCAACGACTTCTTGGATGTTATGGTTTTGCATGATAATCTGATTCCTTGTGCTTGCAGCCCTTCCAAGAATTAATGTTCATTGCTCAAAACAAAACTGCAGAGTGTATTGTTGAATTGCTTTATGCTATTTGCCTCGGACGTGAAAGAGCCAGAATAGCTTGTCGCCTCTAGGCGCCAAGCTATTCTGGCACTACCCTTGAACTAAAGCCATTGGTCTATATCTTTTTCTGTAAGTACTTATGTAGCTTGCATATATGGCAGTGTACAAATTTAAAGCTTTTAAGCCTTAGTATGATATGGGTTAAAAATATGCTGCTAACCCATCCGTTGACACCTTTGCACAGTTGTGGACAGATGTTCAGAATGTTGAAAGAAAGTGGGTGAATGCAGCTTGGCCTAGCGTTTTCGCAGAAAGCAGCCGCAAAAAGCATGGAAATACCGCATTGCTAAAAGTAGCCTGCAATTTTAGAGTAGAGTTCATTTTGAGCAATCGCCCTTTTTTTGGGTGGGGTTAAAAGGAAGATATGATCTTAGCCTGTTCAGTGCAGTGAAAATTTGAACATGGATCACTCGACTGCAAGGGGTATAGATCCTTATGAGCCCCCGCAGTTGCGGGGGGGGGGGGGGGGGGGGGGGGGGCTCGTGAGGATCTATACCTCTTGCTGACACCACTTTGGTCCTGGGACGACCAGATCATTTTGGTTTTGAATCCCTGATGATTGGAAGAACACAACACAAATCTGCGTCGGCAGCACTAGGTGGGTTAAAGACAGAAAGCTGTGTCGCCTGTCATTTAAAGACAATCATTTAGGTGGCTACAGTCTTTAACCCTTATCATTCGGAATATACCAGTGTGTGAAATAAGTTTGGCTAAAATAGTTCAAGGGTAGTGCCAGAATAGCTTGGCGCCTCTGGGAGACCCCCTGTCGTTCAAAATCCCCGTTTAGGTGACTGCTGCCACCTATATGGTGGTTTTTAATGACAGCTGACGCATTTTAACCCATATATTTCATACTGAGGCTAAAAGCTTCCAATTTGTGCACTGCCATCAAGCTACATTATAGTACTTACAGAAAAGGATATAGACCAATTGCTTTAGTTCAAGGGTGGTGCCAGAATAGCTTGGCGCCTAGAGGCGCCAAGCTATTCTGGCACTACCCTTGAACTATTTTAGTCAAACTTATTTCACACACTGGTGTATTCTGAATGAGAAGACTTGTCTCTTGCAATAAGGATGGTCGCTTGAAACATTCTCAGCTGCATCAGCACATCTTTGGAGCATGAGCATGGTGTAGTTCAAATAATATTTTGTGAAGTAGATCTGCCCTTTAAATAGCTCTAATAAAGTTATAAATTAGATCCAGGCCTTCTGCATACAAAAAGTAAAAATTGCATGGAGCATGCTGCATGGGTGACCCTAGGTTTGAAGTACGAGGTATTAAATGTTGTTTCACTATGTATTTGTTCCAGAATAAACATTATATTCAGAAAACATTTTAAAGTGGGTTGTTGGTGTCAGTATTTCATTGTTTATTCTTCTGTTGGATGTAGATGCATAGCTATTTAGAATTAGAGTGTTTTGTTTTTGTGTTTATCAGATATGCTGCCTTAAGAAGGCAAAAGACAATAAGTCAATTTTGGTCAAATGCGAGATTTTTCTTATTGTAATACAAAAACAACAACAAAAAAATGTTGCTTATCGAAAGTGGTCTTGTGCAAGGAAGATTTTGCTTTTCTCAAAAATAAGGGTTAGTGTCAAATGCCTTGCTGGGGCAGTATTATTCTTGCCATCAGTGTATACTGTGATTTTAAAAAAAACCCACCAATTTATCTGTTACCCTCATCAGAAACATAATTTCAAGAAACTTATGAGTTTATTTAATTGAAAATGCGCTCGTGCATACAGCGACTGATGCTGTAAACAGTGCCTTTGGCTGCATTGCACAGTGGGTTAAATTAAAAACCCTTTAACTCTTCTATAGAATGGAAGTCATTTAGTTCTGGGAGTTAATTGTAGGGTGTCTGTACTACATTTTCAAATGTTTGCGTCTGTTGATAAGATTTGAGTTTCTGTGTGCACAGGTCCAATGATACTGCTGTGTACATACATACTTTATTTCAATACATATTACACTGTCTCTGATTGTGAACTTGTGTTTTTGTTGGATGTGGTAGTTTACATTTCATGTGTATTTGGCATGTTGCAGGATCTGATGAGCCGTGTACAGCAGCTGGAGGCCCATGTGACTCAGCTTCGACACATTGTGCTAAAAAACGACAAGGAGAAGGCGCTGCGCAGAGAAAAGGCCCAGCGCCAGTTTGACTTTAGCAAGTCAGAATTATTTCTTTTTCCGTTGAGTTAAACCGTTTCAGTGCAAGTTGACGCAGACTGTGTTTCTGCGGTCTTCATTAACTCAACACCAGAAACCCCAAGCTGTCCAAGGAACATGGTTTCCAAGTGGTGTCGGAAAGAGGCATAGATCCTCATGAGCCCCCGCAACTGCGGGGGCTCATGAGGATCTGTACCTCTTGCAGTTGGGTGGCGTTCAAATTTTCTTGGCTCTCAGCAAGCTAGAACTGATTCATTTTATATAACATGCTCTCACAACACACTTTGTGCACAAGGCCAACAGAGGAAGCATTATGCTGAGGAAAAGCCCAGTGCCGGTTTGATTTTAACAAGTGGAAAAACTGTATACCGTGTTTGTGTAAAAGATCCCTTACAATCAAATGTAGGGGGACATGTGAAGACTAGAGAGGGCAATGCTTGAGATGAAGCTATCAAATCAGGGCAGTGTGTGTGATCTCCTTTCACTGCTGTCTTCGCTCATTAACCCTTTTCATCCTGATGCACTATGGCTTGAAATAAAATTGACTGATAGTTCAAGGGCAGCGTCAGAATAGCTTGGTGCCTGAGGCGCCAAGCCATTCTGGCACCACCCTTGAACTAAAATGGTTGATCTTTCTTGTAACCTGTAATGTATAGCCTTCGTAGGGCAGTAAGCAAATTTGTACAAAATCGGCCTCGGGATGTGATGGGTTAACACGCATGATTTCCCTTGAAGTCATATCATACTGAGGCTAAAAGCGTCAAATTTTTACACTGCCATATGCAAGCTACATTATAGTACTTACAGATAAGGATATAGACCAATGGCTTTAGTTCAAGGGTGGTGCCAGAATAGCTTGGCACCTAGAGGCGTCAAGCTATTCTGGCACCACCCTTGAACTTTTTTAGTCAAACTTATTTCACACACTGGTGTATTCCGAATGATACGGGTTAATCTAAGGAAAAAGGGTCTCGTCTATTCTTAATTCATATGCTCTTTACTTTGTCGAGCTTATTGAGACAATCACTGTAGCGTGATTATGTTTTCTTTCATCAGGTACAACACGCGACATGTGGCACTAAAGGTGGCCTACCTGGGCTGGGACTATCAGGGTTTTGTGGTTCAGGAGGACACGGAACGCACGATAGAAGCTGCGCTCTTTGACTGTCTGCTCAAGACGCGCCTCGTCGAGTCCAGGTAGGATGCGAGATTTTCCTGGGTAGTGACGTGAGCTTGCTTGGGTGCTGCATGTAAGTTTACATGTATTTGGCCATTAAGAAATGCCAAATTTAATTGTAAATTATATAACTTATTTCTTTTTTTAATTAAACCATTGGCTTTTGGTAGTGGTTTTTTCCTCGATGATTCCGGCAGGAATCACTGTGACAAAAACCGCTACTGACAACCAAAGGGTTACAAACCATGAAGCTCATGTTTTCTTGGATAAACTGTTCCTAAAAATGGTATCATACAACTTTGTACGATCTGTGAGAGATTGATCAGGCCTGATGGTTCAAGGATAATGCCAGGTTAGCATGCCTTACTTGCTAATCTGGGGCCACCCTTGGACTATCATGGCCAATCAGTCTCCCGCTGCAAACTCGTAATCACTTTGTGCATTCAGCGTCTAGTACTGTTGCACATGAAGGTTGAAGGGTCAGCTCTGGAAAGTACATCTTCTGCTAGAGCCGTAGCATGGGTGTCACTATGCTTTCACACGGACAGCTTAGATTTAAATGATGCAATGGTTTCGCTTGTGCCTATTGAATACGCCAGCCAATGCTGTAAGGATGAGCGTGGAACTTACAGTTCCAAAAGTTGAAAGTTGTCCTCTGAAGACCACGTTACAGTTTGACCATGGTAGTTCAAGGGCAGTGTCAGGATAGCTTGGTGCCCCAAATGCACCAAGCTATTCTGGCATTGGCCTTGAACCATCATGGTGTAGCAGTATCTTATAGTTCTCAGGCCTCAGTGGGTTAACCCATTTAACCCCATGGCTCCATTTTGGAGATGTCACCAAACGACTATGTAGCAGTCACAGGATGTGGATGGAACATGATAATTCAAGGGTAGTGCCAGATAAGCTTGGCGCCTGATGGCACCAAGCTAATCTGGCACTATCCTTGAATTATCATGTTCTATCCACATCCTGCCATAGGGTGTTGGGGCCAAAAGGGTTAATATCTTGTCTGTTTTGCAGGGAGACCGCCAACTACCACAGGTGTGGCAGGACGGACAAAGGTGTCAGTGCCTTTGGCCAGGTGAGTAGGGTTTTGCACCTCTGTGCTAACAGGTAGTGCCTGATTGGCTCAGCAGGTGGAAGAGGTGCAGGCACAAATTGTAAGCAATTGCCTCATACATGTGTGATGAATATAGTGTCGACATTACTATTTTTAAAAAGCGTCGCCTGTCAACCTGTTACATCCTTAGGCTGATTCTGTAAGTTGTCCTATGAAGGCTACATCACAGATTAGAAGATAGCTCAACTGATTTAGTTCAAGGGTGGTGCCAGAATAGCTTAGCGCCAAGCTATTCAGGCACCTCCCTTAAACTAACAGTGAGATATATTTCAAGCATTGGGTGTATCAGAATGAAAAGGATTTAAGTCGCTGTAGTAGTGTATATTGTGTACGGTGAATGCAAGCTATGTTAGATTTATGCTTCCTGATTTTAATTTGTGCGTCCTAATTTATGCATCCTAATTTTAAGCTACATTTGTTGCAGGTCATCTCTATAGACTTGAGGACAAATCTGCTCAAGGGTCCAGGGGTCAAGGTCAAAGAAGGGGGCACAGCACATCTACGCGAAGGTAATCCTCGCTTCAGATTTAACATTTTCAAGCCTGTTAAGTGTTGCAATCAAGAAAACTGGTTTGGTAAAAATCACTTTATGATCAATCTGCAGAAAAATATGGGTGCTGGTCTTTTAAATAAGTCCGTGGCTTCTTGGAGTTATGGGGTCATATCTTTTTGAAGATTCTTTCACTTTGAACCTACACCTGCCCCAATAGGGTACTGATACGGCATAGTCGGTTCTGCGGAAATGGGCCTCGACCTGTGGTCAGAGTATTTACTTGTGTCCTTAAGTGTTCGGGCAATGGTTGGCACACATACCGAGACAAGACGTCCCTTTTTGTCACGGAGGGGGAACAAAATGCTAGGGTGGCAGCCAACACGTTTAAAAAATGAATGCCTCTAGTGTGCAAGAGGCACAGATCCTCATGCACCCCTGCTTGTCGCAGGGGCACATGAGGATCTATGCCTCTTGCTGAGATAAAATGGGTAGAGTTTTAGGAAGGTGACGGAGGGGGTAGGGGTGTAGTATTCGATGGGCAGCGCGGGGGTAAACAGACCTCCCTCAAACACATCGGTGGGGTTTGTTGCGCGGGGTCAACACCCCTTTGGCACACCCCACCCATCCTTGGGCATACTACCACCCTTCTCCTCCCACACTCCCTCAAACATCCCCCTCTCCCTGATCTCCCGGGCCAGGGCTGCTTTCTCTTCCACCCTTCAGGTCCAACCCTAGGAAAAGTCTCCCCCTGTATAAATGTATAGGAATCCACTCCCCCTGCCCGCATGTCCCTTGCCCTATTACATTCTGACGCTGATTTTCTTTTGTAAACTTGCTTATTATCCTATGAAGGCTACATTACAAATTAGGTGACAGGTCAACCATGTTCGTTCAAAGGTGTTGCCAAAATAGCTTGGCACCGAGCTATTCTGGCACCACCCTTGAAGTTGAACTATCATCTAGTCAAATTTATTTCAAGCAGTGGGTGTATCAGAATGAAAAGGGTTAAGTACACCTCATCAAACTCTTTGCAAGCATCAGTAGTCAGCACTGCCCACTGAGGTGGTATCTCTGAGGTCTCCATGGGTAGTGGAGAAAAAGAAGTGCGACATCATTCAAACCATAGGAAACACTGATGCATTTCCGATGATCGGAATGATGTTGCATCAGTACAGTTTTAAATTATGCATTTTAAACATTTGTACAGATTTGGAAATATCCCAATATTTGCTTGCTGTTAGTGTAGGCTCATTGTATCATTATGTTCATCCCACAACAACCATATCACCCAAACACACACTTGTAGCAAACTTTAGATATTTTTTTACAAAATTAAACGTAAGTGGCCTAAAACTTGTGTAACCCACTGTATTACTTTATGTGGCGTAATGTGGTAAAAGGACACGCAGCCGTGGCACAACCCACTTTTACCAACTTTCCCACCTTGCCTTGACCAGCATCCTCCCCTTCTGACCTACCCCCACCCTCATCCCCACCCATCTCCAGTCCCCACCCTGCCCCCTTAAGACACCACCCTTCTCATCCGAGAGTAAAAAGGACTCGGTGTCTTGGCACAAGATTTGGTCGGGTCTGCGTGCTGTTCCGCCAATGTTGGGGTCTGAACAAGGTAGCGCTTCATACCCTTTCTTCTGCAAGAGGCATAGATTCACATGAGCCCCTGCAAGTGCAAGGGCTCATGAGAATCCATGCCTCTTGCAGGCAGAAGTTTGCCCTGGAGAGGTCTCAGTCAGGGAAGCCGTTGGGTTGCGTGCCCACAGCTGGTTTGGATGTCTGAAGGTTTTGTGTGCGCCCAGCACGCAGAGTTGTTTACCAAAAGCTCACTGTTGTACAACAGGGAGATGGGAGTAGGGACCCCGGCGTGGCCCCAGCGCAGCTTTGAACTAGAGGGGGACAGCAGGAGTCTTGTGTTTTAGCAGGGACCGCAAACACGGCAAACATTTTTGCGTAAATACGGCACTCTTAGTTTACAACCTCCTTTTCAGCGGATGGGTACCTGTGCTTTTGGGGGGCTCTTTTGTCTTATTTCAGAGCACATTGACCTAAAAAAAACAACGGAGTAATTTATATTGCTGTTTTACCCCTTCGTTGCCACGGGACACACACAATCTTTTGTCCTAAGCAGGGCAAGTTCAATTCTGGCCCATTAATCCAACAAACATGGATGTAAATAGAGCAGCAAGAGGCAAAGAACCTCATGAGCCCCCGCAGTTGCGGGGGCTCATGAGGTTCTTTGCCTCTTGCAGTTGGGCGGTGTTTTCATATATCCAGTGAAGGGGTTAACAGGTATTTATTGATCTGTTCTAGAAAAGACCACAACAATATGTATGCAATTTAAAACACATCAAAATGATGCGAAGTACCTACATGTTTTTATTTCTGTGGTGGTCTGTGATTTTGGACTTGATGGCAGACATGTAGCATCCAGAATCATAGACCTGCAAAAGTAAAAATTGTTACCTCACTGCCCCTTATCCAGTTTGGGCATCTCACTTATTAGTACATGTGCCTGTATAGTGTGTACATGTAGTTCTGTTCTGTGTTAACTGTCTAGGGGTCTTTTTTTTAATGGCAACTAAACAGTCAAAAGTTAGCAAAAAGTTGGCTAAGATTGTGTGTTTACATTACAACTGCATCGGCACTTTGTCAGGTACCTTGTCATATCTGTACATAATTTTTCGCAGGGACCTACGATTGTTTGTGAGAACGGGGAAGGTTCACTAAAACAGGATAATTTTATCTTGGTCAGGGCACTCTGCATCAATAGCTCCAAAAGTGTCATTACATGTAGCATTGTTGTTGGCAACACTATACCGTATACGGCACTTCGGCAGCAATTGATGCGGGGCACCTTGGCTTGAATGAATTTACTCATGTATATTCCTCTAGGCTAGGCTAAAAAAATATTCCCATGGGATGCAGATTCAACCAGCAAGAGACATACATTCTCATAAGCCCTTGTTGTCCTTTGGGTTGCATGAGGGTCTGTGCCTCATGCAGATAGGTGTAGGCTGCCAAGGGGGTGAGGGTGTCCGTGTTTCAAGCAGGGTTGTTGGGCCTTGGATAACTTGTGTGCGGTGGTGTTGGGTGGAGACATTGCGGGCTGTCAGCTGTACACTGCAGTCTGGGTTTTTTCCTGTCTTTGCGTCTGTGTTACAGACAAAAAAAATACCCAACAGAGAAAGAAACTTAGGGCAAGTCCAACACAGTTGATTAGATTTTTGGGTTACATTTTCAAAATAGACATTCAGACAGAAATGTAGTGGCCAGCTTTCTTTTTTGGAGGCACTAAAGATTAACCCATTCCTTGTCACAGTGCACACATTTTTGTTTCTGAAATGTTTGTTCATTCAGCGACCAAAAGCTCAAACCGTCCAAGAAATATGGATTCAAACTGGTCTCAGCAGAGGCATAGATCCTCATGAGCCCCCACAGTTGCGGGGGCTCATGAGAATCTATGTCTCTTTGAGTTGAATCCTGTGCACGTTTTCTCGGCAGTGAAACATCAGTTTGCTTGTTTTTGTAGTGGTTCCTTTGCAGTCATGGGAATCTTCCTACCATTGCCTGAGCTCCTACTTTTTTGCCCCACCGAGGTCATTCTGAAAATCTTAGGAACTGACTCAGCATCCTGTACACTTGAGACTTGTCATCAGATTTGCAATCAATAGTCTGCAAACAGGCCTGTTTGGTGTAAATTTAATGTATCTCGACTTCTTTGTGACCAGTATAGCCCCAAGATCTGTAGCTGTTGAGGGCATTGCCTACTGTTTCAAGTTTTCTAGTTCCCATATCTAATTTGTCAGTGTTTACAGTTTATGATTGTTTGGCTGTATCTGTGTGCATTATATCTTTGTGAACTGGGTGCCATAAAGAACGCAGAATGTAACAGAAACGTTTTTATTACATTTTTGTAATGTTCTCTGTGACAGGCGAGAAGACAACGGAGATTCGCTATGTCCACATCCTCAACAAAGTGTTGCCGCCGGAGATCAGAATTCTGGCCTGGGCCCCTGTGGAAGAGGCATTCAGTGCCAGGTAAGCTGTTGCCAGTTACATGCTGGGCATCTTAATCCACAGTCCACTTCAGTTTTGTAGTCACACAGCATACTGATCAAAGGGAGACAAATCAGTCATCTTTTTGCATTCTCTTTCCAGGTTTGTTGACTGTCAGAAACCTCTATTGCCTGGTATAACCCATATCGTACTGAGGCTAAAAGCTTCAAATTTGTACACTGCCATATGCACGCTACATTATGGTACTTACAGATAAGGATATAGAACCATGGCTTTAGTTCAAGGGTGGTGCCAGAATAGCTTGGCGCCTAGAGGCGCCAAGCTATTCTGGCACTGACCTTGAACTATCTTCGTCAAACTTATTTCACACACTGGTGTATTCCGAATGATAAGGGTTAAAATGTAGTGGCAGTAAAAAAAAGAGCACATAACGGCAGAAAATAATTGGATGTATGTAGCTTAACCCATTAAACCCTAGGCCGCATTGCCCCAATTTTAGAAGTGTCACCTGTTAACAGTGTACCAGCTGCAGGAGATGGGTCACCCATGATAATTCAAGGGTAGTGCCAGATTAGCTTGGCGCCTGAAGGCACCAAGTTAATCTGGCACTACCCTTGAATTAGCATGGTCAATCTCCTGCTGTTGGGCGTCGTACTCGTAGCTGTCTTTGTTAGCTGCTGCTCAGGGGCCTCTGCTACCCAGCTAGCACTTGAGTTGGAAACCAAAGAATGTTGATGTTACACTCTTTAGGCTGTATGGTCCAAAGTCATACTCATAGTTGTCTTGTTGACCACTGGTCAGGAGCCTCTGCTACCCAGCTAGCACTTGCAGTAAAATGTACATAACACAAACATCTAAGTAAATGTTCGTGGGCTGCTGTGTGGTTGTGGCCCACAATAACAGACCAGCACTCAGTGTTTTCTTGTGTGTTATTATTGAGTTTTGTTAATTGTATGTGTGTGTTTTTGTGTTTTTTTTTTTTGTTTTTTTTTGCTTTTTTTTGTTTTGTTTTGAGGCAACAATATTTGTTTTTGTTGCAGATTCAGCTGTAAAAAGAGGACGTACAAGTACTATTTTCCGAAAGGGAACCTCGATTTACAGGTCAGTGTTGACAGCAAGAAATGGGAATAGCTGGGAATTGTTTTCCATTGGCAAGATTTATTCACTTGAAGTCTAGGGATATGCTTTATACATGAATCTGTAAGTGTAAGAAAATGGAAGACATTTGGGTGTAAGTATGTGATTTTGAATATTACGGCTGGCTGTCGAGACGTGCCTAACTGCTTTGAAAGTGCCAGGCTAAACTGGCACTACCCTTGAGCAGTGATGGCAATATGTGCCTCCCAAAAAGTTGCAAACTTCATTCATTCATTTTATTTTTTTGTCACAGCTGATGAGAGAAGCAGCAAGTAAGCTTGTGGGGGAGCACGACTTTCGCAACCTGTGTAAGATGGACGTTGGTAATGGAGTGACCAGCTTCAAGCGACGGATTCTGAACACAGAGGTTACAGTCTTGGACAGCACGTGAGTACAACTACAAGTCACAGCAGCATTGTAGGCTGTTCTGAGTTATTTATCCTCCATGCCATGTGCATGCATCCACCAGTACTATTCACAATACCAGTGGTTGTATGCACGAAGGGGTTAAAACACAATGGACCATTAACCAGACCTGCCTACTCTTACGATTTCGCCGTATTTCTTACGAGTTTGGGTGATTTTTTACGGTCTTCCGGTCATGTATCAATTTTCTACGGTAGCTTTTTACGGTATTTTGAGGTTTGTTTTGGCAAAAAGACAGTTTGATTGTGCCGTTTCTGCTGGTAGTAGTAAGCCTGGTCCTGATTGGCTACTGTGTGCTGACCTATGTTTTTGTCTAGCCAATTGGAAAGCGCGTCTTTGTTCGCGTTCATTCTAGCAGATGGGATCGCTTCACTTTGTAAGTTTGAGGTTCATGGTCGGTGCGAAATCATGCCTCCAAAACGAGTACACGAAACAGACGACAAAACAGGAGCAGATGATCGTCTGTATAATTCGTTTTTTAATGATATGTGTATTTATGCAATACTTAATAATAAAAACACTCACAACAGGGATCAGCTAAGCCCTGGCCTCTGGAAGCAAGGCCTGCTGTCGGTAACCCTTCCCCCCTCCCCCCTGCCCCCCTCCCCCCTGCCCCCCTCCCCCCTGCCCCCCTCCCCTCTCCCCCCGTTTGATTCTTCTGTCGCCTACCTAAGCTAATCTGGCACTACCCTTGAATTATCATGGTCAATGCACCTCCTGCAACTGGTACATAGTTGTTAGTAACACTTTCTAAATTTTGGAAATGCACCTGTGGGGTTAAAAGGGTTAAACCCAAGTCTTTTCAGTTTTCAGGGGGGAGTTTGCGGGAGGGGGGGTAAACTCTATTCCCAGTGTGTTGTTGCTGATGGAGACAGCCGTGTGACCCTGCTCATGGTTTCTGTGCCCTGTGTTTGTAGGGAGAACGGCTCCACCATGTGTGAGATGACCGTTGTGGGACAAGCGTTTTTGTGGCACCAGATTCGCTGCATTGTCGCTGTCCTTTTCCTAATTGCTCAGGGCAAAGAGGAACCAGATGTAAGGAACAAAAATCTTGCTGATTTTACATTCTATTTTTATCCATGTCATTTGCTAAGAATTTGCATTAAATTTAGCTTTTTGTCAAAGCAACAATGTAAACTATAGTAAATTGAAACATTTTCTGATTGACAATATTTCCATAATAGTCTTTTAAACAAACAAATTCTTTTTGTTAATGTTGCAAAATTTGTTGAGAAAAAAAACCCGACGAACTAATAAAGAAATTAAATGGATATGTTTTCTTGGGGGCTCATGAGAACTTTTTCTGCTCTCTTACCCATGAATTGTGTTTGCTTCCACAGATCCTAGACGATTTGCTGAATGTGGAGAAGTGTCCACGGAAACCTCAATACAGCATGGCTTCAGGTTTGTACAGCTGGCTTTGCCTATTAACTCCTTAAGGGGAGACACGGTACCCCAAAAACGTCAATTTTGGTGTCCGAAGTGTTTTTGGGTTGACTGGATTTTTGGGTTGTTTGAACCCCCTAGAACCCAGCCACAACCATAAAATATCACAAAATACCTTTTATTTGCTGTAAAAAAATAAATAAAGTGAAGCACCTGCTCAATGTTTCAAGCATTTGCGACGTCTTTTGCTCAAAAACATCCAATGTTTGGACCCTGACAACACCGCTTTGCGAGCGACGAATGCCGCCATGTTTGGGTCCATTCGAACCGGTTCCGTCTCTACTTTCCCATTCACCAACCAGCTAAAGGTTACAAAGGCTCTATAAATAGCTATTGGCGCAAAACTGACGTCACGAACGTCCGGAGATTTCCTTATACGGACGTTATGCTAACGAGATAATACTATTTTTGGAAACCGACCAATGAGCAGAGCGCGCCGAGTGTTCTGGATGACTTCGGGTTTTTCCGACCAGGCTCCGAATGGCTTCGGGTCTTTCCGACTGTCCCACAATGCACCATTACGCATGGCGTACAACTCGATCAAAATACGAGAATCGCTCATTCAGATCACGCATTTTCAACGTGTGCATATATCCAAGACTGAGAAACCTTTTGCTTTTCATTTTCTCATGAGAAATATGTTTCTATATGTGGCTATTCAATGTTTTTGTTGGGTTTTTTTGTTTTGTTTTTTTATCCCATAGGTGTTTGTTATGGCACAGTACTCCGTTTTGCTTGTCCAATCTTTTGGGACCGTTTTCTCAAAATGTGATTTTTCGACCAAATAAAAGGTTGTATCTTTTGAATGGCTTGACCGATCCATTTCATATTTGGATATGATATTTGTAACATGTGTTGCAATATTTCTGTGCATGGAATATGAGTTTAGTGTATTAGTTTGTGTTTGGTGACCATGTGAATTTCTGTTTTCGGTCTCTTGATGACTGCAATTTATGATTATTTCTAGTGCTCATTATAAAATTACTGATGTACTGAATGCAATTTCCATGCACAGGTCTATTTAGCACATAAATAGATTTAAAAAACAAAAAGAAGTGAGAGAATATATGCATTAGTTCAGACACAAGAACATTTTGAAATTAGCTAATTTTGCAACGTTTTTCCCAGTTTTTGATGCATTAAAGTCACAAAAATATTTTTTTTTGACATTTTTCAGTCTATATATAATCCAACAGTTATTTTACATCATAAAATGACAACAAACAGCCAACAGTTTCTGACACCAAAAAATTCATTATTTGACTACCATGTCTCCCCTTAAGCGCCGAGAAAAAGTAAACACAATCGAACTGCAAGAGACCTAGATCCTCATGAGTCCCGCGACTGCAAGGGCTCATGAGGATCTATGTCTCTTGCTGAGACTAATTTGTATCCATGTTTCTTGGATGGTTTTGGTGTTTGGTCGTTGAATGAACTAAAATGTACGTACAGTGACGAGGAACGTGTCAAATCTTTACTGCCCTAGAGAAAAGTTGTTAATTGTACAGTGGCAGGGAAGGGGTTAACGGAGTGAGATTTATCAAAAGTTGGACTTCGCAATGCTTTTTCATAGATGCCTACCACTCTTATGCTCATCTTAACCCTTATCATTTGGAATACACCAGTGTGTGAAATAAGTTTGACTAAAATAGTTAAAGGGTAGTGCCAGAATAGCTTAGGCGCCAAGCTATTCTGGCACCACCCTTGAACTAAAGCCATTGGTCTATATCCTTATCTGTAAGTACTATAATGTAGCTTGCATATGGCAGTGTACAAATTTGAAGCTTTTAGCCTCAGTATGATGTGGGTTAACAGAACTTCGGAGCAATAAAATAAATGCCGCATTTCACGGGTTTTCTCATTGGCAGTTCTTAGGCCTGATATTTCAAGGGTGATAGCTGACTAGTTTTCTTTTGGATGGGCCAAGTTACTCTGGTACTACCCTTGAACTGTCATGGTTGACCTATCAGTATCAACTATAAAGAGATAAGGGACAAAACCCAGGTTTGTAAATCCAAACTCTGAGCGAAGGGGATTGATTTTTCTCGCTCCATTTTCAGAGCTGCCGCTGGTTTTGTTTGACTGTGACTTTGGCGATGATTTGGAGTGGGTGTACGAGGCAGACTGGCACGAAGACAACATTCGACACCTGCAGCAGATGTGGGCACAGCACTCCATCAAGTAAGTGAATTTTTCCTTGCAGAGTATGTGTTGATTACATGTATTCCCAGATCTACACTACATGGGTGACAGTCTTCAGTCCTGGAGGCTGATTTAGCTTTTTCAGAATCAAAGAAAGTCGAATTTCAGCTTTTAGGTTCAGACAGAAAAGCCTGTTCCACCCAAAAGAGGCATAAATTCTAATGGGCCCCTGCATTTCTGGGGCTCATGAGAATGTATGTCTGTTTGCTGGCCATGGACCATTTTTCAGTCATTTCAATTTTTCACACGGTCACCCACAACACATGGAAAGTAAGGGGGGGGGGGGGGGGGGGGGAGAATCATCAGTTAAATGAATATAAAACTACATCTGATGACAACCTTCAGCGTACAACAACATACAACAACATCTATCTAGGTCTGTGATGTTTCATGACAATTTTTGTGTGTGTAGGGCTACTATGTTGAAGAGGATGTTGGAGGAATTGGACCAGGCAAAGGTGGAGACAGGTAGGCAACATTTTGTGTGTCACTGTTAGAAGCAGCTGGTAACAGAAAGTGGAGAATGATAGAAAGCTACACAGAAGTGGTTTTCTTTTAAGCCTGTTTCTCAACTATGCTGACAATCGAAAGAAATGCAACATTTTTGGAATCAATCTAATATTTTGCTCGTCAGTATACTTTTAATTCATTCATGTAATCCTCATCAGTAGCACTTTTTAGCAGTGAAAGTGTTGTACTGCGTTGCTTCAGGCAACGCTATACAACACTTTCCACAGCTTTTGATGTGGAGCACTTTCAATGAGCTAATAGATGAAATTCACTTTTTTGGGGCTCACGTGTGAAGCAAAAGTGAGTATGTTTTGGGCCAGTGGTCGTCCCTCCAGCGTCCGTCCGCCATCGTCCATGGTAAACTTTAACTTTGGCATTTTCTCGGAGACTATTCAAGCCACACTCTTCAAACTTGGCCCAAGGATACTTTGTGGCAAGATCTTTCTAAACATACCAATTGAGTGACCTCTCACAAAGATCAAGGTCACAGGCGATCAGGAAATATGTTAAAATTTGCTATATTTTGACTTCATTTATTTTTTCTCAAATACTATTCACAACTTCAAACCCAAACTTGTACAAAAGGTACCTGATGGTAAGACCTTTCTATGCATACTAATTTGTTTGATCCCTTGGAAAGGTCAAGGGTCACAAGAGCTCAGGAAATAGGTGAAAAAAGAGAGAACCTACCAAAAGGGGGTAGGGGGACCTAGATTTAAATTTCCATGCACTGAGTGGCTGGAACAGTGGGATATGTGATACGCCCCCTTTCGGGGGGGCCTTTCATATGCATTGCTTTCAGTCACTTTTTTAGCGCCCCCTCTCTTTCCTATCTCTTTTTTTTTGTGCTTTGGCCACAGTGGATCTATGATCACTGGTCAATCATGCACACTTCTCTCCCCTGACAGTGCTATTATCTACTTTACTTTGTAACCTTCCTTTAACAAAACAGCCCTGAAAATGGCGAGTAATTTACTCGCCATGGCGAGTGGAGAAAAAATTTGGCGAGTAAAAAAAAAAAAAACACTCGCCAAATGCGAGTACGCTCGTGTGTTTTTTAATCCAACAGCGAACATCAGGTACGCCGGCGCGTGCCCTGACCGCACCGCGAGCCGCCTCTAACATCACTTTGCGGCAGTAGCCGAACACCTCACTCGAACTGTGCGTACTATAACAGTGGTCGGTGACAGTCGTTCTATTTTTAGTTATGAATTGGTTCGTTTAGCCGCTCGCTCAGTCGCGGCTGTGTTCAGAATCGACCCGACGCCGGGGTCCGTGCGAGTGTAACAGGGCGGGCAAACTGTTAGTTTATGCGTGGTGTCAGCAAGTTATTACAAAATGCGCACTACACGTTGAACGCGTTACTTGCTGTGACGTCACCAAACATACTATTATGGGATACGGCATCGTGCGTTTCACTTTCTATCTTGACTGTATGCAAACCAAGGGAAATCACAGCGCTGGACAGACAACAGTTAGATCCCCTGCCCTAACTGGTTTGTGAGGATCTTGACTGAAGTTGTACATGGCGGAAAAAAGCGCAAAGGAAGCTGGAATGCTTCGGATTCTTCTATCCGGCACCGTCGGATTTTGATAATCGCTAAGAAGAAAGTTGACTTCGATGACACCGCCATCTCCATCGACAAGCGACAGTACCGGAAATGCTACCCCTGGGCCGTGTGGCCACACAAGGCAATTGCTTCCGATGCATGTAGTAACTTTTCCGCCAGAAATAGTTTTTAAAATTTCCTCTCTTTTGGCCATTTTTTTAGGGAGTAAAACTTCAAATGTGTGCCTTTTTTTTTGGCGTTTTGAGCAACAAAAGGCATGCATGACAGGTGGTGTGAAAAAGAGCAATATCTGGGTAATTTAGTCGACCTAGTGTGTTCATGGGAGCCTAATTAGGGCATGTGCACGGATGTATGCAGGCTTGCAGACGACATTTGTCTTGGGATACTTAGTGCATTTGAGTGTTGTGAAAAACGCTAACTTTTAATTTTGTTAAGAATTGCTGAAAATGTTTCTCCTGTGATGTGCTCCGCATGGATTTTTTGTTTTGTCAGAAAAGTTCTTCGTTCATAGTGTTATGCTGCAAGAGGCTAACAGATAACAGTGTGTGAAAAGGGGGCGTAACCTAATTGCTTGTGTGGCACCGCCGCTACGACGCAGTTTTCAGAGTTCATGGCTGTGCTACGTGTATTTCCATGGCTAAAGCACGACGGCACTCGAATGGCATGCGCAATGAGCACTGAGGCAAACTCAAAAAGCAAGTCCAGAAATTTGAACAGAAATAAATTTGTCAGTTTTTTTTATCGTGGTCGATTCATCTTCTGGTACACAGTTATTAGGGAGAAATTGGAGAAACACCTCTTTTTGAGTGGTTAAACGGGTTGAAACAAACTTTTAAGTACATCAGTTCACACAGACAGACACACACACACACACACACACAGAGTTTAGACAAGTCACACTTTGGTTGTCAATCTGCCGCGGCGTTTAGCAGAAAACGCTATATTCTCTGTTACAATACATTATCAAAAGATCATACAAATAAATAAATAGATATATATGTTTTTCTGTGTGTGAGAGAGCAAGGGAGACAGGCTTTTGCGCGATAGCTCACCAGTTAAAGAATCAGTATCATGGAAAGGACACACACACACTGTCACAACACATTTAAAGAGGAGAGAGCGAAAATGAGTTAATTTATTTTAAGGAACTTGCAGATGATGCAGTTTTTCTTAAATAAATCTGCGGACCCTCTATAATGTTAGGATGGGGGTCAGTGTACCCTCTAAAATTATACCTGGGGGTCAATGTTCATAATTATGTTATAATGTTTTCATGTCTTGTTTGTACTATTTGTTATAAATGTACCACAACCGAATTTCTCTTTTCGAGAAAATAAAGTATTCTTATTCTTACAGACCCTTTAACCTGTTCTGAAAACAGAAGCCCAGCTCTACTTACAAAAAATAAATAAATAAAAATCCCACCACAGTTTATGGGGACTTTGTCAGTTATTTTTCTCCACTTGATACTATCAAAAGCCTCAAGTCAGCACACACACATTAACTTGGTTATGATTGTCTGTTCAAATATTTGTTCTCAATGCCTCTGGGCAGAAAACACTCTCTAACATTGGGCATCAAACACTTGTGGTACATTATATTATTTGAGCTGAGCAATTTTCCGTTGATAAATTTTCAGTTTTGGCTAGTAACATTTTCAGTTTGGCTAGTAAAACTTGGGAGTCACTAGCCAAAGGCTGGTGGGCAAAATTTTAGACTTTCAGGGCTGCAAAAGATGTTTTTATTTCCTCAAAAACATTACCGATGACATTACTTTTTGGAAGGATCTACTAGCTCATGTAATTTTAGCCTAAGGACCCATTGTGCTCCCACTCAACCCGGGAGGCACTCAGGGATCCCAAAAACAGGGTCGTGAGTAGTCTCCCGTGCCCATCCGGTACCGTGCCACGTGGTGTGACCAACCAGTCATTCTAAATAGCTCACGGCCTTAGGACGTGTTTTGGCCCAGCTCCTCCGCCCCCTTGCGCTTTCAAGCAGCCCGCAAGGCCGTAGGTCGCGCCCTGCGGTTCTCCAGACCCTCCGCTTCCACCCCCGCTGCTCGCCCCCGTCACACCGCCGAGTGCCTGCCTTCGGCCGCCCCCTCCCTGGCCGAAACCCTGTCCCCGCTTGGCCCAAGCCCGCCCTCCGCCCTGGGCACGGGAGGGCCCCCTGACTTTCTCCAGCCTCCGCCCCCACTGACCGTCCCGGGGTCGGCGGGAGGCTCGCCCTCTACAGCGAAGTGTGGCATTCGCTGTTCCCAGATGACCCCTGGGTCCTCTCCACCATCTCCGAGGGCCTGCAGATTTCCTTTCCCCCCCCACCCGGGTCTGCCCTGGGGGACTTGGGTGGGGTTAGGTATTTTTTAGTTCCCAGGGTCACCCTGGTCAGCCCCACAGGGTGGGTTTTTCTCTCTATTCTGGGGCATGTATTTCTGTCTACCCTTTGTCCATTCACCTGTATTTGCCTTTTTAAAACTCTCCCTACTGTCTGCACTGCCTGTAGCTCTTGATATTGGATGTGTGTTGCTAAATGGTCTTAGCTTTATTTAGGCCCCATGTGTTAGGTTTATTTAATATATTTGACCGGCTGGCAACATACATTCAATGTTCTGTTTATTTTTTTTTTTTCACAAGCAGTGCAGGCACGTCCTGAGAAAGCCTTGTTGCTGTTGGGACGTTAAGCAATGTACAATCAATCAATCAATCCTTTCGGTCTCCACTGCCGCTCCGACACTCCCCTGTGTGGACCCAGATGCCGTCCGATCAGCTCCAGGCCGACGCCCTTCGCGCCGAGGTGACCGCACTCCTGCGGAAGGACGCCATAGACGTAGTCTTGTGACACGACTCCCCAGCCTTCTACAGCCGCCTCTTCGACGTTCGTGGTGCCCAAGCCGGGCAGCAAGTGGCGACCGGTCATTGATCTCTCAGCGCTGAACAGATACATCGCGGCCCCGTCCTTTCGGATGGAGACAGCCAGGGCCCTGTGGGCCGCCGTGCAACCCTTCGACTTCGCAGTCAGTCTGGACCTGGCCGATGCGTACCTCCACGTTCCCATGCACCCAGCCTCCCGATGGTACCTACGCTTCGCCGTCGACGGTACATTTTACCAGTTTCGGGCCCTCCCGTTCGGACTCAACCTCAGCCCCTGGGTCTTTACCCGCATCGTCGATGCTGTGGTTGCCAAGGCCAGATAGTCGTCTGCCAGTCCGATTTTGAACTACCTCGACGACCTCCTTCTGAGGAACCAGTTGGGAGACCTCCCTTTCGACGGACAGAGATGCGCTGCTCTGGTTGTTGTCGCGGGCAAATTGGACCTCACTCTGTTGCGCCGGTTTATACACCTCGGCATGGAATTCGCGACCGACCTTAACAGAGTGAGTCTTCCGGAACCTCGGATCCAGAAGTTAGCCGTCTTAGGCGGCCAGGTAGCTCAGGAGGAGGCAGTTCCCACCAGAGTCTGGCTTCAGCTTCTTGGCTTGATGGCTGCAGCAGCGGACCTACTCCCCATCGCTCGTCTTTACTCCCGGCCGCTACAGCTCCACCTCCTTCTCCATTGGCGTCCGTCCTCCGGCGACCTTGCCGCCCCGGGTTCCGGTGACTCAGTTTCTTCGTCCCCATCTGCGGCGCTGGACGGACATTTCGTGGCTCGCTTCGAGAGTTTCCCTCGCCTCGCCTCCTCCTCAGCTCTCGCTCTGCATGGATGCCAGTCTCTCTGGGTGGGATGCTCACCTCCTACCGAGTTTCCTCACAACGTCCGGCCGCTGGCCTCCGGACCTGGCGGACAAACACATCAACTGGTTAGAACTGGAAGCGGTATGGCGGGCCCTAATCGCATGGCAAATGCAGCTCCGTCACCAGACGCTACTCGTACTGTCCGACAACGCCACGGTGGTCTCCTACATCCAGAAGCAGGGCGGTATGCTCTCCCCGACCTTTGCATTCTCCTCTACCGCCTGATGCGCTGGTGCGACGACTGCGGCATCTCTCTCTGAGCACGGCACATTCCAGGACACTTGAACGTTTTGGCCGATTCCCTCTCATGACGCGGCCAGTTGCTCCACACGGAATGGACGCTACGACCGGACATCTTTCGGATGATTTGCGCTCACTGGGAGACACCGATGATCGACCTCTTCGCCACGAGGTGGAATCACCAGCTTCTCCTCTTTGTCTCCCCAATCCCAGACCCCCTAGCCTGGGCACTCGACGCGCTCTCCATTCCGTGGGATGGACTCGTCGCTTACGCCTTTCCCCCGATGGTCCTTGTCCCCAAAGTCCTGCTCAAGCTCAGAGGATGCATGGCGGTGTTGCTGCTGGTAGCCCCGTTCTCATGGAACAGATCTTGGACCACCGACCTGTTCAGTCTCGCCACGGATCCCCCCCTTCTGCTGCCCACCCCGAGCACGATGCTCAAGCAACGGCGCCAGCCGCTGTTCCACCCATGCCCGGAACGGCTTCTCCTTCATGCCTGGAGATTGTGCGGCTAGCCCTCGCCGCAAGAGGCTTCTCGAGTGCAGCAGTGGAAGCATTCGTTAAGCCTGCAAACACTCGACCAGAAGTGCCTACGAGGGAAAGTGGCGAGTACTACCATTCTGGTGTGCTGACCAGCAACTCTCTCCCACCGAACTGACAACTCCCCAGCTCGCTGACTTCTTCCTCTGGCTCTTTGGCGACCAAGGATTGGCTGCCATCACGATCAGAGGATACCTGTCCATGATTGCGAACACTTACAGACACCTCGGCCGCCCTAACCCCTCATGATGCACTTTGGCCTGCAGCGTCCGGTTCCCCGATCCCTGATTCCACGCTGGGACCTACCCTGGGTGCTGACCTGGCTTAATTCTGACAGGTTTGACCCGCTGTCCTTGGCCCGGTTCGCAGATGTGACACGGAAGACCTGCTTCCTGTTGGCCCTCGCCACGGCGGCACGAGTAAGCGAGCTACACGCACTTTCAGCACACCCTGCCTGCCTGCAGTTTCGGACGGACGGCTCCGTGCAGTTACTCACCGACCCTTCCTTCCTTGCCAAGACTCGGTCCCCCTTGACTGTTCCCCAGGTCATCACCATTCGGCTGCTGAAGGGAGTTAACTTTCCTCGGGAGACCAGGCAGCAAGATCCAGTGTGCGCCCTGCGAATCTATCTTCGCCGATCCAAGCCCGTCCGGAGAGAACGGTCTCGCCTCTTTCTGCCACTGACTCCAGGCAGAGCTGACATTACCACCCAGACGATATCTTCCTGGCTGCGCTGGGTTATATGGTCCGCCTACCAGGACCTCTCCCCGCAGGGAGCTAAGAGGTTTAGAATCCGTGCCCACGAGGTTTGAGCCATGGCTACAAGCGTCACATTCGACCGCAACTGTGCCATCAAAGACATCGTGGCCGCAGTAGGCTCGTGGGCAGAGTCAACCTTCGCCCGCTTCTACCTCCGGGATCTGGCAGGCCAGCGAGACAACCTCGCCCTAGTGGGGGACATCGCCGCAGCGCAACACTCCCTACTGGTCCCAGTGGCGCCATAGGTACTACTTAACTAAAATTGTCGGGAGTTTGCGATCAGGACTGCGGGTGTGGCTAAGTCCCTCCGGCGGTGTTCTTGCGCTGTTTTAGCGGCACCCTCCTCCTTTTCGCATTTCTTCCACAAAGTAATGTCATCTTTAATGTTTTTGAGAAAATAAATGAATTTTTCTCTAAAATGTATTTTTTTGAAAAATACTTACCGATGACATTACTCGGAGGACCCTCCCACCTGCCCTGCTTACCGCTGGTAAGCTAAGTATCCTGACTGGTTGGTCACACCACATGGCACGGTACCGGATGGGCACGGGAGAATACTCACGACCCTGTTTTTGGGATCCCTGAGTGCCTCCCAGATTGTGTGGGAGCACAACGGGTCCATAGGCTAAAATTACGTGAGCTAGTAGATCCTTCCACAAAGTAATATCATCCCTAAGTATTTTTCGAAAAAATACATTTGTTTTTTCAAAATACATTACCGATGGCATTACTATCTGGAATACACTCTATTGCCTATAGATTTCAGCCAAAAAGTTGTGTAACCACACAACTGGGGAGGAGACACCGGGGATCCAACACCGGGGCCCCGGGTGGTCTCCCCTTACTACCCTATCCCGGCATTCGCAGGGCGACCCTGTCAGTTTCACTCATAGCTCGACCGTGGACGGTCGAGTTTTTTGCCTTGCTCCGTTTCGGACTGTTATCTTCAGTGTTTGCTAGACGTGAAGCCTGCGGCTTTGAGGTTTATTTGTAAGCTTTGGAAACAAAGACTCTCTACCTTCGTTGGCTTCTCTTCTCATCGTAGTTTGAACACTTCTGTGTGTGAGCTGAGCGCCGGCCGGTTCGGACCGGCCCTGCCTTTCAGTGAGCTTCGCCCTTGGCTGTGGCCTTGGGGTTAGTTTTTCCCACGTGACTTTGTGCCGTGTAGTGGGAGTGCGCTTTGACTGTTTTCGCCTACGTACGGTATTCAGAGGACGCTATGGCTACTTCTGTGTTGAAGTCTTGCCTCCTTTGCGGGGACTTTCAGTGGCCTTCCGACACCCACGACGCTTGCTGTTCGGGCTGTTCTTCGGACAGGATGTGTGGCGTGTGCGCCGAGTGGATGGAAGACCGGTGGTCGCAGATGTGGGACTTCTACAGACGCGACCGGCCCTCTCGGCCGCTTCAGCCTCCCCGGAATCCGCCACAGGTAGACGTCACTCCGTCAGCTCCTCGGGCACCGCTCAGCTCCGTCGTTCGGGCTGTCTGGCCCACAGGTAAGTACCCTTCTTGCAGGTTCTCCCTCCCCTCTCCGATTCTTCGGAGCAGGGTAGGTGAGTTTCGGAGTCGCGCTCCCCAAGCTCTGCTTCGCGCGAGCGGTCTAGGCGAGCTGAGCGTTCGTCAGCCACCCCCAGCTCTAGGTCCCCTGAGCGGGTGCGGATGAACGAACACCGGCGTAGTAAGAAAGAGAGAAAACGTGCTAGAAGAGGTTCTGAGGCCCTTAGAAGTGCTGCCCCCCTGTTCCGAGCGGGCTCGGCCAGCTTCACTTTCGTCCCCCTCCTCCTCCCCCCCCCCTCCCCCCTCGTCTCGTCTGGGCGGGCCCGGTGCGACATCGACACTCGTCCCCCTCGCTCCGAAGCGTCTGAGCGGGGGTCGCGTGCTCATAAATTGTCCCCTCCCCGCTTCGCTTCGCCTGAGCGGGCCTGGCGTGACCATAATCTGTTCCCCCCCCCCTCTGTTCCGATCAGGCGGGCCCGGTGTGACTCGTGTTCCCCTCGCTCAGTAGCATCTGAGCTGGGGCCGCGTGTTCATAAGTTGTCCCCTCCCAGCTTCGCTTTTCCTGAGCGGGCTTGGCGTGACTCTAGACTGTCCCCCCCCCCCCCCCCCCCACCCCGTATCGACCAGGCGGGCCCGGTGTGACGTTGTGGCGCGTCCCCTACGCTCTGAGGCTTCGGAGCGGGGTCCGCATGCCCGGAATGTGTCCCCTCCCCGCTCCGCTTTTCCTGAGCAGGCTAGGCGTGACTCCTTACGGTTCCCCCCCCCCCCCCCCCCCCCCCCCCCCCCCCGCCCCGTTTCTTCCAGGTGTGACCAGACCGCTTCATCTTAAATCTGTTTACGTTCGGAGAGTGGTCTCCAACAACCGCGTGCGGAATCTAGCTTCACTGCTGACCGTCTGACTATCGCGGTCCCCCCGTCCCCGCGGCGCTCCGTCCTGCGCGCAGCGCGCGTCGCGGGCGGCTCCGTCTATCTCTCGCGCGGCGGTGCGGCGCTCTCGGAGCCGGTCGCCCCTTTTTGCGCCTTCGCGAGATGGACGGCCGAACTTCTTGGAAACGGATGTCCTCAGCCTTCATCCTACAGATTCGGCTTCGGCCATCTTCTTGCGGGACTCTGCGGTTGGATCTCCTTCCAGCCTTTAAGCTGTCTCGTTGGGCTCCTCCTCGGATGTCGTCGGCCCTTCGCTCGGCTCGTAGACGGTCAGCGCCTTGGGAGAGGCCTCCCGGCTTATTGCGAAGTTCCTCCCGCCCGACTTCTGTCCTCCTTCACCCCTGTTGAAGAGACAGGCTTCCGCCATGGTCGACGCGCAGAGGCAAGTCAAGCGCCGCAAGTCCCTCCCTCAACCAGCCGGCTTCCGGGACCTCACCGAGGCGTTCTCTGCCCAGTTACGACACGACTCCTTCGGCGACTCGGGGTTCTTCTCGGACTCGCGGTGGCCCGCAGGGATTAACTTGCACTTCCGCCAAGACTGGTACGCGGGGCACTCTCAAGCTTTCGCCATCCCTCTTCCAGCGGTGGATGCCGCGGCCCTGGACCAGGCGGGCGGCCGCAGAATTGACAGAACGCTTGGCCTCGGGCCTCTCGACAGGATCGCGTCCTTAGTGAGGAATTCGCTGGCGTGCTCTGGGTTCCTGGAATTGGCTACCCAGGCGGTTTTGCAGGCTTGGAGGAAACTTGGGACCTGGAGATTTCGTCCCCTCTCCGCGACGTGCAATCCATTTTGATAGCGGCCAACCGGGCCGCCAACCATTCCTCCACCAACGCCTTGGCAGCGGCCGCCAATTGTGACCTTTGGTGGCGGGATACCCTTCTGCGTCTCTGCACGGATCTGCCCAAATCAGTGAAGACCCAGCTCCGACAGGCCCCCTTCGGTGGTTCTCAGCTGTTCGGCGACACGTGGCAGACAGTAAAAGATGCCTCCAAGGACCTGTGGCCCAAGCCTGCCTCCACCCCAGCCTCGTCTCGCTTTCACGCCCCCCCGCCTGGCCGGGGGTCGTGCCCGGCGGTCCTCCAGACCCTCCTTGCTTCCAGTCGGCTCGTCTCGAGGTAGGGCTTGCCCTCCTCAGGCCACTCAGCCCTTCCCCGCCTCTCGCCCCGCCTGGCCCCACGGCGCCCGTAGATCGGGGTGCGGGCGGGCCTGTTGACTTGCCCCCTCCCCCGCCCCCGTCGGCTGTTCTCGGGTCTCCAGTCGGCGGGCGGCTGTCCCTCTTCAGCGACATTTGGAGATCGCTGTTCCCAGACGACCCCTGGATCCTTTCCACGGTTTCCACCGGCCTCCAACTTTCGTTCCGGTCCCCTCCGCCTCTTCGCAGGTCCCCCTTATGGACCCAGACTCCGCGAGACGCTCTTCGGGTGGATGCTTTGCGCGGAGAAATTTTGACCCTCCTCGACAAAGCAGCGACAGAGGTGGTTTCGCGACAGGACTCACCAGCGTTCTGCAGCCCCCTCTTTCTCGTTCCCAAGCCAGGAGGCAAGTGGCGTCCAGTTATCGACTTATCGGCGCTAAACAAGTTCATTTCGGCCCCTCGTTTCCGGATGGAGATGACCAGGATCCTCCGAGCGGCCGTCCGACCGATGGATTTCGCGATCAGCCTCGATCTGTCAGACGCCTATCTTCACGTCCTGATTCATCCGTCGTCTCGCCGTTACCTTCGGTTCGCCTTTGGTGGGGTCGTCTATCAGTTCTGCGCACTCCCCTTCGGCCTCAACATCAGTCCTTGGGTATTTACGAGACTCCTCGACGCGGTGATGGCCTTCTTCCGCCAATGATCCCTGAGCCCGGCCTCCAACTACTTGGACACCTACTGGTACGCAACCTTTTCGCCTTGGTGCTCCAAGAGGACAGAGACACCCTGCTCGCACTTCTGCGTCGTCTCGGGTTTCTCCTCAATCGGGGAAAATCGGATCTTACCCCCTCTCGGCGTTTTCTACATATGGGGATGGAATTCCTGATCGACCTCAACCTAGTCTGCCTGCCTCTGGACAGGCGACAGAAGATCGTCGATCTAGCGCATTCAATGGCGGTAGGGGCCTCCTTCGCAGCCAGGGTCTGGCTTCAACTCCTAGGCCTGCTCAGTGCGGCGGCGGACTTGCTTCCTTTGGGCAGGCTTTATGCCCGCCCGTTGCAGCTTCATCTCCTCCTCCACTGGCGTCCTTCGTCGGGCGCTCTTTCGGATCTAGTGCCGGTTACTCACCTGGCTCGTCCACACCTCCAGAGGTGGGCGGACCTCGATTGGCTGGCTACGGGCGTGCCTCTTCACTCCCCTCCGCCGTGGTGGTCTCTCTGCACCGACGCGAGCCAGGCCGGCTGGGGCGCGCATCTCTTACCGGACTTTGCCTCGGCCTCGGGCCTTTGGCCTCGGGGGTTTTCGGACAAGCATATCAACTGGCTGGAGTTGAAGGCAGTGTGGCTGGCCCTCAACTTCTGGCAGGAGACCTTGACCAACCAGGACGTCCTCGTTCTCTTCGACAACTCTACGGTGGTGGCTGGCTTACAGAACCAGGGGGGCACACGCTCGCCCTCCCTGTGCATTCTCCTGTACCACCTCCTCCTCTGGTGCAAGGACCGGGGAATTACTCTGCGAGCACGACACATCCCCGGCCACCTGAACGTGATCGCGGACTCCCTGTCCCGCCGCGGACAGTTGCTACACACCGAGTGGTCCCTACGCCCGGACATCTTTCGCCTGATCTGCTCCCAGTGGGAAACACCTCTAGTGGACTTGTTTGCCACCAGGTGAAACAACCAGCTCCCGGTCTACGTCTCCCCAGTCCCGGACCCGCTCGCCTGGGCGGTAGACACGCTCTCCATCTCCTGGGACGGCCTGATCGCGTACGCCTACCCTCCGTCAGTCCTCGTACCGAAGGTTCTGCGGAAGCTTCTGGGATGCTCCGCAGTCCTCTTCTTGGTGGCCCCCTTCAACTGGACCAAGACATGGACCACGGACTTGCTAGCGACGGGACCCGCCCCTGGAGCTTCTGACCCCTCCCACGATGCTCAAGCAACCCCGCCAGCATCTTTTCCATCCGTGCCCGGAGTGCCTCCTCCTACACGCCTGGAGGTTGTCCGGCAAGCCCTCTCCGCTAGAGGTTTCTCGGATGCGGCAGTAGCTGCGATTGCAGCAGCCCGCAGACTGTCTACACAGAAGGTGTACGAAGGCAAGTGGAGGGTCTTTCAGTCCTGGTGCGCAGCCCAATGTCTTCCTCCAACAAGTCTAGCCACCCCCCAGCTGGCGGAGTTCTTCCTTTGGCTCTTCGAAGAACAAGGCTTAGCCCCCGTTACCATCAAGGGCTACCGCGCCATGATCGCGGACACTTACCGCCACCTGGGCCTTCCAGACCCAGGCGCCTGCAAAGACCTGTCGGACAGGCTGGCACACTTTGAGCTCCGACGGCCAGTCTCCCGTTCCCTAGTACCTCGGTGGGACCTCGCCTGGGTATTGACGTGGCTGAATACAGACCGTTTCGAACCTCTGCCTTTGGCTCGTTTCTCAGATTTGACCCGGAAAACATGTTTTCTTCTGGCTCTCGCCATGGCGTCCCGAGTGAGCGAGCTTCACGCGCTCTCGGTATGTCCCGCCTGTTTGCAGTTTCGTTCAGACGGCTCTGCACAGCTTCTCACTGATACATCCTTTTTTGGCTAAGAACCACCACCCTGCGGCGGCTCCTCAGATGCTGACCGTCCGGCCTCTCCGTGGAACGGACCTTGCCCCGGAGTCACGTCAACAGGACCCGGTGCGGGCGCTGCGGATTTACCTGCGTTGCTCTAAGCCGCGACGCCGGGGGCGTTCTAGCCTCTTCCTACCACTGTCCACTGGCAGGCCCAATATCTCGGCCCAGACCGTGTCGTCCTGGCTGCAGTGGGTGATTAGGTCGGCCTACCAGGACCTCTCCCCAGACGGCGATAGACTTCTTCACATCCGGGCGCATGAAGTTAGAGCGGTGGCCACCAGTGTAGCTCTAGACCGCAACTGCTCGGTCAAGGATATCGTTGCGGTGGTCGGCTGGAGCGCAGACTCCACCTTCGCCCACTTCTACTTCAGGGACCTATCCGGCCAACGTGACTCCCTGGCACGGGTGGGCGACATCTCCGCGGTCCAGCACTCCCTCTGCGCGCCGCTGGCGTCTTAAGTACGTCATAGCTGAAATCGTCAGGAGTGCTCTCTTCGGGGGGCCGGCGGGTGGGGTTAGGTTGTGGTTATAGGAACGGCACCCTGCGCCTGTTTGACATTCTTCCAGATAGTACTGCCATCGGTAATGTATTTTGAAAAAACAAATGAATTTTTTTTCTAAAATGTATTTTTTGGAAAAATACTTACCGATGGCATTACTCGGACTGCCCTCCCTCCTGCCCCGCTTGCCTCGTTTGGCTAAGTGTGAAACTGACAGGGTCGCCCTGCGAATGCCGGGATAGGGTAGTAAGGGGAGGCCACCCGGGGCCCCGGTGTTGGATCCCCGGTGTCTCCTCCCCAGTTGTGTGGTTACACAACTTTTTGGCTGAAATCTATAGGCAATAGAGTGTATTCCAGATAGTAATGCCATCGGTAAGTATTTTTCAAAAAAATACATTTTAGAAAAAAAAAATCATTTTAGAGAAAAATTCATTTTTCTCAAATACTATTCACATCTTCAAACTCAATCTTGCTACAGAGATACCTGAAGGTAAGGCCTATCTATGCATACTAATTTGAATGACCCCTCGGAAAGGTCAAGGGTCTCAAGGGCTCAGGAAATAGGTCTGAAATAGCCATATTTTGACAAAAGATGTTTTTTTCTCAAATACTATTCACAACTTTAAACCCAAACTACAGAGATACCTGATGGGAAGACCTTTCTATGCACACTAATTTAGTTGATCCCGCAGAAAGGTAAATTGTCACGAGAGCTCAGGATATAGGTAAAAAATAGCTATTTTTTGACAAAAGATGTTTTTTTTTTCTTAAATGCTATTCACAAATTCAAACCCAAATTTGGTACAGAGATACCTGATGGTAAGACCTATCTATGCATACTAATTTGGATGACCCCCCGGAAAGGTCAAGGGTCACAAGAGGCGGGCAAATGTGTAAAATGCCAATTTTTTAAATAAAATTATAGGTATTATCCACATTTTTTTCAAATTTGTCAACCAAATTTGGCACAAAGATAGGTGATGATGAAACCTTTCTATGCATACTAATTTAGTTGACTCATCACAAAGGTCAAGGGTTACGGGGGGGTTGACAGGTGTGTGAAACATTTTCAGAAAACCTGGATTTTGCTGCTGCAGAAGCCATCCCTTGTCACAAAGGTCACACATGTAAATCGGTCATACACACACATGAGCCATAATGGCTTTGCCTGTCTTGTTAAAAAGTTGGTCTCAAAGGACTACATTACATTGCTAAAACATGGATGAAGTTGGCATAATCATTCTGAACTTACAAATCTCTGTGTTTCCATCTCGGATGACAGCACAGACACATAAATTTAGAATCACCTTATACATGGAATATATCTTATTTTCAAAAACAAACTTTATCACACTAGGGTATTTACTCGACCACATTTAGTAGTGCACTTTATTGTTTGTGTATGTGTGTTTATTTTCTCAAAATCATTACCGATGACATTACTACTAAGAAGCTTTGCTTAGCATATCAATTTTAGCCCCCAAAACTTTGTGTCCCTCACAACAGGGGAGGCAACCCAAGGGTGTCGTTACCAGGATACCCCGAGTAGCCTCCCATGCTACTCTATCCCGTGGCGCACTCACCCCTTTCCCGCCAGTATCTTCGCTTAGCTCGGCTAGACCGGTCATATGCATCTCGGGCAGCTGGACGGAGGAACAGACAGGCAGACACATCAACTGGCTGGAGATGAAAGCGGTGTGGCTGGCTCTCATCGTTTGGGAAGATCGACTCACGCAAAGGGATGTGCTGGTGCTTTCCGACAACTCGACGGTCATAGCCTACATTCAGAACCAGGGGGGAATGCGCGCACCCCCCCTCTGCATCCTCGTGTACCAAGTCTTCCTTTGGTGCAGGGATCGGGGCATAACCCTGCAGGCGCGACACATTCCGGGACATCTCAATGTTCTAGCGGACTCTCTCAAGTCGAGGCCAGATGTTACACACGGAGTGGTCGCTGCGCCAGATATCTTCAGCTACTCTGTGCGTGTTGGGAGACGCTGATGATCGATCTCTTCACCACATGATGGAACAACAAGCTTCCACTGTTCGTCTCCCCCGTGCTGGATCCACAAGCCTGGGCCATAGACGCGCTCTCCACCCTGTGGGAAGGATTCCTGGCATACACATTTCCTTCCACAGTGCTGGTGCCAAGGTCCTTCAGAAACTTTGGGGCAGCAATGCGGTACTGATTCTAGTGGCTCCATTCAGCTGGTCCAAGAGTTGGACCATCGATCTCTTGACTCTTGCGACGGACCCACAACTGGTTCTTCCCACACCGAGTACGATGCTCAAGCAGCCCAAGCAACAGCTGTTCCACCCGTGCCCAGAGCGACCGATGTTACACGCTTGGAGATTGTCCGGCAGGCCCTCGCAGCAAGAGGCTTTTCAGGTGCTGCAGTGGAAGCGATCTCTGCAGCCCGGAGGGTCTCCACTGGTAAGGTCTACGAAGGAAAGTGGCGAGTCCTCCAGTCATGGTGCGCTGCAGAGCGGCTTTCCCCCATGGAGTTCTGCCTGTGGCTTTTCTTCAGGCAGAACCTAGCTCCCATCACCATCCGGGGTTACCTGGCGATGGTGGCAGACACTTACCGTCACCTGGGATGGCCGGATCCGGGAGCGTGCAAAGACTTGGCAGATCTGATGTCCCTCTTCAATCTGCAGCGGCCGGCCTCACGTTCGTTGGTCCCACGCTGGGACCTGTCCTGGGTGCTCGCCTGGCTCAACTCAGAGAGATTCGAGCCTCTACCATTAGCGCGCATGGGAGACCTTACCAGGAAGACCTGCTTGCACTTGCCACAGCATTGCGTGTTAGCGAGATACATGCCTTCTCGGTACGTCCCTCCTGTCTCCAACGCAGGACCGATGGTTCGGTACAGCTGCTTACAGATCCGGCCTACTTGGCAGCGATCCCCCTTCCAGCGACGGATCAGTCACGGGACTCGCGCCTACAGGACCCTGTCAGGGCCCTTAAAGTGTACCTGCGCAGGACTAAGCCACTAAGACAAGGGTGCTCACGCCTTTTCCTGCCCTTTGCTCCGGGCAGACGGGACATTTTGGCGCAAACAATCTCCTCCTGGCTACGCTGGGTGATGCGGTCGGCCTACAAGGAGCTCGCCCCAGAGCAAGCTAAAACGATGCGCATCCGGGCTCATGAAGTGCAAGCAGTGGCAGCGAGCATCGCCTTTAACCAAAACTGTGCAGTAAGGGATATTGTCGCAGCCGTGGGTTGGCGGGCCGAGTCTATCTTCTCCCGCGTCTATCTGCGAGATCCATCCGGCCAGCGCACCAACCTTGGCCTTGTGGGGGATATCTCGGCAGCGCAGCACTCCCTCCCGGTGCCTCAGGCGCCATAGTTATGCATAGCTAAAATTGTTGGGAGTGGGAGCTTAGGGAGGGTCCTCGATAGTGCGCGCCTTAGCGCGGGCATGGGGAGGTGTACTAAACTTGTGGCACCCTCCGCCTTTTTGCCATTTTCCTAGTAGTAATGTCATCGGTAATAATTTTGAGAAAATAAATGGATTTTTCTTTAAAATGTAATTTTTCAAAAAATACTTACCGATGACATTACTCAAAGGTCCCTCCCTCCTACCCCGCTTGCCGCAGTGGAGCTAAGGCTCAGATACTGGCGGGAAAGGGGTGAGTGCGCCACCGGATAGTGGCATGGGAGGCTACTCAGAGTATCCTGGTAACGACACCTTTGGGTTGCCTCCCCTGTTGTGAGGGACACAACAAAGTTTTGGGGGCTAAAATTGATATGCTAAGCGAAGCTTCCTAGTGGTAATGTCATCGGTAAGTATTTTTCGAAAAAATACATTTTAGAGAAAAATCCATTTCTCCTGCCTACTTCCTAAGTTCCAGAAAAAGACATGGGTTATAGGCTAGACCTGATGCATCCTTTTAGGGATGTAGATGATCGTCTGGTTCTATACCTGCATATTTTTCTGTGGGCTGGCGATTGGGTGCCTGATAGGCGGGGGCAGGGGATCTAACTGTCTGTCAAAGCGCTGAGTAATTCCCCTTGGTATGTGTACAATTCTACCAGCGCTAGCCTCACCTATCTGGTTTGTGAGTTTATTACACTTGTAGCAAAAATGAAAGTCTTGAAAAAATTGAAAGACTGTGTCCTATGTACAGGAAAAGGTACAAGAATGCTTGGAAATTACAAATAAAATGTCAATATTATCCTTATGCCTAGGTTACCCCCGGACCCTAGTCTGCTTCTCAATATTTTTACAGTTTTCACCCGCTATTTGGTAAAGCATTGGAGCTTTAATCCTTACCATTCGGAATGACTAAAATAGTTAAAGGGTACTGCCAGAATAGCTTGGCACCTCTAGGCGCCAAGCTATTCTGGCACCACCCTTGAACTAAAGCCATTGGTCTATATCCTTATCTGTAAGTACTATAATGTAGCTTGCATATGGCAGTGTACAAATTTGAAGCTTTTAACCTCAGTATGATATGGGATAAAGGATGTGCAGTGTACTGATACTCGGCAAAAAGCATATATATATATATATATATATATATATATATATATATATATATATATATATATATATATATATATATATATATATATATATATATATATATACACACGGCACATCTCCAATGACGTTGTTGTGTGTTCCAGAGTCAGACATTGCACCGTGGAATGAACTGAGTGCGCCTGTACTCCAGCAGTGTGAGTGGATCATTCCTGGCAACAAGCCCCGAGTCTACAAACCCCTCCTCTCTCGACAGACATGTGGTAAGGATTTTTACATCTCGGCTTTGTTTTCTGTGAGGGGAATTTTTCGATGTTGAGCTTTTTTAGTTGATGTTGATAATGACTTTGGTAGTTGTTGATTTGGTTACAGCTATTGAGATAAGTTGATCATGATAGTTCAAGGGTGGTTGCAAGCATGGCTTGGCTTGGATGTTTGATCGTTCAGAGCTGAATGGGCTGTAGAGAGGACGATCTGTGTTTGTCCTGTAACCGATTGTGCCCTAATGTCGACATCGCAACATTTTGGAGGTGTCATCTAACAAGCTCATTTTAATCCAGGAGATAGATCGACCATGATAGTTTTAGGGTGATGCCAGAATAGCTTGGCATCCGTAGGCGCCAAGCTATTCTGGCCCACCCTTAAAATCTGTCATAGTCAGTGAGTTATCTTGCGATGGTGTTTCAAGGGTAATTAAGTTTTCATTTAAGCCCTTGACTGTTGCTGATGATGCCATTCAGCAAAAAGATACGTAGTTACACATTTTCTGTTGAGAGGTATTGTCATTAATAGCCAAACCTGTACATTCTTACTTTCTGATTGATGGTGGAAAATGTTCTTCTTTGTCTTACAGATAGCCTTGAAGAACGAATAGAGCACTACGCCAAACGACGGAAAACCTCCCACCCTCAGTCCTCCTCCACCCCCACCTCGGCCTCGTGATCCCTCCTTCCCTAATCTGCCCCACCCCCAGTTCCCCCTGCCACCCAGGGCTGTCTGCCTGCTCAGCGAAATCGCCTCCGAAATTCCAGGTGGCTGCAGTGAATGTGCAGCTTGCCGTTTTTCCAGACCACCACCCCTTTGCCTTTCAAGAAATGTCGGACAGGATTTGACTGCTTGTGAGAATGACATACTGCTTTGAAAAAAGATGACACTCGTGGAAGATGAAGAAGTAATGATGATGTTCTTTGCTTTGGCTTAGACTGAATTGCTTGTGCAAATTACGCAGTGCTTGGAGAGAAAGATGTTAAGTGCTTTGAAAAAAAGGAGAAGGTCAGCACTATGTTGACTGGAGCTGATTCAGGTGTCGCCTTGTTTTCCTTACCAGTCGTTATATACTGACGAGCAAAAGAAATTGACATTTTTGGAATATCACATTTCTTTTATGGTCTGAGAAAATAAGGTGCACTTTCAAAAAGGTTTAACTTTATATTCTAGTCTCACACTCTTCCATGACTCGGTTGTCTCCTCTTATTTGAGGAGCACAGAGGTAAATGAGACTGATTCTTGTCGACAGGAAGTGTAGATCTATATCTGTCATTACATGAAAAACTTGTGTCCTGGTCTGCTATTTATGACATTATGACGTTGAGTTGTAAAATCCAGAATCGCAGCCCAGTATACAGATGTTGGATTTGCAAAAAGAGTCGGTCACCTGCAACTTTTTGATGTGTGTGATGGCAGATACAAAAACATGAGCACCCATATCGAGCGTGGCTGCAGAAGCATTTGTGCCTCTTTATATGGGCTTATGAGGATCTGCTTGTCATAGACTTGAATTTGGTTGGCCACTGGGCTGATGATGAAAAACATTTGATGAACGCAACTGTATAAATGCTTGCTTTTGAGAAAACGCAACTGGATACATGTTTTTCATGGCACTCGATGTCAGTTTTGGATGTACGTACTAAACTACCTGCAGGTACATTCCAGAGTGATTGTAAAAATGTTTTTTGCTTGTTCTTCCTGTGAAAAGACCAAAGCCGTTCTTTGTCCGTTACTCATACTGTTTTACCCATTGGTATGTTTATAACTCATTTACGACTTTCGCAACTTGAACAGTCTATGAAGACTGCATACCAGCTGTGGGAGATGGATCTGCCATGATAGTTCAAGGGTAGCACAAGATTAGCTTGGCCCCTGAAAAGGTGGCCCCTTTAACAGTCATGTCGTGTCCATCACCTGCTGTGGTGCTTTAAGCGTGAATGTGTTTAGAAATTTGGATTCGGAATCTCTCTGTGAGGTCCTTTTTCTTACGCAATATTTCAGCTGATCAATTACCTGAGATATGCAGCAATTAAACTGCTTGCACATGGATTCCGAGCTCGAATTCGCGAAAGATATTTTTGCCATTTGCATGTTGTTTGTTGTGTGTTGGATATTTGGGGATTTGGGTGTACCTCCATAGCTTGAGTCTTCCTCGGAGATTGGACATTGTTTTCTGTTTTAAACTTCCTGAGCAGTATTTTGACCTGAATGTTCTTTGCATGTTGCTGGCGTGGGGTCACCTGAGTTGTGTTTGGTGGTATTATTTTCAAACATTTTCCTATGAAAAAAAGTGTTGTTCATCGCAGCATTAGTGGTTTCTTAGGAATCGGAGCTATTGAATGTTTACTATGATACTTCGCAATGGAAAAGTTATTTCATTTAACCCTTATCATTCGGAATACACCAGTGTGTGAATAAATTTGACTAAAATAGTTCAAGGGTAGTGCCAGAATAGCTTGGCGCCTCTAGGCGCCAAGCTATTCTGGCACCACCCTTGAACTAAAGCCATTGGTCTATATCCTTATCTGTAAGTACTATAATGTAGCGTGCACATGGCAGTGTACAAATTCGAAGCTTTTAGCCTCAGGATGATATGGGTTAAGTCTGTGAGACATCCAAATCTTGGGTTACAGACCCTGGCTCAGTTGCATGAGGAGCTAAGTGCTGCGCAAGCCACTTAGCAAGGTGCTCCGCAACGGCGTAGCACGAAGATCACTCATGTGACTAAAGTCTTATTATCTTTGGTGGCTTTCTACAAAACGTGTGTCAGCTTCTGAGTGCGCATAGTTGATAATTATATGACTTCTTCGTACTCAGTATGAGAATATTTTGTAGCATGTTCTTCACAGAATTGCTCTGTCGGTGCATGAGTGTGTGCTGTCGTGTGGCTTTTGGCCTTGTGTCCTACTGGCCGTGCGGTCGAAAATCAAAGGACAGCACAGTGTGGAAATGTAAAGCTTATTGGCTGCTGAAAACTTCAAAGTACTCAGAACTCTGTGCTCACTTACTCACTTTAGGTTCAGTCTGTTTTATAACAGAGCTTGCCGTTTAGTATCACTGCACAGTAAAACCTGTTTTGAGTGACCATCTGTTTTTTGCTAGAAAAAAAGTTATCTTGAAAGACGGGCGAAGGTCAAAAAGTGTCACCTGTCATGAAAGACCATCATTTGGGTGGCTACAGCCACCCAAATGATGGTCTTTAATGACAGGTGATTTCTCATAAGTGTGGCCACTCAAAACAGGTTCTGCTGTACACAATTTGTTTATTATTTGACCCAGTGAAGTTGGCAATGCTATTTCTCAATTCCTCATCAGTATTCTGCAGTATTTATTTCACATGCTCTAAACCCTGGTATTCTGTTGAAGCTGAAAATGTTTGATGGCGATTATTTGTTTAAAATTGGCTGATATTTATTCCTTGTAAATAGTTGTTTCTTTGTTTCTGAAAGAGATTACCTGACTGTGGTACCTTGCGAAGGTGTCGGTTACGTTCACTCAAAATGGCAGATATGAATGGTGCAATTTGTCGCAGCACAGTATGAAATGCGTTTTTAGAGATGCACGAAAATTCGGAGCTGCTTAATAGTTCATGATTTTGTGTATTATGCGTGAAAAATGTTGGCTCCTTAGTAGTTGGCACTTTTTCATTCTGTAACTTGCTTTTGACATTATCACTGAAGTGTCAGCGCAGCTCTGGCATAAAAAGCAATAACCTTAGTTTGTTATTGTGTTTAGAGGTATACTCTCAGTTGCTGCTATTATGAGGGAAAAAAAGTAGGATTGTACTGAAAGTGGTTGGCAAATTCTTCACTCCGCCAGCTGACAATATCTTTGCTGTTGTTGGAACATTAACCCTTTCCATCCTGGTCCACCATCGCATGCAGTAAATTTGACCATAATTGTGCAAGGGTGGTGCCAGAATAGCTTGGCGGCTCCAAGCTATTCTGGCACCACCCTTGAACTGAAATTGCTGATCAGTTTCCTAATCTGTAATGTAGTCTTCACAGGACAAGACACAAAATTGAAAAAGATCACCCTCGGGATGTAAGCTGTTAAGTAAAGTACAAGCAGTCAGTCTTCCCAAGAAACTTGGATGTGCACTAGTTTGGATGTTGTGGCTTTAGGCCAGAATTGCAGACTGGCTCAGTTTAATCCCTTGATTGCTGCTGATGACACGGCTTGGCAGAAAAGAGGTCTATATGCACGTCTTTTCAGCCAAATGATATCATTAGGGTCAGCTGAAGGCATAGACCCAGTTCAAGATTCTTGGGTGACCATGTTTAATCCTTCAGCCAGCCTATTTTATCTGCAAGAGACATAAATTCTCATGAGCCCCTGCTTGCACAGGGGCTCATGAGAATTTATGTCTCTTGCTGGCCATTGATTATGGGGCATGGTTGGTTGGTGGACCGTTTTCAGTCATTTCCTTGTTTTTTTTTGGCACTGTCACCCAAAAAGATTGTTTTGCTGACATATTTTGGAAATGTTTTCATGAACATGTTTTTTAGCTGTGCCAGTGTGAAAGTTTCATACTGAATTCTTCGAACCTGCCAGTTTTAACAAGGGGCATAGACATTGATTTTTAATATCATACAACTGCTAATTTCTTACAAAAGGGCTACAGTTTATACAACACTTTTTGTAATGTGTCATTTGTCTTGTTAAAAGGTTTCATTTTGCGTGCACAGATTTTCATAGGGAAGTCTCGTTTTCAGCCTTTGACTAAGCCAGCATGTAGCTGAACTTTGCACCATTTGACTTTCAGCCAGTAATCCGTTTTTATATTGAATTTCCTTTGTGAGAAAAACATTGACTTCAACATTTGTTTTGTAGTGCTAACATGAAAGTGAAATAGCGTCCTCACCACGCATGTAGTTAAGGGATTTGTTTTGTTTTTGTTTATCTAGTTGATCATTTACCTAGTTGGGTCATTTTCTAGTTCCCACTTTGCTTGATGCTGCAATAAAAGCCCTTTTATTTGCAATTGACTGCTTAGCCTTAACTAATTCAGCCCGACGCACGTATTTCCCAAATTTTGGAGGCGACATTTAACGACTATGCAGGAGATGAATCAGTTGTCGGCGCCAAGCTAATCTGGCACTGCCCTTGAATTATCATGGTCGACCCATCTCCTGCTGTAGTTCGTCGGGGCTGAATGGGTTAGACTAAAACAAATATAAATACAAATTTGAACTCTTGCAAAAGTTGAATATTGGAGACATAGTTTGTTCACACTGTGTTAGCTTGCTGATAGTTTGAAACTCATGTCAGCGTATTCTTTTTTTTCACTTATTGTCAATGTCTGTTGTACTTTGCCCTGATCTGACGAGCAATTCAACTTCTACTGCCAGTGGGTTTTTTTTTGTTTGAATTACTGCTTTGAGCTCATGAGCTGCTATTTCGCTTGCACTATTTGCCTCTGTTATCATTTGGCAAAAACCAACATGTTTTGAAAACAAAAGCAAGGATTTCATTGTTATACAATAATTATCTTGCTTTGTTCAAAACTGGACATGCTGACGTTTGCCAAATGACGGCCGCTGTCTAGTCATTTCTGTTGTCTCACACGCAATTCTAGCTTCAGGAATCGTGGATTACGACATGGCCTATACTAGTCTCATTTATTTCCTGTTGCTTCTACACAGGGATTTGTTTATTGTTACGAAGGTGTATCGTCTAACCCCCTTGTGCATGCGGTTACCAGTACTGTTCACAGTACCATTGCCTGCGCTAGGGCTTGAAATAAGACTGCCAATATGTTGCTTGGTTTGGGGTAATTCTTTTCCTTGTTTTGGTGTACGGTTTGTATCAGTGTCATACTTTTGCCCTTTGACTCCCAAAACTAAATGACTTCCATTCTATAGAATGGAAGTCATTTACTTCTGGGAGTCAAAGGGTTAAAGTATAACACTGTCAAGTCATGGTCAGCCAGGGGCATAGTTTCTCACATGCCCCTTCAGCTGCAGGAGCACATCTGACTCTGTGTCCGTCAGATGGAAGGGGCTGGAAGACGGATTGTTTGGTACTGTATTGTTTCAGTGTTCGTATGTATGTGTAGCAGAGATCATATGTGAACTCTTACATAAAGTCTTTGAATATAGTCAGCAGTACGTTGCAAGTTGTGGACGCTGATATTCATTGCGTTTGTTGTTACTGCACCTTGTGTGAGAGTGAAGTGGTTTCATTGCTTTTAACTCTCTTAGATTTTACACACAAGGTTATGTAAGAATCTGGCACATACTGATTTTTACACCCATTCGGTCCATGACACGACAACTGGCTGCGGATTGCCCATGGCAGTTCAAGAGTGGTGCCAGAATAGTTAGGCGCCCCTAGGTGCCAAGCTATTCCGGCACCACCCTTGAACTGTCATTGTCAGTTTGTCTCCAGAACTGTGAGTGTGATGTAGTCTCCAATGAACAACTCCAAAAGTTTGGCACTGTGACCATAAGTTATGCCAATAGGTGCCTACAAATTGTCAATAGTCAGATGTTCCCCCACAACAGGGAAAAAAATCTGTTGTCTTAACAATAGCTGATGAAAGAAGTATCGGAAATGTTGCGCCCTGTTTGACAAAACTTGCTTTTGTCACCAACAGGTGACTTTTTTTGGGGAAAGATGATAAAACCTGGAGTGTAAAAACTTTGAGGGTGGCAACCGGTGAAACTACAGAACTTCCCCCTGTCTGCATTATTAGCTGCTGCTAGTGGTTGCACTAGCTAGCTGGTGCACATAGATGCATATAACCTTGTTCTTCCACAAGTCTTATTCCATGTTATCCATATTTATGTCACAGTTTTCATGTGCCAAAATGACACTGTACCATGTTTTGATGTTGTTTGTAAATTGTTTTGTATTTGGAGGGAAGAGTATACGCTGAGTTTGGGAGTTGGTGTTTTGATTTCAACGGGTGATGGTGATATATTTTTAATGTTCCTCCCACATTAACTCCCCCTCCCCCCCCCCCTTTTTTTTTTAACCCTTATCATTCGGGAATACACCAGTGTGTGTGAAATAAGTTTGACTAAAATAGTTCAAGGGTAGTGCCAGAATAGCTTGGCGCCTCTAGGCGCCAAGCTATTCTGGCACCACCCTTGAACTAAAGCCATTGGTCTATATCCTTATCTGTAAGTACTATAATGTAGCTTGCATATGGCAATGTACAAATTTGAAGCTTTTAGCCTTAGTATGATATGGGTCAACTCCCTTGCGCATTCATCCGCTGGTACTGTTCACAGTACGGGTGGCAGCAGGCACAAAGGGGTTAACTCGCCCTCCCACACTTGATTTTGTATGCCACCTTTTTTTTCAGACTATTTTCTAAGCATTACTGACAGCAGCTACATATTATTCAGTAGTTTCTGAGCATTTCTGAATAGTTGAATTGAGATGAAACTTTGTGCTGCATACATGTACACTCAAAAAAGGCGGCATACGTTTTTATCTGAGTCAGTATTTCTGGGATGCTTTTTTCCTTGGAAGTGTCACGCTTTGTATTCTTTGTTGTGTTTTCCACGAGGTTCAGTTCTCGACAGCAAACTGCCCAAGTCTTGGCGTTGGCGTTTTTCCTGTTTTTGTTGGAGTTTATTTATTACGCTGGAAAGAATACTCATCCGTTATGAGTGTGCAGATTTATATTACGACACACGCTCAGTACTGCTAGTCATTAAAGATGTAATCTATGATACGACTGTATAAAATTATTTTGTGTAACTACGTTACGTGGAAATATTTACCCCGATGTTTATGTAGCGCTCTAATATGCCCCACTCTGTTTTTTTATCATGATAAATTATGGGTAAATGTTACACGTGTTTGTAGTTGATATGCATGCACTGGTTTGTGATTTTGGACCTTAAGGCTGTAAGGTCCAAAATCACAGGCCAGCACACAAATGTGTATGTGTGGGTGTATGCTTTTCCTATTTATAACTCGGTTGTACTGGTATATTGGAAAAAACCATGTTACGTACTGGTCAGCTTAGATATAACAAGACAGAGTTATTTAGATGGAAGTTGCATAGTCTTGGGTTACAGAATTCACGTGCATAAAACCATAATTCATGCCTGCCTGTGATTTTGATGTGACTTGATTTTGGGCTTTTCGGCTGTGCGTTGTAAGGTCCAGAATCACAAACACACATTGTGTTTGACAAGGCAGGAACAGCTCAGCATGATGGCATTTCCAGCTACAATGCAGGATACGAGCTCAAGTAATCATGTTCAGGGTCTACACAATGTTATGTTTAGCTAGGCAACAGGAATATTGTTCCTGCCTAATAGGGAGCATATTTTGCTTTGTTGGGCACATGGAACAATTCTGGCATGTTTTGAACACCTGTTAATTATGACAGAACCACTCTGCCCTGTTTCTTTTTGTTGTAACCCTTTTCATCCTAATACACCCATTGCTTGAAATAAATTTGATTATGATAGTTCAAGGGTGGTGCCAAAATAGCTTGGTGCCTGAGGCGCCAGGCTATCCTGGCACCACCCTTGAACTGAAATGCTCGTTCTATCTCCTAATCCGTAATGTAGCCTTTACAGCACAATAAGCATTTTTTAAAATCAGCTTCAGAATGTGATGGGTTAAAATAGATTTACAGTTTTGAAAACAAAACATTAAAAAAGTCAGTATATGATTGTTATATCGAAGTTGACCTGTACCATCAGTAGCTATCTGTTGGTGATGGGGGAAAATGTTTGGCGTTTTTCACATTTTGTACAGTATTCCTACAAGTCCACCTTGCCATAAGTACCTGGGCTCTTCCTTTGCTTGATGTATGCTTGTGTCTGGGGTAGTGAGCCATATTACCCTTTGCCATTTTGTTTTTATGTCAATTTAACCTCCTTTGGCATGCAGTCCATGTACTGTATACAGCACTTATGGCTGCAGGCACAAAGGGGCTAATTCAGAAGTTTGAAACAGAAAATATGCTAGTGGCTGTTGGTGTAACATATGATTTAAACAAAAAAATTATTTGACTTTTTATGGTGAGTTATTCTTTTGATTTCATGTTTAAAATTTTTAAAAAAAGAACCTTGAACACTTGAAAAAATTTTTTTTTGCGTTGCATTCTTAGATGTTCCTTTTGTGTTTGTGGTTTACCCCTTTGAATGTATGCATGTGACAAGAGTTTGCTGAAACTTGGTGAGTGTGGTATGTCTTCCATGAGGTTAACATTTTAAAATGGGGCAGTTTGGGGTGCTGTATACGTGATGACTTTTTGATGAACTGGCATTACTCTACTTTACTTTTTGACGACAACGATTAATTGATTCTTCCAATGTGAACAATAAGATGATTCTTCCAATTTGAAAAGCTTCCAGTATGTTCTGCGAGTAGATTTTTATATTTTTGCGGAACATGTCGAAATGTCAGACAAAAATCTTCCCCCATTGAATTGCGAGTTGAAGTCGGTATTCATGCTTAAGAATCGGATATCTTCCAAGACGTTTTTTTTTATTTTGAAATTTTCCTTGTCAAATTTGATTTTACCACTCTCAGCATTAGTGTTGATTTGGAAATCTGTGACCGTGCACTCGGCCATCTGTACCATTTTTAGTACTAGTGGCTGCATTCACATGGGTCTTCACTCAAGACGCCCTGCAGCAGTAGCTGCAAAAGTGTCGTATAGTGTTGTCAGCTGCATTGCAGCCGACAACACTATTCGATGCTTTTGCAGCTATTGATGCAGGGTTCCTTGAATGAGTTAACACATAAGAGGTATGCAGCATACAGATACGCAGCTTTATGCCGCTCGCATGCCCAGATGTGGCAAGTCTCGAATGAGTTAGTGGTGAAGGTTTTTTCTGCTGCATGGTTTGGGTTTTTTTGTGTGCTGGTCGTGATTCTGGGGTCAGTCACTTCAGTGGCCTAAATGGCTGGCGCGGGATGTATCAGCCTACTGGTGCAACTGGCCCTTAGACCTTAAAGGCTATGGCCATAAGGTCAAGAATCATGGAGCAGCACATATTTTGTTTTATACAGTTTCCTATGAAAGATGGATTGATGTGTTAACTCCTTGTACCCCAAGACCGAAATCCCCCATTTTGGCATTGTCCTCTGAAGACTGCATTGCAGTGCAGGACACAGATCGACCATGATAGTTCAAGGGTGATGCCAGAATAGCTTGGCGCCCATAGGCGCCAAGCTATTCTGGCATCACCCTTGAACTATCATGGTCGATCCATATCTTGCTGTGGTGTGTCTGGGGTAGAATGAGTTAAGACATTGCAGATTGCAGCCAGAGAGGCTCATGAGGATCTTTGCCTCATGCATCTGTTTTGATGGTCTGTGATGTTGAACCTTATAGTTTCACGTCTTATGGACCAAAATCACAGACCAGCACACATGGAGTGTTGCGTCATGTATGTGTGTGTGTACATGGAAGGTTTTGGGTGTGTAGCATGTAACCCTGAAATTTTAGTTACACTTTTTCTCTTTTTTTAATAATATAAACTGAATATAAGCAATTATTGAGTAGGAATGTTTCTGTTGTGCAAGTGAGTTATTGTTTTCCTTTTCCAATACGGTTGTCAAGCTTCTCTTAGATTTTAAATTTGTCATAGCTGAAACTTTCTCAGTGTTCACCAGTGTACTGTCTAGTCATTTCTGTGCAGAGAAATATTTATTATTTATTTTAAATCTTATGCTGATCTATTGATGTTTTTGTTGTCTTGAAATGTGCTGGTATGCGATTTTTGACTCATTGTCCCTTGGTCAAAAGGTAAAAAATCACAGACCAGCTCACCAATTAGTGTTGTCTGCTTCTAGAATGAGCATCTTTCAACACATCTGAGTGATCTAGTCAAGTATAATGGTGCTGAAAAGGTAGTGTTCAGTGACCAGTTGTTTTTACACCCAGGGTGTAATCAGCTTTTGACCCCTTCACTACCAGGAAAAATGTGGTCACCATTTAAGTGCAAGGGGCAAAAAACCTCGTACACCCCTGCTTAACTTAAAAAAAAAAAAAACTCCCAGAACTAAATGACTTCATTTTATAGAATGGAAGTCATTTAGTTCTGTGAGTTTGGGAGTTAAATCCAGGTCTCACAAAGTTCTTTGTCTCACGCTAGACTCATGGATTGGTCAGTTTTGCATTGAAGTTGCCATGGTTAAAAAATGTAATGCGTCCACGGGCAGTGAAGGGGTTAAACCACAGAACTTTTATCTTTGAGCAGCAGTGGTAGCGGGGTATGTATGTATGATAGTAAATCATTTTGTAATAGCTTCTTTCTGTTGTTGTAGTTGTAATTTTTCTTGTGATTTTGTAGCAGTGAAAAGAGCTTTTCTAAAACATTTGCGCCTAAGCATGTTTGAGCTTGATACTGAAAACGATGGAAGTTGCTGTCCGAGTGGACTTTTAGATTTGAGTGTGGACTGTAAAAAAACTTTTTGAAGCACGAAAATGATACAGTTTATAAGTATATAAATCTATCAAATAAACTTTATTTGCTTAAGGCAGTTTGACCAGTTTTACAAACTGGTCATACTACTGTGAACAATTAACCCGCTTGTGCATGCATCCATCGATACTGTAAAGGGTAACGATAGCTGCATGTACAAGGGAGTTAAAGTTTATTTTCAGAATAGTATTTTTTTTGCACCGAGGAATTCACAGAAGTGTTACATTTTGAAATTTCAGCTGATATGCCTGAACAGTTGTAGTTTTGATATTTGTTTGATAAATATTATTATTATAATTAATTGAGCTGACTGTTTGTATTTAGGTCTGTCTCACTTTCTGTTTACATGTGCCATCAGCTATGAGTGTCTCTTCTGGTTTGGTTTGGATTTCTTTTTCACTGTATTTTGAATTTTACTGGGTACATTTTGATGTACGTGGTGAATTTTTGTTTTTTGTATTTTTTGTTTTGTTTCTCCAGCAACATTTTCACTGCTCAGTTTATTCTTTTCCAGAGAGTGCTGTATGTACATACAAACTTTGACTTTTTGGCCACAAGATGTGAAAATAATTTTTCAGTTCATTCTTGGCCAGTATTCCAAAAACTGACATGTTTGGTGTGTTTTGCGTGTTGATGCAGATTTTTTGTCATTAACCCCCTTGTGCATGCAGCCACCATAACTGAACAGTACTGGCGGCTGCATGCACAAGGGGGTTAAGCCTTTTTCACTTCCAGAGTCAAATGGTGCAAATGTTCAAGTGATGTGAGATGCATCGGATGCCCAAGAGGAGTTCATGGTCAGCAACGCGCTAAAGTGCCTCCCTGACAGAAATCACTAACACACATGCGCAAAGCTGATCATGGTTGTAGATTTAACCCTTATCAATCGGAATACAACAGTGTGTGAAATAAGTTTGACTAAAATAGTTCAAGGGTGGTGCCAGAATAGCTTGGCGCCTCTAGATGCCAAGCTATTCTGGCACCACCCTTGAACTAAAGCCATTGGTCTCTATCCTTAGCTGTAAGTACTATAATGTAGCTTGCATATGGCAGTGTACAAATTTGAAGCCTTTAGCCTAAGTATGATATGGGCTAATATGTATTTGCTGTCCTCTGAGGCTGGAAATGGACCCAGTCTCTGCCAGCAAGATGCATGAATTCCTGCTGTGGGCTTATGAGGATCAGTGCCCACTGCAAATGGGAGAGGCTGAAAAAGCAACTACTTGTGGACCCCCTTAAAGTCGCTCTCTGCCATAAGCTATCGTAGTTAATATCGTCAGTTGTCCCTGGAAGTGAAGAAATAAAAAATTTAAGTTGTCCATTCCTACTGGCTTTTTTGGTGTAAGTATCGTAACCGTTTGAGCCCATGACTTTTCTGGAAGATGTCGCATGATTGTTTGGAAAAATGAAACATGGTGATGTTTGATTGAATACATGAATATGATGAGACTGAGTTTGCGCGGATTGGAATGATTATTTTCCATTGACATTCTCTCAAAGTCTGCATCAAGTCAAGAAATTTCAAACGAGTACTAGCAACTTGAATCAATTTTGTTTTTGTTATGTGATGGCAGATACTTGTATGCGTACATATTTCTATGGTGGATATTGTGATGGGTCAGTAATGTTGCATGAGTGAGCTAAAATCCTGTGCATGCCACTAAGCATGTGCTTGGTGGCATGCACAGTATTTAAGCTCTTACGCAACGGGGCCCCTGGTCTGTGATCTTGAATCTTAGGGCTGAAAGGTCCAAAATCACAGATGAGCACACATCATACATGTATTCTCTCTTGCATGTTTTTATTTCCTTTAATATTAAGTTTATTTTCCCTTCTTGTTGTCTATTTGTATGATGTATTTAAAGTTGGCATTGAAGAGTATTTGTATGTATTTTTCCTTCTTCCGCATGAAATGGTATATGGAGGCGACTGCAAGTATTCCTAAAAAAAAAAATTCTACATCAGGTTGGCATCTTTGTAACATAAACGTTTATGTACGTGAATAAAAATGTACACGAAACATCGGCAGGGTTGGTGTTGTGTCGTGTGGTGCATGTGTGTGTGTGTTTATGTTCATGTATGATTGTGTTTCTGAGTGTAGATCTCTAAGAAAGGATGACAAGGCCCCATACACACGTCAGCAGTAAGTGTTGCAACCAGTTTTCCGACTGTGTTGGGCTGCTTGATCCAAAGAATCCTATCTTTAAACTTGGATTGATTGATTGATTGTACATTGCTTAACGTCCCGACAGCAACAAGGCTTTCTCAGGACGTGCCTGCACTGCTTGTGAAAAAAACCAAAAAAACAGAACATTGAATGTATGTCACCAGCCGGTCAAATACATTAAATAAACCTAACACATGGGGCCTAAATAAAGCTAAGACCATTTAGCAACACACATCCAATATCAAGAGCTACAGGCAGTGCAGACAATAGGGAGAGTTTTAAAAAGGCAAATACAGGTGAATGGACAAAGGGTAGACAGAAACATGCCCCAGAATAGAGAGAAAAACCCACCCTGTGGGGCTGACCAGGGTGACCCTGGGAACTAAAAAATACCTAACCCCACCCAAGTCCCCCAGGGCAGACCCGGGTCTTTAAACTTGGAGGTCGATGTCATTGTTCATATTTTATCGGTGGAGTGTCCAGTCGATGCAAACTATCGAGTAACAAAATATTTTTCCGAACAGTTGAGGTTGTTCGCGAGCAGCGGCAACTCTTTTAACAGTGGAACACCTTATTTTGACTGACGTCGAGAAAAAAAAAAAAAAAAAAGAAGAAAAAGAAAAGGGAGGGGTGTTTCCAACTACTGAAGAGGAAGGGACGGGCACTGCTGGGTCTACAGCATTCTAGTCAAAAGCGGGATTTATGGGTCGGTGGGTTCCCTCCCGCACACTGCTGTAACGTGACCCACACTAACAGCTAGTGCATGAGGTAAGAATAACGACGCATGGGGTAAGAACAACGACAAAGGCATGGATGTGAATGGGCTACGATTTAGCAACATGAAGAGAGAGACGTGGAAGGTCTTTGGTAATTCCGTGTGGTAAAATAGCATCAGCATCATACTTTTACCACTGAGCTACCGTGGATTACCGTCAGCTCATGGGGATGCTGCGTCATGCAAAGTATGATATTAAACAGCATTTTAGTCGAAACATTTTAACCGATGTTGTTATGATCATATCAAAGTAAACTAGGCTGCTTTTTGTGTTCTTATAAACGTGCAATAGTTCGTACGAAAATGAAAAGACAGCAGTTGCTATGCAACTACTTCCTGTTTTTAGAAAACAAGATGGTGGACGGGAATGTTTCCTGTTTCGGCACGTCGCCAGCTTAGCAGACGACAAATGAGCATTGCACGCGACTTCACTGATGGTCTGACTGATTTTTCCGACCATTTTGTAACAAAGTAGCTTTCTGATTTCAAGACGATTCTGTCTGTGATCGCCTGAGGAGACAAGAGGTTTGTAGAAGACGGTTTGCATTGCTAATAATGTATGAGAGAATGATCCAGAATCACGTGCTTCGATCAGCTTGCTTTGTTCGCTTGGGGCAGCAGATCCATTTGCACGCTCTTTTTTATTTCCTTAACCAATTCGGCTCTGACGCACTACAGCAGGAGGTGGGTCGACCATGATAATTCAAGGGTACTGCCAGATTAGCTTGGCGCCTGTCGGCGCCAAGCTAATATGGCACTGCCCTTGAATTATCATGGTCGATCCATCTCCTGTAATTGGCGCATAGTCATTAGATGACACCTCAAAATTTTGGGAAATACGGCCGTCGGGCTGAATGAGTTGGACTTGGGATATATAACAAATAGCCGGAGACACAATTTGTCTTCATGCTGGTAAGTTTACTGTAAGCAAAGTAATTCATTATGAACCTATGAAAAGTGTTGCGCTGTCCGACCTTTTTTACAAGCGAAGTTGATTGTAATTTATTTACTGTTCTGATGTACTCTGTGCATGCAGACTGACAGGAATAAAATCAAAAAAATATATTTGCCTGGTACATGCAGGACTGAGGAAGTGTTACATTGAAAACTTTATCTCCCTATTTTTCTAAACCCATTTAGCCCCAATGCCCTACAGCAGGAGATGATAATTCAAATTCTAGCACTGCCTTTGAATTGTCATGGTTGATCTATCTCCTGCGCTCAGTACATAGTCATTAGGTGACAAATAAAAAGTTTTGAAAATGCAGCCATACATAGTACATGTATGAACAGTGTGGAACTTTTTTTATTTTTTTATTTATTAAAACCCACTGTGGAATATTTCTCAGCTTTGGGATTACCACATTACCATGAAGAATTAACGTCTTTTCTTTCATCAGATGACTCTAATCAGATTTATGTTCCACTGTAACTCACACATTATGGAATGACTGCCATTAGAGACAGTTATACCTGGCAATACAGAAGCTTTAATGCATTGTGTGTTTGTGTGTGTGTGTGTGTGTGTGTGTGTGTGTGTGTGTGTGTGTGTGTGTGTGTGTGTGTGTGTGTGTGTGTGTGTGTTAGTATATATATATATATATATATATATATATATATATATATATATACAGTCATCATGAACAGCAACCTGAATGATCTACAAGAAGCCTACATCAATGGCCTCCGTCAGCTTACAGGAGTGGCAAAGGCAAGCTCTTTAACCCATTTAGCCCTGAGTCCCTACAGCAAGATATTGATTGACCATGATAATTCAAGGGTAGTGCCAGATTAGCTTGACGCCTTAAGGCGCCAAGCTAATCTGGCACTTCCCTTGAATTATCATGGTCAATCCACCTACTGCAACTGGTACATAGTTGTTAAGTAACACTTCCAAAATTTGAGAAACGCACCAGTGGGGCTAATAGGGCTGAACCCTCTTGTGCATGCAGCCACTTGTAGTATGATAGTATGAACAGTTTCTGTGGCTGCACGCACATTTAGGTTAAGTCATTGAGTTGTATGGTTGAAATTCCTAAATCTGAGAGTTGCATTCTAAAAACTACATTACAGTTCAGCAGAGACAGATCGACTGTGATAGATTGAGCATGATGCCAGCTAGATTAGCTTGGTGCCTAGAGGCACCAAGTTTTTTTCTGGCAACATCCTTGAACTATAATAGTCATTTCCTCTCTTGTTGTAGCATGTCACATGTCAGGGCTGGCCAGGTGAAAGTTTGTTATTAGCATGTAATAAGCATAAACCCTGTGCAAGCCACTAAGGCAAGGTGCTCTGCTATAGCGCGGCAAATTACTTAGTGGCTATAGGATTTAAGCTCACTCATGCCGCTTAGTCCAAGTCTGTGATTTTTTTTTACCTCAGTACTTGGAGCACTAAGGAGACAAACTGACTGATATAGCTTAAGTGTATGTACTGCGGGTAATGTTAGCTGAAGGGTTGTCCCAGATGAGCTTGGCACATGCAGCAAGCTAATTATTCAATACATGTTCCATTTAGTTGTGATGTATGTATGACTGTACACATTTTTATGCATTCAAAGTAACATTTTGCCATATGTGATTGTCATCATGTGAATGATCCTCCTGTTAAGTGCAAAATATGTGAATAATTATATTAACCCATTACATCCTGAAGCTGAGTTTTAAAACAAAATTGCTAATTGTCCTATGAAGGCTGCATTACAAATCAGGACATAAATTAACCATATTAGTTCAAGGGTGGTGCAAGAAGAGCTTGGCGCCTCAGGCGCCAAGCTGTTCTCGCACCGCCCTTGAACTCTCATAGTCAAATTGACTTCACACAGTAGTGTATCAGGATGAAAAGCATTAATCCCCAATTACCAGAGGCTGCACATGCAATGAGGTTAACCCATTCAGCCCTGACCCACTACAGCAGGAGATGGGTCAATCATGATAATTCAGGGGTAGTGCCAGATTATCTTGGTGCCTGTCAGCGCCAAGCTAATCTGGCACTGCCCTTGAATTATCATGGTTGATCCATCTCCTGCAACTGGTGCATAGTCTTTAGATGGTGCCTCTAAAATTTGGGAAAGATGGCCGTTGGGCTGAATGAGTTAAACAAGATATTTTTTCATTTACAGAAGAAACCTGCACTTGAAGCCCCAGCGGATCGCCTAGGTCTGGGCAGCCGCCGTGGAACTCAGGGCAAAGAGTACGCATTTTTTGACAAAAATGTCAGCGCTCAAGCTCAACTCAAAGAAATGTTCAACAGTCGAACGATGGTCATGTCCTTCATATTTTGGCTGGTTCTCTTGTACGGCCTGTACATAATGTTTGGATATGCGTTCATCGCTATGAGAGTCTGCTTTGATGATGCCGATATAGATGGGGTGAGTGTACATGTGGGCTTTGTGTGTGTGTGTGTGTGTGTGTGTGTGTGTCTGTGTGTGTGTGTGTGTGTGTGTGTGTGTGTGTGTGTGTTTGTGACCAACCCGCTGTTGCTGTCAGTAGTGGTTTTTGTTCGTGATGATTCCTGCAGGAATTATGGTGACAAAAAACCGCAAATAACAGCCAGACATTAACAAAATATTTCGTAGCTGAAAAGGGACAAATGTTTTCGGACCACAGTAGCCATTTGCATTCTGATCTGTGATTTTGGGCTATAAGATCCAAAATCACAGGCCAGCATTTAAATATATGTACATCATATCAACTTTGACAGCACTACTTTGAACGGGAAGTTGCAAAAGCAAAATTTGATTTTTTTTTTTAGCCTTTTGGCTGTTACTGACAATGTCACTCGGCGAAAGACGTGTAACTACCGGTACAGTTTCTTTCCGCTGAAGTAGCAGTCAAGGGGTTAATCTTGCTTTTTGTTTCAACAGGAATGCAAAGAAAACTTCAGTCCTCATCCTCACATCAATCTGAATCGAGTCTTCAATTATCCCAAAGGCAACTCCGGACCGTACATCGCTCGATTTAATGCGGCCGATTCCCATATTGAGGATTACCCCATTGACTCCAATAAGCTGCCTCCCATTGTGACTGCAGCAGGATCAGCCCAGTTTTTCCTGCTGCAGGGATTGATAAAACACATTCATGAGGATCTCAGATCGGAGCACAATGATCTAAAGTTGATTGTGTATGATGTTGGACTTTATCGACGGGAGAGAGCGTTGGTAAGGTCAGAATTTGATTACCCCAACCACTCCCACTGCTAGCATAAAGAGGTTAGATGTCATCATATTGTGTCAGAAACTAAACATCTGAGTACAGGGAGGGTGGGTGGGGGGGGGGAGTGGGGGGGGGGGATCGCTCTCTAAATATTATCACCATTATTGGGCAGTCACAGTCAGTAGTTTCCCAGTAAGCAAACGACCTTTGGGTTGACATCGGCTGCGGTGGGTCGGCACAAACCCGAGCATGGGCCCACTTCGGCCGATGTCGGTCCAAGGACCTGTGCTGGGTTATGCCGCTAAGGGATGGTCTGGGAGCTAAATGAATCATTTGTTAAAAACAACTAATGTATTTAAGTCTCTCATGGTCAGAACACAACAGGCAACAAACAGTTGCAAGAGGAATAGATTCTCATAAACTCCTGCAGTTGCTGATCGCGGTCTTCAACATCAGTGCTTCATGCTGGCCTTGTTCATCACTGTATACTTTGGGAACATAAAGCACAAGTTTATTAGGCTGATGTCAGCCACAGGTCAGCCTGCACACCGCTGTGTGCGGGTTGATTGTGGCTGACGTCAGCCCCGTAACCTTATGCTTACTGGGTATCCATCAGAAAATCTGCCATGGTTTAGGAAACATTTCTAAATGTTGGCAGCATGGGACCATGAGGAGCAGTAACCATTAGTGCTTCTGTATTTGCAGATAGAGGACTACTGTGGTTGCGAGGTTCGAACGGTGGATTACAGCATGTATCCGAACCATGTGGCTTACACCAACAATTTTGCCTGGCGGCCGATTGCCCTGCAGGTAAAATTCTCAAATTGTGTTCCGGTCATTGATTTAGAAATTTATTGTAATAGGAGGTACCTGGTCCTGTATCTGGTGGGTGGTCTGAATCTGGTTACAATTGAAATCATGTAGGCCTATGTGATTTCAGTCATAACCACATTGAAACCACCATTACTTACTTACTTACTTACGCCTGTCACCCCCTACCCGGGTATAGGCCGTCGACGAGAGACCTCCAGCAACTCCTGTCCTGTGCTTCTCCTTTGATTCTACTCCAGGTGGTTCCCAGTCTCTTGATGTCTGCTTGGAGGTCTCGACGCCAGGAGTTTCTCGGCCTACCTCTTTTCCTCTTTCCCTGGGGGTTCCATGACAATGCCTGCCTAGTGATACTGGAAGCTGGCTTTCTCAGACTGTGACTGATCCATCCCCATCTTCTTCGCCCAATTTCATTCTCTGCTGTTATCTGCTCTGTTCTCTCCCAGAGTCTGACGTTGCTTATCTTCTCTGGCCAGTGGATTTTCAAAATTTTTCTAAGGCAACTGTTTATGAAGGTCTGTACTCTGTTGACTGTGGTTTTTGTCAATCTCCAAGTCTCTGCTCCATATAAGAGAACTGCTTTTACATTGGAGTTGAAAATCCGAACTTTGGTGTGTTGTGACAGCTCTCTGGAGCTCCACACTGTTTTCAACTGGAGAAAGGCTGCTCTGGCTTTACCGATTCGTGCTCTGACATCTGCATCAGTGCCGCCTTTTTTGTCTATGATGCTCCCGAGATAGGTGAAGGACTGCACCTCCTCCAACGGGGTGCCAGCAAGCAAGACTGGGTCTTCCCTGGTTGCGTTCAGCCTCATTGTCTTTGTTTTCTGTTTGTGAATGGTGAGACCCACTTGGGACGAGATGTCAGCAAGCCTCGTGGTCTTGTCCTGCATTTGTTGATGAGTGTGGGACAGTAATGCCAAGTCGTCTGCAAAATCGAGGTCATCAAGCTGTGTCCACAGTGTCCACTGTATTCCTCTTCGTCTGTGCTATGTGGTCATCTTCATGACCCAGTCTATGGCCAGTAGGAAGAGGAACGGAGACAGCAGACACCCCTGCCTGACACCGGTTCTGACCTGGAGCTCCCTGGTGAACTGCCCTTCATGGAGCACGCGACATGTCATGCCATCGTAGCTGCTCTTGATCAGGCGGACGAGCTTTGTGGGTACACCGTAGTGTCGTAGGAGTTTCCACAGAGTCTCTCGGTCCACACTGTCAAATGCTTTCTCATAATCCACAAAGTTGACGTACAGCGGGGAGCTCCACTCCAGAGACTGTTCCACGATGATGCGGAGAGTGGCGATCTGGTCTGTGCATGATCGGTTCTTCCTGAATCCTGCTTGCTGGTCTCTCAGCTGGGGGTCAACGGAGCTCTTTATTTTCTCCAGGATGATCCTGTTGAAGACCTTTCCTGGTACTGACAGCAAGGTGATTCCTCTGTAGTTGGAACACTTGCTGAGGTTGCCTTTCTTGGGAAGCTTGATTAGGTACCCCTCCTTCCAGTCAGCCGGCAACACCTCCTCTTCCCAGATCTTTCCAAACAGTGGGTACAGCATCTCCACTGTTGTCTCTAGGTCTGCTTTCAGAGACTCCGCTGGGATGCCATCTGGGCCTGCTGCTTTGCCGTTCTTCAAGAATGCCACTGCTCTTCTGATCTCTTCCCGGCTGGGTCTGTCACAGCTGATGGGTAGGTCGGTCTCTGCCGGCTGGATGTCTGGGGGGTCGGTTGGGCTAGGTCTGTTCAGTAACTCTTCAAAATACTCGGCCCATCTGTTGAGATGGTCTGCTCTGTCTGCAATAGGCTTGCCTTCTTTGTCTTTTACTGGTCTTTCTGTATGGCCATACTTGCCTGACAATCTTCTGGTAATGTCGTAGAGCTGTTTCATGTTGCCGCTGCCTGCTGCCTTTTCTGCCTCTGCTGCCAGGCTGTCTGTGTAGGCCCTCTTGTCTGCCCTGATACTACTCTTCACCTCGCGGTTGGCTTCCGAGTATTCCCCCTGTGCCCTTACTTTGGCTGCTCTCGTGCGACTGTTGTTGACAGCTGCTTTCTTCTGCTTCCTCACTTCTATCTTCTTCAAGGTCTGTGCCGACAGCCAGTCCTTGTGATGGTGTTTCCTGAACCCTACAGTGTCTTTGCAGGTTGAGTTCAGCGCCTTCCACTGCTGCTCTGTGGTGACCGCCTCCTCTTCATTTACTAGCTCCTGTAGCGCTTGAAACCGGTTGGACAGCACAGTTTGAACTCTTCTCTAACTCCAGTTTCGTTCAGGAGGCCTACATTATAGCGCTGTCTTCTTGTTGTCTCTGTGCGGCTTTTCTTTAGCTTGAGCTTCATTCTTAAGGTAAGCAGATGGTGGTCGGAGGCGACATCTGCTCCCCTCCTCACTCGAACATCTTGAAGGGATCTTCTAAATTTCTTGCTAATGCAGATATGGTCTATTTGGTTCTCTGTTGTATGGTCAGGTGAGACCCAAGTTGCTTTGTGTATTCTTCTGTGTGGGAAGATGCTGCCTCCAATGACAAGTCGGTTTAGAGCACAAAAGTCTACAAACCTCTCCCCGTTCTCACTCATCTCCGAGCCTAGTCCCTGTTTCCCCATCACCTCTTCGTATCCGGTGTTGTCCTCCCCTATTTTGGCATTAAAATCACCCATGACGATGGTGAAACCACCATTGTTTCTTGCTTTGTTTTCTCACTGTTAGTGCTAATAATAACTGTTGGTGTACAGTACAGTGAACTGCACTGTAGCTCATTCAGCCCGACGGCCGTATTTTCCAAATTTTGGAGGCGTCATCTAATGACTATGTACCAGTTGCTGGAGATGGATCGACCATGATAATTCAAGGGCAGTGCCAGATTAGCTCAGTGCTGACAGGCGCCAAGCTAATCTGGCACTACCCTTGAATTATCATGGTTGACCCATCTCCTGCTGTAGGGCGTCAGGGCTGAATGGGTTAATAAGGCCAGATATAACGCAAATCAGACATATCAGCACATTTTCTGAGGTCCTGACCACACATTTGCATACCAAAATTTGGGCATAAACAGTAGAACCTGTTTTAAGTAACCATCTTTTTAAAGTTCCTTCTATTTATAGAAGGGACTTTTTAGGATGGGTCGCGGTGGGACGAATTTAATAGCATGTCCATGATGTCAAAGGCGGGCAGGCCTAAACCTCTGACAATTGAAGTAACAAGATAAAAATTACGTCATGTCTAGTTACGCTAATTTCGCTACAGAACGTACATTTGCCTCGATGCGCCATGGGTGCTTATGTATGTATGTATGTATGTATGTGTGTGTGCGTATGTATGTAAACAAGAGAATCTCCGATATTTCTGTACACACAAGCTTGAAACTTGGCTAAATACTTTCTTAAAGGGGTGGTTAAGAGAGCCTCCGAACATATTGTAATTGAATGTCTCATTTAAGACATAAACATCTGTTTATCGGAAGTCGGTTGACCCAGATTAGAGTCCGTAATTTTTGTCATATTTACTTGAACTTTTGGATATAGCTAGTTTGGATAAGACATTGAATGAGTTCGTTTGCCAGCTAGCTTTGTATCCTTTCAACTTCTTTAGTAAAAATTAATTCTTTTCAGAAAAGAATTAAAACAGTAAAAAAAAAAAAACTTGACTTCTAGAGAAAATCAGACAGTGGCAGTGACGTAAAAGAGGCAACTCCATCACCACGCAGACATTTACAATACTCTAAATATGACGTAATTCTCTCTAGCGCACGCCGCGCTTTCTCTCTCTCTCACAGACATGCGCGCATCTCCTAGTGGCATAGATCCTCATGCGCCCAGAGAGTGCATGAGGATCTGTGTCTCTTGGAGATGTTTGGAGCGTGCGCTCATGCACGCACTAACACGCACACACACACACACACACACACACACACACACACACACACACACACACACACACACACACACACACAAGGCATCGTCGCGCTTTCAGAAGAGCATTCAGGTGACCTGATATAGCTAGTTTGGAGAAAGACATTGGATGAGTTTGTTAGCCAGCTTTGTACCTTTTCAACTTCTTCAGTAAAAATTAATTCTTTTCAGAAAAAAAATAAAACAGGAATAAACCTTGACATCTGGAGAAAGTCAGACAGTGGCGGTGACGTAAAAGAAGCAAGTCCGTCACCTCGCAGACATACTCTAAATATGATGTAATTCTCTCTCTCTCGCTTTCTCTTTCACATATGCGTGCATCTCCAAGAGGCATAGATCCTCATGTGCCCGGAGGGCGCATGAACATTTATGCCTCTTGAGGATGTTTGGAGTGCGCGCATGCACGCACACACACGCATAGACACACATCGACACGCTTTCAGAAGAGCATGCAGGTGTACTTAGTATAGCATGTAAAGTCAACCTGATTTCACACAAATTATAGCACGATTGAAATTGTACTGTGAAACACTAGTTTTGTCACCATTTTCCCAAGTCTTGAAGCGAAAGTGAAACTCATATCACGTTAAATATAAAATACATCATGACAAATGACGTTTGACAAACCAATTATGCGTATGCACTGCGCACACCCCTTATTGAGTTCACTATGATGCACTGGCACATCTGCCAGGTTTTTTAAAAAGAAGATATTTCAACATCAGAATCAAGTCAAAGACAAAAGGTAGAGACCCTTGACAGCGAAGACAACTCTCATATAGAAGGGACTTTGTGGGTTATGGTTCATCCCATCTTGTTTTCATGAAAATGTGGTCTTAAGACGGGAGCTTCCTCAAGAGAAGTCTTGAAGGGCAAAAACTGTTACCTATCATTAAAGACCGTCATTTCGGTGGCTACAGCCACCGAAATGATGATCTTTAATGACAGGTGGTCTTTCACAATGGTGGTTGCTCAGAACGGGTTCTGCTGTAACATGTATTTCAGACTGAGCTGGGATATAGCAACAAACATTTTTGTGTCCCCTGGCACAAATTATGTTGTGTAAAAAGTTCACTGTACATGGTGCATTGTTTCAGTCGTTACTGGAGGAATTTGGAGCTTTGATTTACGTGGAGCCGACGACCCGATTCAAGAGCAGCAACTCCCTGAACTTTGTGAGGTCAAGGGGAAAGAACCACTATATGCTGTGGGACACACCAGCATTCACATCAGTAACGGGATACACTAGCAAAGGGATGTTCACCTACCTCAACGAGACACGATGCTCTTACTTGGAGGCTGGGATGATTGACTCACAGGTTACATTATCTCTTACGTAATGGGCGAGTTCGACATGACAAAATCACGCTTTCTACCACGGACGAAATGTTGATGGTCGTAAGGGTAGTGGGCGAGTTCGACATTGTAAACTCGCCCCACATGTTTCGTCTATAATAAACTTGATCACAATCACGATCTCGCCCAAGGACAAAATGTTGATGGTCATAAGGGTAGTGGTCGAGTTTGACATGACAATCTCGCCCAACACGTTTCGTCCTAAATAAACTCGACCTTAATCTTAATCACGCCCAAGAACGAAATGTTGATGGTCATAAGGGCAGTGGTCGAGTTCGACATGGCAAACTCGCCGGGCAGATGTTTCGTCCATAATAAACTCGACCATAATCATAATCTCACCCAAGAATGAAATGTTGATGGTCGTAAGAGTTGTGGGCGAGTTCACCATCACAGACACGCCCCACACAAGTTTCATCCATAATAAACTCGACCACAATCACGCTCTCGCCCTTGGACTAAATGTTGATGGTCGTAAGGGTAGTGGGCAATTTACGTAGGTCACTCATCCAGCTCAATCCATCTGCAAGAGGCATAGATTCTCATGAGCCCCTGCAGTCGCAGGGGCTCATGAGAATCTATGCCTCTTGCTAGCAGTATTGACTTAGTTTGTATTTTTAGTATGAGGGAAATCATCTATGTTGATCGTCACTGCATGTCATGGGTGTGCACGTATTGAAGGTGGTGTCCTATTGTTTGTATCTCACTGATGTTAACCCTTTTGCTGCTGTAACCGGACTTCTGGTTAGCTAGCTTCAACTAGCCTGGCTGGCTTGTGTATTAGATGGTCAGACCTCAATGGACTGCCCATCCAACGTACAAGTCCAGTAATGCCCGTCTAGTTCAGTTTTAGCCACCTTTTAAGTCCGTTCCCTTTTTCGGTTTAGGGAAGGGTCTGGAGATTGCTGTGGAGTGTAATCTTCAAGTCTTTTACACTGGTCTCGCATGCGCACTCACAAAATATGTGTGTCTGCCTCGCGTTGTGTTCAAAATACCAAATCGCGCAATGGACCTACCACAGTATCCAGCGAAACCCTAGTTGATATGATCGAGTAGTGACTGTGCGTGCATTGCCATGTGTGCCACACTAAACTGATAAGCTAAGAACGTTAACAAACTCTCAGCATGTTCTCAGTCTCACACACACACACAGGTACACACACACTCTTGCGCTGCCATCATCACACACTGAAACGTGTACAAACATCAGTACTGACTCGCATCCGTTCTCGCATTCATCATCAATCTCTGACTCTCAGTGATGAGATTTCTATAAGTGCTTTAGGTTTATTTACAGTACATTCATTTCATTATCAATCAACATATCAGTCATATCGGAAGCCATTCATTGTACCACAAAACAAAACACAATAATACAGACGCTCATAAGACACCTAAAATCATAGCTATGCTTACCTACTCATTAGACTCTAAGCACCCAAAACCATGCTAGCCTACACACTAGACGTAATAACTGACCCAAGTAAAACCTAAGTTATAATACCAAGTTCTATAGGACCCTAACTCACTCAACTATAGGCACTTAAGTTATCTACTTAAATAATTACAGTATGTCCGTTGCAGGACAGTGTTCCTAAAAGGGGTTCTAACTTACTAATGTTCTCTACAGAACAGTCTTCTCTTGCGGGAAGTCTTACTACTATTTAATGTTCTTCGCAGAACAGAGTCTTCCCTTGCGGGAAAGCCTGCTCGCCCTCGCTAGGCACCGCTATTTATACCCCACACCCCTAGGGGTGTGTTCGGCGTGCCTTTCGCCGATTGGCTGACGTATTACTCGCTCTGGCACCAGCAGCATTGCTAACTACCGGGGCTGCGGGCGTGCTGGGGGAAATGGGTACTACTGTACTAGAACACTGAGCTAAATTATCTCCCCTGCTACACTGCTGTAGTGCTTTTCATCATAAAACAAAAAGTGCTACCGACAGCCAAAGGGTTAATCCATATCATCCTGGGGCTAAAAGTTTCAAATTTGTACACTGCCATATGCAAGCTACATTATAGTACTTGCAGATAAGGATATAGACCAATGGCTTTAGTTCAAGGGTGGTGCAAGAATAGCTTGGCGCCTAGAGGCGCCAAGCTATTCTGGCACTACCCTTGAACTATTTTAGTCAAACTTATTTCATACACTGGTGTATTTCGAAAGATATGAGCTAAAAATGTGTCGCACACCACTGGCAGTGGTCCACGTTTGGTAAATGGGATGTCTCTGTTGGAACACCCATCGATTGTGGTGGTCAGTGCTGTGTAATGATGAATGCCTGTAATATCACCAACAGATGAATTAGGAACTGTATGGTGTAGGGCCGCGCAGTCCCAAAATTATAGACAAGTATAGTCCGTTTAACAGAACTTGTCTCTTGTGGCAGCAAAACCATTGCTGTTAAGACTGAAGGAAAAATTAAAATAAAATCATCTTCTTGAGCATCTTTCCTTCTTGGAGTTGTCTTGGAATCATCTGCGTTCAAAAGTTATTCGCAAAAAAACCACGAGCCAAACTTTGCTGAAACGGATTTACACGATCTTGGTCGATTGCAACATTAACATGAACAGATTGATAAATCAATGATTTTGTTTTCAGGTTGTTGTCCTGTACAGAACCAACACTACATGGCACACTCTTATGAAACCCTGGCTCATGTGTGCGCTCAACCCTGAATGCATCGCTCCCAGCTGGTCACGCTTGGATGGATGTCTTCATTATCGACGACCGCAAACCACAGGCTGCCACCGATTCGACATGTCTGCCCTAAGCATTATAGTGAACCGAGGCAGTCAGTACACGCTGAATAGTAAACGCAACATCCCTCCAAGACTGACATATGAGAGTGAAGACACACCACATTTGTTTCCGGAGCAGCCGTGGACTTACACGCAACTGTTATTGTTGTTCAGCATCCCTGCTGCAGCGCTTGTGTTAATCCGCACGGTTGTATTGAAGAAACTTCTTACCAGTTGATAGGAGTATGATGGTACGTCATTATGGTAAGTTTTGCTCGTTACCTTTTTGGGCTGATCTCAGTCTGCAAGAGGCATAGATTCTCATGAGCCACTGCGGTCGCAGGGGTCATGAGAATCTATGCCTCTTGTTGAAGTCAGTGGGATACAATGAAATCCATGGCGAGTGATCTCAGTCTGCAAGAGGCATAGATTTTCATGAGCCCCTGCGGCTCATGAGAATCTATACCTCTTGCCTAAGTCAGTGCGATACAATGAAATCCATGGTGAGTGACTGTGTTACAGCCCTAATTAATGTATGTGAACATGGATGATGATATTTTCCTTTGGAAGAGTTGAGGTGAGGGTAATTACAGGGCCATTCCACAGCAGCAAGAATAAGGCACACATTGCAAATGCGTTCAGAGGGTATACCAGCTGAGCCAGTCTTAAAAGTATGGATCCTCATGAACCCCTCTAGTCTGAATGAACTCATGAGAACCCAGGCCTTCTGCAGACGAACTGGGCTCAATCAAAGAGTTCCGACAGACACACTACTTACTGGCATCTGCCATGATGTTTCCTTGGGTTTGTTAACCCCATTTCCTAAAATTTGAAGGTGTCACCTACCGACTATGTACCAGCTGCCGGAGATGGATCGACCATGATAATTCAAGGGTAGTGCCAGATTAGCTTGGCGCCAAGCTAATCTGGCACTGCCCTTGAATTATTGTGATTGATCCATCTACTGCTGTAGTGCGTTGAGGCTAAATGGATTAACCTCCTCGTTCATGCAGCCACTGGTGCTGTAAACAGTACTGGTGGGTTCATGCACAAGGGGGTTAAAAAATAACTGAAATTCCCTTCTGACAATCAGAAAATTGTGCCGTATATATATATTTTTAATGTCCCTGCGGCTATATGATCAAGACAATCACATCCCACCACTGGCCAGCGTCTTTTACACAGGCAGCGGATCTGTACATCTGCATATTTTTTTTACATTGTGTGGCTTTCACTTCTCAGGGTGGATTTTAAAAAAAGTTTGCATTTTAAAATGTTCTCTGCATACATACCGGTATGAAACATTCCATTTTGTGTTCTAAATGAATGCATAAACTGTACAGCAGTGACTTAGTGCATATCTGATACTGTGTTTGCTGTCATTTCGTTTTGTACTTGCACACGCAACAGTCTTGACTTTTTTTCCTACTCACTGTTCCTCCCATAGGATGAGATTGTGATTTACAGTACAGTACATCCTCTGATGTGGCCACATTTCATAATGCCAGTTCACACCATTTTTACCTGAATGTGCTATTCAGTACCGAGATGACCATGAAATATTCTTTTTTTGCTTTTCAAGTTTTGTTCATACAGCATTGAACTCGCTCACTTAACCCCTTTGTGGATGCAGCCACCAGTACTGTAAACAGTACCTGTGGCTGCATGTACAAGGGGGTCAATCTTTGCTTATATCTGGCACACTGCTCTAATCGTGAAGTCAATCAGTATTATCAGACATGAGACCAGGTTGAGATCAAGTCCTAGGAAAGCAAAGAGTCCAGGACTCGCAACGCGCAATCAGTGTATTTTCATGTGGGGGAACTTCACAAAACACCATGAGAACTCTTCCATTTTGGAACAGTTTTACCATGGTTCAAGTGAAACGATCGCGGCGGCATGAATAAAATATGTAAACATGCACCATAATTCAAAAAATTATCTCAACGAATTTGCACTGATCTAAAAAATAACCAAAATGCAGGGGAAAAAATTGGATTTCCGAAAAAATTCGGAAAAGTCCCATGTCTGATTTATGCAGTACATAACTGCCTTGTGATGATTGTCCACCACATTATATTTTTGTTCATTTTGATTTTAATTCACAGCACATTCCAGTTTGATATTTATATGCATGCGATTTTTAAAGATATGATTGTACTTTTAACCTCTTTCCTGCCAGTGGACACACATTTTGTTCCTGGAATCTTTGTTAACCCTTATCATTCGGAATCCAGTGGGTGAAATAAATTTGACTAAAATAGTTCAAGGGTAGTGCCAGAATAGCTTGGCGCCTCTAGGCACCAAGCTATTCTGGCACAACCCTTGACCTAAAGCTATTGGTCTATATCCTTATCTGCAAGTACTGTAATGTAGCGTGAATATGGCAGTGTACAAATTTGAAGCTTTTAGCCTTAGTATGATATGGGATTACTTAACACCAGTGGTCCCAAAAATGATTCATACGAAGTGGTGTCGGCAAGAACCATAAGATCCTCAAGAGCACCCGCAACTGTTATGAGGACCCGTCTCTTGCGGTTGCCTTGTGTTTGCATTTTACAGACAATCAAGGCGTTAACATTTTTGTTAGATTCATGTTTTTAAAGCATAATACACGGTTCATTTTGTTTTTTACTTTTGTTTGTAGGGTCTTGGGAAAATTGTGCTTTTTGTTTATGGGGACTGTGTGAAGGATTTCTTTCGCTTATGTACAAAAAGATGTACATATATCTTCTTTTTCCAGTGTTTTGAACATAGTCAGCCCCGACACAATGCAACAGGAGACAAAGTTCATGGGTGATGCAAGAATGACTTGTCGCCTCCCATCAGCAAACTATTCTGGCACCACCCTTGCACCGTCATGGCCGATCAGTCACCTTATCGGTAGTGTTCAGCTCCACAATTTGGGGAAGTACTTCATGTGTTAATTATAATAAATTCTTGTTTCTGTGAGCATTTGAAGACTTCAGCATTAGTTTTTTGCAAATCATGTGGATTATTGCAGGTATATATTAGATTTTTTCCACGTGTAAAGCCATAAAAAATGTTTGCTGAATAAAGCCAAATCCGTGGCCAGGAACAGTACACCAAGATCTTGCTCTGTACTTGACCCCAGCGTCTCATTTCCCAATGTACCAACTGTAGATGGATTGACCATGGCACCATGCTCATCTGGCACTACTCTTGCATTATCATGGTCAATCCATCTCTTGCTATAGGGCGTCGAGGCTAAATTTTGTTTCCAGCAAGTACGCGCGTTTGTAAGGAACGTTTTGATCAATAGCTATAGAGTTGTGGTATGCGAGTTGAGACTTCACGATCTGGAGCTGCAAGGCCCAAAATGAAAGTCAGCACACATTTCATTTCTCTTTATGTAATAGTGCAACAACTGTGCAAAGCTAATCACACACTGGTCGTCTCCCTTGATGTGCCATCACCGATAGCGGTAGCGCATCAAGGGAGACAACCAGTGTGAACTAATTGGGCGCCAATAGTTTACACACAGTGAAAGAGCTTCAGCATCACAAACACACCGATCACTGAATACATCCCAAACAAGCACATTTTTTCTTAAGTTTTATTTCTGAACACTGGCGAGATAGCTACACTTAGTTTAATGCTCATCTTTCTTGTACAAGTAAAGAACTGTACTCAACACAGACCTGGGATGAACTGCAACGGGGGCTACACAAAAACCAAGGACCAAACAAAGCGCTATACATGTAAATGTAAAAAAAAAATACTTCCGTAAAATCTTGAAACGATTGCGAACCCATGATTCACAACTGAGCATGATGCTGACATTTTCACAAGCATGCACCTCCAGACCATTTACCGCCTTGTGCATGCAGCCACAGTTTACAGCAGTGATGGCTGCATTCACGAGGGTTCATGAAGGAGAGGCAGATCGAATTCTTGATCCACCTTTAGCGAAGAAAAATGTCCCAACAACACTAGACCATTTACGGCCGACGAGTGAGGATGGTACGAAGTTGCTGTTTACTTGCTATCGACCTTGGCCATGTGAGAAATCAGTTCTACGACGCGGCAGCTGTAGCCGTATTCATTGTCATACCTGGAAAAAAAAAGGTCGGTGCTTACTTTTAACAGAATTCAAGAATGTCCCAATCGCCTTAAATTCAGCTTTAACTTGACACCATTACAATAATCAACATCAGGATATCAAAGGTGATGCCAGGAGAGCTGGGCAATGAATGGTAGTGGTTCTGTTAAATTGTGAAAGACTTAAAATTCCCATTCCCAGCAAGAAAAACCAAGTAAAGAAAAAAAAAAAAAACACAAAGCACCAACCCCCCCCCCCCCCCACCCCCCAATACCATGGCACAATTTTACAGTCTGGAACCACAAGATACAAATTCACAGAACAGCACAAAACTTGTGGCAAACCACTATTGTGTACAAAGCTTACCAGGAGACGAGCTTGACAAATCTCGAGTTGAGGGCGATGCCGGCCTTGGCGTCAAAGATGCTGCTGCGAGCATCACCCAAGAAGTCCTGAGATACGACATCATCCTCTGTGTAGCCGAGAATACCCTTCAGGGGGCCCTCTGATGCCTCCTTGATGGCAGCCTTGATATCATCGTATGATGCCTAAAAACAAATAGTTGACTTCACCATTAATTAACAAGGCTGGTTGTCACAGCAGTCGGATATAACAATTTTTACAGATGTCCAGACATCGCACAGTAAAATTACTATGCTTGTAACAAACTTTGGATAATATATATCAACCGAGTCAGATATAAGAATGACTTTTTTTGATGTCACCACCATACTTTGACCAAAAAGTCCATTGTTAACAAAATAGGCAATTATATGTGATTTGACTGACAAATCGGTCATTCAACCTCTTAAATGCCACTGGACACAGATTGTGTCTAAAATATCTGATAATTAAAAGCCCCAGCCATCCAAGGAACATGGACACAAAGCAGTGTGCACACGAGGCATAGATCATCAGCACCCACAACTGCACTGGCTCATGGTCATCTGTGCCTCCTGCAGCTGGACCATGTTCACTTTTCCCCATCTGTCAAGTGGTTAAGTAGCAATAAAAGTGTTAGCACACTTACGTCCTTCTGCAATCGCACAGTCAAGTCCACAACAGACACATCTGCGGTGGGGACACGGAAAGCCATGCCTGTCAGTTTTCTGAAATAAACACAATGCTGACTGAGAATGACATGCTGGCTTGCGATTTTTTTTTTTTTTTTTTTAACCTTTCCTGGCCTGCGATTTTACCTTATGGTTCAGCAATCACTTTCAAATCAAAGAAAATCACAAATAGTTAAAAAAGAACAGTTTTCATAAAGTAGCATAGAATGAAATCTTTTACTAATGACATGCAAAAGCATTTCTGCAGAAGAAATGTTTGCTAGTTTGTAACTTTGGGACTTTAAGTGTTAACCCTTTAGCTGTCGGTAGTAGCTTTTGTCAATGATTCCTGCAGGAATCATTGCGACAAAAGCTACTACCGACAGCCAAAGGGTAAAGGTTCAAAACTAGTCTACAGACCAGTAAAAAATATTCATTTCATGATAGTTCATCATGCCTTGCACAACTACATTTAGATTCCAACATAAAACTATGCCAATATACTCTCTAAATGTATACTGCAGTGAATTGGTATTACATTACCAAAAAGTAACTTATTCAGCCCGACACACGTAATTCCCAAATTTTGGAGGCGTCAAATGACTATGCACCCGTTGCAAGAGATGGATTGACCATGATAATTCAAGGGTAGTGCCAGATTAGCTTGGCGCCAACAAGCGCCAAGCCAATCTGGCACTACCCTTGAATTATCATGGTCAACCCATCTCCTGCTGTAGGGCGTCAGGGCTGAATGGGATAAAAAGCTAAAACGGCTAGCAGTAGCACACTTGCCCATTGAGCTCTGGGATGACCTTGCCGACGGCCTTGGCAGCACCAGTGGAGGATGGGATGATGTTTTGAGCAGCGCCACGCCCACCACGCCAGTCCTGAGAAAAAAACAACAAAATAATGAAATGGCATCACACAACCAGAATATGTTTAGATATTTAGTTTGCAAGCTGGCAACAACCCCCAAAACAAAATCTAGAAATAATCTAGTTATTTAATTTTCCAAACTTGCAGTTTTTCAAACAGAATGTTTATTAACCCATTCAGCGATTACGCACTCGAGCAGGAGATGGGTCGTCCATGATAATTTAAGGGTAGTGCCAGATTAGCTTGGCGCCTGTCAGCCTCGAGCTAATCTGCCACCGCCCTTGAATTATAGTCGATCCAACAGGGCTTCCGTTTTAGTGCGTCCGACGCACTGAAACTCAATCCCGTACTGAAAATGTAACCAAGGGGTAGTCAGACGCACTAAAATTCAGTGCTTTGCGTCCGAGATGCATCATCCTTGCACCACCGTGCATACCCTTAACAGAGGTCGATGACAGTTCTACTTTTAGCGACGAGTTGCTTCATTTAGCCGCTCGCTTGGTCGCGGCTGCGTTCAGAATTGCCCCGACTCTGGGGTCCGTGCGCGTGTAACTGGACGGGAAAACTGTTCGTTTATGTGTGGTATCAGCATGTTATTATGAAGTGTGCGTTACAGGTTGAACGTGTTACTTGCTGTGACATCGCCATCCTATTATGGGATACGGCATCACGTGTTTCACTTTTGATCTTGAACAAAGTTGTAAATGGCGGAGCAAAAGAAAGGGAAGCTGGAATGCTTCGGATTCTTCAATCCGGCACCGTCTGATCGTGATAATCGCTTAAAAGAAAGTTCCACTTTGACACCGCCGGCCCCATAGACAATACCAGAAATGATACCGCTGGGCCGCACTGCCAGAGTTCAGGGCTGCGTGCATTTCCATGGCAACGGCACACGGATGACATGCGCAATATGCATGGAGGCAAAATCAAAAAGCAAGTCCAGAAATTGGAACTCGTCAGTTTTATTTTATCATGGTCGATCCATCTTCTGGTACAGTTATTAAGCAAAAGCTCTAAAATTGGAGAAATATTTCTTTCGAGTTAATTTAAGTACATCAGTTCACACGCACACACACAGAGAAAGTTTAGACAAGTCAGACTTTTGTTGTCAATCTGCATTCAGCAGAAAAGGCTATATTCTTTGTTACAATACATTATCAAATGATCACACAAATAAATGCATATATATGTGGGTTTTTGTTTGTGTGTGTGTGTGCATGAGACGGAGAGGAAGACAAGCTTTTGCACGAAAAGCTCACCCGTTAAAGAATCAGTATCATGGAAAGGACACACACACAGTCAAATTTAAAGAGCAAAATGGGTTAATTTATTTTAAAGAACATACAGATGATGCAGTTTTTTTTTAAATTTGTGGCCCCTCTTATGCTCAGATGGGGGTCTGTGTACCCTCTAAAATTAATATCTGGGGGTCGACAGACCCTTTAACCTGTTGTGAAAACAGAAGCCATGATCCATCTCCTGCAACTGGTGCATAGTCATTAAATGACACCTACAAAATTTGGGAAATACGGCCATCGGCCCCCCCCCCCCCCCCCCCCCCCCCCCCCCCCCGTCTCCCCACCTCTTCCAAAAAGAAAAAAAAAAGGTACATTTCCCTTCACCAAAAATACAAATTAAAACTGAAAATACTGACTAGAACTGTCTATCTTCCATGAAATACGATCTAATCAGAGACAAACTGACCATGATATTTCAAGAAGGGATGAAACTAGGTGTCTGACAGTCATAGTCCGATTGCAGGATTAAAATGTCTGATTAACCCGTATCATACCGAGGCTAAAAGCTTCAAATTTGTACATTGCCACATTCAAGCTACGTTATAGTATTTACAGATAAGGATATAGACCAATGGCTTTAGTTCAAGGGTGGTGCCAGAATAGCTTGGCGCCTAGGGGCGCCAAACTATTCTGGCACTACCCTTGAACTATTTTAGTCAAACTTATTTCACACACTGGTGTATTCCGAATGATAAGGGTTAATGTAGGTGTCAAATGTCACACAATTGCCTCAAAGTTGCCTATGTCTGATCACTTTTCTGTAGTCGTACAATTCGTATTTTACGTAGGACATTAGCAGTCTAAGTCTGCATTGCAGGCCGTGACGGCCTGCATTGCAGGCCGTGACGGCCTGCATTGCAGGCCGTGACGGCTCATGAAACACCATCTCTGTATTACCATCGTCGTTAGCCTTTCTCATCATTTTTTGTGCACAACAATTTTGCCTTGTTTTATGATACTTGCATTTGTTTTATTCTAATGATCTCACACGAATACAAGAATGTAATGCTACCATATGGACGAGCAAAAGAAATGCATCATTTGTTTCGGATGACTCCAATGACATTAAGAATGTTTCATTTCTTTTTAATGTGACATCATTTGAGTCATCGGTAACTTTTTACATGTTTCCGGCGACTTAAATAATGTCTCATTTATTTTCATTGTCAGAATAAAATTTCTATATGCTGGACATATCTCCTATTCATGTTGGCAAAGCCAGGACATTTGACCCATGTGTGGAAATGTCTAGTTGCACCCCTCTTCAAGTATAGTCTCATTACCTACAGGGCTCGGACACCATCTACATTCAACCTCAGTCAATCCCTCCGAGAACTGAAGAATTTGAATCGCTCGAACTCACCTTGTTGGATGGGCCATCAACAGTTTTCTGCGTAGCTGTGGTGGCGTGCACCGTGGTCATCAGACCCTCCTCAATGCCAAACTTGTCATTGATGACCTTGGCCAAGGGTGCCAGGCAGTTGGTGGTGCAGGAGGCATTGCTGACCACGATGTGGTCCTTGGTGTACTTGTCCTCATTCACGCCCATCACGAACATGTCAGCGTCGGCCGAGGGGGCAGAGATGACCACTTTCTTGGCTCCACCCTTCAAGTGAGCCTGGAAAAAAATTGGAATCAGGGTCACTCACTCGCACCACGACACGTATCAAGCAGTACCATTTAGCTACAATACTTGAAGTTGTGATCTGCTTGAAGCAGATCACAAATATTGCAGCTAAATGGCACACAGTTCAGTGAAATTCAATCTTCAGCCAAGGAAAGAAAATATCAGACTTTACGCTAGGACCGAAAATTGTGCGTCCTCAGGACGGACAGCATGACCAAAAATCCATCCCAGGCTCTCTTAAAGTCTGTCACGTATACATTGGAAACGTTGCTGGGATAAGTTCCTTATACCTCAACATTTATCCATGCTAGGGACGGATGCTATCCGTGTTTTCAACCCATCAAAATTTGTCCGTCAAATACAGGAAACTTCCTGTCAACAGAAAGCCTGAATACTGACATGTTAGAAAAAAATATTGTCGATCAAGGCTGTGTTTTCTTATATTTTTTTTATGTTTTTGATTTTGGACCTAGTATAAACAAGGTTAAGGTTTGGGGCTTCAGCTATGGCTGATCAGATCGGAAGGTTATCAGGAAATCAAAAAAATGTTTTTTAGTCTTAATTAAACAAGAATGATATTATATTGAGCAACATTTTGCCTGATAGTGCCGATAACAGGCAGATGTGATTACGAGATCCGAATCAAAATGTCCCGAGTCGTACGGCGAGGACATTTTGATTCAAGTAATCACATCTGTCTGTTTATTGGCACTACATCAAACAAAACTGTTGCTCAACATAATTTATGTACCCAGTCAATCGATTGCGGTGTTCAGACAAAACACATGAATGGCAGACTGCACATCGCTGTAGACTCGGCGCGTAGATTTTGTCTTGACTATGAAGACATCAGTGCATTGTATAACCGTGCCCATTACTGAGTAAATTCTACTTGTAATTAGATCACACATAATTGCGGAAAATGCCAGCAGGTTTGTTTGTTTAGTTCTTTTCTCAGGTTGTCGATATCGCCAGCCGACATCGTCAATTTCACTTGTCAGTCCAGCGACTCGTACGTTTCCTGCCGTCTTTTCTCCGTTTGAGTGTATGTGTATAGGATATAAATTTTGAGTGTTCATACACACTAAGTATTTTATTACTACTACACATACAGAACCTGTTAATGTTGCACTGAGCATATTTCGCATTTTCCGATTTGAAAATGGAAGTATCATCAAGATCTAGTCATCTTGGTGCGCAAGGGATTTTGGGAAGGAAAGTATATCAAGCAAATTCATGAATATTAATTTGCTTGTTATACAATATATCAGTACATGTGTCAAAAAAGGGAAAACTTTATGGAGTGGGTACATACATGTATACACAACATCGAACCCACAAAGATCACTGTCGACTGTACATTGCTTAACGTCACGACAGCAACAAAGACTCAGGACGTGCCTGCGCTGCTTGTGGAAAAAAAACTAAACAGAACATTGAATGTATGTCGCCAGCCGGTCCAATACGTTAAATAAACCAACGACATGGGGCCTAAATAAAGCAAAGACCATTTAGCAACACACATCCAATACCAAGAGCTACAGGCAGTGCAGACAGTAGGGAGAGTTTTAAAAAGGCAAATACAGGTGAATGGACCAAGGGTAGACAGAAACACATGCCCCAGAATAGTGGGGAAAACCCACCCTGTGGGGCCGACCAGGGTGACCCTGGGAACTAAAAAGTAGGTAACCCCACCCAAGTCCCCCAGGGCAGACCCGGGTGGGGGGATCACTTTGTGAAAACATTTGTAAATTCGTGTTCAAGTGTGATTAACCTATTCTGCATGCAGCCACTGTTTACAGTACCAACGGCTGCATGTAAAAGGGAGTTAAACAGAGGTCATGAGACAACTTACGCTGGCCTTATCCTTTGTTGTGAAGACTCCAGTGGACTCAACAATGTACTCAGCCCCTGTGCTTCCCCAGCTGATGTTGGCTGGGTCTTTCCTAAAGGCAGAACAAAATACTGACCTATCAACAGCCCCCAAAGTGTGCATGTTATATGGTTGCAAATAAACGTAACCATGCTTATTAAAAAAACAAAAACAAAAAAACCCCCAAACTCTTAAATGCAAATTACTCTAGTCACACCAAACTTCCAAAATAACTATAAGAAACTGCGAGTCCCCTGTCAGTGTTATACATGTATCCGCTGTTCAATGTAAACCTGCAGTGCACTGTGCTCACAATCACAACTAATAACAATCGTGTTTAACCATTACATCCTGCCGCGGCTAATCTTTTTTTTCAGATTAGAGCTGTCCTATGAAGGCTACATTACAGTTCCAAGTGAAAGTTTGACCATGATCGTTCAAGGGTGGTGCCAGAGCAGCTTGGCGCCCTTGAACGATCACGGTCAAATTTATCTCGTCATAGTGTATCAAGGCTTAATTCAGAAACTAATAACCTTATAAAGTAGTCATTGATAATCTGCCTAATCAGATAATGAAATCAGTAACTTTGTGATTTTGATAGATACATTCCGTTTCATTCCTGACTATACTGATGCACAGCTCATTTCAGAAGTAAATGGTGTTAAAATATTGAGTGCTTGCATTGCAAGCTCAGGTTATAGAGACACTTACTCGTTGAAGACAGTGATGGCGGTGCCATTGACGACCAGTTTGTTGTCCTTGACCTCAACTGTGCCCTTGAACTGTCCGTGTGTGGAGTCATACTTGAACATGTACACCTGTGCAACAATTAAAACAGAATTTAGTAGTTTAATCCATTCAATCCTGAAGCAATACAGCAACAGATCATCCTTGAAAGTTCAAGGGTGGTGCCAGAATATTTATGTGCTAAGCTATTCTAGCTGAATGATCCAAGGCCATACCATCTCATCAACAGACATCTCTCAAATTTGTTAATTTCGACCATACAGCTCAAACGCGTACACTCAAAAGAAATATATGCTTCTTTCTTTTTTGAAGCTGAACTATCATGATGGCCCACACAGCACTTCATATGCCAACTGTGGGAGACAAGTAAATGCAGGCTACAGAGTAGTGCCTGACATGGCGAGATAGTCTGGTACTACCTCAGTACCTGACTTTCCACATCCATCTAAAAAACTGAAAACTGATCCAACCTGGTCCTCAAGCCCACGACGGCCGCACTGGAACCGTGCACTGCTGTGTGCGGGCATAAATGCGGCCGTCGTGGGCCCGAAGATGTGTTGCTACAGGGGTAGAGTCTCATTATAATAAAAATACCAGTATTATATAGGCGCTTTTTCTCAATTTTGGGGTGAATCGACTCAAAGCACAGCGAACTGAAACCCAACACGCACGCTCATGTGACAGACACGAATTTACTCTGAAGACAAACAGTACAAGACAGACGAAGGGTCAGCTCAGATTTTGAAGTTACATTTTTAATCACTTGTATTTTGTATTTGAAATTTATAAAGTGGCTTGAAACCGGTAACAAAGTGTGTGTGTGGGGGGGTTGGGGGAAGAACCTGAGTACCCGGAGAAAGAACTCCCCGACGGTCCGCCAGAATTAACTGCGACACTTACCGAGGAGAAAAAGCCCGACACCAGAACCCGTTTTCGAACCTCGCACCTTTGACATTGGTGGGCGCCTTAACCACTGCGCCACGGACCGCCCCGAAACATTGTTGAATGACAAACTGATCTAACCAAGAGGTATAGTCTCACTATAGCTACCCGAGGGTCCATCAGACATGCCTACCCCTAATTTTAAATTTCAGGTTTTTTTTTCCCAAAATGTCAAATTTCAGGAATACCATGAAGAAATTGAACTGATAAAATGAGTGCCCAACGCGATTTTTAAAGCACTCGTACACTGTCTGGGGAAAAATATAAAACAAAACCTCACCATTTCATTTACAAAATGTACAATCTCGCTTTTCTTTTTGCTGCCTCTCTTCATTCTTCACGTCTTGAACCCTCCACAAGACGACGAATGTCATCTATTCCATGTGCACAGCTAAATTGGGACACAAACAGTACTGGGCACCTTTGCAGCCATGCTTCCTGGCTTGATACACGGGAACTTCTGTGTAAATCTCTCGTTAGCACTGTTAGCGCTAGACCGATCGCTCGATTTGCTTTTTCTCTTCAACGCCATGATTGTGAAACAGCACATGCGCAGTCAGACTTTCCCGCGAAACGCTTCGGACCTTACATATGAGCCATCGTGAAATCCACTGCTTAGCCCAAAGGCGCTAGGACTATAGTTTCAACCTCTGGAACACCGCTTGTTTCACAATTCTGATTTACCGTAACCCGAAAAAATATCAGTATTTTCCGTAATGGCTGCCAATTTTTCCTGAATTTCAGGACAAAATACTGAAATTCCGTATATATAGGCATCTCTGGTCTATGCCACTTGTGGATGGGAGTGACTACTCCGACTTTCTACAATCATTCTTGCAGGTCATAACTTTGGTACCGGTTTCAGGCCACTTCAACCCATTTAGCCCCATTTCCAAAATCAGGGCAGTGTTACCTATCGACGGCGTACCCATTGCAAGAGATGGATCAACCATGATAATTCAAGGGTAGTGCCAGATGAGCTTGGCGCCTTCAGGCATAGATTGTTATGGTATACCCTTGAATTATCATGGTCAATCCATCCCCTGCTGTAGGGTATCGGGGCTAAATGGATTTTTAAAAAAAAAGATCAAAATTTCCAAAATAGCCGAGCTGCCCCTTTGCACCATGTGAATGTTCCATGTTTGTCTTCAGAGTTAATGCACGTTTCACATGTATGTGATTGTGAATGTTCATTTCGGGGTGCTTTGAGCAAATTCACAATCACAGTATAAAGTAAAGTGCCTATATAATGACCAGTATTATTACCATAACAATCCATGATTTTTGCAGAAGAAAGAACTAAGCCATCCAACAGACTGTCATTTTACAAGCAAATGGAAAGCATACCATGTACTGAAGGTCAATGAAGGGGTCATTCACAGCGACAACTGTCACATCAGGGTTGGCTAAAGCGGCACGCAGCACCAGACGGCCGATGCGGCCAAAACTGGAAAGAAAAACAGAAAAAATATGTTTATATGATAGGACTTTAATAGCCATATGTAACAATACATTAGGAAATCGTTGCATAATGTCAACAGGCATAATGTCAACAGGTTCAAACACTTATGCAATTCTTATAGCAGTGAGCAGTTTTAAAACATTGAATGTATACACATTTTTTTAACCACTTTGCACTACTTTAGCATTACATTTTGCAGTTCTAGACCATGGAATGCATTTTGACTGCATAACAGTGCATTCAAGATTTCAACAGTTTAAAACTGCAATAAGCATGATTTGCACTTTAGTGCACTCGTGTTGCCTTTTCCAACATTAACCCTTTTTGCCCAAACACCCTCCAGCAGGGGATTGACCATGATAATTCAAGGGTAGTGCCAGATTAGCTTGGCACCTTCAGGCGCCAAGCTAATCTGGCACTACCCTTGAATTATCATGGTCAGTCCCCCTCCTGCAACTGCTACAGTTATTAACTAAAACAGTTAACCAACACTTGCAAACATTCTCTGGCAAAAACAAGCATTGGTGAAGCTAGTTTTTCAGTCAAATATAATTATGACAATACATACCCATTGATTCCAACTTTGACTCCCATGATTATGTGTTATCTGAAAAAAATGCAACGACAGTGTTAGAAAGCAATGAAAGTCGCAAGATACGGTATAAACAAGTTCTACTCTGGAAAACACTTTCTTAAAATCATGGAAGGCATAGAATTTTCACTGAAAGTAATTAAACATGCTGGTTTATGACTCTGGACCTTCCCAGCTCAACAGGCTGTCAGACCCTAAATCACAGCCCAGTACACAATTGTCCTGCCTGTCAACTTATCTTTATCTAGCAGGAATTTATCTAGCAGTAAAACCTGTTTGGAGCAACCAACTTTTTTGGGCAAGAAAAATGTGGTTTTAAAAGACGGACACTCTCTAAAGAGAAATGTTGAAGAGCAAAAACAACACTTTTGGTGTAGGCAAGGTTTTAGTCACAATTATTCTAGCAGGAATCATTGCGACTAAAACTACTACCAACACCCAAAGGGTTAAAGAACATCATTCAGATGGCTCGTCTTCAATATCATGCTATCTCTTGCAAGATTGCTCAAAACGGTTCTGCTGTACAGGCACAAAACTGAAGAACTTAATGCCAACTGCTAGTGCTACTGCCGTCTAGAGACGTCTGCCTAGGGAGAAATACACTGTATGAAATGTTTGCTTGGACTGAAAATCAGCTTGCTTGTTCACAAACAAGCCTTTCTATTTTTGTCTCGCCAGCTTGCTCATATATGCACTGATGTGACAAAGACATTTCTATTTTTAGCTCGGTGCTGATGAGACTGGATTCTTGCCTAGTCAGCCAGTTTCAAGAAAAAACGTACAAATAAACGTTCAAGTAAACTGCACTATGATTATTGAAAATCCGCTGATATTGCAGTAGGATTATTGAAAATCCGCTGATACTTCAGTCGCACTTTCCCCGCACCGTCCTTATACACTGCATTCAGACCATACACAGGAAACTAGATCAATTTAGAAATAGCAGGCCGGCGAATACAAGGCGTGGCAACAAGCTCTTTATACGATTACGGATAAGAAAGCGGCACCCAATATGACATTATATTAAACAATTGTAACGACGAATTTTTCTTCTCACAATGTCGCTCCGCGGTCGAGCGGTCAAAACAACAAAGTGACACGAGCTAATGAATGGTGACTTTTTGCATCGAAAGCCGGCCGGCAAACACAGACGGCCTTGACGTTATTTGCAAAGTCTGGTATCAAATATTCTGACCTCTACGTTATGTCCAAAATGCTAACACGTGAATAGGATTCGAGGGTTCGTCGAGGGGCAGATACATACATGTGAAGCAGCCGGTCAACCTCGTAGCGAGTGAATGAACAGATAGATGCAAGCACGTCTTTACTCACCGGTTGTCTTGCAAGGTCGTGTCCTTGGCATGCTCGAAAGGTATTCATGTCTGGGAGAATCTGCTTCCCCGTGAAAAAATGATCCACACAGACTGTGGTCCTTCGCAACTTTACACTTGGCACTCTCACAAGAAAACGATAATGCAGTTATTACTTGTCAGTGACTGAAAGAAAGGAGTGGAGAGGAGTAGAAAATTAAAGACAGGAATTATTTCACGACAGAAGAACTCTACTGAGCTGTCACGTTATCGACACCGACGAATACTCGGAAACCCGGCCGCCATGATGCCTCAGGGAGAATATCAAGAACAGTGTATCGAAAACCCTGATTTAGTATTATGTTAACTCATTCAGCCCGACGGCCATATTTCCCAAATTTTGGAGGCGTCATCTAATGACTTTGCACAGGCTGCAGGAGATGGATCGACCATGATAATTCACTGGACAGTGCTAAATTAGATTGGCGCCGACAGGCACCAAGCTAATCTGGCACGACCCTTGAATTATCATGATCGACACATATCCTGCTGTAGTGCGTCAAAGCTGACTAGGTTAATCATACGAAATTCAAAATGGACTCGACTTCATGACTCAATGAACTAAGGCGATATGTGACATTCTTTCGTAATGTTCAATGTTGGGGAGGAAGGTCACACTGTCATAGTAATGATTTGCATGTTCAGTGTTATCCCACGTCGAAACGAGAGCCATGCGAGCGTTATCGTTTGAAGCTACTTTGAATTGTAAATACTGACTGCCGCTACTATCGTGCCCCACATTTATTCTTAAAGCACATTACAGGCTTTTACGCTATTACAGTCAACGGGGGTGGGGGGGGGGGGGGGGGATTGACCCTCGGCGGTCACGGCCGCTGGTTGACCCGGCTGGGGTCACAAGTTGACCGTCTACCCACCCAAACAAACACTAATAAAATCATTCATGATTAGGCTAACTTGAATTAGCTTTGACGACATCGAATTTTGTAAGGCCCTTAGCAGTGAGTCAAGTTTTCAATGCGGCGATTGTGCAGTGTATCGGTAAGCAAGGCTTCAAGGCTTGAAATTTTCCACTACCGTTTGAACCGGCCGTGTGTCAGACCGCGCCAAGTATCTCAGTACGGCCTATTCCGAGCATGACTAGTTGTAGCGTTTAGTCATTTATCAGTACTTAAGTAACGGTCGTAACATTTTGGTCAAAAATGTCATAATGACTGTGAAAACGACTCGACAGCCACTTTATTACAAGTCAGTAGCGCTGATACGTCTGACTGAATGGAAGGTCGGCGATACTGAGTTGGACTGCACACTGCCAAGCAGTGGTCACTGAGTCCGCTAACTTACTTCGGTGAGCCCAGGCTCACAGTTCAGAGGTTAAAGTACCATTACGCGTAAATTTGACTGAACACACATTTCAGCATTATTTGTCGTTTGTTATGCCTTGTGGACACACGTAATGAAAAACTGCACACGCGTAATTGCACCAGTTCAGTACTTTCGTAAAGTATCATCTGCCCAGCCGGCCGCAGTTAGCGTGTCAATCTATTTTTAGCTCTATCTCGTGCCTACGACGGTATTATAGAACGGAGTAGAGTCATTGTCAAATTACTATATATCAAAACGACGACGGTGTAGTCAGCGCTGAACTGGTTCTGGGTCTAAATAAACCACATCTAGACCTGTGTCGCGTTTGCGGCGTAACATGCCGTGATGATCTCGGTTACAGAAGTCAGTCAACAGCCCGTACGGCGGTACCGGCTGCCGGAGTGGGTCCGACTTAACTCATTCTACCGCAGACACACCACAGCAAGATAAGGATCAATCATGATAGTTCAAGGGTGGTGCCAGAATAGCTTGGCGCCTACGGGCGCCAAGCTATTCTGACATCACCCTTGAACTATCGGGTCGATCTGTGTCCTGCACTGCGGCAATGCCGTACTCTTCAGAGGACAGCGGCAAGATTTAAAGATTTCGGTGATGGGGTAGAATGAGTTAAGCTAATTTCAGTCGAACTGACCCGGCAAACATAACTTGATCCGGCACGGAACTGATCACTCCATGATAGCGGCGTCAGTCAATGACCCGGCGAGGCCGGTCACACTCGTCCCGGCCCGGCGCCGGGTCGCCATGTTTAACCGACTAAGGCCGTGCTCTGGCCGGACTGGCTGATTTTATTACGTCCCATCCACTGCCGCGAATCATGTTACTGACGCCGCCGAATAGCCTCCACCTATCTTCCGAGTACTGGCAGGGTCTTCCCCCCCCCCCCCCTCCCCCACACACACCTTGTCAGTGATACTGATCAGGGGCGGATCAGTTACCACGGTCAGTTCTGGCCGGTCAGGGTCCAACTTTTTGCCGGTTTGGGACCTTCAACCTGACACAAAAGGCCCCCCCCCCCCCCCCCTCCTCGGTGAACATCGATTCTTGTGAGTCAGTGATGCGCGGCCGGAACCCGGTGTGTCGTCCGGAAGCATTCAGATTCTACAGCGTGCCCTGTGTTTGTCTTCAGTGTTTATGTGTGTGTGTCACGTGAGCGTGCGTGTTGGGTTCAGTTCGCGGCGCTTTGAGCCGATTTGCAGAATGGAAAAGCGCCTATATAATAACCGGTATTATTATTATTATTTCAGACCAAATAACACAGACGCGTCTAGCAACGAGTTCGATTTGTCACGTCACGTCATATGCCGGCGTGGCATCCTATCCGAAAGCACATGGTTCTACGGTGTGTCGATTGGTCGAGGGGCTCTTGCGCGCGCTATTTGAGTGACATTTCAGGCCGAAAGTGGGTCGGTCTATTCTATTAGTGGCATGTGAGGTTATTTCTTTCACCGACTCAGTACGGATAGCAACACTCTGTTACCGACACCATCAAAGATGCCGGTTATCTCAGTGCCCCGGCCTCTCAGTGCGAGTCATCGGCTGAAGTATTTGACATGTCCACAGATCGGCACAGATCAGCGGTCTACATTTCCAAGAATTTTTTTGGCTCACGTGCGAAGCAAAAGTGAGTCTATCATGATATTTCTTTGGGCCAGTGGTCATCCGTCCGTCAGTGGTAAACTTTAATGTTGGCATTTTCTCGGAGACTATTCACTTTCAAGCCACATTCTTCAAACTTGGCCCAAGGATACTTTGTGGTCAGACTTTTCTAAGCATACCAATTTGAGTGACCGCACAAAGGTTAAGGTCACAGGGGATCGGAAATAGGTAAAAAAATGGCTATATTTTGACATTTCTTTTTTTCTCAAATACTATTCACAACTTCAAACCCAAACTTGCTACAAAGATACCTGATGGTAAGACCTTTTTATAGAGTTGGTTGATCCCTTGGAAAGATCAAGGGTCACAACAAGAGCACAGGAAATAGGTGAAAAATAGATATATTTTGACAAAAAGATGTTTGTTTTTTTCTCAAATATTATTCACAACTTCAAACCCAAACTTGGTACAGAGATATCTGATGGTAAGACCTATCTATGCATACTAATTTGGATGACCCCTCAGAAAGGTCAAGGGTCACAAGGGCTCAGGAAATAGTTCCGAAATAGCCATATTTTTACAAAAGATGTTTTTTTTTTCAAATACTATTCACAACTTTAAACCCAAGCTTGCTACAGAGATACCTAATGGGAAGACCTTTCTATGCACACTAATTTGGTTGATCCCTCGGAAAGGTCAAGGGTCACGAGAGCTCACGAAATGGGTCTAAAATAGCCATATTTTGACAAAATATTTTTTTTCTTCTCAAATACTAGTCACAACTTAAAACCCAATTTTGGTACTGAGATACCTGATGGTAAGACCTATCTATGCATACTAATTTGGATGACCCCTTTGAAAGGTCAAGGGTCACAAGAGGTTGGCAAATGTTTGTAAAATGCTGATTTTTGATAAAATTGTAGGTATTCCCAAATTTTTCAACCAAATTTGGTACAAAGATAGCTGATGATAAGACCTTCCTATGCATACTAATTTAGTCGACTCATCACAAAGGTCAAGGGGGTTGACAGATGTATGAAAAATGCTTACATTTTCAGAAAACATGGATTTTGCTGCTGCAGAAGCCAGCCCTTGTCACAAAGGTCACACACATATAAATCGGTCATACACGTGAGCCATAATGGCTTTGCCTTTCTCGTTTTAGTAGAACTCACTTTGTGAGTTCTACTGATAAAAGTACTTGGAAATTCAATGACTAAGTCAAGTTCTGCTGCGATTTCGATTTTGCTTATTAGACTTACTTCCCAGGCCGTTCTCGTACCAGATTGCCATTTTCTTCGAGTAGTACTTGTCAAGTCCGTGACTAAACTTGAGAGAGACGTAGTTTGTCAGTAGTGAAACCCGAACATGAATAAGCACTTCGCGGCCATCCGCGAAAACGTCCTGGTTCATTATTTCATTAACTCATTCAGCCCGACGCCGTATTTCCCAAATTTTGGAGGCGTCATCTAATGACTATGCCGCACCAGTTGCTGGAGATCGGATGGATCGACCATGCCAATTAGTCAAGGGCAGTGCCAGATTAGCTTGGCGCCGACAGGCTAATCTGGCACTACCCTTAGTGAACGATCATGGTCTGTCCATCTCCTGCTGTAGTGCGTCAGGGCTGAATGGGTTAAACGCGAAGTAGTCTGTTGTGGAAGCCGTCCCCGTCAATATCCGATTCCAGCAAATTACCCCCCGTCCATAGATGGAGTTATGATTTTTAGCCAGTGCCCCGTAAAATAAGTTGTGCCGAAAGCCGTACATCATCGTCTCTTTCCATCGAGTGAAATATGCATGCTGTTCAGTCTTTGGGATTCATGAATCGCAAAATTAATCGTCGGCAAGTTCACCACTGAATGACGGTACCCCCTCCCGCAAATTCCCTCTTCCATGTGATAATTAGATCAAGCCTAGCTAGACCGGCCAGTCAGTCAGTGACACTGGCATCAGTGACGTCACGTTCGTCAGGCTAACGCTGAGGCACACACCGTGCACACTGACCGCTTATACGGCGACATCGCGCCGGGCACGCACACACACACCGGACCAGAAACACACCGGTAGGACACACACACACACACGCACACACACACACACACACACACACACACACACACACACACACACACACACACACACTTTTACTTGTAAATTATTCACACAAAGAAAACGGATAGATAATGAACTTTACTACGCAGCATTTCTTAGGACGGTGTTGTCAACGAGGCAATGAACTACACACCCTGCATGCATGCATCCGAAAAAAAAAAGCAATTTGTCAAAGTCAAATCGAAGAAAATTATACAAAACAGTCTCAATAAAATGCAAAATCATACGAATCCTCGACATTCTACATGTGCTGATAGAAAAACAAACGGCATCAACGACTGAACAAAATTTACAAAACTAGCCAAACACTAAAACTATGTGCTGGCCGTGTCTGTCTGCATGTTTTGACGAGCCCCACCTGTGGTCCAAATCTGATCACAGCCGGACCAGCACGCAAGTAAATGCCGGACGTCTTAATCGTCCATAATTTTCATAAATTTCATGACATCAGGTTTATCTATGGACGATTTAGCAGCAGCTGAAAACTAACAACTGTGGGTCGATACACCGAACAAGAATGCCGAAGCCTTTATGGATCACATGCATGACCGATCCACATAGTTAATCTGACCTTTGTAACCTTGACCTTTTCCAATTGGTCACTGAAATAAGCAAGTGTTCAAGTTTAAGTTTACGAAGGCGGACGGACGCACGACCACTGGCCCAGTACATAGACAATGACACTTTATAATTCTGAACTGTGATCAGTGTTAGAGAAATACATAGTGAAATGATAAACAACTTATATTTTAAAAAAATGTCGGATGTACAAGACAACCGAAACCAATCCTCAAGTGTTTGCCATCGATCAAACGTGAAGGGCACATGGAACACTGACTGTTTGGCACTTGACTCGGCGAATAAACAAGAGTCTCATTCAGTGACTTTAGCCATCGACTTTGGCCATATGCAGGATAAGGTCCACGACTCTGCTACTGTAGCCGAACTCGTTGTCATACCTGCAACATATTACACATTGTTATTTTTTCTTCTTCTCTCTGAACGGAATTGGTCTTCATATTTTGATCGATTGATATTAATGTTATCCATCCATCAAGCCATCCTTCCGTCCGCCCGTCCATACATCCTTCCGTCCGCCAGTCCATCCAACCTAACGAACAATAAAATTCATTCAATCGTTCGTTCATTCAATCGTTTATTTTTTTTTTTATTTTTTTTTGTGTGTGTGTGTTCGTTCATACAGCAATTTCTTTATTTTGTATATATGTTACCAACGACTGTACATTGTAAGACAAAGCACTCGGCCCGAATGTGCGAGGACGCGTTTTGGGAGTTATTTCCCTTATAAACATGTTGCGACGGGCTGACCGAGCAAAGCGAAGCATGGGGGAAACTCGCAAAGCAATTTCTTTCTCAAACGCAGCAAGCAAAGTTGTATCATTCTTCCGCTTTCCCAAGCGGAAGAAAAAAGGTAAGCTAATAACTTTTAGCACTTATTTTTGCATACACGTACGACTAGAAAATAACAGAATGGTGTACAGGATGAGTGGTCTATCTGAGAAGAAAAAAAACCAATTCGATTTTGAGATAGGGGTGCCGGGCGATACGCAAGCATAGGTCTCGCATGTGACAAAGGTACATGCGTGATATGTGAACGGATTACTTACTTACTTACGCCTGTCACCCCACCCAGGGTATAGGCCGTCGACGAGAGACCTCCAGCGACTCCTGTCCTGTGCTTCTCCTTCGATTTTACTCCAGGTGGTTCCCAGTCTCTTGACGTCTGCTTAGAGGTCTCGACGCCAGGTGTTTCTCGGCCTGCCTCTTTTTTTCCTCTTTCCCTGGGGGTTCCATGACAATGCCTGCCTAGTGATACTGGAAGCTGGCTTTCTCAGACTGTGACAAATCCATCCCCATCTTCTTCGCCCAATTTCATTCTCTGCTGTTATCTGCTCTGTTCTCTCCCAGTGTCTGACGTTCCTGATCTTCTCTGGCCAGTGGATTTTCAAAATTCTTCTAAGGCAACTGTTTATGAAGATCTGTACTCTGTTGACTGTGGTTTTTGTAAACCTCCAAGTCTCTGCTCCATTTAGGAGAACAGCTTTTACGTTGGAGTTGAAAATCCGGACTTTGGTGTGTTGTGACAGCTCTCTGGAACTCCACATTTTTTTTCAACTGGAGAAAAGCTGTTCTGGCTTTACCGATTCGTGCTCTGACATCTGCATCAGTGCCGCCTTTTTTTTGTCTATGATGCTCCCGAGATAGGTGAAGGACTCCACCTCCACCAACGGGGTGCCAGCAAACAAGACTGGTTCCCATGGTTGCGTTCAGCCTCATTGTCTTTATTTTCTGTTTGTGGATGGTGAGGCCCACTTGGGACGAGATGTCAGCAAGCCTCGTGGTCTTGTCCTGCATTTGTTGATGAGTGTGGGACAGTAAAGCCAAGTCGTCTGCAAAATCGAGGTCGTCAAGCTGTGTCCACAGTGTCCACTGTATTCCACTTAGTCTGTGCTCTGTGGTCCTCTTCATGACCCAGTCTATGGCCAGTAGGAAGAGGAACGGAGTCAGCAAACACCCCTGCCTGACACCGGTTCTGACATGGAGCTCCCTGGTGAACTGCCCTTCGTGAATCACGCGACATGTCATGCCATCGTAGCTGCTCTTGATCAGGCGGACGAGCTTTGTGGGTACACCGTAGTGTTGTAGGAGTTTCCACAGAGTCTCTCGGTCCACACTGTCAAATGCTTTCTCGTAATCCACAAAGTTGACGTACAGCGAGGAGCTCCACTCCAGAGACTGTTCCACGATGGTGCCGAGAGTGGCGATCTGGTCTGTACATGATCGGGTTTTTCTGAATCCTGCTTGCTGGTCTCTCAGCTGGGGGTCAACGGAGCTCTTCATTCTCTCCAGGATGATCCTGTTGAAGACCTTTCCTGGTACTGACAGCAAGGTGATTCCTCTGTAGTTGGAACACTTGCTGAGGTCGCCTTTCTTGGAAAGCTTGATTAGGTACCCCTCCTTCCAGTCAGCCGGCATCACCTCCTCTTCCCAGATCTTTCCAAACAGTGGGTACAGCATCTCTACTGTTGTCTCTAGGTCTGCTTTGAGAGACTCCGCTGGGATGCCATCTGGCCCTGCTGCTTTGCCGTTCTTCAAAAATGCCACTGCTCTTCTGATCTCTTCCCGGCTGGGTCTGTCACAGCTGATGGGTAGATCAGTCTCTGCTGGCTGGATGTCAGGGGGGTCGGGTGGGCTGGGTCTGTTCAGTAACTCTTCAAAATACTCAGCCCATCTGTCGAGTTGGTCTGCTCTGTCTGCAATAGGCTTGCCTTCTTTGTCCTTTACTGGTCTTTCTGTATGGCCATACTTGCCCGACAATCTTCTGGTAATGTCGTAGAGCTGTTTCATGTTGCCGCTGCCTGCTGCCTTTTCTGCCTCTGCTGCCAGTGTAGGCCCTCTTGTCTGCCCTGATACTCCTCTTCACCTCGCGGTTGGCTTCCGAGTATTCCTCCTGTGCCCTTGCTTTGGCTGCTCTCGTGCGACTGTTGTTGACAACTGCTTTCTTCTGCTTCCTCACTTCTATCTTCTTCAAGGTCTGTGCCGACAGCCAGTCCTTGTGATGGCGTTTCCTGAACCCTACAGTGTCTTTGCAGATTGAGTTCAGCGCCTCTCTAACTGCCGTCCACTGCTGCTCTGTTGTGACCGCCTCCTCTTCATTTACTAGCTCCTGTAACGCTTGAAACAGGTTGGACAGCACCAGTTTGAACGCTTCTCTCAATCCAGTCTCTCTCAGGAGGCCTACATTATAGCGCTGTCTTCTTCTTGTCTCTGTGCGGCTTTTCTTTAACTTGAGCTTTATTCTTAAGGTAAGCACATGGTGGTCTGAGGCGACATCTGCTCCCCTCCTCACTCGAACATCTTGAAGGGATCTTCTAAATTTCTTGTTAATGCAGATATGGTCTATTTGGTTCTCTGTAGTATGGTCAGGTGAGACCCAAGTTGCTTTGTGTATTCTTCTGTGTGGGAAGATGCTGCCTCCAATGACAAGTCTGTTTAGAGCACAAAAGTCTACAAACCTCTCCCCGTTCTCACTCATCTCCCCTAGTCCCTGTCTCCCCATCACCTCTTCGTATCCGGTGTTGTCCTCCCCTATTTTGGCATTAAAATCGCCAAAGACGATGGTGATGTCTCGCTCCGCACATTTGTCCACAGCACTCTGGAGTCGGTCGTAGAACTCTTGTTTCTCTTCCTCGTCACTGTCATTAGTGGGCGCATAACACTGGAAGACGTTCAGCTTGATCTTTTTCTTGGTTCTAAAGGCTGCTGTGATAATTCTTGGCCCAAGAGATTCCCAGCCCATCAGCGCTCTCTGTGCCACTGGTAACAGCATGAATGCTACTCCTTCTGCATGGGGGGGGGGGGGGGGGGGGGGCATTCTCCTCTTCATTCTTCATGACCTGAATACAGAATCATCTCCCCACTTAACAGCCTTTTCTGGCCACAATGCGTGCATCTGGCTTCACCGATACCTAGCAGGGAAATGTACTTTTGCATTTCCGCTGCTATCTGGGCGGCCTTGCCGCTCTGGTACATGTTCTTGACATTCCATGTGCCCATGGTTGTGTCCCTGGATAGAGAGAGGCGGCTCGGTCCTGTGACTTCCAGCTTTCACCACAGGACGTCATAAATCTTCTGGTAGAAGAACCTTCCTCCTCCAGGAAAGGAATTGCTGTTTGTCTTTTCGTCGGCGTTTTTGTAGCTATTTCCTTATTTGCAGGGTGGGGAAGCTACCCCCACGCCCAACCCCCTTAATAGGAGGACCAGGGGTTTTCTGTCGGGGTCACCTTCCCTTAGACCATGTTGGTTCACGGCACCTTATTTCATTCGGTGCACCCCTCTCGCGAGGGAGCCCCTATCCACCACCCAGGGGATGCGCCTCAACGTCATATGGTCCCAGCGCGAGGATGTGAACGGATAGTTGTTAAAAAAAATTTAAATTATCTTTGGGTTTAAATCTGGGAATTTCTCCGTTCGGTTCTTCTCTGCATTTGACAGCAGTCACCTTTTAGTTTAAAGTGGAAAACTGGTCTGCCTGCAGTTAGATCCTAGCTCTCCACGAATTCCAAGAAATGTTATCATTTCGAAAGTGTAGATCCAAAGAAATTATACGTTCTTAGTATTTTCTTTCAAATGTAGAAGTGATCCATCTGTACATAGAATAGTTCTTTTCTCCACTAATGTTGGATTAACGCAATATAGATCTAATCATTTGTGCCGCTTGTGATAATATGAATTGCGGAGGTTAAACATGGACATCGCCGCGCTCAGCGAAGTACGCCTTCCGGACGAAGGCAGCCTCCAAGAACTTGGTGCTGGGTACACCCTCTACTGGTCAGGCAGGCCTGCATCAGAAAGACGGCTTTCAGGCGTGGGTTTCATGGTCAAGACATCCATTGCGACTAAGCTGGAAAACCTACCAACGGGCCACTCAGACCGCATCATGTCCATGCGCCTCCCACTGAGACACCAGCAGCACGTCACCCTTCTCAGTGTGTACTCCCCAACCCTCCTGGCAGAGCCTGCTGAAAAGGACAAGTTTTACACTGACCTGCGCAGCCTCCTACAGAGTACCCCTGCAGACGACAAAGTCATCATCCTTGGCGACTTCAACGCCAGAGTGGGCCAGGACTCTGAAGCCTGGAAAGGAGTCCTCGGCAAGCATGGCGTGGGGAACTGCAATGACAATGGCCGCCTACTGTTGGAGTTCTGTGCGGAGCAGCAACTGGTCATCACCAACACTACTTTTCAGCAAAAGGACAGTCGAAAGACCACCTGGATGCATCCTCGCTCCAAACACTGGCACCTTATCGACTATGTCCTAGTGCGTCAGAGGGACCGCAGTGACGTCCTCCTCACCAGAGTGATGCCCAGCGCAGAGTGCCACACTGACCACCGCCTTGTCCGCTGCAAACTCAGGCTCCACTTCAAGCCAAAACCCAAGAAATGGGGGCCCCCCCAAGAAAAAGCTTGATGTTGCCAGCCTTCAGCGTGACGATGTGAAAGCTGCCTTTCAGACAGATTTACAGCGCAGGCTCAAAGACACAGCGGACCCAGTAGACTCCTCCCCTGAAACACTTTGGGAACAACTGAAAACTGCTATTGCAAAATCCTCTGCAGAAGTCTTGGGTTTCGCCAGAAAGAAGAACAAAGACTGGTTTGACGAAAACAATGTAGAGATCCAGGAACACCTAGCAAAAAAAAAGAGCCGCCCATCAGGCCCACCTAGCCCAGCCTTCCTGCCCTGTGAAGAAGTCTGCCTTCCGCCTCGTCTGCAGCAGTCTCCAGCGCAAGCTCAGAGATCTCCAGAATGAGTGGTGGACCAGACTTGCACAGAGGACCCAGCTTTGTGCTGACAATGGTGACTACAGGGGCTTCTACGAAGCACTGAAAGCAGTGTATGGCCCCAGGCACCTGGTACAAAGTCCCCTGCGAAGCGCGAATGGCCAGGCACTCCTCACAGATAATACCTCCATCTTGAACCGCTGGTCGGAATACTTTCAGAGCCTCTTCAGCGCTGAGCGCACTGTTCAAGAAGCAGTCGTCCTACAAATCCCACACCTCCCAGTAAAGGTTGAGTTGGACGAACCGCCCACCGCTGAAGAGACCCTCACAGCCACCCACCAGCTCAAGAGTGGCAAAGCAGCAGGCATCGATGGAATACCACCAGAGATCTGGAAACATGGAGGCACAGCACTGCACAACAAGCTCCATGACCTCTTTCTCTGCTGCTGGGAGGAAGGAACACTACCAAAAGATCTCCGTGATGCAGTCGTTATCACCCTGTACAAGAACAAAGGCGAGAAGTCTGACTGTTCCAACTATCGGGGAATTACCCTGCTGTCCATTGCTGGGAAAATCCTTGCAAGGCTGCTCCTGAATCGGCTGGTACCTGCCATCGCTGAAGACCAACTCCCAGAGGGCCAGTGTGGCTTCAGAGCAAACAGGAGCACCACCGATATGGTCTTTGTGCTGAGACAGCTACAGGAGAAGTGCCGCGAGCAGAACAAAGGGCTGTACGTAACATTTGTCGACCTAACAAAAGCGTTCGACACTGTGAGCAGGCAAGGCATGTGGCAGATCCTGGAGCGACTTGGCTGTCCCCCAAAGTTCCTCAACATGATTGTCCAGCTACACGAGGACCAGCAAGGCCAGGTCAGACTCAACAATGACCTCTCGGAACCATTCCCTATTCTCAACGGCGTAAAGCAGGGCTGCGTGCTGGCACCGACCCTCTTCACCATTTTTTTTAGCATGATGTTGAAGCAGGCCACAGTGGACCTCGATGATGACGATGCAGTGTACATCAGGTATCGTCTCGATGGCAGCCTGTTCAACCTCAGACGACTGCAGGCCCACACGAAAACCCTAGACCAACTGATTCGTGAGCTGCTTTTTGCTGATGATGCTGCCCTCGTTGCACACACAGAGAGAGCCCTGCAGCGCATCACGTCTTGCTTCGCAGATGCTGCCCAGCTCTTTGGACTCGAGGTCAGTCTGAAAAAGACAGAGGTCCTCCATCAGCCGGCACCCAAGACAGTGTATCGCCCTCCTCACATCACCATTGGCGAGTCTGAACTAAAGTCAGTGCACCAGTTTACTTACCTTGGCTGCATTATCACGTCGGACGCCAAGCTGGACAAGGAGCTTGACAGCAGGCTGGCAAAAGCGAACAGCGCTTTCGGGCGACTTTTCAAGCGGGTGTGGCACAATCAACAGCTGAAAACAGGCACCAAGATCAGCGTGTACAGAGCTGTGGTCCTCACCACCCTGCTGTATGGTTCCGAGTCTTGGGCCCTCTACCGCAGCCAACTACGACTCCTCGAACGCTTCCACCAGCGCTGCCTGCGTACCATCCTGGGCATTCACTGGAGTGACTATGTCACCAACGTCGAGGTCCTTGAACAGGCTGAAACTGTGAGCATCGAGGCTTTGCTGCTGCGGACACAGCTCCGCTGGGCGGGGCATGTCTCCAGGATGGAGGATCATCGCCTACCAAAGATCACCCTGTTCGGCGAGCTTGCTACTGGACACCGTGACAGAGGGGCACCAAAGAAGAGATACAAAGACTGTCTCAAGAAGTCACTTAGTGCCTGCCAAATCGACCACCACCAGTGGTCTTCGCTTGCTGCGGACCGTGACACCTGGCGCTCCACCATTTACAAGGCAGCTGTCTCCTTTGAGGACTCTCACAGAGCTAGCCTTAAGGACAAGCGGCTCAGGAGAAAAAACAGAGATGCCGCAGCTCAGAACCCTGGCCATACCTTCCCCTGCAGCCACTGCGGTCGAACCTGCCTGTCTCGGATTGGCCTCCGCAGCCACGAACAAGCCTGCAGACGTCGTGGGCAACTCCTATAAAATCTTCGTTCGCGAAGTCAAGCCAAGAAAAAAAAAATTAAAAAAAATGCACAGCTAATATTACTTTAGAGGGGGCGGGGGGGGGGGGGGGGGGGGGGCGGGGTGAACGTTGCAACCTGAACTGTTCTCAAGAACTAGGACTACATATTAAAGCGTTTAGGTGATGTTTTAATACTTCAGTTTCATTCAGTGTTTGTTATTTTCACAAAAGATGTCAGAAATAAGTGCAAAACACTTGATGGGAAGATTTGTTGAGACTGCCACCTGCAGAGCTGCATTCACGGGCCTACAGGTTATGCAGTGTCCATTTTGAAGACAGCCAGTTTACGTGTGTCACGGAAAGGCACAGTGTGTTGTGGGATGTTGTGCCAACTTCGTTTTCTATGCCCAGCCCACCCCCAAAAGTGACGGCAAAGAGACAGCCACCCAGGAAGAGGCATCCTGCTACACGTGTCACTTCAGCCAGGTAATTTACATAAATAAATAAATTGTTAATATAATACGTAAACGTAAAACTCTCAAATATGTAAGTTTACTTTCCTACAAAACAAAACAAACAAAGAACAACAACAGAACAAGAGATGACAGTTGTTTTCAGAACTGTAATCTTAACCCTTTGCGTGTCGGTAGCGGTTTTAGCCGCGATGTTTCCTGTAGGAATCATCGCGACTAAAACCGCTACCGACATGCAAAGGGTTAAAACTGTTTATCATTAAATTCAGTTGGACATGCAGAATTTACATTTCTATGATTTTTCGATGACCTGTTTGTTTTGTCTTGGTGTGTGTGTGTGTGTGTGTGTGTGTGTGTGTGTGTGTGTGTGTGTGTGTGTGTGTGTGTGTGTGTGTGTGTGTGTGTGCGTGCGCGCGCGTGTGTGTAAGTTAGTTACATAAAATAGAAACTGATTATTTTGAGTTATTGATTTGAGTAAAGGTGTGGTGGTTTATCAGTATGTCATAACATGATTTGATGCATGGTCGCTTTTATGTGTGCAGAGAAGGCCAGTGGAGAAACCAACACTGATGTGGGGGAGGGGGGGGGGGGGAGCAGCAGCAAACAGGGGGCGGGGGCTACGGGGGTTCCCCTCCCCCTTCTCCAGGCGTGAAATTCTTTACCGGCAATGCTATAACAAAGTTCCTTTTTGTTTCCCAGGGTCACCCTGATCCCTGTTTGTTATTTCGGCGAGAGGTGAGAGTCGCACTCCTCTCTCTGTTGTCCGATTTTTTGGCCGCTGGTAGTAAGGTCTAGTCGGGAGGTCTTTTGCATCAGATCGAATGACCCAAACAATAAATTGGAACCCCCCCCCCCCCCACTCATCCCTCCAGGTAACTGATCCGCCTCTCACAAGAGGTGGTCAAACCAGCAATTTACAAGAAAGCAGGCTTTCAAGAGGAATATGAAATCTGGGCGCAACAGACTGTAGCACCAGAAGGAATATAAGACGCAAGAGAAAGACAATTACAAAAAGTAAAAGAAAAAAGACATTAACACCGAAAGAAGGATGAACAGTAAAGAATTTTGTTTCATTTGAAAAGCCCAAACCAGTTCCTAGTCATATTTTTGAGAAGTAAATTGCTCTTCAAACATACAGTTCCTCTCTCTCTCTCTCTCTCTCTGTATGTGTGTTTGTGTTTGTGTGTGTGTGTGTGTGTGTGTGTTTTGGGGAAGGAGGGAGGGGGATTTGGTGATATGATTGGTGATGTTTGTTCTATCAGTTTACTGGTAATAACGTTCATCTGTAACTGATGGTATCGTCTGTCGTCTGCTGTAAGTCGTTATCAACAATCAAGTCAGTTGACATACTATTTCATGGATGATGCATAATTCTGTCTTAAATTTGCATGCATTTATATACGTTGGGTTGAGGAGGAGGAGGGAAAAGAACAATCATTGGTGATAATTTCTCATTAATCTTCTTGTGCATGCACTGTTTACAGTTCCTGGGGTTGTAAGCACATGGGGGGTAATATGACTTGTACGTATAATCACTGTTTGGCTTTGTTGATAGATTGGTGGTAATACCTATTGCAAGTTAAAAATATATGAATACTGACCAGAGTAACTGATCATGTGATATTGTAAAAAAACAAAAAAACAAAAAAACAAAACCCCCCCCAAAAAACCTAGTGTTTCTGTAATTTTTTTAAATGCAAAGTTGGTGGTTTGTTTGTTTGTGTGTGTGTGTGTGTGTGTGTGTGTGTGTGTGTGTGTGTGTGTGTGTGTGTGTGTGCGCGCGCGCGCGCACGCATGCTATACATCAACCTATTCTTAAAGCAACAAGAAAGTGCCTGATTTATTGATATATCTTGTTTTTCTCTTACACATGTTAATTTACTAATTTTCACAAAGAAAATCTTTAAATTAAAGAAAGCAAAATTCAGAGAAAAATATCTTAGAATCAAAGCTCTTATAAAACAAGAAAGGCAAAGCCATTATGGCTCACGTGTATGACCGATTTACATATGTGTGACCATTGTGACAAGGGCTGGCTTTTTCAGCAGCAAAATCCATGTTTTCTGAAAATGTAAGCATTTTTCACACACCTGTCAACCTCCCGTGACCCTTGGCCTTTGTGATGAATCGACTAAATTAGTATGCCTAGGAAGGTCTTATCATCAGCTATCTTTTCACCAAATTTGGCTGAAAATTTTGCAAAAAATAAAAATCAGCAGTTTACACAATTTGCCAGCCTCTTGTGACCCTTGACCTTTCACAGGGGTCATCTAAATTAGTATGCATAGATAGGTCTTACCATCAGGCAGGAATCTCTGTACCAAATTTGGGTTTTAGGTTGTGAATAGTATTTGAGAAAAAACATCTTTTGTCAAAATATGGCTATTTTAGACCTATTTACTGAGCTCTCGTGACCCTTGACCTTTCCGAGGGATCAACCAAATAAGTGTGCATAGCAAGGTCTTCCCATCAGGTATCTCTGTAGCAAGTTTGGGTTTAAAGTTGTGAATTGTATTTAAGAAAAACATCTTTTGTCAAAATATGGCCATTTCAGACCTATTTCCTGAGCCCTTCGTGACCCTTGACCTTTCAAAGGGGTCATCCAAATTAGTATGCATAGATAGATCTTACCATCAGGTATCTCTGTACCAATTGTGGGTTTGAAGTTGTGAATAGTATTTGAGAAAAAACATCTTTTGTCAAAATATGGCTGTTTTTCACCTATTTCCTGAGCTCTTGTGACCCTTAACCCTTCGAGGGATCAACCAAATTAGTATGTATAGAAAGGTCTTACCATTAGGTATCTTTGTACCAAGTTTGGGTTTGAAGTGTTGAATAGTATTCGTGAAAAAATAAATTATGTCAAAATATGGCTATTTTTTTTACCCATTTCCTGATCCCCTTTGACCTTGACCTTTGTGAGAGGTCACTCAAATTGGTATGTTTAGAAAGGTCTTACCACAAAGTATCCTTGGGCCAAGTGTGAAGAATGTGGCTTGAATAGTCTCCGAGAAAATGTCAACGTTAAAGTTTACCACGGACGACGGACGGACGACCACTGGCCCAAAACATACTCACTTTTGCTTCGCACGTGAGCCAAAAATCGGCATTTTACACACATTTGTCAGCCTCTTGTGACCCTTGACCGTTCTAAGGGTCATCCAAATTAGTATGCATAGATATGTCTTACCATCACGTATCTCCGTATCAAATTTGGGTTTGACGTTGTGAATAGTATTTGAGAAAAAACATCTTTTGTCAAAATATGGTTATTTTTCACCTATTTCCTGAGATCTCTTGACCCTTGACCTTTCTGAGGGATCAACCAAATTAGTGTGCATAGAAAGGTCTTCCCATCAGGTATCTCTGTAGCAAGTTGGGGTTTAAAGTTGTGAATAGTATTTGAGAAAAAAACGTCTTTTGTCGAAATATGGCTATTTCGGACCTATTTCCTGAGCCCTTCGTGACCCTTGACCTTTTCCGAGAAGTAATCCAAATTAAAATGCATAAATAGGTCTCTGTACCAAGTTTGGGTTTGAAGTTGTGAATAGTATTTGAGAAAAAAACATCTTTTGTCAAAATATGGCTATTTTTCACCTATTTCCTGAGTTCTTGTGACCCTTGACCTTTCCGAGGAATCAACCAAATTAGTATGCATAGAAGGGTCTTACCATCAGGTATCTTTGTACCAAGTTTGGGTTTGAAGTTGTGAATAGTATTTGAGAAAAAATAATTTATATGTCAAAATATAGCTAATTTTGACATTTCCCGATTCCCTGTGACCTTGACCTTTGTGAGAGGTCACTCAAACTGGTATGTTTAGAAAGGTCTTGCCACAAAGTATCCTTGGGCCAAGTTTGAAGAATGTGGCTTGAATAGTCTCCGAGAAAATGCCAACGTTAAAGTTTACCACGGACGGCGACGGACGGACGACCACTGGCCCAAATCATACTCACTTTTGCTTCGCACATAAGCCAATAATAAGTATTCTGTATGAGCATGTGCACTTACCACGAGACGAGCTTGACAAACTTGTCACTGAGTTGAATGCCGGCCTTGGCGTCAAAGATGCTGCTGTGTGTGTCCCCTGTAAAATCTGTGGACACCACTTCATCTTCCGTGTAGCCCAGGATCCCCTTCATGGGGCCATTGGCCGCATCCTTCATCGCTTTCTTGATGTCGTCGTAGGACGCCTGAAATGATTTTACAGTTTGAGTCAGCGTCTCTCAGACTTTCATTGATTGATTGTTTGATTCATTCATTCAGTTTCATTCTTACATTCATTCGTTCCTTTCTTCGTTTATCATTCGTGATTCTCCGCACTTACTGCATTTTTGAGCTTAGCTGTCAAGTCCACAACTGATACATCGGGTGTCGGTACACGGAATGCCATTCCCGTTAGTTTTCTGGTGGAGAAAAACAAAATCAAACTGAATAACAAAAACCCAAGATTGGATGGGTGCGTGGACGGACGGACGGATGGATGGACATTCAGAAATGCCGATGCATGTGCGGACCGACGAATTTGTGAAATGACAGAGCGACATTTCAAATGCATTTTTTTAATAATATGACGATAAACAGTTGCCTTATGTCACTGAATTTGCTTACCCATTGAGGTCTGGGATGACCTTGCCCACCGCTTTGGCAGCCCCAGTGGATGATGGGATAATGTTTTGGAATGCTCCTCTGCCGCCACGCCAATCCTGTCACCCGGCATAAAACTCAAATCGCTTAGCATATGACACAGTGCTACCAAAGACCACGTTAACTCATTCGCGGCCAGCCGCATCCGGATGCGCGGCTTATGCGGCGCATCGGGATGCAGCTGGCAGCTAATGAGTTAAATGTGTGTTGGTGATTCATTCATTTTGGACTTCGCAGATTTTTGCTGTAGGGTATAAAATTAGAAATCCGCACAGCAACACTACAAAAAAATGAAAATACATGTACCCTTATTTGCAAGGTCCAATACAGAAAACGGGGACACCAGTAATGTCCGAGATTCTGTTGGTGGGGGCAAACAGCTCAAATACAACACAATTTATTAATATTTCGGGTACGTACCCATCCACCACCCTTTTTTTAAAAAAAAAAATACACAAACAAACAAGTATACAATTTAGTCGCTATTTATGTTGTCAGCAAAGAAGCTGAGTGGCCACTCTGCCATTTCGCTGACAAGAAATAACCCATTGCATCCTGAGGCTGATTTTGTAAAACTTGCTTATTGTCCTAGGAAGGCTGCATTACTGATTAGGAGATCTAGATCAGCTGTTCTAGTTCAAGGGTGGTGCCAGCGTAGCTTGGCGCCTATGGCGCCAATCTTTGCTGGCACCACCCTTGAACTATCAGTCAAATGTATTTAAAGCTGTGGTTGTATCTGGATGAAAAGGGTTAAACAGCGCGGATTGGATTGTATACTTGTTTGTTTGTCTATTCTGAAAAAAATGGTACTTCAGATTCCGTTCTGAAAACTTAAAATTATTGCCCCATGCCAAACTGACCAGGGAACCTTTTCTTTTGTTTTGAGACACATATAAAATTGCATTTCCCATATTCCCCGCAGTCACTCGACGTTTCATACGCAGCTGCACCCTTCCTCACTCACACACTCAGTTAGTCCCACGCTGAGGCAGATTCAACCGGCTGTGGACAAAACGCAGAGGGGAGAAGCATTCGCTCTGGGTCACAAAAACAACGGATGCAAAAGATATGAAGCAGACGACAGTCAACTACCCGAAATATTAATACATTGTGTTGCAACTGTCTTTGCTAAGCGTGTCTCTTTCTGTTAGGTTCTTCTCTGCATTTTACACGCTACACCTTTTGGGTTTGGATTTTAACCCTTTTATTATTCGGAATACACCAGTGTGTGAGGTAAGTTTGACTTAAATAGTTCAAGTGTAGTGCCAGAATAGCTTGGCGCCTCTAGGCGCCAAGCTATTCTGGCACCACCCTTGAACTAAAGCCATTGGTCTATATCGTTATCTGTAAGTACTATAATGTAGCTTGCATATGGCAGTGTACAAATTTGAAGCTTTTAGCCTCAGTATGATATGGGTTAAAATTAAAGTTGCCTTTATCTAGGGAACTTTTCACAATCCCTGTAAGTACGTTCAATACTGACAACAGAGGGTGCTACTGCATCTTTCAATTGAGCAGCGGGATAAACTATTCATACGAAGGAGAGGACTACAGCAGAATAGTCCTTCGTTTTACGACATTCAAAGTCCATAATTAAACTGAAGTTTAAGATAGTCTGTTTGCGCAATATTATCAGTTGTAAAACTCACCAAGAACTTGCATAAAGCCGGAAGGCACTGTGAACCATTAACCCTTTTTTTTGGCCCTGTTTTTTAAAGTGCCTTCGTAACTGCAGAGAAACTAAACTAAACCCATTTCCCCTCTATTGCATGTATTGTTAAGAGGTCCTTCTGCAGTGTTCTATACTAATACACCATCAGAAGAAAATTTTGGATTTGGGTCTATGGGTTTTGGCGTGAAATTTGAACTATATTCTTTTCTAGGCATGTCACAGTACTCACCTTGCTAGAAGGCCCGTCCACCGTTTTCTGCGTAGCTGTGACGGCATGCACAGTCGTCATCAGCGCTTCCTCGATACCGAATTTCTCGTGCACGACTTTGGCGATGGGCGCTAGGCAGTTGGTGGTGCATGAGGCGTTGCTGACTACAGTCAAGTCCTTAGTGTATTTTTCATGGTTCACCCCCATCACGAACATGGGCGCATCCGCGGACGGGGCTGAGATGATCACTTTCTTGGCTCCTCCTTTCAGGTGGGCCTGCAATGACACGTTGAACACAGTTCGGTGCTGATCGATTCACCCTGTGGCTGTCGGTAGCGCTTTTTGTCACAATGATTCCTGCAGCTACCGACAGTCAGCGGGCTATTAAATGGCCAGGCACTAGGACAGATTTAACGCGCCATGGGCGCATTTCCCGAATTTTGGAAGAGTTACTTAACGACTATGTACCACACTTGCAGGAGCTGGATTATTTGACCATGGTGATTCAAGGGTAGTGCCAGATTAGCTTGGCGCCTGAAGGCGTCAAGCTAATCTGGCACTACCCTTGAATTATCATGGTCAATCCATAGTCAGTTCAACATCTTAGCTGTCCTAAGAACATGGATACCGCCCAAGTGGTGTCAGCAAGAGGCATAGATCCTCATCAGCCCCCCCGCAAACTGCGGGGTCTCATGAGGATCTATCTCTCTTGCAGATGGGTGTGTTCAGATTTTCTCGGCACTGAACGGATTAAGCCTATAACTCGCAAAAATGACGGAGACAGTGCCTGACGCACACGGCGCATACGCGACAAAAAAAGTCTCGAATGAGTTACCATGAAGTACCACCTTTCAACTATCCTAGTGTGATAGGTGACACCAATTCCCACGTTAACCCTTGTGTGTGATATAACACCAGTGTGTGAAATAAGTTTGACTAAAATAGTTCAAGGGTAGTGCCAGAATAGCTTGGCGCCTCTAGGCGCCAAGCTATTCTGGCACCACCCTTGAACTAAAACCATTGGTCTATATCCTTATCTGTAAGTACTATAATATAGCTTGCATATGGCAGGGTACAAATTTGAAGCTTTTAGCCTCAGTATGATATGGGTTAACACTGAGTCACGCACCACTGGCAGTGGTTGCCTCTACTGTGATGCCGGGGAGTCTCCAATGGATCAGTGGTTGCCTCTACTGTGATGCCGGGGAGTCTCCAATGGATCAGGCGGGGATACAAACGGGTTGTCTCCCTTGGGACAACCGTGGATTTAGTCAGGTGGTCAGTGCTGTGTGATAGGCTGACATGCATTGTCTCTCAACACGTTTCAGTTTTCCTTTGGGATTGGTTAGTTTGGGTTTAACGTCCAGAGCACCGAGGTGATCATGGACGGCCCTGACGGGCGGGTTATGGGGGACAGGGAAATCTATTGTCTATGGAGTACGACCTGAACACTGATCAACTCAGGCACACTCCAACTGGACCACTTTGATTTACCAGGATCTTTCAACGGACATGCTGTTGAACAAATCCGTTTCCCCCCCTGGATTGTGAGTCCATCTACCGGGGCCGGGACGGGATTCGAACCCACGACCCGGCGATTCCCTTCGCTCTCCTACTCCGACGTTTAACCGCCTGAGCTATTTCGGACGAGTCTCCTGTTCCCTTTGGGATGGCGACTGAAACTGCCACTTTATTGGGTCAGTAACTTGGCCGGACTCTCAACTGTTTGTTTGCACACTGGCTCTAATGAGTCAAACCACTGTGCTGATGATTTGGCGGTCCGCCAAGTTTACACCGGCTAACGGGAAACGGAATACGAGACGGCGGAACCAAGCTGCATTGTCTATCATGGCTGATAATCTTGTAGCAGTGTACTTAAGTGCCGGTATGGGTTTAACTCATTTGAGACGTGCCGCCTCCGGACACACGGCTTATGCCGCTTATCCGGAGGCGGCACGACTCCAAACGAGTTAATAACTTACGCCGGCCTTGTCGATAGTAGTGAAGACACCAGTTGATTCCACCACGTACTTCGCTCCTTCCTGGCCCCACGGGATGGCTGCGGGGTCTTTCCTGAAACACCAATCAAACTTATGGCGCAGCCAAAGCGAACATCACAAGCTGACATGAATCGACGTCAGCTGACGTCAGTGGTGTAGCGGTGAAAACGGTTAAACCTTTGATTCAGTGTTGGTAGCGCTTTTTGTCGCGATGATTCATGCAGGAATCATCGCGACAAAAACGCTACCGACAGCCAAGCAATCCTGTGCAAATGTATGCTTCATGCTCAACACATATACGCTACGGCAGACGATTTTGACACTACCTTTCAGTTATCATGGCCGACCTGGCTCCTGAACTGTTATGCATCTTCAAGTGGATAACTCCCAGATTGGGGAATAGCGGCTGAGCGACTTATTTCTGCCCTGTGAAGTGAAGGCAAAAGACAGTCCCTCGTGTGAAAAGCGAGATTTTCATTGTATTGCATTGCATTTGCTTCACAGGCCAGATTTTGTCTGTCTCAGTTCTGAGACATAATAAATATCCCCATACTTAGAGTCCTGTAAGAAAAGAACTTACTCGTTGTAGACAGAAATGGACTTGCCATTCACGACCAACTTGTTGCCATTTTTCTCTACATTGCCCTTAAACCTGCCGTGGGTAGAGTCATATTTGAACATGTACACCTGTAAAAACGTAAAACACAACATAAATGTTAGTAGAACTGGAGCCATATTGTACATAAACACGTTTACAAGGAATCAAACTTGGCTGAGATGGGTCAAACAATCAAAAATGAAAACTAGTAATGTGTGTAAGACTTGCGTCTATGTCACGTGTCGTGTCACGTCATCTGGCTGCATGTGTTTTGGCCGGCAGAAAATCTTTCGACACCCCCCCCCCACCACCACCCTCCCTCACAATACACATATGGAGCCCTCCCCTCAAAAAAACCAACCAACCAAACAAACAAAGAAAATACCACACCAAACAACAAAACAAACGAAAACAACAACAACAAACAAACAACCAAACAAAAACCAAGAATGAAATGACCGATCAACATACTTAATTAAACTTTTGTGACTTTGACCTTTCCGACAGGTCAGACGTTTTCTCAAAATTTACGCATATTTCACATTTACGTCAACCCCCATGACACCTTTGACCTTTGTGAGCAGTGAACCAAATTAGTGTGCACAGAAATGTCTTATCATCAGCAACCTTTCTGATACATTTGGTTGAAAAGTTTGCAAAATTCCAGGAAACAACTAAAATTCTACCAAATGATAGACATCATTTGCTGATCTCTTATGACCTTGACCTTTCCAAAGGTCGTCCGAATTAGCATGCATAGAAAGGTCTTACCATCAGGTATCTCTGTGCCAAGTCTGGGTTTAAAGTTGTAAATAGTATTAGAAAAAAACATACCTTTTGTGACCCTTCTAGCCTTTCGGAGGGGTCAACCAAATTAGTATGCATAGAAAGGTCTTACCAAAAGGTATGTTGTACCAAGTTTGGGTTTGCAGTTGTGAATAGCATTTGAGAAAATATACATTTTGCCAAAATATGGCTTTTTAAAAAAAAAAACCTATTTCGTGATTCATTGTGACATTGACCTTTGAGAGAGGTCACCCAAATTGGTATATTTCGGAAAGTCTTGCCACAAAATATCTTTGGGCCAAGTTTGAAGACTGTGGATTGAATAGTCTACGAGTAAATGCCAACGTTAAAGTTTACCACGGATGACGGCGGACGGACGACGGCGGACGAACGACCACTGGCCCAAAACATACTCACGGCTTTTGCTTCGCACGTGAGTCAAAGAAAAATCAGGAGGAAACTAATCCACTCCTGCGTGTTCCTTGCTATGGAGGAATGGGTCGGGGGGGGGGGGGGGTGGCGGGGAGGTGGGGGGCGGGGGGGGGGGGGTGGCAGACAAACAATGGGTATTCCGCCAGCACAAGTAGGGTCTATCTTAGCACCAACATAAACAAAGGTCCTCGGGCCCACGACGGCCGCAGTGGACACGCGCACAACTGTGCACGGTCCCACTGCGGCTGTGGTGGGCCCGAATACTACTGGGGTGCGCAGAACCAACTGGAGCACGGTTGCAGAGGAAACACATATGGCCAAAACAGAATCCTGCCAGGGTTGACGGCTTCGTACAAATCAAAACCTCGAGAAATGAGGAATTTTCACAATGTTCATCTAGTGATTATAAGTTTCTGCCGTTCCACTACCATGCCTAAAGGAGCTGATGGGTTTTATACGGTAATTCGTGGTAGACGTGTTTCTCGACTGTCGTAAAACAAGAATTGGTAGTGGTGTTTATTTTATTTTATACTGCGGTCAAGAAAATGCGTGTTACTAGATTTGTAGGAGCTGCTGGTGCATACCATGTAATCTACATCGATAAAGGGATCGTTGATGGCCGTGACCTGAACATCGTTCCTGTCCAGGGCCGCACGCATCACTAGTCGCCCGATGCGACCAAACCTGACATGAAAATCAATCAAACATTCGATCGATCAATCAATCGATCAATCAAGCAATCACATGCGACCAGGCATAAATAAAATCAATCAATTCATTCACCCAGCTAACGAAGGTTAACTCATTCGCGGCCAGCCGCATCCGGATGCGCGGATAAGCCGTGCATCCGGATGAGGCTGGCCGCGAATGAGTTAAAGCAAGACAAAATAAGAAAGGACATTAATTTTTTATCACAAGCAATGTGAAATAATGAAATACATTTTCAGTGCAGTATCCAGCCACATGAAAATCTAGATCAGCTCAAATAAGGGATGTTAGCTTTGCTTAGCACAATAACCCTTATATAAGTGACCAAGGATACTTCAGTCTACTAGTGCCAGATTAGTTTGGCGTTTTACAATCCTGCCCCTGTTTTCTAGCAGTAGCACTTCTCTAGCAGTAGCAAGAAGCTAAAATTCACGCTACTGTAAATATTTTTAACGATGGACGATGATTAATTTATTATATATAAATTGAAACGTAAATGTGTACAAACCCGTTGATTCCTATTTGGACCATATCGCTGTTCTGAAACACGCACGCACGCACGCACGCACGCACACACACACACACACACACACCACGTTTTTATATTTAACTCATTCAGCCCGGCACAAATATTGGAGGCGTCATCTAACGACTATGCAACTTTTGCAGGTGATGGATCGACCATCTCCTGCTGTAGTGCGTCAGGGCTGAATGAGTTAACGTTTACTTTTACTTTACTGATTATGTATAAATTTCCCATTCCATAATTTTGGATCCCAAGCTTGGAACCGCCTAAATCTCGGAGAGAGTGATACGTGTGTCACCGTTTCCAAGGTCGCGACGGCTCATATTCAACGCCACAGCACAAGCATGTAGAATTCGTTCGATCTAAGATGGCGTACAGGTTTGTCAAGGCCACGTTATTCGAACTGTTTTTACACATGGTGACTCAAAATCTACAGCCCCTTTCTTTCTTTCCCTCGACGTAGACAGAACCTTTTAAGCTGTGATGTGAATGACAGCATCCTCAATGTCGGCATCCTCAATGTGATTCTCATACGAATGAAAGTCGTTAAAACTTTTATAAGGATTCGTTGACGCGACTTTCGCGCCTCTCTTTTTCCTTTGGTTTTCATCTAGTTCATAAAATATTGGTAAAATAATGATACAGTTGAAATATTCCATATATCTGTGCTAAAAATGATTTGAAAATCGGTGTATTTGACATACTTACTGACCTTTCCTCCTTTGCCAGACGTCAGTAGACAACCGCAGACTCCTGTCGATAAATATTACATTACGTATCAAATGACGCATGCAATTTGAGTGCCCCTGAGGGAAATAATCCAAAAGGGAAACAATCAAAAACAGACGCCATCGTCGAAGTACATCGAAATTATGAAATAAAGAATTTATGTCACTGCTCTATTTAAGAAAAACATCAACAAAGAGACCTCATTCAGCGATCAAATGAATAATAAATAATTAAAAACAAACTGCACCGAAATCAAGAAAATATACAGAACATTTTGCTTTTAGCGTTCTAAAAGTTCAAAAACCTCCACAATTTTGATATGATAAAGAACTCATCCAACACCGCATTTGTAGAACTTAGGCTTTTATATCCATTAGCCAGTCAACGTCCACGATTGATAAGCAACTGCATGAAACTGGAAAGTTATTTTTTTTCTGTTTTGTTTTATTTTGTATTTTTATTATTATTATTATTTTAAACAGCAGCGGGGTACTGTACAAAAGCACCACTCTCAGTCTCACACATTTTTTTCACAAGAAGGGTGCTAACCGTTTCTCTAAATGTCTATTCTACGCCAAAAATATACATTTTCGACCAACTCCGAGCAACAGATTGGTTAACACCAACGTGCATGCACGCACGGATGTGTGACCAGTGCACTACGGGCGTCTGTATGCTTTATCTCCAAGTGAATCTTCTCTCGGATAGAGTCGAGTTTAGATGAACGTTGAAGACTGGGGCGATGTATCAAACACATGGGGGTTAAGCCGCAAGCCGAAGTTTTATGCAATATTTAACAACAGAAAATGCGCGATAACCTCTTACCTGGCATTTTACTTGACTGGGAAAATGCTTTCAGCGATCATTACGTTGGCTTTCAATCTAAAAGGAGATTAACTGTGACGTACAATTTATAGTCTTTCGAAAAGTAGTCATAATGACGTCACTTTATGTGACAAAGCGAGAGCCGATGATAAAGCTAGAGCCGAGAGCTCACAGGTATGCCTCGTGTGCGTGTTCGGCGGCTTTTTAAGTTCCCATTATTTTAAAGAAGGGAAGAGACCGAAATAGCTCAGGCGGTTAAGCGTCGGAGCAGGAGAGCGAAGGGAATCGCCGGGTCGTGGGTTCGAATCCCCGTCCCGCCCCGTTAGCTGGACTCGCAATCCAGGGGGAAAATACGGGCTTGTTCAATAGCATGTCCGTTGAAAGGTCCTGGTAAATCAAAGTGGCACAGTTGGAGTGCGCCCGAGTTGATCAGTGTTCAGGTCGTACTCCATAGGTAATAGATTTCCCTGTCCCCCCCTCCCCCCATGACCCTCCCGTCAGGGCCGTCCATTATCACTTCGGTGCCGTGGACGTTAAACCCGAACTAACCAACCAAAAGAAGGGTCTTTTTAGGACGGGTCGCAGTGGGGCGAATTTAAATAGCATGTCCATGATAGTCAAAGGCGGGCAGGCCTAAACCTCTCACAATTGAAGTAACAAGATAAAAATTACGTCATGTCTAGTTTCGCTAACATCGCTGGTAAAGTGCATTTGGCGCGAAGCGCCGTATGTGAGTATGTATGTACGTACGTACGTACGTATGTATGTATATATGTATGTATGTATGTATGTATGTATGTATGTATGTATGTATGTATGTATGTAAACAAGAGAATCGCCGATATTTCTGTACACATAAGCTTGAAACTTGGCGAAATACTCCGCCACCACGCAGACATTGACATAATACTCTAAATAATTATGACGTAATTCTCTCTAGCGCACGCCGAAGTCCCTCTCTCTCTCTCTCTCAGTTTGTAAGATTAGCGTCTTCAAAGATCGCCTCCATAAATATTTACTTCAGAAGTAATAGTATGTTCGGCTCCCTTATGCTACTATTCGTATAGTTAGTGACAAGTTTCCTATTACCTAATACTCTTCTACTGTTGCTACAGATTATGTAATAGTTCGACTGTCTGCATTAACATGTCAGGTTCATACCTGTGTATATAATTATATATTATATATATATATATATATATATATATATATATATATATATATATATATATATATATATATATATATATATATATATATATATATATATATATATATATTTTAAATTTCTTTTTTTTTTCCCTCTGAGTGGTGGTGGTGGGGGGGGGGGGGAAGGGGGATGGGTCTTTTTACTTACATATGTTTTATCTTTTGATGTATCGTCTGATGTATTTTTATATGTGTAGAGTAGCAGGACAGTTTGGAAGATAGGCATTGCTATGCCTAAAACTTTTTATCCTGAATAAAAACGTTTCATCATCATCATCATCATCATCTCTCTCTCTCTCTCTCTCTCTCTCTCTCTCACACACACACACACACACACACACACACACACACACACACACACACACACACACACACACACACACACACACACAGACATGGGCACATCTCTCTCTCTCACACACACACACACACACACACACACACACACACACACACACACACACACACACACACACACACACACACACGGGCGCATCTTCAAGAAGCATAGATTCTCATGCGCCTGGAGAGCGCATGTATGTCTCCTGGAGATGTTTGGAGCGCGCGCACATGCACGGCACTAACTAGCACACATCCAGAAACACACACACACACACACACACACACACACACACACACACACACACACACACACACACACACACACACACATCGTCGCGCTTTTCAGAAGAGCATGCAGGTGAACCGATATAGCTAGTTTGGAGAAAGACAGCTTTGTACCCTTTCAACTTCTTCAGCCCAAAAATTAATTCTTTTCAGAAAAAAAATGAAAACAGTAAAAAAACCTTGACATCTGGAGAGAGTCAGACAGTGCCGGTGACGTAAAAGAAACAACTCCGTCACCACGAAGACATACTCTAAATATGACGTAATTCTCTCTCTCTCTCTCTCTCTCTCTCTCTCTCTCTCTCTCTCTCTCTCTCTCTCTCTCTCTCTCTCTCTCACACACACACGCACACATATGCGCTCATCTCCAAGAGGCATAGATCCTCAAGTGCACGCACGCACACGTATACACACACTTCGACGCGCTTTCAGAAGAGTATGCAGGTGTACTTAGTATAGCATGTAGCTAGGTAAAGTCAACCTGATTTCACACAAATTATAGCAAGACTAAAATTGTACCGTGAAATTCTAGTTCTGTCACCATTTTCGCAAGTCTTAATTAAAGCGAAAGCGAAACTCATATCATGTTAAATATAAAATTACGTAAAAAAAAAAAAAAAAAAAAAAAAAAAAAAATAATGACGCGCATGCACTGCGCGCGCCCCTTTCAGAGTTCACTATGACGCATTGGCACATCTGCGAGGCTTTTTCAAAAGGAGATATTTCAACATCAGAATCAAGACAAAAGGTAGAGACCATTGACAACGAAGACAGCTCTCATATAGAAGGGACGTTGTGGGTTATGGTTCATCCCATCTTGTGTATGTATTTGCGCAGGCCAACTGCGGCGGATGTCGAACCGATGGCCTTTTGCGCATTGGGGAGTGTCTAATCAGTCCTCACAAACTCGCCACCAAGACTGGATGTGGGATTATAACAGTAGCAATTAACCATTTGGCTGTCGGTAACGCTTTTTGTCGCGATGATTCCTGCAGGAAAAACAAACAAACGCTACCGACATCCAAAGGTTTAACTCATTCAGCCCGACGCCGTATTTCCGAAATTTTGGTGGCGTCGCGTCATCTAATGACTATGCACCAGTTGTAGGAGATGGATCGACCATGATAATTCAAGGGCCAATAGGCGCCAAGCTAAACTGGCACTACCCTTGAATTATCATGGTCGACCCATTTCCTGCTGTAGGGCGTCGGGGATAAATGGGTTACCACATGGACTCGATGCAGGGCCGGATCACTGACATGTTTAGTGGGGTGGGGTCCAAAAAAAAACAAAAAAAATATTTGGAGAAATTAACCACCTGAAACAGACACCTAAAGCAGAGTTTTGACTGTTTTGAGTATGGCTATATTTTGGTTTTTTCACCAAGGTGATCAAAGATCATCCTTCAGTGTATCAAAGTTTTATGTTGTAGTTTTTATGGGGGAAGGGGGGGGATCACACCCCCCCCCCCGCCCTGGATCCGGCCCTGCCATGACACCAAAGGTCGAAATTTACCCGATTTGGTATTTGTCCTCTGCTCACTACTCTGTAGTTCAGCGGACGGACTGACCATGATAGTTCAAGGGTGTTCGCAGAATAGCCTGGCGCAAATAGGCCTCAATTAAGCTGCTCTGACACTACTCTTGAACTATAATGGTCGACCAATGTCTTGCCGGCTGTAGCGAGTCAGGGCTGCATGGGTCAAAGGGCATCTCTCATCATTCGGCCGCCGTGAGATGGCCTTAGTCGCCTGCTCCGCGATAAAATAACTAACTAACTAATCTCATCGTTCGGTGAAGAGTCTTTATTTTAAAGTAAAATACATATATTTCTTGTATATATAAAGAAATTGGTCTGAAACACAATACGTGAAACGTGATAGAAAAATCAAACATTGACTTAATGTGACAGGTACAACTTGCACATGACAACTTATGCGGTTACAAAAGATACACATTGCAAAAATACAAATCATGGAGGTATTATATACTAAAAATCAGTTTGCCATGAACGCAACGTAAAGGCTACACTTACAGCTCAAACCAATTACTGATCTTAGAGAGGGATCGTACATTCCATAAGCGTGGGTAGAGAAACAAGTTTCCATGAGGTGTATCATCTTTGAGTGCATCCTTATCCACAGGCCCAACTCCTCCGACAAAGGAGGAGTTCCAGGCCCTGTGGAACAGGATGCTTTGAGTGTACAATATTTATCTCCCCTCTTCACTGATAGTGATAACAAATAAATATTGTCCACTGATACACGTCATAAAAGCGCGTTCTCAGATCGACACCAAGTTCAGTACATAATACATTTTCTTGTACCCAGCAAAACAATCATATACACAAAGCACAGCACAGCTCACTCAGCCACCGGGAACACACTCAAGAGAATTGATTGATTGTACATTGCTTAACGTCCCGACAGCAACAAGGCTTTCTCAGGACGTGCCTGCACTGCTTGTGAAAAAAAAAAAAAAACTAAACAGAAATTGAATGTATGTCGCCAGCGGTCAAATACGTTAATAACCTACATCATGGGCCTAAATAAGCTGTGACCATTTAGCAACACACATCCAATATCAGAGCTACAGGCAGCGCAGACAGTAGGGAGAGTTTTAAAAGACAATACAGGTGAATGGACCAAGGGTAGACAGAAACACTGCCCAGAATAGAAGGAAACCCACCTGTGGGGCTGACCAGGGTGACCTTGGGAACTAAAAAGTACCTAAACCCACCCAAGTCAAGAGAAGGTGCCGCATGCCTAGAGCAGCTGTCTGTATCAAAAACGTAGTCAGATATTATTTATTATCCAAGACGGTACATCGTCTTTGTAATAATACACGCGCAATGAAAATCAAAATCACACAGTCATGCCGCACAGTGAAACAAAATAAGCCAGACTGTCCACAACACTTTCCGACTGTCTGGAAACGGCACCCATGTAAGTAAATGGTCTTCGGCACGAAGTCGGCCTGATCGAGGACTTTTTGCTTACTGGGATGACGTGGACATTTACAACTGCAATACAAACACAAATCCCGCACATTCGTATAAACCCTCAGCACCACTGCTATCCATTTCCAATAATTCAAACCATCACAGGAAAGCGACAGAATTTAACCCTTTCGCTGTCGGTAGCGATTTTAGTCGCGATGATTCCCGCAGGAATCATCGCGACAATAATCGGTACCGACAGCCAAAAGGATCAAAATAAAATGTAAATATATGTGAAAACAAGACTGAGTAAAATGTAAACGGGCATACATCAACCCTTTTCATCCTGATGCACTATTGCTTGAAATTAATTTGACTATGATAGTTCAAGGGTGGTGCCAGAATAGCTTGGCGCCTGAGGCGCCAAGCTATTCTGGCACCACCCTTGAACTAAAATGGTTGATCCATCTCCTAATCTGTAATGTAGCCTTCACAGGATAATAAGGTAATTTTTTTTAAAATTAAGCCTCAGGATGTAATGGGTTAATAGGAAAGCTCTGTGTGTAAAGAATAAATTCACAGACAATGAAACACGATTGTTTGTATGTCACATAATGGACGCTAAGCAATAAGTAAACATAGATATAATCAAGTTGTCTACTACATGAAAATAAAACATGACTTGTAGTAAACCTGTTGTCGCAAGGGTTTGATGTGAAAGGAAAACAGAAAAATAGAGGTTGAAAGCCCTTTCAGTTAGAAACATGAAACGCGACGTTTCGAATCACGGTGATATGGAAACGTAGTACGCTTGACTTGATTTAATGTTTGCCGTGGCAAAAACTGAATTCATGAGTATCTTTTATGGCGTTAAAGATCAGCTGCCGTGTTTTTTTTTTCAGGAATAACTCCTAGCGCAGGAATAAGTCATAGCGCAGGAATAAGTCATAGTGCAGGAATAAGTAAATAAGTCATAACGTATATAAACATGTGGAGTTTTAGAGGAAGGAGCAGACTGTGCTGCTGTATCACACTGTGTGATAAAATACACTTCAAAGAGGTCACAACACTTTTGATATTCAACACATAATGCTCATGTGTAAACGTATTAAATGCATCTTGTAGTTTAGCAACGGCCACTGATGTAATGGACATTCTACTACCCATGATGGCACTCTTTTTCAGCTGAGGTATTGAGTTAATTTTGACAAGATTGAATAAACATTGTTAATGTGACAATAATACTCATAGCACCTTTTCAGAGTAACGACACGTAACGTGAAACAAATTCTAGATCAGTCTTATTAATGACACAAGTTATTCTTTCAGGTGTGTGCTAATTTGCGACAGGACAAAACGTTGTGCAGAGCAATTATGATGTACTCATCTTATACATGTGATTCGATTTGCACACGTTGTATGAATTTAAAAAAAAATGACAAACAGAAGAAGAAAAAAAAAATTAGTTGGAATTAAATGTTGATGCTGCTTCTACACAGAAGATAGGTCAGCCTCACATCAAGCTAACCCCTCCGCTGCTCGTGGACGCAGATCACTGTTCCTGACAAGCAAGCCAACGCCAACGTGCCCCAGCAGTGCAAGTAACATGGATACACAATGGTTTCAACAAGAGACGCAGATCCTCATGAGCCCCCGCTTCAGCGGGGGCTCATGAGGATCCGTGTCTCTTGTAGTTGGATCTTGCTCACTTTTTCTTGGAAGTGAAGGGGATAAATAACCCAAAAGGCCCCAGCAGCCCAAATAAGATGGATATAGAGTGGTTTCAACGAAAGGCATACATTTTCATGAACCCCCGCGACTGCGGGGAGGGGGGGGGGAGATGGGGGAGGGGGGGGGGGCTGAATGAAGATCTATGTCTCTTGCACCTGGACCGTGCCCACTGCCTCTCTCGGCAGCGAAGGGGTTAAACGTGCTGAACTAAATATCCATCAAACCCAGCTGGCGTATCGCCTTGTACTGGTCCGGGATTTCTTTCAAGGCGTGCATGGCGAAGGCAGCCTGAGGGTTCTTGGCCGCTCCCGTCACAGAGTTGAAGTTGACAAAATGGAAGTTGTCGAAGCGGCGTTTAGGCAGCTTGTCGTCAAAGTTTTTCATGGTGTCCCAGGGCCCGTCCCCCACCCCCACCATGATGATGGAGAGCGGGTAGTTGGAGGCGTCCACGATAGCCTCGATGGTCGCCCTCTCCGCCGTGACCTGCCCGTCGGCTACGATGACCAGGATGTGATACTGAGAGAGAAGAGATCGGCCGAGAGATGAATAATTATGACAATTGTCGGTCGAGTTGCATATACCCAATGCGCAAGAGTGCATCGGGTCGACTTTGGCCGCTGTTGGCCCGCGCACGACCGTGCGCGGGCCAACAGCGACCAACGTCGGCCCGATGGCCTTCTGCGCATTGCGTTTTTTCCCACTGATCTCTCTTTATATATTACTAAGCCGTACTAGTTTACATATGAGAGATCGAAGGGTACTTTTTTTCAGTGTGCTCGCGCATAGGCCAACTGCTTGGTATTCAAACTCATTCAAGGCACACCGCATCAATAGTTGCGAAACCGCCGGGAACGCTATACGACACTTCCGCAGTCATTTATGCGGGGCGCCTTGAATGAGTTAGAACGAGTATTGATCGATGAAGCACGACCGGCGACCTCTTTTCAGAGCCGGTCAGTGAACCGAAGCAGGACAATCACTAAACCGGGAAATACAACGGCGCACGCTGATATAGGCGCCCGGGGGAAAAAAATCGATACGTAGTGCTACTCTGCAAATCATAGGTGGCTAAGCAAAAGTAAAACGGGAAAATTCAAGGTATATTATGTTCACTTCGGCTGGCTAAAATGCCGTAACCATTTGGCCGTCGGTAGCGCTTTTTGTCGTGATGATTCCTGCAGGAATCATCGCGACAAAACGCGACGGCGCGCTACCGACAGCCCACGAATTAAAGGCCCACTACCGCCGTAACTGTTCACAAGATACACTTCTGTAACAGGTGGTTACGAAACGCTGCACACAGGTCTAGATTTGGTTCATTTAGACACAGGACAATCCAGTTCAGTACACGTCGTTTTGATATCAAGTAATCTGACAATGACTCTACTCCGTTCTATAAATACAAAGCTTTCAGTACGAGATACAGCTAAAACGTAATTGACACGCTAACGGCTGGGCAGAATAAATCAAAAGTGCGGTTAGGCGTGTGCTTTTGCTGCGTGTCCAAACTGCTATTAAAGTTCATTAGGTGTGTCGACAAGGCATAACAAACACAAATGGTGCTGAAATGTGTGTTCAAATTTACTGCGTAATGGTATTTTAAAGCTGAGAAGATTTGAAAGGACCTACAGTGTTGCCTCCCCTTCCGCCTGAGATCAACCCAACGTCCTCACGTGTGTAAGATTTAGGGTTAAATATTTTAGCGGATCTAGTCAACATGAATTACTGTTTGTCGGAATATACATTCCGCTTTCCCCCACCTACTACGCCACCCCGAAGATCAAAAAGTGTCTATAATGACAGCACATTTTTTTTTCTAAAGGACGTAAACGGACACAATAGCAACTGTTCAACTGCAATTGCTTTTAAACTACAGCTTTGCGGCTTGATGGTCTGTGTACTCTTGTACACACCCCTCCAGAGTCCCCAACACACGGGTGGCTTTCCGAGAGACCCATATTTCGTTTTTTACTCCGCATCCACCCATTCCCGCTACCCTCACGCCTCCCGACACGCACACGCACACACACACACACACACACACACACACACACACACACACACACACACACACACACACACACACACGCACGCACGCGCGCACGCACACACACACACACACACACACACACACTGGAGAACAACAACAACAACAACAACAACAAAACCCGAAGAACAATGCACGATTACAGAATATCAAATTTTCTCACGGATCTGGCCTTCTTCACGATGTCAATGGCCTGCTTGATGAGAGGCGCGAAGTTGGTGGGGCCCCCGAGTCTCACTTTGGGCGTGATCTCGTTGTAGATCCTGAGAACGTCTTCAAACCCTTGACAGGGGCCCTATGCAAAAAGCCACAGACAATGGCAATGATTTATCTGCAAAAGTAATCAGGATGATTTTGATTCTGAAGACTCTTCTTTCATAGAGGAGCACAGTTAACGTACAAAGTAAAGGTTTGTTTTTTTGTCCCACGGCGCCGGACAAACATTAACCCCTTCACTGCCGGAAAAAGTGAACTTGAACCAACTACAAGAGACATAGATCCTCACGAGCCCCCGCGAATGCGGGGGCTCATGAGGATCTATGTCTCTTGCTGAGAGGAATTTGTGTCCATGTTTCTTGAACGGTTTTGGCTTTTGGTCGTTGAACGAACAAAGATGCCGTACGCGCAGTGGCGGGGAAGGGGTTAAGACAAGCTGATAGATTATTGCATTCAACAAGCTCACGACAAAATAACAGTAAAATAGACGCATGCGTTGATAACAGATGAGGATGAACTATCGTATTAGTTGCTTTATTATAGCTAACATGCATTTTTTTTTTTGCATACAGTTTTTAGCAGTAATTGAAATACGTATGGGAGGCTATTTTTGCGGCCAGATTAGAAGATCCACGACGTTAATTATGTTAGAACAATAATTATATAAAAGAATGAATGAAAGAACAAGCAAAATAAACAATTGAAAAATACTGAATAATTGAATGAAAGAATGAAAAAAGTAATATTATAAATTTAGACTAGAAACATGCTGTGCGGCAGCTCTACCATGCCAGTTTTAAACTAATTTAAGTCACCACGCATCAGTAGCTGCGGAAGTGTCGTATAGCGTTGCCGACGGCAACGCTATTCGACACTTTCGCAGCTATTTATGCGGGGCCCCTTGAACGAGTTTAACAACACAGAGTAACAATAACTAAATCCCCAGACGGCATTGGAAACAGGTGTCTGCGTATCTGTGATGTTGGCCCTACGGTACAACTTCAAGGCAGTAATACCCTAAATCAGTTTTCGCAGCTAGGAGTTTTGACAACCGATACAGGTATTTCCGTAGCACCTCCCTAAAATAGCACCTGCCGTAAACTGAAAGATAAACTCAGATATGTTCATTGTAAATTTCCGGCATACCTCAACAATTTTCTCGAGCCGCACCTCCGCAGTCGGTATTTCTCCTTTCATATCTAGCAAAGAAAGAAACACAGTAGAAAAGATAGTTCTGTAACTGTCTTTTCCAAGCGTGTTTCTTCTTCGATGGGTTCTTCTCTGCATTTGGCTATAACTTTTTTTTGGTCAGAATTTTGTGTTTTTTTTTAGTTTAAAAAAAAAAAAACCAGTATCGCTAAAGGCTGCTACTTGAATTTTCGGTAGGCCTATTTGTCTTAAAAAACCGGTAAAATGATAGGAATTACCGCTTAACGCAAAGACTAAATCACACCAGTTATAGCAAATGTTCACATAATTTTCCGACTGCTGCTAAAATCACCGCCATGGATAGAAATATGGACAATAAGAGAGAGAGAGAAAAGGTGTGCTGATCTGTGGGTGTACTGCTGAAGCCGATAGTCGAAAATCATCGACTATCACAACAATAGTTACATGTCTAAGCAGTTCCTAATTGCTGGGGATATTACTTAACTCATTCAACCCGACGGCCGTATTTCCCAAATTTTGGAGGCGTCATCTAATGACTATGCATCAGTTGCATGAAATGGATCGACCATGATAATTCAAAGACATCAGGCGCCAAGCTAATCTGGCACTACCCTTGAATTATCATGGTCGACCCATCTCCTGCTGTAGTGCGTCAGGGCTGAATGGGTTAACTCATTCTACCCCAGACACACCACAGCAAGATAAGGATCGACCATGATAGTTCAAGGGTGTTGCCAGAATAGCTTGGCGCCTATGGGCGCCAAGCTATTCTGGCATCACCCTTGAACTATCATGGTCGATTTGTGTCCTGCACCGCAGAGGACAACGACAAAATTTGGGGATTTCGGTGTTGGGGTAGAATGAGTTAAGAAGCAAAGGTGATGCACTACAATGTCTGCTACAAAAGCAGCTTGACCCACTAGGTCCAAGAATCCTTCATGAGTTAACCCTTTGGCTGTCGGTAGCGTGCTTGGACGAGGTGATTCAGAGAGTGGAAAAATCAGGAATCACCTCGACAAAATACGCTACCGACAGCCAAAGAGTGAAGTTCCGTGACAACTTTCCCTCTGTGGCATAACGTTACCATTGGCAAGTATATTCCATAGAAGAACCGTTTTCAGGGCACGCAACTCGTGCAGAATTACCAGACGTGTGCTCTACCGTGCATACTTGGAGTTGCAGAAAGAAAAAAGACCCGTTCAAATCATTACGGCCCGCCACGAATATGATAAAAAGGTCATATATACAGGATTGTCTACCATGGTGTTGAGCGAGAAGACAGAGTGGTCTCGCGTGAACGTGTCTCCGAAGCCGTAGGTGGGAATGGATCCATTGTCACTGAAGGTTTGTAGTGTTTCTCCAAGGACTGAGATCACCTGTGGAACATGTCAAAGTCATGAATTGTGCCACGGCAGTGGATGAAGTGATAATATAGTTTCAAATGAATGATACAACAGAACATGATTATACCCACTACTGAGTCAACCTAAAAACTGCTGGTGAACGTTCTTTCGGTTATCAGGTCCCGCACGTCTGGAACTCACTCCATTGCATGTCCGTCTATCCATCTGTCCATCTTTTCCAGGTAGCATATCAGGATCAGCTTCATCTGGATGTGCTACCTGGAAATGTTGGCTGTTGTCTTATATGCGTAGCCAATGTATGTCAGGGGCGGATCCAGGGGTGTCTCGACGGGAGGGGGGGGGGCCGACAGCCCTCCCCCCATCCCAGTTTCCCAAACTGTCATAAAAAAGAAATCCAGACCAAAACAGTGACAATCAGGCGAGCATAAATTCATAACAAAGAAAGAAACACGCTGAAAAAGAACAATTACAAATAAGTTGTGTTGAAATTATTCTTTATTGGTGCTTTTCTTTTTGGGATTCTCTTTAAAATTGTACTATCGTGTTGTAACCGTTCTCTCTTCTTCGCATGTTTCTTTCTTTCTTTTTTCTTTTTTGTTTGGTGGTTTTTTTTTTTTTTTTTTTTTTTTTTTTTTTTTTTTTTTTTTTTTGGGGGGGGGGGGGGGGGGCGGAGGGGGGTGGGGTGGGTGTGGGGGTTCTGAGACTTATTTAGAGTTTGCAGAGATTACGATTTTCATTTGTTAAACGTTTCTTCTTTCATCTCGGGACACAGCACCGCTTTTGGCACTTTTTAAAAAAGTTTAAAAGGAAGGGCTGATCATATCTACATGCACTTGACCTCTCCGCACCTCCACCCCACCTCCCTAACAAAACAAGATTAATCGGGCACTTCTGATTCTTATAAGGTGTTAATGTTCTTAATGAAAAAAAAAGTTCTACCTGGAGTTTCTGCAGGAGCAATCACCTTGTATTTGACAACAACACTACACTACCAAGTACTCCTCCGTCTGAGGAACAACACAGCCATCTGTGATACTGCTCTATGGACCCACAAAGCTCCATTTGAGGAACACAGGATCAGATCACAGAAATAGTCATTATCACTCATGATGTATACCTCTTACACTGACGATTACTTAAGGGTTAGTTCAAAGTTGATCAATATCAAGACATTTCACCTCTCCTTTGGTGACACGTATCAAGGACAACATTGCTACTCTGATGGTCACTTGTGCATGTCCATGGAAGACAAAGCTACTCAATCTGTGTGAGACTGGAGACCCAATGTGCTCAGAGAGTGTGACAAGATTAGGGGATTAGAAATTACCTGTGACACCCGGGCTCACCCCGGGGGAGACACTCACAGCGCAGTTGATTTCTCGCTTTCTGATCACAGTTGGCGTGTACACAGGCGTAGACTTAACCCACGTATGAGGATGCAATACCATTCGTATCGCACAGAAAGAGGTAATGCTTTTCATAAGCCCCTGTGACTGAAGAGGCACATGAAACTCTATGCCTGGCTGAGGGACTGAGTTGGGCCCCAGTTCAGCAATGATTGGACACTTTTCCACCACTGGGGTTTACCAGCAGTCAGCGGCTTATTGCCAGATGGCTGCCTCAGTCTGAGGATGCAAAGGGCAAAAGAAAGAGGCACTGATTTACATGAGCTCCTGTGAGAGCGGGGCACATGGCACTCTATGTCTGGGTGAAGTACTGTGACAGGTGCAGGTAAGGAGTGCCAAGTGAGGATTTTGACTATAGGCCCATGAACACACTAGGCTCACCCACCGATCCCGTGAGATAATTGTAAAATACACTGTACAAGAAAAGAAGAACAATCGAATAGTACAACACAACTTCCACAAATAACCCTCACAAATGTTTTTGTTGTTGTCAGGGCTGACGGGGGGGGGGGGGGGGGGCGCCAGGGTCCCCTGCCCCCCCTGGATCCGCTACTGTATGTAGACTCTGTGTGTGTGTGTGTGTGTGTGTGTGTGTGTGTGTGTGTGTGTGTGTGTGTGTGTGTGTGTGTGTGTGTGTCTGGTTTGTTTGTGTATGTGCGTGTGTGTTTCGTGTTAGGAATGTGCCTAAATGGTGCGAGCTGGTGTTTATTTAAAGAGTTAGTGCGTGCTGATTTTGTTCCATCTTTTTCTCCTTTGTAAATTATTTTATGTGCTGTAAAGCGCTCCGAGCTTGCTGTCTGTGGGGAAGGGCGCTACATACAAACTATGTATTATTATTTTTATATATGATTACAATTAAAAAAAAAAAAAAAACGTGTAGGCGCTCATTCGAGACGTGCCGCATCCGGATACGCGACATAAAGCCGTGTATCCGGATGCGGCAAGTCTCGAATGTGTTAATTAACCCATTTATTCATGCAGACGCCGGTATTGTATGTAGTACCGGAGAGTGCATGCATAATGTGGTTAAAAATTGTACGTACCTTGAGAAGCAGATTCAAAAATTGTGTTAACACGAGTACTGTATTTCCCCATACATGTTCGGCTGCTTTCATAGCCCTCAGCCCGTCCAAAAACACCTCTGTCTTTATTTTGCAAAAGCCACTATGATTTATCCCAATGCGCAAAAGGTCATCGGGCCGACGTCGGCCGCCGTTGGCCCGCGCACAGCCTTTGCACACTGGGTATGCTGTACAAGGAAAAGCACGCTTGTCTAAACATAGACATACCGGCCTTTGCCAAAATTATATCGGAGCCATGAAAATCTCGCTTTCCTCAAAAATGGCCGTAGGACTAGCTTTTGCCAAATAACGGAAGACGCGCAAGCATACACACATTTCATTACTACACCCTGCAATGCTTTTTTCAAGACGCGCAAGCATACACACATTTTATTACTACACCCTGCAATGATTTTTTCAAGACGCGCAAGCATACACACATTTCATTACTACACCCTGCAATGATTTTTTTCAAGACGCGCAAGCATACACACATTTCATTACTACACCCTGCAATGCTTTTTTCAAGACGCGCAAGCATACACACATTTCATTACTACACCCTGCAATGATTTTTTCCACTAACCCATTCAGCCCTGACGCACTACAGCAGGTGATGGAGCGACCATGATAATTCAAAGGTAGTGCCAGATTAGCTTGGCGCCTGTTGGCGCCAAGCTAATCTGGCACTGTCATTGAATTATCATGGTAGCTCCATCTCCTGCAACTGGTGCATAGTCATTAGGTGACGCCTCCAAAATTTGGTAAATACGGCCGTCGGGCTGAATGAGTTAAAGAAACAACTACCGTAGGTAGGACTGACTAAAAGATCGGAGTAAGTTTTTTTCTCTCCATGTTTGTATATTATTATTATTATTATTATTATTATTATATTATTATTATTATTATTATTATTATTATTATTATTATTGATTGATTGATTGATTGATTGATTAGTGGACTGGCGGATTGGTGGATTCCACTTACCCTTTGATAGGGGTTCTGTTCGTTAGGATCTATGTAATGCAGACATTTCCCGCCGAACGTCTTCTTTCCTTGCATGTAGTTGCTCCCGGTATAGTCAATACCTGGAGAGAAAAAAAAAAAAATCAGTCAAATGAATGGAGGATGGAAGGATGGAGGAATGGAGCGAATGATTGATTGACCGACTGACTGACTGACTGACTGACTGACTGACTGACTGACTGACTGACGACTGACGGACTGACTGAGTGACTGACAGATTGATTGATTGAATGATTGATTGATTGAAAATGCAAGTATAATAAAAACAATATTTATAATATGGGCAATTACTCAACGCTTAACAAACATGCAAACAAGCAAATAGGTCCCAATATGGAATATACGCGTTTGTTTGCTTGGTTAGTTCGGGTTTAGCGTCCACGGCACCGAAGTGATAATAGACGGCCCTGACCGGCAGGTTATGGGGGACAGAAAAATCTATTACTTATGGAGTACGACCTGAACACTGATCAACTCAGGCGCACTCCAACTGTGCCACTTTGATTTACCAGGACCTTTCAACGGACATGCTATTAAACAAGCCTGTCTTTTCCTCCTGGATTGCGAGTCCAGCTACCGGGGCCGGGACGGGGATTCGAACCCACGACCCGGCGATTCCCTTCGCTCTCCTGCTCCGACGGTGAACCGCCTGAGCTATTTCGGACTCTACGCGTTTGTTTACGCGTTTGTCCAGCCTTGAGTGATTCCCTTTGTGTACAGGCAGTAAGCAAAGGTCCTCGTGCCCACGACAGCCGCAGTGGGCCCGCGCACGGATGTGCGCGGGCCCACTGCGGCGGTCGTTGGCACGAAGATGTGTTGTTACTGGGGTAGCTAATCGAGTGAAAACGTGAGCTGTCAAGGTCGATTCGTCGTCTACAAAGTTTAGTTCCTGAGCCCACGGTCACAAAACAGGCCGTGGACGTAACTCAGGCTCACCGAAGATAAGGTTGCAGCTCTCCAGACCAGCTTTGCGGACGACTGTACTGACGTCATCCAGTGAGTCGCATCTCTCGACAATCTCGTCAATGTCTGTCTCTTTGAACAGCTGAAACAACAGAACCGGTAATCATACTTAAAAGAATAAATCACACTTGCGTTCAGAAAATTCAGTATACATGTCTTCAACGTTTTAGGAGCCAGGGGCGTAGGATTAGGGGAGAGGGGTGGGGTGGGGAGGGAGAGAAGAAGATTATGGCTTTGCATGATATTCTCTCGACATGGTATTGCCCACAATATCCTTTAGTCATACCTACCTTTTTGTTATTGTTTTGTTTAGTTGGGCCATTCTTTCTTTTGGGTCTACCTAGATAAATCGCATGTAATACATCAAGTGGAAACTATACAGGTGTTGGGAATGGAATGTGTTTCATTATAACGAAAATAAAGCAAACTGTCCATCAAATCACCTTATTCAGAGTATAATGTAAACTGTTGTTATGTCTATGTGTTAATGACCTATTAACTTTTTCATAGTTGCTCTACTGTAATATAGTTGAGTAAATAAAATTTATCTTTGAAATAAAATACAAATAAGGGAAATATGATGTATGTTACGATTGTGGTTGTGTTGTTCTGTGAGAGCATGCATGTGTTAATCGTAGGAAACGATCCGATATTTATTTGAGCTATCATGGTTACGTATCACGTACCTTTTCAGTAAGATTCTCTATTGTTCGCGCGTAGAGCGGAATTGGTTTTGTTATGATACGCTAAGATTAGTCCGGAAGCTTCTAGCAAAGTCGCACGGAGAAGAGCGGTCAGTTTTTGTTTGCGTAGATTAGCTGAGAATAAACCAGAACGTTCGAGAAGGGTCGCGCTGTCTAGTGACCTCGTATGTGTGACGTCGGAGTGTATGCAACATTTTGTACACAGTAATAGAGCTGCTCTATTTTTAGTCATATTTGTTTTCTGTGCGCGTGAATTTAGCAGCCAGTCGGTGTGTGTTGTAAAAGTTCATGAAACTTCCAGAAAGTGTGGGCTAGGTCGTGAACGGTCTACCATACTTTTGTGAGACGTCATAATGCGCCGGGATTTCCCAAAAACGTAGGGGCTGAAATGAGCAGTCGAATTTTGTAGACCAGTATAGTTTAGTCTAGAAAGTTCTTTTTTTAAAAAAATAATATTTAAGAGTTTCCGTTACGTGTTCCGTTCTGATTGGTTGCGTTGTGTGACTTCTTTGGATTATTCTAGAAAGCTGTTTTACTATAAAAGATGGTGCTAGGAAGCACGTGTGTACATTCTCATACATTGTCAGTTGTAGGAACACACAGTTTATCATAGGTACCTGGCCCGTATAGGGTGTACATTGTGAGACGCAGCGTAACGGTGGTGTACGTTGTGTGAGAAACTTTGTGTCGCCAGTGTTGACATTTGCAGAGGAGACATTGTATCAGTGTTGGTGCATTTGGGAAGGCATTGTGTGGAGATCGCATCGCTGAATTAAAATATTGTTGGAACTGTTACTCCAGTGTAGCCTACATCATTAAGCCACGAGTGACGGGTTGCAGTTGAATGAAGTTTATTTAAAAGAACCTTACGTGCGTGCGCCTGGTTTGTTTATCATACTACGACTACGACTCAACACGTAACAATGTCAGAAGGAAACAGGAAAAAATAAAAAAATAAAAATAAAAAAGCGAAAAAAACAACAACACACAAGCAAACAGGACACCTCTAACTAGGGTATTTGTCGCCCATAATATGGACTGATCCCCCCCCCCCCTCCCCCACAATCACATCAAGTGGAAAACACTGTTTACAAAACGCTGGACCCCCCCCCCCCCCAACCCCACCCCTTTCGGAAGGTACTGCTCCGCGCCTGACAACCTGTGTGAGTGAGTCTCAGTCAGACTGACCTGAAGTACACTGTTGCGGTGTGCTGTCTCCGTGTAGACAGCAGATGACGAGGTGAACTCTTCCGTCACCTCTTGCGACTCGCCAACGGCAACACCACGCTTCCGACGTCGTCGCAAACACACCATTAGCGCCACAAGAACCAGACCAGCGATGATGACGAGAGTCTGCGGGTCGAACTCCATTGTGATGACTGTAAAAGGAAAACCGACCGTTTACACCCCAGTGAGCAAAGGACTCAACTCTCGGGCCGCCGTCGGCTGCAGTGGGCCCGCGCACATTCGTGCGCGGGCCCACTGCGGCCGACGGCGGCTAAGGGACATTTTGCTTCCTGGGAAACTGTGAGAGACTGATCGTCCCTTTATTTATTTATTCTACCCCAGACACACCACAGGAAGATAAGGATCGACCATGATAGTTCAAGGGTGATGCCAGAATAGCTTGGCGCCTATGGGCGTCAAGCTATTCTGGCATCACCCTTGAACTATCATGGTCGATCTGTGTCCTGCACTGCAATGCAGTCTTCAGAGGACAACAGCAAAATTTAAGGATTTCGGTGTTGGGGTAGAATGAGTTTTAAAAAATCCTAGCAGTTACAACACAATTTTTATTGAATGCCTTGTCAGTGTTGTGACTGTCCCCTTTAAGCGTGTTCCTTTCTTGCTGCACGGGCCCACTGCGCCCGACGTTAGCCCGAGGACCTTTGCTTGCTGGTAAACTGTGGGAGAATGATCGACCTTTATCAAAGAAAACCCCGACAGTTACAACACAATTTATTAAATGCCATGTGTTGTAATTGTCCTTTCTAAGCGGGTTCTTTTCTTTTTGGAACAAAATATTAATAAACTGTGTTTTAACTGGCATTTCTTAGCGTATTTCTCTCTGGTTGTTTTACACGCTTGGCAGCTATTAATATTTTGTTTCAAAAAGAAAAGATTGACAGTACGTGTGTGTATCTAATTGCTTATTACTAAATCATATCCGATACATGTTACTACATATACTCCAATATAACGCAGGTGCCACAGGCAAATTCAATACTAATCTCTCCGTCTAATTTTACAAACCATCACAGCTGTGGCTTACAAGTCAATACTGCAGCGTCCCGTACGCGCTGCCTGTATTTTAATGGGACGATAAATTATGCCTGCACATGAGTGCAGGTCTGTGACTTTGGACCTTACGGTCTATGGCCGTAAGGTCCAAAATCACAGAAAAGCACATATGTACATCGTGTTTCCGATTAGCATGATCGATAGCTGTTTGTATGGATAATGTGTGTGTGTGTGTGTGTGTGTGTGTGTGTGTGTGTGTGTGTGTGTGTGTGTGTGTGCGTGTGTGTGTTTTTGTGTGCGGGTACTGTTTGTACTACACAGTGTCACAGTGTGTGTGTTTGTATGTGTGTGTGTGTGTGTGTGTGCGTGTGTGTGTGTGTGTGAGTGCGTGCGCGCGTGTGTTTTTGTGATTCTGTTTGTCTGTGTGTGTGCGCGCGGCAGTGAGTATTAAAGTTATGTCATTGCACAGTCCAGCAATAATCTTACCAGATACACATTTGAAAAGCCCATATAATGTTCGCTGTACCTTGGTTAAGAGTCAAGCCACTGTGTACAGCATCAGTGCTGGCATAGGTCTATTACTTTTATAGTAACAGACTTATGGTTCTGGTCATATACTGGCACAACCCCTGTCTGCCATATGAAGGCAAAAGACAGTAAGTCCATGTTGGTGAAAAGCGAGATTTTCATTGTATATCATCTTTTGCGTCACAGGGCAGCCTTTCTCAAGCACATTTACTTGCTGTAATAACATTCTTAGAAAATATTGTGCAGTTTGTACTCAGTCCAGGACGTGACATTCAATTACGCATCCTTGACACACCCGCAACCCTGCTTACTGCTTTAACTCTTTGGCTGTCGGTAGCGGTTTTGTCACGATGATTCCTGCAGGAATCATCGCGACAAAAACTGCTACCGACAGCCAAACGGTTAAACACTGATTTTGCTGTAACTTTCACACCTATAGCAAATTGACGAGGTGCGTTATCTTTTTCACACCTGCATCATAATAGGGTACGTTTCAGACTCGCCTTTACGCACAAGGAATAAGTCAGTTTTACGCGTCAATTTCAAGGACAATTCTCTGTGACACAGCCTCATAAAATGGCACACGTTCGATTGTCTGTACAGGGGGTCAATATCTACCAGCCCACAGTACTGCAATATTGAAAGTCTCCACGTAAACTGCCAGATGTCGCAGGCAGGCAATTTAAAACTGCCCGTTTGTATGAAGCGTGTATACTCAAGAAGCACTGAAATAAACAATATCAGAACATGGCTAAGTGACTCAATTATCCCAATGGTCGACTTATGTTTGGCCTCGTTTTGTTATTACCGAAGGCGTCAGTGTTTTATACATGACACAAATCACCAGCACGTCAGTGTTTTACATGTGTATGAGTTGGCGCAATGCTCTCCTTGATTTGGGAAGACAGTCTCTCTATTTTTGCGAACGTATGGCGGAAAAGGTGGAAAATGTATGCAAGCTCATACAGAAGAGGCTTTGTGGGCATGGGCCATCCCACCTTATTCTTCAAAATGGCTGTGACTACGCTAGCCCACAGAACGTATAACTGGTATGAAGCGCCGTGTGTCTGCCGTCTGTGTTTGTGTGTGCCAATCTGCCGTCTGTGTTTGTGTGTGCCAATCTGCCGTCTGTGTTTGTGTGTGCCATTGCCGTGCGGATCAGGGGGTAGCCGGGGGGATGAGTTAGGGAGGAGAGAGATGAATCAGAAGGGTAAGCTTAAAAACAGGAACATGACTCTAAAAGCAAAAACGCACGTGAGCTCAAAACAGTACTGTAGGCTTTGGGATCATGAAATCCTCATCTTGTTTAAAAAGTAAATTGTGTACAATCAGCGAGGTTGTGATATTTTGACGGCGTTGCTTGCAAGGATCTACATAACCTTATAAAAGTATGATATATGCGTTTACGGAACAAATTTGTATTTAATACAGCAACATGCTGCAGCGGTAAACTTTACAGCAGAGAGTTAACTCATTGTGTTCCAGGTACCAAAATCCCACATTTTGGAGTTGTCCTCCGAGGGCTGCATTACAATTCAGCAGACAAATCGACCATGATAGTTCAAGGGTGATGACAGAATAGCTTGGCGCCTAGAGGCGCCAAGCTATTCTGGCATGGCACCACCCTTGAACCATCACGGTCGAGCCATATCTGGCAGTGCGGGTGTGTCGGGACTGAATGGGTTAACTATGCACATATGCAGCGCTCTCTGTCAGTAGAACTTCGTCCTAACCCTTCCTGAACTGGAGTTTGAACGCCTGACTATTTAGCAGGGCTAACGTCAATTCTTACCTTTATGTACGGAGGCAGCTGCTCATCTGCTCTCAAGTGTTAACTCAGTGGAATTCAACTCCCTACGTCTTACCTGCCACTGGACGCAGACAGTGTGTTTGAAATCACTGTAAATTCAACGTGAACAATCCAAAGCCGTCGAAGGATCATCACGGCTACAAAGTAGTTTCAGCGAGAGGCATATATCCTCATAAGCCCCCGCAACTGCGGGGCCTCACGAGGATCTATACCTCTTGCAGTAGGGTGGTGTTGAATTTTTCTCGGCTTAGCAGACGATCAGTGACTGAGGTTAAAGCGCGAACGTGCCGACAGAAGAGCAAACACTACCTTGTCCTTTAACTCATTCTACCCCAACACCGAAACCCTCAAATTTTACCGTTGTCCTCTGAAGACTGCATTGCAGTGCAGGACACATATCGACCATGATAGTTCAAGGGTGATGCCAGACTAGCTTGGCGCCCATAGGCCAAGCTATTCTGCATCACCTTGAACATCATGGTCGATCCTTATCTTGCTGTGGGGTGTCTGGGGTAGAATGAGTTAAATACCATTACGCATAACTCTGAAGACACATTTCAGCACCACTTGTGTTTGTTATGATTTCTCGACACACCTAATGAACTTTAACAGCAGTTTGGACACGCAGCAAAAGCACACGCATAATCGCACTTATTTATTCTGCGCTGGCGTAAGCGTGTCAATCTATTTTTATCCGCCTGTTTCTGGTACTCAAGAAAGCGTTGTATTTATAGAACGGAGCGTAGTCATTGTTAGATTACTTGATATTAAGACGACGTGTGCTGAACTGGATTCTCCTGTGTCTAAATGAACCATAACTAGATCTGTGTGTAGCGTTTCGTAACCATCTGTTACAGAAGTGTATCTTTGAACAGATACGGCGCGGTAGTGGGCCTTCAAATTAACACCTGAAGCGCTAAATTTGGGCGGGTGACCTGACCTCTCACGGGTAGTGCCTGGCTACACGTCAAACTAATCATGCACTACCGTTGAGCTTGAAACTCGACAGTTATATAATCTCCCACTTTTACAGGCTACCATAGTGGGGTTTGGAAATACAAACTTGAACAGACAGACTGTGCTTATGAGGTGCTTGTACGCCGTGTCACAGGCCTGTTAATGATGTTTTGGCCGTGGACGTGAAAGGGTTAAACGTGCTTCTCAATGCTATAAGGATATAACCTCTTCACCCTTAAAAGGCTGTAACCACCTCACAGCTAATGCCCGCACATTGTGTTTCTGAAAAGCTTTGTTATTTCAAAGCCAAAGAAGCGGGTCCAAGGACCACAGGTACAGCAAAAGGCATAGTGTGGGTCAACAGGGCAGTTAGGTTACGCCCCCTTTTCACACACTCTTCTCTATTAGCCTCTTACAACGCAAAGCTATGAACAAAGAACTTTTCTGGCCTCCCCCCCCCCCCCACACACACACACAAATCCACTGACGCTGAGCATATCACAGGAGAAACATTGCGTTTTCCGCAACACTCTAATGCACTAAGTAGCCCATGCCAAACTGTCGTCTGCAAGCCTGCATACAACTGTGCACATGCCCCATATAAGGCTCCCGAACACACTAGGTCGATTTCCCCGATCACCCCGGTGCCAGTGGGACATAAAATTGAAACTAAGAAGAACTAGGTCGACTAAAATTATCCAGATTTTGCTTTTTCACACCACCTGGCATGCTCAAAACGCCCCAAAAGGCAAAAAATTGAAGTTTTACACCCTAAACCAATTGCAAAAAAGGATGAAATTTTTAAAAACTATTTCTTGCGGAAAACTTACTACTTGCACCCGAAGCAATTGCCCTGTGTGGCCTGTACAAGGAACAACGTGTACATAGTTTTTTTTTAAAATGGTGTCAGCAAGAGGCATAGATCCTCATGAGCCCCCGCAACTGCGGGGGCTCATGAGGATCTATGTCTCTTGAAGTTGCGTTCGCTTGTTCTCCAAGCTAACAGGATTTAAAGAATACGTTGGAGTGACAAGTATGTTTGCACTGGCATTCACCCACCCACACACGCTGTCACTTTTAAGTCTAAACTACTGCCTTATGTATAGTCCGTATTCTTCGCTGAGAAGAGGAAAACGGAATAAGTGGGGTACTGGGGAACACATATTGAATGGGGACGCATATTCCGTATTTGAAAGACTTCTGCTATTCTTCTCGCTTGTACACAGGAGAGTTCCTCCCGTTACTCTCAATAGGCGTTGGAAAACATCGGATTCGTATGCTCACTCCAATGGATTGTAAAAAGTGGGGTAGAATTTTAGCAAATAAAACCTACCATGGAGCAGATCGCTGTAATTGCCTAAAGCAAAGGGTAAATAGTTATGAGTCACATGACCAGTTGACTGTGTGTGTGTGAACGGTTTACTGAACGTCAGAAAAACAGTCGGCGGTCCCTTTGCCTGGTGCGACAGCCATATGGTAAATCAGGTAAATCGCTTAACAGATTGACATAAACTGACTGGCCATGAGCGTTTGTATTTTTAAACCACAAAGCCCTGACTTGCTACGACAGCATGTTGAGCGACCATGCTAGTTCAAGGGTGGTGTTGGAATAGCTTGGCGCCAAGCTATTCTAACACCACCCTTGAACTATCATGGACTAGCTTGGCGCCTAGACACCACCCTTGAACTATCATGGTCGATCTGTCTCTAGAACTGTGACCAAGACCCTCTGAGGATATCTCCCAAAATTGGATAGTTTCTTCCTCGGGGCTTAAAGAGTTACAAGACGCAGTAGAGTAGCACTTGAAGCAATTGAGTATTATTAACCCCCTCGCTGCCACTGATTACGAATTTCGCGTCTAAAACCGCCGCACCCTGTGTCAGTGGCAAACAACGCTTATGAGGAAACAGTTGCACATGGGACCAAGAATAGGCAGAAGGAACATACAGGACTAACAAGCGACTGAGGGGGCTGAGTCATGATGGTTTATGCCTCTTGCAACTGGCACGCGTTCGCTTTGCCCTAGCAGTTACAGGGTTAACTAAACAGATACACGGCTTCAAGAGTGCAAATACCCCTAATGCGATAATTTGTGTTTTGAAAACTCGTTATAGGAACGCTACAAAAGAACATCTGACAATTATGCATGAACCTGTTCACGTGTGTTTAATATATTCATATTGTACGATTTTGTGTTTAATGTTGTTGTAACATGCACAGTCAATCCGCGTAAAATAATGACGACAGATACACACATAATTTTCATATTGCATACATGCGCACATATCTACAGACACATTACTACGTTGCCGGGAGGCGTTTAAAACGGTATAGACACCGGATTAAGAAATGAAAGGAATTTCAGTATGGCCAAATTGGGTCATCTGTATCAGCAGGCAGGCAGTAGGTGTTGAGACAATCATGATTTGGTCCACTACGAAAGGTGCTCTCAGTTTGTTTGATCAATTCCACACTTAATCCAATAAAACCACAAGGCCGCATTTCCGAAACTCTGTTGGTGTCACCTAATGATTATGTATTAGTAGCAGGAGATGGATCGAAGATGATAATTCAAGGGTAGTGCCAGATTAGCTTGGCGCCTGACGGCGCCAAGCTAATCTGGCACTACCCTTGAATTATCATCGTCGATCCATCTCCTGCTGTAGTGCGTCGGGAGTACATGGGTTAATCGTATGTTGTATTTATGGTTCATATCGCAAACATACGGCCGATCTCTGTGCCTACCTTAAACCTTGAGACGAAAACACAGTAAAGAGCTATCGTAAAACTGAACGTGGAATTTATTTCAGAGAATAAATGCAATGTTTTGAAAGAAGCATTTGCGACAAGCTTCCAAATGAGGTAAAAGTTGTGAAATATGGCGATTATCTCTTTCAGGTAAAATAATTTCTTACCTGCAAGCCTGCTGGTCGTGTCGTCTGCTCACACACCGTGACCGTTAGGCGCGGGCCGGCTAGGTCAGGACTGCGTTCAGCTACGAAAAAAATCAGCAACCGTTCGCACTCGTTTTTGATTGCACTCACAATACCGTTGATTCAATGTTTATTTTAGAAGTAACAAAGGCATCGGTGTGATTACTGAATTAGTTTAGGACAGAGTGATTATTACAATTATACATTACAAATACAGGTATCTTGTACTACTTTGATATAAAGTTGGACTAATGTGACCATTTAGTCCGTCAGTCAGTGAAGCTGAAAGTTGTATCCTTTGTTTGATATTAAAAAGAAACAAAAACCCACATGTACATAGACCCACGATAGAAAACATCTGCTCTGTTTGGATTCAGTCACATTTTGAAACTAACAGACAATGTCAAGGCACGACGACGCAATAAATGTGTGGCACGCTTGTCAATAATGAACGAGACCAAAACCAGCGCATGCGCACCAGCAAGATCTCGACGTGGAGACTGCGTACAGGCGGTCAATAATAGCTAGCCTCTCAATCTCTTGCAATATTTACAACTGGCTGAATCACGACGACCTCCTTTATAAGAGAAGCCTCGGTGATGTACACAAATAGGCAGATCCCTGTACCAGCAAGCATGACATCTGCTGAACTCCCTAAAGCTGGAGGGATTCACGTGAATCTGTGTTTCTTGTGGACGAAAAGAGCCTGCAGAGAAACTGACTTTTTTAACTGGCTAAATCAGTTCACTGCTTGATCAGCGAAACTACAAAAGACAACCGGCCTCCCATTTTAACTGCGTACTCTTGCTTAGTGTAGGCGGTCACATAAATACAATTGTTAGCAATTGTATTCGGTCGAAAAAGGCGTCGGCCTTTCATTCGACCGGATACAATTACTAAAAATGTGAGTCCCTTTTTGTCTTCGCTGGTCTCACTGATTCACGTGTGGGTCGTAAAAAGCGACACCATTTTTTTTTTGTTGTTGTTCGAGAGCACTTGTGGCATACCATTGTGCTCGTATACACTGTAAAAAGCACAAAGCACGACTGACCTAATTTATCTATTAAATCGGAGCTTTATTCCCCTTCTTGAGTGTCGGTGGAAAAGAAAAGAGCAGCAGTTGACTGTAGATTCTTTTTTTAACACCAGGTAGTGTACACACTTCGGCATAGGTAAGTATGAGCGAGTCACAGATACACATAAACAGTTAATCTTGAGTGTGCTTGAAACATGGCTTTAAATTACACCATATCTTATATATAGATATACACCATATATGTAGGACTCGCGTTTGCAAAATAAAGTGCCAACGCACACAGTAGGGACATTTACATTAGGCTGAGAACCGGTTTTGTGAAGTAAGCCTACTCGTAAAGGTAATACTGACAACCTCCTCAATCTTACGATCTCATCCCCTGAAAGGCATAGATTCTCATGAGCCCCTGCGACTGCAGGGACTCATGAGAATCTATGCCTCTTTCAGAAGGAAGGTGCCGGTTGTGAGACTTGAAAAGAGGAAATGTTCCTGTCCCCTTTGAACCTTAGTGACATGTTGCAATACTGAAAGGAAGATGGATGCTTGATTCCAGATCATGTTATCTCTCTTCATAGTGCTGAGTGGCAACAGTGTGTGTGAATAGTGTCTGAGCGTATAAGGGATGGTACGATGTAACGTAAGACATCACTTGAAATAGCGTAGTAGGTGGGTCAGTTGATGAGATTTGGTTTCGTGGTTGGCCACTGAGGCCGATTTGCGGTTTTTTTTTTTTTTTTTTTTTTTGGGGGGGGGGGGGGGGGGGGGTAGAAGGGCCTCATGGCTCGAGTTCATCAGGGGTCTCTCTCTCTCACTCTCTCTCTCTAGTAGAAATAGAATGATAGTCAATCCAGCTAAAACTAAAAGCATGCTAGTCACAACACGTCAGAAACACCAGCTGCAACCCGCGCCTCTAAACCTCTCATTCGAAGCTGTCCTCATAGAGCAAGTAGAACAGCACCGTTTACTAGGGGTAATTGTAGATAACCAACTTAGTTGGCAGCCTCATCTCATACACATCGGAAAGACAATTTCAAAGAAATTATTTTTACTGTCTAAACTGAAAGCGATCATTAATCTGAACACGCGTAAACTATTTTTTAATGGATACATCAAGCCCCACATTGATTATGCCTCAACAGTTTGGGATGGCTGCAGCGAGGTCCAGTTCAAGAAAATAAATTCGCTATACAGGAGAGCAGCCAAACTTATTATTCCTGGCTCATCTCTACCCACTGAGGTGAGGCTTGAGACATCTGGACTCCTTCCTCTTGACAAACACTTAGTATTTAACAAGTGCGTACTAGTGCACAAAGCTAATCCAGGGTGGAAAAACGGATTTGTTCATTAGCATTTCCGTTGAAAGGTCCTGGTAAATCAAATTGGCACAGTTGGAGTGCGCCTGAATTGATCAGTGTTCAGGTCGTACTCCATAGGCAATAGATTTCCCTGTCCCCCATCACCCGCCCGTCAGGGCCGTCCATGATCACCTCGGTGCTGTGGACGTTAAACCCGAACGAACTAACTAACTGCACAAAGCTCTTAACGGTAAGGCCCCCGGCTACTTATCGGAACTCTTTACTCTTACTGAGAAGAGATACAGCACCTCTCGGAGCAACCTGAGCATAAAACGGCCGCCCCGCATTGATTTGTATAAATCCAGTTTGTCATACTCAGGTGGTTTCCAGTGGAATTCTCTTCCTCTGCATTTACAACAAGTTAATTCCCTAGTTGCGTTTAAAGCAAAACTGTACAAGCACTTATCCAAGGCAACGTAAATTTAATTATCTCATGTTGTCAAAACATAATATATTTTAATTTCTTTTTATGCAACTATTATTTTTTATCATACCATTTACGCTCACGTCCCGTTTGTGGGGGTGCTTCCCGTATAGACCTGGTCAGGGGATGCAGTGCCGGTGCACAGTTTATTCAAACGATGTGCTTAGCATGTCATTCGAGTGAAAGTATACTTGCGTGCCCCCCGGGTGGGAGTTTCTGGGGAGAGATCCCGCAAACGGATATTATGACACGTGCTACAATCTTCGTATGGGTACCTGTGTGTTTTGTTAAATAATTGTTGCTGTTTGTAGTGTTGTTGAAATTCGCATTACTTTCGATGTTGTTTGTGAGTGTAATGTAGCTTTGCCTGTTAGTATATGTCAGTAGATGTAGCAAGGACAGATTGGAAGAAAGGCATGTGCGCCTAATATCTCAATCCTTGATAAATAAAGTTTCAGTCAGTCAGTCAGTCAGTCTCTCTCTCACACACACACACACACACGTAAATAGGAAACCAACGGACATGACAATTGAATGAATCACGAGATGTGAGTCGGACACATTAAAATGCTTGTGTAATGTAATCATCTTGTTTGATTATTTTTCGGCCATCAGTGAGAAAGGTATGTCAAGTTTCGGGAGCATGATGTGTTTTAGTTTTGTCCCTCTGCAATACCCTTCCCCCCACCCCCTCCAAATTCGATTTTTGCCTTGGCGCCTCATCAGATCTTGTGGAAAACTGAGGCCCCAAACTAAACTTGGAAAGCTCATCTCCCCACCCCTCTCCCGTCTGTCGTGTACCTGATACGCCAAAGAACAATCACGTAAAGAAACAATCAAACCCCTTTACCACTTCTTGATGGCACGAAATTGCGATTTTCAAGTTGGTTTTAACCCTTTGGGTGTGGGTAGCGGTTTTAGTCGCGATGGGTGATTCCTAAAGGAATCATCGCGACTAAAACCGCTACCGACACCCGAATTGCTAACATATAACGCTCTTAGGAGTAAGTAAAGGGATGTAACTGTTACGCGTCTGTCCTTCGTTGAGTCAGTGTTTCCCTGAGCCAGGGTCGTGTAAGCACTCAGGCATTCAAGTTGATCTGTTGTAAGTAGGCATAAAACCGTCAAAGAAATGTTTATCCATCATTATTCAATGTCAGCGTATCTCTTGTACAGGCACACACTCACGCACGTACACAAACACAAGTCATATGACCAAAACTGGCCAAAAACACGTTTTGTTTCGTTGCATGAAAAATATATGACAATATTTTAAAAAGCTAAAACACCAACATGAAATAAACGTCACCCCCCCCCCCACCCCCTCTTACAGTCCCTCTAAGACCAGGTGAGAGCACGGTTGGTTGAGATTTGTCCGCAGTAGAATATCTTCATACAGTACACACTGTCTTTTGCATCTTCTGATCGAGATTTGTACGCAGTAGAATATCTTCATACAGTACACAATGTCTTTTGCATCTCCTTGGAGTTGGATATGATGAGTTAACCCATTTAGCCCGAGTACCTACAGCAGGAGATGGACTGACCATGATAATTCAAGGGTAGTGCCACATTAGCTTGGCGCCTGAAGGCGCCAAGCTAATCTGGCACAACCCTTGAATTATCATGGTTGACCCATCTCCTGCTGTAGGGCGTCAGGGCTGAATGGGTTAATAAGGCCAGATATAACGCAAATCAGACATATCATCACATTTTCTGAGGTCCTGACCACACATTTGCATACAAAAATATGGACATTAACAGTAGAACCTGGTACATAGTTAACACCTCCAAAATTGGAGAAATGAATAAAGAAATCGTGTCCTTGAAATTCTCTTCAATCACCTTCACCCATTTACTGAAAGACCTTGATGTCCTTGACCTGCAGGGCGCACGAGTCACCTTGCCAAGTTGGGTACCATTGGTGGCGGGCTTCCCAGAAAGCACGGTTCACTTCGTGATCACCGCTTTTCCATGGTCGATGTTGATCCTCGGGGAAGTAACCCCCCGTACCTCCCACTGCCACATTCAGCTGTATCACCATCTGGAACGTAAAACAATGACACAGTGGAGTCAAGTAATAATAATAATAATTATTATAATGATAATAATACTAATAGTAAATATATAAATAAGGAAATAAATAAATAAATAAATAAGGAAATAATAAATAAATAAATGGAGGATTTATAAGGCGCCACACATGGTAAAATGCTCAAAGCGGCCGTACATACGAACAATAAAATAATACATAATAAAGTGACCCCACTTGAAATAAACTGAACTTGAACTTTTTGGCAGTATTGCGGACTCTGGCTGCTGTGATTAGTCATAATTTGACGTCACACGCAATGTTAACCTTTGCCGGTGTGACGTCAAATTATGTCGGATCGCAGCTGACTGCGTCAGAGACAGTACAGCTGTCAGACTACCATGTAAGCAGACCAGAGGAAACAGTAAGAACCGGCTTGGACTAAATATGCCAACCAACCAACCAACCAACCAACCAACCAACCAACCAACCAACCAACCAACCAACCAACCAACCAACAAGCAAACAAACACCGCCGCTATAATTTTCAAAGCACCTCTTTATCAAAGGGTGCATCCAGTCCGCCAGCGGTCCACGGGTTTTTGCCTTGAGTAAATCTGCCGTACTCCCAGTAACCTCTGGGTGGGGTGGGCTGATTCATAATGACGTCATTGTCCACACCAAGTCTGATGACATAATCATTGTGTAAATTTAGATAACTTTAAGAAATGAATGAAATGTAAAGTACGCTGTATACCCGCTATAAATACAAGTAAGAAAGCTAGTTTGTAAAAAATTAAAGAAAAGGACCAAGAGCAGGATATGTTAACCCTTTCGAGACGTGCCGCAACCGGATTCGGGGCATAGAGCCGCAAAGCCGGATGCGACACGTCTCGAATGTGCTGCGTTTACTGCGTGCTGGTCTTCGATTTAGACCTGGCGGCATACAGACGTGAGATCCAAAATCACGCACCAGCACAGAGAGAGAGAGAGATGTAGGCCCTGTGCATTAAAACATAATTCGATTAACTCATTCAGCCCGACGGCCGTATTTCCCAAATTTTGGAGGCGTCATCTAATGTCTATGCACCAGTTTCAGGAGATGGATCGACCATGATAATTCAAGGACAGTGCCAGATTAGCTTGGCGCCGACAGGCGCCAAGCTAATATGGCACTACCCTTGAATTATCATGGTCGACCCATCTCCTGCTGTAGGGCGTCAGGGCTGAATGGGTTAATAAAATTAATAAATCAATGACTAAAGACAGACACGCACTGAATGTGTTCCGGAGTCCAGTCGATAAAGTACGTGTGGAAGTCTTCAGCCCAGGTGAACGGTTTGCCTGGTGGAGCCATTCTAGAAAGAAATGAAAGAAAACAAAAAGTACCGATACATTTTCCACACAATAATTATCACATCAGAAAAGATACTTATGACTGATGAGCACCGAAAACGCACACCTGCAGTTTAGTATTACAAAAACGGCAAATCCGGTGGATCGGTGTGAATGCCTCACTTTTAACTCATTCGAGGCGTGCTGCATCCCCAAACGCGGCATAAAGCCGCGTATCCCAATGCAGCACGTCTCGACTGAGTTAACTATTTCCCGTGTTTGATTCATCGCGAACACGTTCGTTTGGTGTTTTTTCGTGGCTAAATGACTAACTATCAACTCCTTTACTTCCGGGATACGAGGAAAACCACCCAATAGCAAGAGGCATGGACCCTCATTACCCCCCCCCCCCCACCCCAGTTGCGAGGGCTCATGATGATCTCGTGCTTTTTCTTGTTCCATGTATATCCATGTTCCGCGCGTGGAAGGGTTGTATGGCAATCAGCGTGCGATGGTTTCACAGATTTCATTCTTAGCGTTAGATCAGGCTTGATCCAACGGCCAAATGTGGGGGAGTAAACCCTTCAAATCAGGTGTGGAGCCCCGAAGGCAGACAGCTGCCTGTATTCACGCACTGTTCTGGCAGCTCCTGCAGCCAAACTGGTGCCAAACGTACTGCTTTGCATTCCTTTGGACTACATCAGCGAGGCCGAGAAGGGAGATCTTGACAACTGGGCATCCCAAGATCTCCATACCCTTCGGCCAGGCTTGCGCCCTGGAGAGGACTGACCCAGCAAGCGCATATACTCCATTGTCTTCCGAGACAGAAGGATACCAACATATTCATAGCGTTAACATCTCGTACGGTAAGTGCTAACAAAACAGCTATGTATCTAAAACCGATTGAGCGCCAATCACCATCCAGATAAAAATAGCGCTGGCAAGAGGTATAGATTCATACGAGTGCCGGCAAGTACGGGGGCCCACGAGGATCTATGCCTATTGCAGCTGAGTGTATATCAGTATTTTCTGAAATCTTTGTTCATTCAACGACCAAAAGCCACAACCGTCCAAGGTACATGGATATAAATTGGCATCAACAAGATACATAGATCCTCATGAGTCCCCGCTCTCGCGGGGACTCATGAGGATCTATGCCTCTTGTATTTGAGGCATGTTCAGATTATATCGGCAGTGAAGGGGTTAAGGGGTGAAGGGGGTATTTACATATATTTAAAATAAAATTACTTTTCTCCCGAGGAGAGGTGCGAGCCATTCTGGTTCCTGCCGTCTTCCGCGATTGGTCCGAAGTGGAGAGTTGACAACAGTTTCTGTGCACCCATATTGCCATAGTTACGGTTGCCACGGCTTTCGACAATGTCGATCTCTCCCGACTGAAGCCATGTTCCGTAAGCACAGTCACGGGGCAGCATCCATATTGCTAGACACGAAAAGATAAGAAAAAGAGTTAGTCAGTTAGTTTTGTTTTGACTTCCGGGTCAACATTCATGGTCGATTCAACATTGAAGCACACATTTAGAATCCAGTTTATTTTGTTTTGGCTTATCATGATTTTGCGAAGGAAGTCAGCTTTAATAAATGTAATCTGCAATACTCACCGGGCCAAAGCCAGTCACCAAGCGGCATTTTAGCCACGACCTCCATCCGCCCATATTTGAAAGCAAACTTTGAGATAAGTTTCGCCGACAGAATCGGAGGCAGAGGCCCATACTTTGCCTCGCGAAGAGCACCGTAGAATTCAGGCCGTGTGCATACACCCCATATCTCTGTGAAAATAAATAAATACGATACGATACGATACGATACGATACGATTCGATTCGATACGATACGATACGATAAGATACGATACCTTTATTGTCCCAAGATGGGAAATTTGTTTGCAGCGGAATTTATAAAACAGACGTAAAAACAAATGTGAACATAAAATAAATAAATACATTTGACTTACTAGAATGATAAATGAATAAATAAAAACAGTATACGCGGTGGCATAGGAAACAAAAAAGGGAGGAGATAATTTTTTTTATTTTTAAATTTTTTTTTTACAAATTAACCCATTCAGCCCTGACGGACTACAGCAGGAGATGGGTCGACCATGATAATTCAAGGGTAATGCCAGATTAGCTTGGCGCCTGTCGTCGCCAAGCTAATCTGGCACTACCCTTGCATTATCATGGTCGATCCATCTGCAACAGGTGCATAGTCGTTAGATGACGCCTCCAAAATTTGGGAAATACGTGCGTCGGGCTGAATGAGTTAAAATTAGTAAAATCATATAGGCCTTTATATATTTTTGCATTTATTATGTGGAGAACAAAATATTTTGGATGGTATCATAAGATTTGGATTTTTATGTTTGATTTGTACGTGGTTCGACTGTCGCTTCCCTTCCTTCTCTCTCTCCCCCCCCCCCCCAGTCCACCCCCACCCCCACCCGGCCCCAGTCCGTCTCCCCCCCCCCCTCACCCCCTCCCCACCGATCAGAGTGATTCCCAACGTTACATACACACACAAGGCCTTGTCAGACGGTACAGTTTCTGAAAACAGTTTCTGAAAACAGTTTTCTAAAGCAAGAGTTCTCGAAAACTGTTTAGCTTCGAGCATGTCACACGTAGAAACAGCGTTGTTGTGTTGCGTATACATTTTCATAGTTGTTTCCCTTTGGCGATCTTTTGGTGAAGGGAGTTGTGAAAGGTCTAGGTTGTGTATCAAAATGGCAGGATCAAGTTCTGACGATGACATCATTTTGATTCAAGCAGCACAAATAGTCCTCGAAAGGCGAACTGAAAAGAGAAAGGAGATGTTGGGTGCGACCTTGCGTCGATAGAAGACGCGTGCATGGTGCATGGTAGTCACGTGATCTTTTGTTTCACGTTGATTGGTTCAAGCAGCAGTGTTATACGAAACAGTTGCGAGATTTAAGGATCGGTTCTAAATTCTGGAAGCAGTAGGAGACTGTTGTCAAAAACAGTTTTGTGTGTCATGTCACACGGCGTGCTTTCAAAACTATCGTGTTTTTTGTTTTTGAAAACTGTTTCAGCCCCCGTCTGACAAAGCAATGACAGAGACATGAACTAAAGTGACGTGCTGCTTTGTGCCTTTGGACAGCCTGACGACCTGGGCTCAGTTGCATGAGTAAGCTTAGTCCTGCGCCAGCTAGCCACTAAGCAAGGTACTCCGCTGCCGGTAGCGGAGCACCTTGCTTAGTGGCTGGCGCAGGACTAAGCTCACTCATGCAACTGACCCCTAGGATCCGTAAAATCCAGCATCAAAGACCAGCACACATTATACAGACAACCAATTCATGGTCAGACAACGCCTTTTCTTAACTCATTCTGCCCGCGACACACCACAGTTGATATGGCTCGACCATGATAGTTCAAGGGTGGTGGCAGAATAGCTTGGCGCCTATAGGCGCCAAGCTATTCTGCCACCACCTTTGAACTATCATGGTTGATCCGTCTCCTGAATTGTAATGCAGTCCTCAGAGCATAACTCCCAAATGTGGGTATTTCGTACTTTGGGCACAATGAGTTAAACCCCATCTCTGCCGAGAACAAAAGTGAGCTTGATAGATCTACAAGAGAAATAGATCCTTATGAGGATCTGTTCTGTGCCTCTTGATGTGACCAATTTGTATCAATGTCCACGGTTTTGGTTTTTGGTCTCTGAACGAACAAATAATTTTGACGGTTGTGGTTTTCGGTCGTTGAATAAACAAAGATTTCAGTCAAAGAATATGCGTCCAGTGGCAGAGATGGGGTTAATGTTTTAAATTTCAAATGGTCACTCACTGGCCACGTCCAAGACTCCATTCTTCAGAAAACCTTCTCCAAATTTGTCCACCAGAAGTGTCTAAGTGAAGAAATTAAGATTACAGTCATGCGTTTCATGCGAGTTCTGTTCGATGTCGTGACATCATAATCACGGTGTTTAACGCGTATTAGCCTAGTTTCTGCGCTCCCATATCTGCGCAGCGCGCCGCAGGTTTTGCTTAGCAAACTTGGCGAGAATGACGTAGATGTGAAAACTGATCTTGCATGGTAACCGGAAGTCAAAACATTTTGTTTTCAAACACTACTCCCGAATAGTGTCATTCAGATAAACTGTGTTTACTATGATTTAGTTTTTCTGACAACCTTTTTACAAATCAGCAAAATATTTTCTGTGTATGGCATTTTTTTGCTGTTGTCTGCACTACGTATAACCCATTGACCTGTGTTCGACCTGTGACGTGTCTTTACAACACGGGGAAAACCCTGTAGTATTCTGGCCAATCCTTGAGGTGCCTCGTCTCATGTTGTACAATTTTGCAGACACTGCGAGGGTCTGCTGGAAGAGCAGGCGTTTATACACAAAACAAACAAACAAAGAGAACAACAACAAAAACAACCAACACAAACAACAACAAAAACAACAACCCAAAAAGCAAAACAAAACAAAAACATTTGCATGCTTTCTGGTTCTATCTTGTAACGATGCTTCTTGGACATGGATTTTAAAAAAAATTCTTTCTTTCTTTTTCTGTTCTATTCTTCGTCAAATCGAAACTAATTTCAAGAACACAACTTCACGCAACGGTGGTGAATGGATGAACACGTTCTACCCCAAGACCGAAATCCTCAAACTTTGAAGTTGTCCTCTGAAGGACTGTATTACAATTCTAAAGACAGATCGAGCATGATAGTTCAAGGGTGGCGCTAGAATAGCTTGGCGCCTATGGGCGCCAAGCTGTTCTGGCACCATCCTTGAACTATCATGCTCGATCCATGTGTTGCTGTGGTGAGTCGGGGGTGAATGAGTTAAACATATTCTCACCGGTTTGATGTGGAGAGTTCCGTCCTTGATGTAACTGTTCTCACGATCAGGCGTATACACCTGAAACTCGGCATTCTGGAAACATTATGACAAAAATAAACACGTCAGTGATAAAGAATATGATAAGATGGCGATTATAACGATAACTACGGCAACAAGTAAAAGCAATGATGCTACTCATGTCTGAGACGTCGATGCAAGGGTTTCCGTTTCAGTTACAGCGGGATGCGAGTCATTAGCGACATCTCAGTGAAAGGTCGAGTATCTTTGGGTCTCTCTAAACTTTACGCTGACAAGGCACTAACGGTTTATCTTTCTGCGATAGCAAGGGATAGAACTGTGATAGAGTGAAAGGAGTGGTGATAATGTGATTCAAAGTGATCAATAAAATGTGATTCGGCAAGGATTTGAGATTCTAACAGGCGTTGGGAGGGATTTTTTATTTTTTATTTAAAATGTGTTCAATTGCTTGTTCATGTTTGTGATCCGAAGACAAATTTTCATTTTATACTAATATATTTAACGGACAATAAAGGATTTTGAATTGAACTGAACTGAATATCTTAGTCCAGGCAGTCGATCCATGTCCTGCTAGCCGACTGTGACACATAGCGGCTGATGTGCATGCGAGGGGCAGCTCTGTTGATTTCTTCGGTTTAACGTCGTACAAATATCGAAGCATTACACCGAAAAAAAAACAACCCATTTAAAACAGCCAAAGTTACTAAACAAAATAAAAATCAGCATAGTTTGGACTGAACTGAATAACAAACCACTCACACCACCGCCCCAGGCGGACACTTCATGTTTCCAGTTGTCGGTGCTGATTTCGGGTCCCTCAAACGGTTCATGCCAAACCAGACTTCTGCCGCCTGCATCAGCACGAAACAAACACCATTATGACTGTACACCATTTACTGCTGAGAAAATTGGAACAAAACCCAACTGCAAAAGACATAGATCCTCATGAGCCCGCGCATTCGCGGGGGCTCATGAGGATCTATGCCTTTTGATGAAACCACTTTGCGAGTGTACACCCGGCGTTCCTCTGACGAGTGAGGATCAATCGTAGTTTGACTGCGACTTTACGATAATTTCATTTCAAGCACACAACTTACCTGAAAGTTTTGGGGTTGATTAACCCTTCAGGCTACAGCAGCCGATGTCCTAGACCCTAGAGCCGTTAGCACGTTCACTGCCATGGGCTAAAATCGTGCCCGGCCTCTGACATAGTCAAAAGGTACAAAACGCACTGCTCGATAACCCTGTCTGTCTTGGACATACGCACATGAAGATTGAGGCCAGCACCCCAAAATGCATGTGTGCTGGTATGCGATTGTGAACCTGATGGCTGACAGCCGCATGGTCCAAAGTCACAAAACAGGTTACAAATACACACACGCCTTTAACTCATTCAGCCCGACGGCCGTATTTTCCAAATTTTGGAGGCGTCATCTAATGACACCAGTTGCAGGAGATGGATCGAACATGATAATTCAAAGGTAGTGCCAGACTAGCTTGAGGCGCCAAGCTAATCTGGCACCACCTTTGAATTATCTTGGTCGACCCATCTCCTGCTGTAGGGCGTCGGGGCTGAATGGGTTAAAAAAACTGAAACAAAGCAAGACGAACTGGAGACGTCTACCCTCATTTCTCGTGCAAAACACTTCGTGATATCTAGTACAACAAAATTTTATCAGTGGATTTTATAATCATGCACTCACCTGCATGTCTTGACGCCATGATGTTGCTGTTGCACTTATTCTGAACAGAACTTCACAGCGACAGGAGTGTATGAGACTGTTCCGATGGTGTTGTTACGGTGGTATATATTTATGCAAGTTGTAAGGTTGATTCCGACTGAGGCCGGATATTCAGTAGTATATTCAGCAGTATATTCAGCACTTTATGAGAAATGAACCTGAAGTAAAAAGGCTGTGACTGACCTCGTTACAAGAGTCGACGGATCAGCTTGCACCCCTTTCAAGGGAGCTATTTGTTTATTACAGGTTGTTAGGGACATCACCCATGTGTAGTCGAGTCATAGCTGTCGCGGTGTATTGAATTTGTACCAGTGGTTGTTCAGTGTCGGTGTCGGTGTCGGTTTGATGTGAAGAGAGAGTTATGTAGGTTAATTAACTCATTCGCGGCCAGCCGCATCCGGATGCAGCTAGTGGCCGCAAATGCGTTAAACCATACCTCGTGACGATTTACAAGCCGAGACTTGCTTTTGGCACACAAGCTCTACCTCCGAGGCTCTGCCGAGGAATCAGAACTTGTGTGTCAAAAGCAAGTCAGTCGAGACTCGTAAATTATCACAATCGATGATATCACATATTTATCCCACTGACTTTTCATGTACTGCCGGTTTGTTGGTTGGGTTCACTCGATAGAGCCGCGGCTAAACAAGCGTTGTGCTATTGGTTTGGGGTGTCTTCTAATAACCCTAACACGAAGTTCCGAAACTGTCATTCAACAAGTTCCACCGTGAGGTCAACAATTCTTTATCGCGTTCCGCTTCATACAGTTTGAGAATTTTACGCCCAATGTGTTCCTAGTCTACGTGTAGGGTTCCATAGGGAATTGCAACATGGTCACACTTGAAAGTCCCAAAACGAAGGGCATGGTCGCGGAACACAATAAAGAATATTTGACGTCATAGTGATAAATAGGCGACACAAATGTTGCACTCAGGTGATTATCACGCAGTAAAGACGTGTAAAAAAATCAAAGCCGGGAAACATCGCCGACAGTCACAGTGGGATAATAAATCTATAATGACTATCATTCATATCATTTCATGACGCGGTGACATGATGTTTCAGTGCGGGTATGAAGAGAAAGCTAGAGAGACTAAAACCATAGACGTTCTGTGTAGAACGTCCATGGCTTGAGTCTCTCTCTCTCTCTCTCTCTCTCTCTCTCTCTCTCTCTCTCTCTCTCTCTCTCTCTCTCACTCTCTCTCGCTCTCTCCTCGAGTCTTACGTTCATAATTTCAATTACCCTAATGAGGCCGTGTCCCGCTGGTATGAGCTGTTTCTCGCTGTTCTGGATAGACACGCCCCCTAGAGACATGTTAGAAAAAGCTAAGAAATTTAATGAGTACAAAAAGCAGAGAAACTATGTCAAATCTTTAGTTCGGAAAGCCCAAAGACAAAAAGCTGAACGTGTCATTGCCGGCGGAAAGGACATCCGCTCAGTCTGGCAAGTGATAAACAATTTCACCAAAGGTCACAGTAAACGGTCGCCAAATATTCCACCCGATCTCACTGCGGATGCGTTTAACGCTTATATCCTAACTGTCTCTAAAACTCTAGCGCAGACCAATACCAATGACCCTGACAACTACACATGCTCGGATCAACTTCGTCACTATCGTCAGCAGAGAGCGGGTCACACATTTTCTGTGCCTCTTATGAGTATTCTGGATGTTGGTAAATCTATTTCTAGTTTAAAAAAGAAATCATCTGGTGGTCCAGACGGCATCAGTACTCAGTTTTAAAATTATCTCTGCCATTCATCGTTGAGTTACTGACATTCTTGTACCATCTAGCCATTAGGCATATTGCATTTCCTAACGAATTAAAAAGGGCTAAGGTAATTCCTCTTCCCAAAAGCAAAGACTTAATCAATTTAAATGAGTACAGACCTGTATCCATTTTATCATCAATTTCAAAACCACTTGAAAGACATATACATACTCATCTCCTATAATTTCCTTGAACAAAATCATTCTGATTAGTGTTGCCCAATCCGGTTTTCGACCTTTATATTCCTGCCAGACAACTCTAAATCACATTATTGATAAATGGCCCTCTGCCACTAATGACAAAGTATCAAGCGCAACATTTCTAGACCTTAAAAAGGCATTCGGTCTTGTCAATCATTCCATCCTCCTGAAAAACAAACTATTACTTTATCACATTAAACTCGAATACTGTTTCCATCTTTGTCTTCATTTCTCAAAAAACAGAACACAGAAAGTACTCCTAAATGGCAAATTTTCATCAGACGGTGTAATGACTTGTTGTGTTCCACAGGGATCTATTCTAGGGCCTTTATTGTTTCTATTATTTATTAATGATCTGCCGCTGTGCATATCTCACCCAGAGGCTAACTGTGATCTGTTCGCTGACGATACAACCATACACACATCTAACAAGGAGCTAGCGAACATCAATGAGGTACTCCAGCAGAGCCTGGACGAATTAGCATTCCAAAGACAAAGAGCATGCTAGTTACAACACGCGAGAAACACCAGCGCGGCCTACCAACTTTAACACTTACCTTAGATGGCCAACCTATAGAACAAGTAACTAAGCATCGCTTAATGTGCATAACAATTGACAACCAGTTAAACTGGGAACCTCATGCTGATAACGTATGCAAAACTATGTCCAAAAACTTGTTCCTTTTGTCCAAGCTCAGCCGTATAGTTAATCCTGACGTTTGCAAACTTTTCTTCCACGCGCATATCAAAACGCACTGTAATTACAGTTTCATTGTGTGGGACGGTTGCAGCGAAGTTCATATGAAAAAGTAAATTCTCTGTATCGTCGAGGTGTAGTAGATACAGTGGGCACAGGGTCAAAATTGATGTTTTGGAATTAGTGTTTAATACATATTTTTTTAAATAGAAAAATCATTTTTGCATCATTCTCTAACAGGTTTTTGTTCAAAATTTGATAGTTTTTTTGTTATGAACTTTTTTGTTGGGTAGGGTGTCGACAGTTTTGGTCTGAAATACATGTGTATCATTTTTCCTTTGCCGGAGTTTGCGAAAATTGCCAGGTATTGTTCATTTTTCCTACACTGCACCCACAAATATTAACACATTGCCATAATATTTGGTGTGCAACTTCTTCATACCAATACCTAGCTATTCACATACCAAAATTAGTATAGCTGTTTTTGTTTTTTTATATTATTTTTTTTTAATTAACTAAACTACAAACTTGAAGTGTCTAATTTCATGTGCCTGTACAAAACAAACAAATACTGATAAAAAAATCTGGTATGACAAAAGCTTCATTTTATGGTGCAGTTTAAAACTAAAAAAGAATTAAGGGGGAAAAAAACAACTGTATGGAATTGGCACTGGCAAAGAAAAAATTTTTTTTTTTTGCCATTGAAAATTTATAATAAATTAGCATAATTAATTAACATTATTATTAAAACTTTAAACTGTATCAAACAAACATTTTTTTCCTAGTTGCAGACATGTCTCCTGCAATACCATGCAAAATTTTAAGCATGTAGCTTAAATATATCTCTTGTTATAAAAATAAGTAAAAATCAACTGTGCTGCCACTATATCTGCTACCTTAATTAAACTCATACTTCCTGGGCCCCGCCCCCACAGACCAAAAAAAAAAAAAAAGATTCTACACGAGAGAACCCCACTCCATTTGCGAACTCTGTTTTTAGATAATCATAGACAGAACACGAGAAACAGGTTGCTCCACCTATCAAGAACATGACCAGATATATATAAAACTAGCCTGGCCTTTCCAGGTGCAAAAACATGGAATAACTTACCCAGCATCTTAAAGTCTATTTCTAAATTTAGTATTCTTAAGGATCGCCTTTATCGCTTTCTACTTCTAAACTAATACCACGATTCAGTTCTCCTCTATTGATGCTGTACTCTCAGAGACATTAGTCCGGGTCTACCTTGCATTGTCAGAAGTACAAAATGTTTTAATGGATCCGGAATGATTTTGGGGTGCTGAATTCGAATCCGTTGTATGCCACTCTGTAAAATTAATATTGAGCGTTTTTCTGTATAAAACAAAATCCAAGATGGCCGCAAGGAAAAATACTAGTTATCATTCCCGCATACATAATTACAATTCAGACATGAAAACTCTTTTCAAATGGCCCATTTTGTTAGATTATGTCCAAAACAATTTAGTAAATATATAATTTTCTACATCGAATCAAGGGCGGATCGCGGGGAGGGGGTGGGGTGAGGGGAGCAGAGGTTCCGAACTCCTGACCTCCCACCCGTTCGGCTTAGGGGGAAAAAAAAACCCCACTTGAACCTCTGAGGTAAGAGAATTTGCCTCTTGTCTTGTATTGGGACCCCTTTGAGATACTGCCCCCGCCCGCCCCCCTCCTACCCTACGTTTAATTTTATTTTTCGGTCCGTGTTTTTTTGTTTGAGATTCTGAGTGCTCGGAAAATCGTATTTCTCCTCTGGGCGCTTTCTTTATAAAGTCCTAAACAAAAACGTTGCCCCCCCCCCCCCCCCATTTTCACGAGGAAGCGTATCCGCCCCTGCAAGTGTAAAAGTGGCTTTATTTGGATGTTTTTATTGTGATCGCTTACAGTCTCCTGTCGTGAATGGTGACTTTTGCTGTGTATTAATTCACATTTACTTCACTCTGATTCTTTCACACCTAGTCAGGGATTACGACTGTGAAAGGGTTATTGATGCTTGACACCATTTGCACGTGCAGAACTTGGTGCAGGTCAGGTAAAGCCCGCTACATACCTTGCATAAGCCATATACCTTGTATACCTTGTATAGGTAACAACAGAGCTGGAACTGGTCTTGCAGCTGCAACTAGTCTTGCACCTCAGCTCAAGTGGAAAGCTTGTGGGTAGAAGTGAAAACATCTAAATCACCCCCCGTCCTCATTGGCTTTATTTATAGAAATCCCGCAGCAGGGACTGGTATGATGACTTTGTAACAATGATGGATAGCGTAAATCAAAATGAAGCTTAGAGGATGTAGATGATCGTCTTGTTCTATACCTGCGTATTTCTCTGTGGGCTGGCGATTGGGTGCCTGATAGGCGGGGGTAGGGGATCTAACTGTTTGTCTGTCCAGCGCTGAGTAATTCCCCTTGGTATGTGTACAATTCTGCCAGCGCTAGCCTCGCCTATCTGGTTTGTGAGTAGAAAATCAAGCTGACGTTCTTTTGGGCGATTTCAAGATCGATCTTTCTAAATCTAAAGGGTCCCATGCTGCATGGGCGTCAACAACAGCACTGTTCGGTTTAGAACAGTTAGTTAAAACCCCCACTAGAACCACATCTACATCTTCAACCCTGTTTGATGTGACAAATGATGATAAAATATCAAATTACATGTTCCCTCCTTAGCTGTCAGCGACCATAATCCAGTATGTTGCACAGTCTCCATGAAACTAGACAAAGAGAACAAAAAGAGACATAAAACAATTAAACATATATCGTTCTTTCAAAAAAAAATTAATAACGGCGACTTTCTGCGGGATCTGAGCAATACTCCTTTCAGTGACGTGAATACACACACTTCTCCTGACAGTGCTCTGTCGTACAGGATGGATCTGTTCCTTGGGGTCCTAAATAAGCATGCGCCCATACGAGAAAAACGAGTTAAGCACTCTACCCTGCCACCCTGGTTAACAGTATATATCAAACAGGCCATGTCATTTAGAGACAAACTTAAGAAAGAAAAACACTTTGATGAATATAAGAAACAACGACATCGTGTTAAAAACCTAGTGAGAGCGTAAAAAAACCCTGTTCTTCCAAGAAATGATTAGGGACAAAAAAGATACAGCATCAGTTTGGAAAGCCCTGAACGTTATAACGAAGGGTAAATCAGCCCCTGAAATTCCATCCCATTTGTCAGCTGATCTATTAAAATAATAATCACTTTCTATCGACAGCTGAAACACATGCTCAGTCAGCTGCAAGTAGTAACGCAGAGTACCAAGTTCTTAGTGTACTGGTAAAATAATGTGAGGCAAAAAATATACTGCAGACATTCATCATTCCTGATATTACCGTCGCTGAAGTCGGCAAATTTATTTCTAGCATGCAGAACAAAACGTCCACCTGTATGGATGGTAGCGACAACAAAATTCTGAAAATGTCGCTACCATATACGGTAGAGGCACTCACTTATATCTTTAACCTCTGTAAAAAAAAAAACACAGCACATTTCCAACTATTTTCAAAGAGGCCAAGGTAATTCCAATCCCTAAATCAAAAGATCTTGAAGATGTCAAATACAACCGTCCTATCTCACTTTTGTCGGCCCTGTCAAAGCCCCTTGGAAAACACATAAAAACACCTCCTCGATTTTCTAGAAAAGGGCAATTTAATGACTATTCATCAGTCCGGCTTTAGACCGAAACATTCATGTCAGTCAGCACTGACACGCATTGTAGATAGCTGGCTGTAATCAACAAATAAAAATCTGATGTCTGGAGCTGTTTTCTTAGACCTACAAAAAGCATTTGATCTTGTCGACCATGATATTCTCTTAAAGAAGCTAGCAGCAGACCACATATATTAGATCACATCTAAAAGACAGAAATCAAAAGGTATATACCCATGGAAAATACTCTAAACAAGGACAAGTTAACTACGGTGTCCCCCAGGGGTCGATCTTAATAATAATAATAATACCGTTATTATATAGGCGCTTTTTCTCAATTTTTGGGGAAATCGACTCAAAGCGCCGCGCCTGAAACCCAACACACACACTCACGAAACAGACACGGATTTACGCCATTTAAGACAAACACAGTACAAGACAAACGAAGGGCCAGTCAGCTACTGAAGTTACAGAGATTTTTGATCGCTTGTATTTGAAATTTGTAAAGTGGCCTGAGACCGGTACCAAAGTGTGTGTGTGTGTGTGGGGGGGGGGGGGGTGGGGTGGAAGAACCGGAGTACCCGGAGAAAGAACCCCCGACGGTCCGCCCGAATTAACGGTGACACTTACCAGAGGAGAAAAGTCCAACGCCGGAACCCGGTATCGAACCGCGCACCTTTGGCATTGGTGGCAGGCGCCTTAACCACTGCGCCACGGACCTCTTCTATTTATAATATTCATTAATGATTTGCCTTTGCATATTACTAACACTGATGTCAGCTGCAACCTGTTTGCGGACGATACGAGCCTCCATGTTTCGGGTAAAAAACAGCTGACATTAACCTTAGCTTACAAAGTAGTCTCAGCGAGGTTTCCGACTGGTGCAGAGTGAATCATATGGTTCTTCATCCAGGAAAAACAAAGAGTATTTTAATCACTACACGACAAAAACACCAACGCCGACCACAGCCGTTACATTTACAACTGAACGCTAAACCAATAGAACAAGTCACAGAGCGTAAATTCTTGGACGTTGACGAACAACTATGTTGAGAGACGCATATAAATACAGTCTGTAAAACCATTGCTAAAAATACTTTCCTGTTGTCCCAGCTTAGACAAGTAAGAATAAGAATAAGAATAAGAATAAGAGTACTTTATTATCTCGAAAAGAGAAATTCGCTTGTGGTACATTTATCAGTAACAAATAGTACAAACAAGACATAAAAACATTATAGCATAATTATGAACATTTTCTCCCTGCACTTGCACAGCTACAAATTCCAAATGGATATAAAGTAAACACTACAAAATCTTTACACATAACTCTTACACATCTCACACAAACATCTTTTATGGACTGAACTGAGCGGCACTTATACATTCACACCCACCTCTACATATGCATACATAATACGCGTGTTTCAACTTAGTCCTAACCCTCACTACTTATTATACAAACATCTCAGTACATTATTACACATTATTACACAAGCTGCATAATTAAAGTCTACCATAGTAAAATAATTAGTGGGTAAACGCTCAGTAACAACAATCCCAATATGTCCATGTTCACCACCAAATGAAACGCAATAAAATCTAACATCTAAAATCAACAAGCTCCTCGATCGGTATGCATTGGGGACGTTTCCATACACTAAATCTAACGTCTTGTTCTTGCGAGTGGGGACAGTCACGTACTGGTGAAAAGTCGGTAAGCTCGTGCGTAAGTCACAGTCCTTAAAGTCACCTGCAATAAAGTTGGGGGCGTCAGGGGAGATAAGCTGTAACTCTCTAATCACATCTGCTATCTGGGCTGAGGCGTGGGAGGGGTTGGAGTGAGGGGGGGTGTAGATGACCGTTACAAAGATCTGACCAAACTCACGGGGAAGATAACGGGGTCTGAGTGAAACTGACAATAAGTCTACATCACGTGTTGTAAGCTGTTTCCTAACCATTACGCTTGACTTGCTACACCACCGTTCATTAACATACAGGCCTACTCCGCCACCCCACCGTTTCCCACTAATCTTACAATCTCTATCAGTTCTAAACGGCGTACCAAAACCGTCGATCGCAACACTATCATCACTCACATCTTCGCTCCACCAAGTTTCAGAAAAGCACATCAAACACACATTCTTATACTCGCTCGTCAAACGCACATTCGCTACCAGTTCCTCAAAGTTCATATTATCGCTCTTGGGTCGAATAGAACGCGCATTCGCCATGATCATGGATGGTAATGGAGGCCTGTTCTTGTAACGGATACACATACTCGTAAACTGTTTTTTCATGCCCTTATCAAGTCTCCCGTTGATTATGTCTCCACAGTGTGGGACCGTTCAGTGTAGTGATGTTCACATAAACAGGTTAAACTCTATATATAAAAGAGCTGTCAAAATGATAGGCGATACGCGGCCCATTCCAACCACAGACAAATTTAGACATCTAAACATTCTCGGCCTGCGCCGTCAACAACTTAGTTTTAAGAAATGCATCCTCATGCACAAGATCAAATAACATGACACCGCAGTATCTAACCGCCAAATTATGCCACAGCAAGAACGCGAACGGACCTCAAGGAACAATACTTTACCCCTCCCTCTGCCTAGAATTGACCTCTTTAAAACTAGTTTATCATTTTCTGGACCGTTTGTATGGAACGCCATTCCTGCACATTTGAAGACTATAGCCTCGCTTGGAATCTTTAAAACGAAACTTTTTGATTACCTGATGAGCCAAACATAACATCACTGGGCACTTATTTAAACAAACCCTGATGGTTAATACTTTTATGTACCACATGCATTTATGTATAGTGTTTGTGTTTGTTTGTGTGTGTGTGTGTGTGTGTGTGTGTGTGTGTGTGTGTGTAGTGTGTGTGTGTGTGTGTGTGTGTGTGTGTGTGTGTGTGTGTGTGTGTGTGTGTGTGTGTGTGTGTGTGTGTGTAAGATGAATGTTGAGTGTTATTATTATTATTTTATGTATTTAATATTTAAAAAAATATTATTATTTTGTTTTTATTTTCTTTTAAATTATTGTTGCATGAAACTGATAATGTATGTAAATCGGAGTATCTTGTCTCTATTTTTTGAAAAATTATTATTATTATATTGTAGATGTTAGCAACGGCAAGTTTGTAAAATGACGATTTGTTTCTGTCAAAACTTTTAACCGTTGATAAATAAAGTTTCATCATCAGTTGATCTCAGTGCAGTTTTAGTGGCCACGAACTTGAACAAATACGGGTTTGCCGCGGTCGCCGTGACTGATCAGTCACGGCCGGCAGACTTTGGCAGTGACCACTTGCACTGACGATTGTGTGAATATTCGAAATAAGCATAAATGTAATTATTCAGAAAGACGCCTAGAATGACGAGCACAACAATGAGACCTATATCCAGTCGGCGCACTTATATTACCCTTTACCCACGGCCTCGTATAATCTCGGCGTCAGTCATGCCAAAATGTGTTGCCTTCATTGTTCTCTCCCTTTCTACCAACTCACATGGGTGATTTCTTGCCCCGCAACGCTCGGTTGTTACTCTTTTGGTCGAAACAGACCCTGGGATTGTCACAGGCAAGTGAAATGTTGGTCACAGTTTCATCATGCAGTCAGACCAACGCTGCTGACTAGATAGACAACAACACAACACAAAGCCGATGTGCCATGAGCTATTTTTAGTCACCGAGTGATCGTCTTGCCTCACGTACACACTCTGCTGTGTTGTGTAAGCCTCTACACAAATAGCTCTCTTTCAACGTGGCGACTTGGTCTTGATACACGTCGCCAAAGAGTACGAATGTACTACACTAGTGCTGTACTGATGTGTTGTGATTAAGCCTGCGTCGCAAAAGCGTCTTCGATAAATACTATTGCCGGATGATCGCCGGTGTACTCAGTACGGAGAAGGCTTGGTATCGATTCTACTAAACACACTATGAGCGCGGGACAGTTCAGTGTAGTTAGCACTGAGACGACATTTTCCCGGAAGGGCATCAAGCACTATCAGTTTCATAGTTGTCGCAGACCGCATCAGTTGAACGTGTGATTTTCAAGCGGCATTTCGAAAAAGAAAGGTGTGTTCAAGAGATGTATACCGTCACAGCAAGTGCCAGGAGTCGCATTGTGTGGCGTAAATGTGAGAGACTTCTGTGCCGAAAGTGCCGCGGAGTGTTTGTCAACAGTTTAGTAATGATTGTCATGATTATCAAGTTAACCCGCGATTCAGTCTAACCGTGATGTGGCCCCAGTGCGCAAAGGTGCTCGGGCCGAAGTCAGACGGAGTTGCCGGCCCGCGCATCAGTGTCACGGGTCGCGGGTCAACTCCGTCAGCAGCCATCTTCGACCCGAAGACCTTTTGCAAGTGTAGCTGGTGTATGTGCGCGGAGGTGTGTGTGTGTGTGTGTGTGTGTGTGAACACGACATCTGCATGAAAAGCTCCCGTAACCAGGATTACTATGAGTCTGAGTGGCATACCAGTAGGTACCTATAGGTCCACTCAATTTTTTTTTCTAGAAACTGCCACCAAACAAATGCACTACTCGGACGTACACGTTCACCGTTCACAGACTAGTGCACATGCAAAAAAATTAGAACTTGATGTTGATTGGCTTCCGAGATATGAGTATTTGAAAATGACTTAAAATGACCTCTCTTTTTTGCATTTGTAAGAAAGTGCCATGTTTAGACACCTGTAAAATCAAAACGTGAAGGTAGAAGTGTGTGGTTTTTACTGTCACGTACACGTATCAGAAACGTATCGAAAACAACATGGGTGTCCTAATTTTTTTTCTAGCCCCACACATTGATACGTTTGCAACTACAACACGTCTAAAATGACCAATGAGGGTTTACATGGCTTATACACCCTTCACTACTAACGTTATATCTTAGGTAATTTTCATAGTAGGCATGTGAATCGGACACTAAAATGTACACAAAAACACGACCTTATGTGTGATAACTTCACATTAAATCAAGCACATTTCAGATATGAACACAACAATATGACAATATCTTGCATTCTAGCGCTATATCTCATACATGGAATTCTGAATGCATTTCCATCATTTTTCAAAATTTACCAGCTGCAGGACGTCTGTTGGCTATAGAAACAAAGCAATGTGCTTATCTGCCTCGTGTTTCTTGTTTAAGATAACTCTTCTTCTCCCTTCCCTGTTCCTGAGTGGGGGTCTTCTGGAGTCATCATATGTGTCACTGTAGCTGGGGTGTCTGTCTGTTTTTTTTTTTGCATGTGATTTTTCCAGAAGCATCCAACAGAATTGTTAAAATTTTCCTATCTGGTCAGTATTAGATTAGAATATGTGCCTTGTACCAAAGCCGAGGTCCTAAGGTCTTAGTAGAGATAATTATAAAGGGTTTGTACACTAAAGGTGATATCACAAAAAGGACGGATCATTTGATTTAAATCGTTGTTAAAGTAAAGGTACCCCGAAAAAAGCTGCGCAAAGGAAAATTATCTGACATACCGAGTGTAAAGGCCCTGGCAGCCATATGTATTTTCAGTGCTTCAATATTTGTCTGTGCGATATCTCTGGAACCACTCTACCGATATCCGTCAAGTTTTAGTATTAGGTAGCCTTTTGTGTGAGAAATGGTCGGAAGCAAAAACGGAGTTGATACTTTTAAGTGTTAGGTTCACGTGCGGAACGTGAATAATAATAATAATAATAATAATTACGGTATTTATAATGCGCTTATCTTATAATAATTATAACTCTAAGCGCGCACTCACAACTCGCACACACATGCGCACGCATTAGACAATGACTCACGTACCACAAATAGTGAAAATACTTTACGACGGTCAGCTTGGGGTGGGGAGTGTGGTGATATAGTGCTAGAACTGTTGAAAGAGGTGAGTGTTGAGGGCGGACTGGAAGGAGGAGAGAGAGTGTTTCTGACGGAGAGAGAGTGGGAGAGTGTTCCAGGTGGATGGACCGTATCCTGGGAAGGAGCGGGGGCCGAAAGTGCTGAGTTTGGTGCGGGGGATTAGGAGGCGGAGAGGATCGGAGGCTGGAGCGGAGGGAGCGGGAAGGATTGTAGGGGTGAAGTAAGTTGGAGAGATAGGTAGGAGCGTAGTTGTTCAGGGATTTTTAGCAGAGAGACAGAATCTTGTATTGGATGCGTTGGGGGATGGGAAGCCAGTGAAGGAGCTTGAGCAGGGGAGTGATGTGGTCGGATTTTTTCTTTCTGAGGACGAGGCGGGCAGCATTGTTCTGGACGCGCTGGAGAGTGAGAGTGGTGGAGTGAGGAAGGCCGGAAAGGAGAGAGTTGCAGTAGTCAATGCGAGATAAGATGAGAGAGACAGCGAGTTTGGTGGCAGCTTCGGTAGTGAGGTATTTTCTGATCTGACTGATGCGGCGGAGGTGGAAATAACATGCCTGGGCCGTGGCGGAGACGAAGCTGGTCATGGAAAGAGAGGAATCGAGGATAACGCCAAGGTTCTTGACCGAGTCAGAGAGGGAGATGGGGGTTATGTCGAGTTGAAGGTGGAGAGAGGGAGGGAGCTGGGACAGTTTCTGGCGAGTGCCTACCAGCATGGCTTCCGTTTTGTCGTCGTTCAGTTTGAGCTTGTTTGCTGTCATCCAGTTTTTCACGTCTTCATAGCAGTCAGCCGTGCGAGTCAGTAGTGTCTGAGTGTTGTCGAGTTTGTCTTTGTCTAGTAGTTGTGAGTCGTCAGCGTAGAGGTGGTGGTGTATGTGGTGAGACTGGATGATGTTGGACAGGGGAGAGGTGTAGAGTGTGAAAAGGACCGGGCCCAGGACGAACCCCTGTGGAACGCCGCAGGAGAGCCTGACTGGGTTGGAGGAGACGCCGTCGATGGTGACGGACTGCTGTCTGTCGGAGAGGTAGGAGAGAAACCAGGAGTGAGCAGAGTCAGTGATGCCAAAGGAGTGGTGAAGGCGGTGGATGAGGATAGAGTGGTCTATGGTGTCGAAGGCGGCAGAGAGATCGAGTAGCGTAAGAAGGGAGATGTTGCCCGAGTCGGTGGAGAGAAGCAGGTCGTTTAGGATATGTAGAAGGGCTGTTTCAGTGCTGTGATGTTTGCGATAGGCAGACTGGAAGGGACTGAGGAGGTTGTTGTCGGCGAGGTGGAGGTTGAGTTGGTTGAGGACAACCTTCTCAAGAAGCTTGGACAGGAAAGAGAGATTGGAGACTGGGCGGTAGTTCTTGAGTTCGTTTGGGTCGAGGTTGTGTTTTTTGAGGAGAGGACGGACGATGGCGGACTTGAAGATATCGGGGACGAAGCCATTCTCTAGAGATGTGTTGATGATGCCGGTAATGAAGGGCAAAAGTTTTGGGAGGCCGTCCCGGTAGAGAGAAGCTGGGAGGGGGTCTAGTTCGCAGGTTTTGAAAGGCATGGACTGTATGGTATTGAGGACTTCATCCTGAGAGACGGGGCGGAAGGACTAGAGGGGAGTGCCGAAAAAAAAAAAGGGGGGGGGGGGGGGGTCAGGAAGGCAAGGCGGAGAAGGCAGAGTGTCGAGTGTGTTGCGCAGAGTTTGGATTTTGTCGGAGAAACAGGAGGAAAAAGCGGACGGAAGTTCTTCTTTGCTGTGTGTGTTGGGAAGAGGAGAGTCTTTAGAAGTGCCTAGGAGTGTGTTCATGGTAGCGTAGAGGGTTTTGGAAGAAGTGGGTTCCAGGATTTTGTTTTGAAGGTGTTTACGTTTGGAGTCGGAGATCATTCTGCAGACTTTGGATCTGGTGGTTTGGAAGATCTCTCTGTGAACGGTTCCGCTTGAATCTATGTAATGGGCCAGTGGTCGTCCGTCCGTCCTTCGTCCGTCGCTAATCGGTTGACATTTTCTCGGTCATTCAATCCACACCCTTCAGTCAAACTTGGACCAAAGATATAGGGGTATGCTAAGACCTTTCTACACATACCAAATTCAGTGACCTCTCTCAAGATCAAAGTCACAATGGATTAAAAAATAGATTAAACAAATACACATTATTTTTTGACAAATAAATTGCTTTTCTGAAATACTCGAGTATTAACGGAGTAACGGAGGGGGTGTGGTGGAGACAGGGGCTCACGTGCTTCAGAGAGATGCTATTCGTTACGAGTGGGATGAGGGGAGGCGGGAGTAGAGACAGAGGCTCATGTCCCTCAGAGAGGTGCTGTCTGTTGGCGGATGCGGGAGGGGAGAGGGTGGGGAAAGGGGGGGGGGATGAGGTGGTGGGGGCGGGGTAAAATTCTGGAGTCGATGTAGGTCTTTTTTCAACCGCGTAACCATTTTCTGGGGTTTGCTTACGTCAGCAAAAGCAAGAAAGGGCAAACATTTTGCACCCATCGTCAGGTCGGTGCTCACTGAAGGGCACACCTTCTTTACACCTTGTGTATGCTAGCTTCAGTCGTACAGATATGAATATGCTATGGATGCAAAAGAAGAAAAGATGCAGTCGTTTTTTAATAATAATAATAATAATAATAATAATGAGTACTTGTATAGCGCATAACCTCGTATTAGAGCTCTAGGCGCTTAACAAAAACTAATTGTACAAAAATAACTAATTACAAAAACACAGTTTACAACAAGTATTAAAAACTAAATAAAACGCACTCTATAAACAATCTATAAAATCCCCATTCAAAAATGCTACGCTTTTGGACTCATACTCGCACTCACGCACGCGCGCGCGCACGCACACACACACACACACACACACACACACACACACACACACACACACACACACACACACACACACACACACACACACAGCACACACACACACTAATTCTAATAGAGATAGAGATGACTTCAACATGACAGGTCTGTGACAAAAGTCATTCGTAGAATAGCTGAAAAAGAGGGTCTTTAGGGCTCGCCTGAATGCCTCTCTCGAATCCACGTATCTCAGTTCGCGTGGAAGGTCATTCCAAACAACTGGGCTCTGGAACCTGAATGACCTCTCACCGAACAACTTTGTTTTGACGAGAGGGATAGGTAAGACTCGAGAGTCGTGTTCGACTAAGACGCTGGTCGGCTGAGAAGATAGGGAAGAGTGGACTGGAAAGGATAAGTGGTCTGGGACGGTAGCACTCACTTCTTGGTCAAGATATTCATGTTATTCGTCAAGTCTATATTTCTCATTTGACGGATACGCGTCTGTGTCATAGAAAGTACTGGATAGATAGGCAAACCTTCAGAGTAGCAAGTCTCGTTAAATAAAGTCCGAGTTGAATATCTGGTGTTGTTTGCCGTCGTTGTGTCATATATTCAGCTGTAAGAAAAGTTTGTTGATTGAGATGGGGAAGGTTTTGGTTGATCCTCCTCGTTTCCTCAGTCTTCTGAATTCTGCCTGACAGCATCTTAGAGTGTTTGTCTTAATAAAATTAAGAGCAACCGAAACTATTTGTTGTTGAATGTGATTTTCTTTTATCTATAGTAAGAAACTGACAAAAAGAGTAAACTTCAAAAATATAATATAATAATAATAATAATAACAACAATAATACATGTAATAATAGTAATAATAATGTGTGTTCGTATCGTTTGCTTTATTTACAAGTATGTTACGACGACCTAAAAAACATACAACACAAAAAACTTTTTTTTTTATAGTTTAGGCAGTCCAAAGCAAACGAGTTGGCATTGTGAAAAAAAAAAATCGTCTGCTAAGTTGCAAAGTGTTGTCATTCTTGTTGTCGACTAAAGGCCCCGCCACACATGCCCGATCAGATGCCGATTCTTGAGCAGTTTCGAATCGGAGTGTGATCGGACCGGACTGCAAAAACGTGTGCACTGCCACACATTCCCCGACTTTATTTAGCCGACCGGTTTGAATCGAAGATAAAGTCAAGGTCGTACCCGTTCAGCGAAAATAGCTGTTAGTTTGGACAGTGATGATGATGTGCTTGCATTATCAGCAGTTTTACATCATATTCGGGAAGACTGAGGCGGGCGAAACATCGGCAACGAAGGTGGTTGACTGATCTTCCGCCATTTGCAAACTGAAACGACGTGCTTTGCGAGACGCGCTCTGATTGGTTGAAGCTTACAATCGGGGCCGACTCGGATCGGAAAAATAGAGCAGTTTCTAAACACCCGATTCCCAGCCGACTGCGATCGGATCGGATATATGACGTCATCCGATCGCAATCGGATCGGAATCGGCTTCAAAATCGGGGCACAACCGGCATGTGTGGCGGGGCCTTAAAACGGTTATTTCAAAGAAACCCTCAAACATATTGGTCTAAGAAAATTTCAAGTGCAACTCTGAAGTATTGCAGTAATTATTGCGTGGATTTCAGTAGGACTAGACTTGTCAAAGCTGTAATTGAGTTCAAAAGAAACTATACGCCCCACGAGGAGGGCGTGAATTTCAGGCTGGAAATCGACTACACACAGTAAAAATTAAACTGTGGGTCCAAATAATCATTTCTATCAATCAGTGTTAGTTTATAATGCTGAACATTTCTATGGCTACTCTTAATCATCAACATGTGTGTACTTGCAATGTTTTCTGCAAGTTACAAGCAAAATTTGCGCCTTCGTTGACGAAAGAGCTTCTATCGCGGGCGCCATTGTGAAGTCGTGTTCGCGCGTTGGGGTGTCAGTTTCAAAGCCACTGTGCAAATCCAAGATTTCATCGTACGTGTCCGATGATATATCGATCGAAAGGTTTTTGAATGAGCTTTTCATCAGTAGCTAGCGCATGTGCGCGCCATCATTCCCAGATAACATATCTCATGAGTAAAAAAATAAAAAATAAAAAAAATAATTAAAAAAAATAATAATATAAAAAAATAAATGAAAATTTCACGTGAAAATCAAATGCAATTCTCTGGAAATTCAAACATGCGCCAGACACCGTGATAAAGGGCAGGAAAATTCTTTCCAACGATACCAAATATAGCGCTGTGCGTTCTATCTTGGATTTGCGCAAGCGGTTTTTCTAACACCACCGTAGCGCGGCTCTGTGCGGGGCGCTCGCGGACAGCTGACCAAGTTTTTTTTTTTTTTTTTTTTTTTTTTTTTTTTTTTTTACGCTTACCCCTGCTCCACATTCGGCGGTGCTACAAATACATCTTTCTTTCCAGAACAAAACAAACACGACAGAACTGTAGTGCGGATGATGCTTTATTCGTCCATGTTTTTATTTTTGTTATGCGTGCTATATGTTAAGAGCAGCTCTTGTTGCACAATAGCTAAATATCGCTCTCCGGCACCTGATGCTACCCACTGTTTGTATAGGGACGGACCTACCTAATACCATTCAGTGTAGACTGCACAGGACTCTGGAGCGCCTGTGCGGCCGGGCCGAGAGTCACGATGTACACGTGTATGATTTAAAGTTATGATCTGAGTTAGGCCTGCAGGCTGATCCACCATTTGTACATGTACGGGAACAGAAACACACCACGTTAAAAGAATTCGTATGTGCATCCCATTGCGCAAAGGCCATCGGGCCGATGTCGGCCGCCCGGTTAGCCCGCGCACGGTCGTGCGCGGGCCAACGGCGGCCGACGTCGGCCCGATGGTCTTTTGCGCATTGGGATATATATTCAGTGTCTACAGGGTCGGCATTATGTAGACTGATGGAAAAGGACGAAAATTAAGGGTTTTTTTTTTTTTTTTTTTTTTTTTTTTTTTTTTTTTTTAACCCATTCAGCCCTGACTACAGCAGAAGATGGGTCGATCACGATAAATGAAGGGTAGTGCCAGATTAGCTTGGCGCCTGAATGAGTTAATATACCAGCTTTTTCAGCTCAGCAGCTGCTTAGTCCCTCGTCATTTTTTTTTTTTTTTTTTTTTTTTTTGTGTTGAAGTTTCGACAAATTCAAACTTAGATTTAAATCAACTTAAAAAAATCAAATCAAATTGTTTTCGGCCTTGCAGATTTTTAGAAGTTCCTGGGCACATCGAGCAGACAAGCCACAAATCAAACTGCGTTGAGACATTCATGGAGCCTATAAGTGTGTTGATATTTGTGGGGATCCTGGTGGCCATATGGATATTCTGCTGTGGTGGAAAGAGGAAAGGAGGGAGACATACGGTTAGAACTCTAATTACATCAATAAGTGTGTTGTTGTTGTTGCTGCTGTTGTTATTGTTATTATTGTTAACAACAACAATATAAATAATGATATAATTCTTATCGGCGCTTATAGATCCAGCTGCAGGAAACTGCAATGGTCCATTCCATCGACTGTCTTCAGTAGTCATTAGTTGGTGTATTGATGAATGGTGCGATGGTCTAGTTGACTTTATCCTGTTTTCAGATTGAAGTAAAACTGAATGACTGCAGACCGTGATGAACGGACGATCATATGGACTGACGGACGGACATAGCATACTGCCACTTGAATTTTAACAGAAGCGATCGAGTGTCTTGGTCTGTTAGATTAATCGATTTGATTGACCGATTGGTTGTTTGATTGATTGATTGATTTTTGCATTTTTTTCAGAGTTCGTCACGAGCGTCAAGTGGTAAACATCCGGATTTTATTCCTGACAAATTTACTTCTTTTGACCAAGTGCAGGATGCTGTACGTAAAGCTGGATTGGAATCTTGCAACTTGATCTTTGGTTAGTACTGACAGTCGATGGACACTGACTTATGTGCCGACACTTCGTCGTTGTTCCCAACGCAACGGCAGTTGCAACAAACATTCACTCAACAGTGTAATTTAACTCATTCAGCCCGACGGCCGTATTTCCCAAATTTTGGAGGCGTCATCTAATGACTATCCACCAGTTGCAGGAGATGGATCGACCATAATTCAAGGGCAGTGCCAGATTAGCTTGGCGCCGACATGCGCCAAGCTAATCTGGCACTACCCTTAAATTATCACGGTCAACCCATCGCCTGCTGTATTGCGTCAGGGCTGAATGGTTTAAATCATTGTACAACCAGTAGATATGCGAGTTTACGGTAACACTTTTCCGTGAACGCGACTATTCAGCAGATTTAGCCCTTATAATTCAGTATACAGAAATTGCGAATTTGGAGTCAGTTGTACCACAAGGGGAGAAAACCGAAGTCATCAAGAGTTTCGTGCCTTTGGCTCGGAGCTTAATAGGGCTCGGGACCAGCGTCGTCGCGTCAGCCGCCATTTTAAGAGGATACCATAGTCATGAGATAGTAGCGAAATAGTGTTTCAACACGTTTTTCTTCATTTTCCTTCCTCTTTGAAAACAAACAAAAGCAGATTCTGGTGAGCGGTTTCCTACAGTGATGGTAAGACCTGATGTTATTGCTTATTGAGTACTCAGGACTTTCCTGACATTACAAAAACAGCGACTTCCCTATGAGCGCTTAGTCCCTTAATATCCTCGTAAGATGGCCGCCACGACTGGCGTGATGACGTCTGCTACTTAGTATATTGACGCTCCGAAGCAGTGGCACGAAACTTGCCGTAATTTCCGTTTTCTTTCCCTGTGGTTGCACTAAGTTCAGGAGACAACTAAATCAGCCATTATACGTCAAGGAGGCTTGTGCAGCGACCAGCTTGGCACCGCTAGAGGTGCGAAGCAGTTTTGTCACCACTTGGAGCTATCACGCATCTTGTAGTCGTGTCAGGGCTTAATCTATTTAAGCACACGGCCGCATTTCCCACATTTTGGGACGGAGGTGTCACCAAACGACTGTGTACCAGATGCAGAGGATGGATCACCATAATAATTCGAGGTTAGTGCCAGATTGACGGCGCCAAGCTAATCTGGCACTAACCTTGAATTATCGTGGTCGATCCATCTCCTGCTGTAGTGCGTTGGGGCTAAATGGGCCGGGCGTGTGAATGTATGGTGTATATCTGTGCAGGTATTGACTACACTGCCAGCAACTTTTCACAAGGGCAAAGAACTTTTGGCGGTCGAAGTCTCCATCACATGGACCCCTATCAGTTAAACCCATATCAGAAGGTATGGTTATATTCTGCTGATCTGCTTTGAATTAGTCAAAACGTTACTTGTAGTTGGACCAGGAACTGTTGTGGAGGTTGCAGCAGCCTTGCATGCTGTGCTATCTCACAGATCAATATACAGAAGAAGCATTTATGATTATATTAAACAAATTCACATATGTGTGTGTGTGTGGAAGGGGCGGGGGGGGGGGGGGGGGGTTGCAGTTCTTGACTTTTCATACTTGAGAACATTGGTGGAAATTCAGAGTTATTTTGAAATACAAAATACTAAAATGTATCGATTCACAAGCCGGGACGCAGTCATTTGTGATATTTGTCGTAAGGCTGTTGTACTGGCTGACTAAGCTCCAGCTTACTAACGATATGCGATTTAGAAGTGAAATGGTGAGAAACGTTCTGTAACAGAAAAAAAAAGAGAAATTGTTGACAGTCATGACGGAATTATTTGGCATTTGACTACGATGACAACGACGACGACGATGATGATGATAATAATAATAATAATGAGTGATACTTCACAGGTGATCGCTGTTCTTGGAGAGACGCTAGAACCGTTTGACGATGATGGTTGCATCCCGGCGTTTGGGTTCGGAGACACTTTCACAAAGGACAACTCTGTGTTTTCACTCAATACTGCGGTAAGGAGTCAACGGTCAAAGAGAATCGCTCAACTACTTCAAACTTTCACTAACATCAGGCAAAACATGGCAGTAGCCTCACACTGGTCTTCTCCCTCGGTTCGCTATAACCCCCCCCCACACACACACACATTCTCCCCCCCGCCGCCCCCCCTCCCCCCCCCCCCCACACACCTCCCATCCCCCATTTGCGTATTTCTAAGCCAGTGCATTGTTTGACCAAGATAGCTCTGTACAAGATCAGTGTTTAACCCACTTAACCCCACGGCCACATTTTGGAGGTGTCACCCAACGACTATGCACCAGTTGCAGGAGATGGATCGACCATGATAATTCAAGGGTAGTGCCAGATTAGCTTGGCGCCGACAGCCGCCAAGCTAATCTGGCACTACCCTTGAATTATCATGGTCGATCCGTCTCCTGCTGTTGGGCATTGGGGCTAAATGGGTTAATAAGCTAGATGCCTTGTGAATTTCTCATTCCTAACTTCATCATATCGCCTTTGTCATGGTGAAAATGATTTTGAACCTTGTTTTGAATTGTGTATGTAACGTTTTGTTACTAGTGTAATCGTTTGTCAAATAGTGATTATAGATTATGTTTGTAACAGTGTCACCTTCCATCATTATACAGGGCACGTGCCAGGGTTTTCACGGCGTGCTACAAGCTTACAATGATGTCACGCCTCGTGTTAGACTGGCGGGACCTACCGACTTTGCCCCCCTGATCAGACAGGCCATGGACATCGTCACTCAAAGCAAATCGGTGAGTTTGTTCATTCGTTCATGCATTCGTTTATGAATGAATAAATGAATACTGTAGAAAGATATTTTCAAGGGGGGGGGGGGGGGGGGGATGTGCAACGTGCTTGACATGTTACTTTTAAGATTGGGGGTGGGTGGTGTGTGTGTGTGTGTGTGTGTGTGTGGGGGGGGGGGGGGGGGAGAGAGAGAGAGAGAGAGAGAGAGAGAGAGAGAGAGAGAGAGAGAGAGAGAGAGAGAGAAACAAAAAATTTAAACCTCGAAAAATCAGATAACTAGTTCAAATGTATATTATAACTTTAATTCTTATATTTTTCTTCCAAACTATTTTTTCCACCCAAAATATTTGTTGCTCCAAAAAATAAAACGTTAAACGTTTTAGGGATTACTGTCTTTTATCTACCACAAAAGTGATTTCACAGACGGGGCACCAAGGAGAGGTTTGTACAAATTTTGACCCCAGCTGCCGGGTTCGAACTCACGACCTTTCGGACGAGAGTCGAACGCTCTGCCACCGAGCCACCGAGGAGCTCCCATGCTAAAAATAATAATGTTTGTGTGTGTTGGGAGGGGGGGGAGGAAAGATACTCTGCTCCCCCCCCCCCCCAACCTCTACTTTTTCATTGAGGGGGCCAGGGCGGCCTCGGTTCCTGCGCCATTGCCGGCCTGCCTGCAATGTGTACATGCGCCGGAGTGTTCATTCGTTCATTAACCCTTTGCGGTTGTAGTCGCGATGATTCCTACAGGAATCATCGCGACAAAGTTCGCTACCGACACGCAAAGGGTTAAAAGAAGTATCATGCTTTCCTTCGTCTTTACGTTGCAGTATCACATTCTGGTCATCATAGCCGACGGACAGGTCACCTCAGAGAGAGCAACGATCGAGGCTATCGTGGACGCCTCCAACTACCCACTCTCCATCATCATGGTGGGAGTGGGGGACGGACCTTGGGATATCATGGAGGATTTTGATGACAAACTCCCCACACGGCGTTTTGACAATTTCCAGTTTGTGAATTTTAGCGCCGTGACTGAGGGAGCTAGAAACCCGCAAGCTGCCTTTGCTATGCATGCGCTGATGGAGATACCGGAACAGTACAAGGCCATCAGACATTTGGGACTTTTGCCTTCGTAGAATTTGAGCTTTACTGGCGGGTGCAGGTCTGCCGTGATGTGGAAAAAGCCAGCATGCCAAGTTTTTTTTTTTTTTTTTTTTTTTTTTTTACAAAAAAGCGTGATTTTCATTGTGTAATAATGGAAATCTTGCTTTTCTCACAAACGGACATACTACGTTTTACCATATAACGGCAGAGATACGTGGGAGTGAGGGCAGCTGAAGAATGAGGTGTGTGTGTGTGTGTGTGTGTGTGTGTGTGTGTGTGTGTGTGCGCGCGCACGCGCGTGTAATATATATTTTTTGAAGACTAACTGTATCACATATCGTTACGCTATGTTTATTTTGACGCGACTGAATATTGATGTCGAATCATGGCAGCAATGCTATCAAGTGTCCAGTAACACTCAAGAATGACTCTCATCCCAGGGTCAGTCTGGCGCGAGAGTCATTTCAGGCTGTTACTCCTCTCACTCAAAATTATCACGCCAAAATGACCCCATTCAGTGTCGATCTGACGTACGCCAAAGTTACCCCAGGTCGACCTGGTTTAGGGGCTAGCTTTCTAGCGTGTTGCATCTGTTAACCCATTCAGCCGTGAAGCACTACAGCAGGAGATGGATCGACCATGATAATTCAAGGGTAGTGCCAGATTAGCTTGGCGCCTGACGGCGCCAAGCTAATCTAGCACTACCCTTGAATTATCATGGTCGATCCATCTCCAGCAACAGGTGCATGGTCGTTAGATGACGCCTCCAAAATTTGGGAAATACGGCCGTCGGGCTGAATGAGTTAAATCTGTGGATTTCCATGTCATGGCAGCTGCAGTCTTCTTTTATATTTTTTCAAATATTAAGTTTTAACTCATTCGAGACGGACGCATCCGGATACGCGGCTTAAAGGCGCGCATCCGGATGCCGTTCGTCTCGAAGGAGTTAATAGATAAGTTTAAACTACCACGTGTTTCGTTGCAGTGGTCGTGACGACGGCGAGTCATGTCCAATGACCGTATTGGACCGATTGGTCGCTGACGACGACTGCCGATGGCAAACGCGTTTCCGCCGGCGCCGGTCCCGCCGAAGTGTATTTTTTAGTCCCTTTTGTTTTAGCCGGTGAAATGATGTATTCAGGGGTACCAGGGTAATTATAAGCCGCCATCGTGTTGTCTAAATGTGTACTAAAAGTGTTGCGTAGCAAGAAACTTTTTAATTTTGACGGTCTCCGTTTTTCCCCGAGTTGGGGCCAATCTCACCCCGCCCCCCCCCCCCCTTCCCCCGCAGCCCACTCACTCCCACACTCAGTTTTTTTGCTCCTTGACACCCTAAGCGGCAGCCTATATTCGAGCCTGTAACGTTTCAACTCTTTTAGCAAAGAAGTACCCAACGGAGAAAGAAACACGGTTAGAAAAGACGGGTACAACACAATTTATTAATATTTCGGGTAAATACCCTTTGTCAAAATAGACAAACAAACAGAGAGATTAGCCGCTACTTATCTTCATTCGCAGAAGGAATGTGGCAACTCAAGTTGATTTGACCCGAAATATTAATAAATTGTGTTGTCTTTTCTAAGCGTGTTTATTTCTAAGTTGGGTACTTCTTTGCATTTTACACGCTTGGCAGTCACCTTTTTGGTCTGGATTGCTTAACTCATTCTACCCCAGACAAATCACAGGAAGATAAGGATCGACCATGATAGTTCAAGGGTGATGCCAGAATAGCTTGGCGCCTATGGGCGCCAAGCTATTTCTGGCATCACCGTTGAACTATCATGGTCGATCTGTGTCCTGCACTGCAATGCAGTCCGCTTCAAACTACGGCAAAATTTAAGGATTTCGATGATGGGGTAGAATGAGTTAACTCTTTTAGCGCCATGGGCGCATTTCCCGACTTTTGGAAGTGTTACTTAACGACTATGTTACTTAACGACTACTTACTTAATCCACTTGCAGGAGGTGGATTGACCATGATAATTCAAGGGCACTACCCTTGAATTATCATGGTCAAATAATCTCCTGCTGTAGGGTGTTGGCGCTGAAAGGGTTAAAATAATTTTCTTTGCACAAACGTTACAGACATTGGACTTCTTTTCGGCACTCGAGAGAATGACTAAAGTAACTAGCGAACGAATCGAAATAAAATGCCATCTTTTTCAATACAAGCCGTATTTAAAACTATAGAGCACGCACACCTTTCAACCTATTTATCCAGAAACTACCTTGTAGAAGGCGTACGAGTTTTACGAGAGACAGTCACTGGTTAGCCCCCAACAATCCGCTTTGCAGATCATGCTTATCGAAGATTGAGTGAGATAACCAGAGTGTCCCATTTATGACCAGTGCGTGTAGTTCTGGATGAACAGTCATATTACATTAACATATTTGACACGTTCTGCATCCGGATACGCGGCTTAATGCGGCTGCGTCACGTCTCGAATGAGTTAATACAAATTATAAATGTTTCTTTTCGTTCTCCTCCATCGTTCTTTGTTGAAATAGTGCTGTTGTTTTCGGTGATGGCAGTTTCTAAAAATAATGATTGGTGGCCGGACCACACACATTGATCACACACGCAGGCACGCACGCACACACACACACAGACAGACACACACACAGACAGACACACACACACACACACACACACACACACACACACACACACACACACACACACACACACACACACACAATGGCGCACACTGTTATTTTCGGTGATGGCAGTTGCTGAAAATAATGATTGGTGGCCGGACCACACACATTGGTCACACACACACACACACACTGGTCACACACACACACACACACACACACACACACACACACACACACACACACACACACATACACACACGCACACACAGAGACAGACAGAGCTTTTGCCGAACACCGACTCTGGTGAAGAAAAATGACAAAACAAATATAAAATTGGATGAACACAAACGAAGGCAAAAGATGGAAACTCCATTTTTTGTGTGTGACTCACGTGAGACCAAGTTTTTATTGCAGTACAATTTTCGCAAAAATGGACAGTGTCTGTTGCCCTAGTTCTCAGGGCAGCGTCCCATTGCGCAAAGGACACCGGGCCGACATCCGCCGTCGTTGGCCCGCGCACGGGCCAACGGCGGCCGACATCGGCCCGATGACCCGCTTTTGCGCATTGGGATTGTCCATAGAAGACGTCTGCTCGGTAGAGGCCGAAGACATTAAGTTCATTTTTGTGAAAACCGAGATTCAAGTTCACTGTAATACATTTAAACTTTTGCTTTTCCCAAAACCGGACTTACTGTCTTTTTCCTTCACAGAGCAGCAATTTAGGCACAACCCCAGAACTATCAAATGTGCTACTCATTGAGGTGGTACATCCAGCCAGCCCGAAGACAAAAGCTTGCTTTGTCATCACTAGGCATAGAGCTTTGGGTGACGCTTTTCTTCTTTCCATCAAGGTTCGGACCACTCAAAATCTTGATAGATATCTTAGCGGGCAGTAATTGTTGATGCTGTCGGTGTTTTCTGCTTCCTGTAAGTACTTCTGCCTTTTGGTTGAATACTTTACCTAGCTGAACACCGCGTGCATTGTTCACAAAAATATCAGTAGTACATATGAATGTAATCCTCCGAGTTTCATATGGCACACAAGAAAATGCGTTTTTCACAAAAGACATGACAGTTCATCGTGTATGGAAAGATGAAGTTGACTCCCGCTCTTCTGAATTTGCACGGAATCATCTCGCAACAACAAAGACTTCTAAATCCAGCAACCAATCCATCAAAACAGAAATGAACCGTCCAAAGGTCAGTGTTCACATCACTAAGCAAAGCAGTTCGAGCGTAAAGCCAAAGCAAAACCTTGACACAGCCGAATTGGTCAATCTCGTATCTTTTGATCACTGTGGATATGACCGTTAACAAATCAGTGTATATGTCGGACATTTATACAGATGGTCGTGCTTTACCGTTTCTTATGAGAATCGAGGTATCCAACGACTTAACTCATTCGAGACGTGCCGCATTCGGTTACGCGGCATAACGGCCGCGTATCCGAGTGCAGCACGTCTCGATCGAACATGTTAACTCATTCGGCAAGAGACATGGATCGAGCGTAATAGTTCAAGGGTTGTGCTAGAATAGCTTGGCGCCCATAGGCGCCAAGCTATTCTGGCACAACCCTTGAACTATCATGCTCGATCTGTTTCAGTCCAGAAGTGCAATACAGTCGTCCGAGGGCAACTTCACAATTTGAGGATTTCGGTCGTGGAGCAGAATGTGTTAAAATGTGTTAATGCACGTTACTACATAAATGCCATTCAGTTACAAGTTTACTTCTATATCAGCTGTAAGTCCTGCCATGGTCCGTGATATCAGTTTCGTTGATGTGTAATGGTCATCTCCTCCTGTAGTGTCAGGGCTGAAAGCGTCAGCCTTTTCTATTGAATCACCTAAATGTGGGTGCAGGGCACACAGTCTTTCCCGCAGAGCACCCGTAAGTGCAAATTCGGGTCCAGTACACCATACAATAATAGTGTGTGTGCGCAAGTTTACCGCTAAAAAAAATGTTTCAGTAATGGTAGATGCTTTTCTCTCTCCAGTCGTACCATATAGTTATTACCAAAGTTATTTTTTATATTTATTTTTCTCTCGTTAAGAAATGAAGCATCAAACAAAAAGGGCTTCGGTGGCAAAAGTAATGGTTGCATGCCGAGCATACGTAATGAAGAAAAAGCGGGCTCGTTGCCTGCGGTCAGTAGATATTTAATTAAATGATAATGTTCCTGTTAATATTGCTCATCAGGAACAGCATGATCAAGGTTATACGAAGCGACACAGACCATTTGAGGCCAGACTAAACAGGACAATGGATCCAATCGGATTATAAGGGTCCTATATTATTGACCCATGGTCATTTGCATGAGTGAACCTAAATCCTGCGCTAGTCACTACGCAAGGTGCACCTTGCATAGTGACTAGCTAAGGATATACTGCTCACTCGTGTAACTGCCGCCAGCTAGTTCGTCGGAGTCAAAGAATAGTGCTGATGGAAGCTGGGGAAAGGAGCAGAGACATGGTGGTATGTTTCTGAAAGATGGCAACTTATCATAAGTTATTGTTTGATGTACAACGCGATAGGCTAGTGCTTCATTTGGCGTCTAAAAACATAAATTACACTAGCACTGATGTACAACACCATTTTCTCCGCGTGCAGTACGTCTTTTGTCCTCTGGCTTCTTGCACATTCAACCAGAAACGCTTCATAGTGAAGTTGAATCTGTGAATTTTATTTGAAGCTGCGACTAGACCGTTTCCGTTCTGATCAGCCCTGTTAGCCCATTACATCCTATAACAATTAGGAACACAAGGATTTATATTAAAAAAAAAAACCCTGCGTATTGTCCTATGAAGGCTACGTTACAGATCTAAAAATAGATCAACTGTTTTACTTTATGGGTAGTGCCAGACTAGCTTGGCGCCTAAGGCGCCAAGCTATTCTGGCACCACCCTTAAACTATCATGAGTAGTCAAATTTATTCCAAGCAATGGGTGCATCAGGATGAAAAGGGTGAAGCAAACTGACCACGTGAAGACATTTCAGTCAATAGATCGCCTCGGATCAAGCAACCGTGTGTTTGTGTGTGCATGTGCGTGCGTTTGCATGTGTGTGTGTGTGTGTGTGTGTGTGTGTGTGTGTGTGTGTGTGTGTGTGTGTGTGTGTTGCACACATCTGCTTTAGCAGGGCAAAAGACACTTAAGTCCATATTTGTAAAAAGCGACTTTTTGATTGTATTAGAAATAAGCCTCGCTTTTCACACAAGATATGAATTTCATTTCTGTGCGAAGAGCGATTTTCTTTGCAATACAATGAAAATTTCTCTTTTCACCAAAATAGAAATATTGCATGTCTTTTGCACGCACGCGCGCGCGCGCGCACACACACACACACACACACACACACACACACACACACGCACACACACACACACACAAAAGTCACACAGCCTCATCTGGCCAAATGTTATTTGTCGCAAACACGCTCTTTCGCCTTTCTTCCAAGCCACTTGAATGGTTGTGCAACATATGACAGCCATGAGGACCTTACCTTTTCAGTCTTTCCTACATCATGCCAAAGACCGAGTTTCTTTTTCTTAGCCTTGCTCTCAGCAACGAAGAGTTTGGTGTTAAGTGTTTCGTAAACTAAAATAGATGTATTCCCACACGGGGCGAGCAGTGCAACGCTGGCTAATCCGTTTCGGATCAGAGTTTCACTCAGGTTTGACTTCATGATGAAATTCTGCAAAAGAAATAGAAATTGTATTACCTTTTTACCGTACCAGTGGTGACATGCACGGGGGAGTGGTAACGGGGTATTAATTTACTAAAAATGGTTTGGTTTGATGCGTCTAGTGTCGTAGCGCAGTGGTAGTGCTTGTCACTTCTCGATTTCAGTTTCCACCGCTAGCTAGCAGTATTGCGAAAAGGAGGGCAGAATGCGGCAGTCTCTCTCTGCCAGTACACAGCCTCTCCAACAACAAGCCTCATGTAGTGCCTCCTCGGCGACACACTGTAACTGAGCACCTTATGGATTCAGGCTGAACTACAGGGGACCTGGAGGAGGTCTGGCTCCCAGACACGCGGCATGCAGGCCCACCGGTGTGTGGATAGGCCCTGATGCCCGTGAACCAGACTCCCAACTATGGGTAAATAGCCCCACTGCCTTGTGGGTGCCTCGGGAGAGGCAAAGGCTAGGGGAGCAAACTCCGACAGAAAACCAACCATGGGCGCAGAGTGGGCTCAGCAGCCCTGGTAGGCAGCCATTCTAGGTGCAACTCTTTACAAGAGTGTGGGTAGATTGGACTCATCAGCTTTGGTCGGCTGCCATGTCTAGGGATGGGATCCGAACAAACTCCCTGGGTAGACCAGACTCATAAGCTGTGGCAGGCAACTGGTTTAGGAGAAGTCAACTCCAAAATTAAAACAAGGGCAGGGGAAGCTCTCAATCCCAGTTAAGGAAATTCTCCTACGAGAAGGCAAACTCGGAACTGAAACCAATGACAAACAAAGTCGGAGTGTCGCTGACTATGCCATCTGGTATAGTGTGGAAACCCGTCAGGGAAACGAGCACACACGCATCCCTCATGGATTATGCCTCAGATGGACATTTCTATTATGGTGTCGTCCCCGTGGACCAAAGCCAGGCGGGGACGGTGCCGGGCCCTCAGCCTCTAAGGGACTCACCTCAGCGACTGGCGGCTCTGCTAACCTGGGAACCAGGGAGAGGCAGAGTAGTGCTACTGGTCTCTCTACAACTCCAACGACAGCTCGCAGGGTTGTGCAGTGGAACGCAGAAGGCATTCAGCAAAAGAAAACAGAGTTACACGCCTTCCTGAAAGAGAACAACATTGATGTCATCTGCATCCAAGAAACTCACTTGATAGAAAGCCGCAGATTCTTCATCAGGGGTTATGAAACTTTCCGACGAGACAGACCCACTAGACACAAAGGGGGAGTAATAACTCTTGTCAGGCATGAAATCCCGGCGCTGTTGATAGAACAGACAGCAGCAGGCGAACTTGAGATCCTCCTGCAAGATGAAGAACTGCTCATCACCAACTGCTACATCCCTCCCACCTCAAGGCTTGAACTCCATACCATTCAGCTCTTGCCGGAAAACCACATAACTGTTGGGGATTTCAACGGTCACTCACCAAGTTGGGGGTATGAAGACTTGGACCGCAGAGGAGAGGACTGGCTCATCGACAACCAGCTAGTCCTGATTAACCAGCCTGACGACAGACCAACATACTATTCCAGAGTTTGGAAGAAAACATCAACTCCTGATGGCCACAGAAGATGTTCAAAAACAAACCACCAGAGTCGTAAATGATCAGCTGGGCGGAAGCGATCACCTCCGTATCATCCTGCACATTGCAAATAAAAAGACTGCCAGCGAACACCACCGAAAAAAAGGCAGCTGGAACTTCAAGAAAGCTGACGGAACAACATATCATGCCCATGCTGAGGCACTCTGCTGCATCAACCTAACAGAGGACATAAACAAAAATGTAAAAAAACTGACGGAAGCCATCATATCTGCAGCTCAGAAATCTATCCCCCATGTCTTGAGAAAAGACTACAAACCCTACTGGAGCAAACCTCTGGCCGCCCTTCACCAGCAACTCTCAGAAGCCAGAAATGACACGGAGAAGAACCCAACACCAGAAACAACTGCCAGGCATAATCAACTGAAGGAGGACTTCAACATGGCAAAGACAAAAGAAATCCGTCAAAGCTGGCATGGAAAAACATCCTCACTCAGCCTGGACCAAAGCACTGGACAACTATGGCGTCTCACCAAGACTCTGAACGAGGATGCCACAACCACGTCTAGATCCACAGCACTTGCGGAAGGTGGTATGCTCCACACAGGGAAGAGAGCTGCAAACATCCTTGCTGATGCCTTTGAGATGGACAGTACCCTAAAAATCCCAGCAAAAAGAAGAAGGGAAGTGGAAACACAGCTGCAGACCAAGCTTAAACACCAAACAAACCCCACTGCAGCCATGACTTCAGACCTCACTCTGTCAGAACTCAATGATACGATCAGGAGACTCAAGACCAGGAAAGCCCCAGGAAAAGACGGAGTCTGCAACGAAATGATCAAGCATCTTGGACCAGCTGCCAAAAGGAAACTGCTTGAACTCTTTAACCTTTCATGGAGAAAGGGCGTTTTTCCATCAGCGTGGAAGGAGGCCACCATTGCACCCATACCCAAGAAAGAAAAAGACCCAAACAAGAAGTCCAGCTACAGACCAAACAGGAAGTCCAGCTACAGACCTGTCAGCCTGCTAAGCTGCCTCGGCAAGACTCGAGCGCATGATCAACAAGAGACTTCTGTGGCATCTGGAAACCAACAACCTGCTCACCAAAGAACAGACAGCCTTCAGGAAGAACAGAAGTACTGAAGTTCAGCTCATCTACCTATCTACCTAGCACAGTCGATAGAAAATGCCTTCAAGGAAAAGAAGAAAGTAGTCGCCACCTTCGTTGACCTCTCCAAAGCGTTTGACAAGGTATGGAAAGAGGGTATTCTTCTGAAACTATTGACGGCATGAGTTGCCGGGCGAATGTTCATCTGGATCATGAGTTTCCTCAGCCACAGAACCGCGAGGGTCAAGCTGGGTGACAGCCTGAGTTACACCGTCAAGATCAGGGAAGGTGTTCCCCAAGGAGGTGTGATTTCCCCCATCCTCTTCCTCGTCTTCATCAATGACATCACTGATGGCCTCTCCAGACCCATCACGAGAGCCCTGCATGCTGACGACTTTGCCGCGTGGAACGCCTCAGAGTCCACTCAAACTGCTACAGTCAGATTGCAAGAGACCCTCAACAACACCTTCAGATGGGCGAGGGACTGGTGTGTCACCATCAACAGTCAGAAGACAGTTTCCACTTGCTTCTCCCTCCCTCAAACTAACAGTCAACAATCAAGATGTCCCCCAGGATGACACTCTCACCAAACTTGGTGTCAAACTAGACAAGAAACTGACCTGGAATCTACACATCAAAGAGGTGGAGAGGAAGGTCACGAGAAGACTGTCTCTCATGAAGAAACTGGCATTCACCAAATGGGGAGCAAACAGCAGCATCCTCAAGCAGGTGTACACAGGAAACATCCGTCCTGTGATGGAGTATGGCTCGGCAGCCTGGGCCACTGCTGCCAAGAGCAACACGAGCAGGATGGCCACAGTGCAGAACGCAGGCATGCGCATCATCACATGTGGGCTAAAAACGACACCCATCCACACCTTAGAAACCACCACTTGTCTTCACTGCCTAGACAAAAGATGGGAGGAAAAGGTCCTTGCTCACAGTGAAAAGTTGCAGAGACTGCCCACCCACCCAGTCCATCAACAACTCCAAGAACAAACAAAGAACATCCTGACGAGGAGCAGCTTCAACCACCTCACAAAACAACTCACAAGAGCTCACCAGGACACCATCTACAATGCCTCAAATGGTCGAGGACCTCTTCAAGCTACTGAGGACTGGAACACCTCCCTGGAAAACGTGCTGTTTGTTACTGAAGTCCCAGGAATAACCATCAAAGAATCCCAGTCAGAAGCCATCCTCAGGTCTCTCACACTGGAAATGCTGGACCGAGATTACAATGCATCAGTCTGGGCGCACGTTTTCACAGATGGATCCTCAGACGCAGCTGTCAAGAATGGAGGCAGTGGAATTTCCATCCGCTACCCAGATGGACACACCACATCCAAATCCCTGCCTGCGGGAAGACTGTCAACCAACTACCGGCCTGAACTCACTGCTCTACGAGAGGCTGCCAGCCTTGTCAGTGCAGACGATCCCCTGCCCTCCCCTACACGTCATTTTCTTGACTGACTGCACATCCACCATCCAAAGCCTGCAGTCCCCCAGTGAGCAGCTGGAGAAAGAAACAGTGCACCTGCTGGTCGCCCTCTCACGCCTAACACAAGTGGCTGTTCAGTGGGTACCTGCTCACTGTGGACTATCAGGAAACGAGGAGGCAGACAGACTCACCAAGTCCGGCAGCAAGCTTGAGCAGCCAAACCAACCAATGTCCTTCCAGGAAGTCAAAACCCTCAATGAGTGGCACTATCATGCAGACTGGCAGACCCAACACAACCCATCATCTGATGACCAGTTAAGACGCCTCCAGCGCCACCAACAGACCACCATATTCCGTCTAAGGACTGGTCACTGCCAACTGCATGCACACGTACCGCCTTGGACTGTCACACACTACAGACTGCTTGTGTGAAACTGGTTTACAGACCCCAGAGCAGGTACTGCAGTCCTGTCCCCTGTACCAAGACGTCAGGATACAGCACTGGCCACATGGAGTGACGCTGTCAGAGAAACTCTGGGGCTCCATTCTAGACCTACTGCAGACTACGAACTTCATCTCAACAACCAATCTTGACATCTGAGGCAGAAACTAGGGAATGCTGAAGAAGAAGCAGAAGCTTGGCGCCTCAGGCGCCAAGCTATTCTGGCACCACCCTTGAACTAAAATGGTTGAGCTATCTCCTACTCTGTAATGTAGCTTTCATAGGACAATAAGCAATTAAAAAAAATCAGCCTCAGGATGTAATGGGTTAACAAGATGGCTGAAAGAATATGCACAAGGGGGTTAACTCCTTTACTGCCAGTAGATGCAGATTGTGTCTTTGAAATCGTAGTTAAGTCAACACCAAACAGTTCCAGCCATTCAAGGATAAGGATACAAAATGGTTTCAGCAAGAGGCATAGATCCTCATGAGCCCCAGCAACTGTGGGGCTCATGAGAATCTATGCCTCTTGCAGGAGTGAAGGATACTGTAAAGACCATGGCCTACTGGTGCGTGATGCTAGTACTGTGCCGGTAACAAGAAAGGCAAAGCTCCTATGGCTCATGTGCATGACCAATCCACATACTAAGTGTGACCTTGACCTTTCCAACAGGTCACTGAAATGAGCAAGTGTTCAAGTGTCTCTACATAAGTAAAGGGTTGGCTTTTGTACCAGAGAAATCCAAGTTTTCTCAAAATGTAAGAATTTTTCACAAATTTGTCAACTCTCTATGACTCCTGACCTTTGTGAGGGGTTGACTAAATTAGTATGCATAGAAAGGTGTTATTATCAGCTACCTGTATGCCACATTTGATTGAAAAGTTTGCTAAAACTTTGATTAAAAACTACAATTTTATCAAAAACTGGCAGTTTGCACACACTTGTGACCTTTGAGGGGCCATCCAAATTTGTGACCTTTGAACTTTGCGAGGGACCATCCAAATTAGTATGCATAGAAAGGCCTTACCCTCAGGTATCTCTATACCAAGATTGGGTTTGAAGTTGAAAATAGCATTTGAGGAGAAACAATTAAATATGGCTTTTTTTTTTTACCCTTGTCTGCATGTTCTTTGTCAAAGTGTGGCTATCTTTTACCTATTTCTGGACCGCCCCATGACTCTTAACTTTTGTGAGCAAACCACTAAATTAGTATGCATAGAAAGGTGTTATCATCAGCTACCTTCATGACAAATTTGATTGAAAAGTTTGCAAACACTTTGATAAAACTACAATTCTAGCAAAAACTGGCATTTTTCATCCATTTGCTGACCTCTTGTGACCCTTGAACTTTCAGAGGGTCATCCAAATCAGTATGCATAAAAAGGTCTTACCATCTGGTATCTCAGTACCAAGTTTGCGTTTGAAGTTGAAAATAGTATTTGAGGAGAAACAATTTGTGTCAAAATATGGCTTTTTAAAATTTTATTAATTTTTTTACACCCCTTTCTGGACCCCATATGACCTTGACCTTTGATAGAGGTCACCAAAATTGGTATGTTTAGAAACGTTTGCCACAAATTGTCCTTGGGCTACGTTTGAAGTCTGAGAATTGAATGTTCTCCGAGAAAATGGCTGTTAAAGTTTATCGCAAAAACCAGACGCCGGACAGACAATGGATGGCCCATTACTTAGACTCTCTTTTACTGTCACATGTGAGCCAAAAAGTAAATGTTCATAATCTCAGACATAGCAACATGCCCAGCTAGCTATGTGCAGCCAAACAAACTAACAAAGAAACAACCAAACAGGCAGGATTACTGAGGGGCACACATGCTCATTACTACTATTATACAATTAAAATTACTATCAATAAATAATTATGTTCTTGTATTAATTTTATTCCAAATTATTAATTAAGCAGTATGGACAATCATACACACCCATTTAGGGATGAAAAACAAGTTTTAACTGTGACTTTTGGCTGGTCAACGTATTTTGTGTATACAAAAAATAAAATAAACAAATGGCAAAGAACATAGGGCTGCATGCATTATCCATCCAAATGAATGTAAATACTGTCGACTTCGCTTATAACAAGGTCAGATATAACAAAAGTCAGATATACAACACTTTTTCAGGGGTCCCAACAACACTGTTTCGATACAAATTACCTTGCTTGTAAAAAATTTTGGATATATGTAACAACAAGATGATTTTGGTGACCAGGCGATTTTTTAAAGTTTGTTGTAATCTGAAGTTTGTGATCTTGATCTTTCTGAAAGGTCACTGAAGTGTTCAAGGATCTCAACATTATGCTTTTGTACCACCAAAAACCATGTTTTCTCAAAATGTACGCTTTTTTCATCACCCCACCCATGACCTTTGCAACGGGTCAACTAAATTATTATGCATAGAAAGGTCTTATCATCAGCTACCTTTGTGACTGAAAAGGTTGTGAAAATGCTGATGAAAACTAAACTTCTACAAAAATTGGCGTTATTTATACATTTGCCAATCTTTTGTGACCCTTGCGTCATCCAAATTAGTATGCAGGTAGAAAGGTGTTACCATCAGGTATCTCTGTACCACATTTTAACTGAAGATGAATATAACATTTGTGAAACAAAAATGGCAATGTCTTTATGGCTCACATGCATGACCAATCCACATAATCAGTTTGACCTTTGTGACCTTGACCTTTCTCAAAATCTATGTATTTTATAGTGCACTTGAGCAAAGCTTGCCTAGTGCTTTTTGCAAATAACTTTTGAATGCAGACGACTCTAAGAAGAAAAGATGATCAACAACTTTGGTCCTAAATCATTTTAGTGGTCCTTTAGTCCTTACAACAATGATTTAGCCGCTGCCCTCAGGAAATTTTGGACATGAGTCCTATTTAAACCTGTTAAAATATACCTTGATCGAGCACTAAAACACTCTGATACACTAAAATATTTATTTCTCAGTGCAAACTGCACGCTCTCCATGTTGAATATTCAATAGCTTGGTCTTGAAAAGCATCTGATACGTGCATAGCTTGTCCCAGTTCCTGCATCAGTGATACAGGTGAGCGGTTACTAAGGCCTGAACAGGGTACATGTATATATTTCAACTTCTGAATAGGCCATTTCCATGATCTCCTGATGGTAGTGGTTAAACTGTTGGGTTTGAAAACAACTAAATTTTAAAATAAATTAGGACCAAGTTTGGTGATCACTTTTTAAGTCCCTTCTATTTATAGAAGGGACTTTTTAGGACGGGTCACAGTGGGGCGAATTTAATAACATGATGTCAAAGGTGGGCAGGCAAAAACTCAAACAATTGAAGTAACAAGATAAAAATTACGACATGTCTAGTTATGCTAACCTCGCTGCTGAATGTACATTTGCCACAAAGCGCCATATGTGTGTATGTATGCATGTGTGTGCATATGTATGTAAACAAGATATTTATGTACACACACTTGAAACTTGGCGAAATACTTTCTTAAGTGGGTGGCTAAGAGAGCCTCCGAGCATATTGCAATTGAATGTCTCATTGAAGATATAAACAACCATTTATAGGAAGTCGGTTGACCCAGATTACAGGTCGTAATGTTTGTCATATTAACTTGAACTTTTGCATATAGCTAGTTTGGAGAAAGACATTGGATGAGTACGTTAGCCAGCTTTATATCCTTTCAACTTCTTTAGTAAAAATAATTCTTTTCAGAAAAGAACTAAAATACTAAAAAACCTTTACTTCTAGAGAAAGTCAGACAGTGGCAGTCACGTAAAACAGGCAACTACATCACCACGCAGACATGGACATAATACTTTAAATATGATGTTATTCTCTCTCGCACGTGCAGATATCTCTCTCTCTCTCACACAAACATATGTGCATCTCCAGGAGGAATATATCCTCATGTGGCGGTCCGTGGCGCAGTGGTTAAGGCGCCTGCCACCAATGCTAAAGGTGCGAGGTTCGATTCCGGGTTCCGGCGTCGGATTTTTCTCCTTTAGTAAGTGTCACCGTTAATTCGGGCGGACCGTCGGGGGTTCTTTTTCCGGGTACTCCGGCTCTTCCTCCCCCTCCACTTTGGTATCAGTTTCAGCCAATAAAATTTCAAATACAAAACGATTTCCAAATACCGTCAGTAGCTCGCTTGAGCTTGCCCTTAGCACCACGTGAATGTTCTGTGTTTACGTACAGTGTGTGAGTGAATGCGTGTGATTCACGTGAGCGTGCTTGTTGGGCTCAGTTCGCGGCTACATTCTGCGCATTGAGTTATATTATAAATATGAGAAATGCGCCATATAAATGCTATGCATTATTATTATTATTATGTGCCCTCCAGGTTCCTATGCTCTTGGAGATGTTTAGAGCGCGCGCATGCACCACTAACACGCACAGACACATCTACGCGCTTTCAGAAGAGCATGCAGGTGACTCATGTACTTAGTATATCATGTAGCTAGGTAAAGTCAACCTGCTTTCACACAAATTATAGCAAGACTAAAATTGTACCGTGAAGTTCTAGTTTTGTCACCATTTTCGCAAGCCTATGAAGCAACAGTGAAACTCGTTTCATGTAAAATATAAAATTACATAAAAATCTAAAACTTACGTCATGACAAATGACGTTTGACAAATCAATGACGCATATGTACTGCGCGCCTTATAGATCTCACTGACGCTTTGGCAGATCTGCGAGATATTTTCAAGAGGACATAATTCAACATCAGAATCAGGTCAAAGACAAAAGGTAGAGACCGTTGACAGCGAGAACAGCTCCCATATAAAAGGGACTTTGTGGGTTATGGTTCATCCCATCTTGTTGTTATTAGTGTTGTTCTGAAATACGTCTTATTTAAAAGTTAATTAGACACAAGATGAGGATTTCATCCCAAAGTCTACCGTATTGTTTGGAGCTCACATGCGTTTATCTTTTAGGAGCAGTCAGATTTGTTTATATTTTTAGGCTTATTATGATGATCCATTTCCCTCCTCTCTAATCCAAACACTGATCAACACACATGTCGGCGCACACAATTAAAGATGGACACACGGTGCTTCCCGCCATTAGTATGCTAACGGGGGTTCGTGTAGCAACAGGAATCCATATCCTTCTACTCTAACCCACCCTCTCATCCACACACACTGGCACATAGAAATAAGGGCGGACACACGGCGATTCCTGACATTCATAAGCTCCGTGGTCTGGCGCAGCAAAGCTATTCTAAAGAAAAGTATTAGCACAAGCAGCGAAATGACGTCACTTCAAGCTTCACATCAAGGCATCATTAGTCCCATGATGCCGCATTCATAGTGACGATACATCACTCATCGCAGTACTAACATTTGATGTATATGGATCAAACTTGGCAATTTTCTTGCTGATTTTCACACCCAGGGCTTACAGGTCACAATTTGACCTAATCCTACCCCAGGGCCGGGACAAACAGCAGGCTTATGCAAACACTGTTTATGAAAAGTCATGCGGGTAATAATGAGAAGATAGATTTTTTCGTAAAAGAAATTTTAAAGTTATGTTAGCTGTTTTACAAATGACTCCGAAAAAGTGGTGCACAACCTTGTCTGATTTTCACACCTAGGGCACACAGGTCACAACTGAATCGTAACCGACAGCCGAGACAAGCTGTAGGCTTATGTAAATACCGTATATATGAAAATCACTAAATTATTAATGAGAAGATTGGGTTTATTTCGTAAAAAAGATTAAATTGTTTTAAGATTAATCCCAAATAATTCATGAAATCAATCCAAAAACGTGAAAATATTATACAAATTTTAAAAAAATTATCACTCAAAACGTCCTAGAGGTTCAATGCTGGTTAACAAACTCATTCAATATCTCCCTTTTATCTAGCTACATGCAAAATATCTAGTAAAAATTGAAACATTACAGACTCCAGTGTGGATAACCGGTTTTTGTGAAACGGCCATTTTCTCGCCAATGAGCATCTTAACAAATTTTTTAAAAAAATACCTCGAGATTATTCTTTTAGGGACAATATCATACAATTTCAAGCTTGTCTGTCCTCAAACGCGGGCTCTAGTTGCTGTCACACACACACACACACGTCACTTTGGCGACAAAAAAGATGTTCTCTAGCAAGATGTGCGTAGCTAGATGTGACATCATTTTTATCTTGTTACTTCTTTTACAGAATTTCTGCCCCGCATTCCAAAAACATCAATATGCATGATCCGGAATGCACTCTGACCATCCCCATTTCAAAGTCTACCTTATTTTCAATATGGTAGACAAAACACGAGGGAAGCTTTGCTCAAACGGAATATACACACATTTGTCAAACCCCATGATCTTTGCAAGGGGTCAACTAATTTAGTATGCATTGAAAGGTCTTGTCATCAGCTACCTTTGTGTCAAGTTTAACTGAAAAGTTTTTTTAAAAAGCTGATAATTGAAAAGTTTCCAAAAACGCTGACAAAAACTAGAATTGTACCCCCAAAATTGATTTTTTTCACACACAGTAAGAGATCAACGAATGACAAAACTTGACCTATATCTGGTCCCCTGTGACTTTGACCACAAAGTATCCTTGCGCCAAGTTTGAAGACTGTGGCCTGAATGGTCTCTGAGAAATGCCAATACTAAAAGTTTACCATGGATGATGGATGGATGATGGACAGACGACCGCTGACCCAGAACACAGACCCACTTCTCTTACCATACTTAAAACCCATATCATACTGAGGCTAAAAGCTTCAAATTTGTACACTGCCATAGCAAGCTACATTATAGTATTTACAGATAAGGATATAGACCAATGGCTTTAGTTCAAGGGTGGTGCCAGAATAGCTTGGCGCCTAGAAGCCTAGAGGCGCCAAGCAATTCTGGCACTACCCTTGAACTACTTTAGTCAAACTTATTTCACACACTGGTGTATTCCGAATGATAAGGGTTAAGCACAACAACAAAAAAATGCACCCCCTGTAACCTTGGCCTTTGAGAGAGGTCACTGACATTGATATGTGTAGCTCTTTGCCTAAAGATGTCGACTACAAAAACACGACAATGACAAAATCCGCCCAGCCAAGGTTCGCTTGCAGTGCATGTACTTGGCTATTTTTAGCGCTGAATGTGTCGTTACAAGTCATTGCCATGTGCACCTGATCCAGAAATGAACCCTTAACAAAATTACTAGTGACAGAGTACATAATAAAGAAAAGACACTTAGTAGGCAAAGAGTTAAAAAGGTCTTTCCTCAAAGTATCCTTGGGCCAAGTTTAAAGAATGTGAAAGGAAAACAGAAAATAGAGGTTGAAAACACTTTACATATGAAACATGAAACACCCATGTTTAACACATAAAGAGTTTTCAACCTCTATTTTCTGTTTTCCTTTCACATGAAACCCTTGCGGCAACAGTTTTACTTCATTTAAAGAATGTGGCTTGCACAGCCTCCGAGAAAATGCCAGAGTTAAAGTTTACCATGCAACTGCCTACCCCTCCCCCCACTGTTTTCTATTAATAATTTTAAGTTTGTGTGAACTTTGGCACTGTAACTTAAATGCTAATTATCTGGAAGATCCTAAAGAAATCAGCCAGTTTGAGGTCAAGTGCACCTAATTTTCTTTACTCACCTTCTTCATATAAACCGAACAGACCAGACTGTTATTCTCTGCCTGTAGCAACTGAAACCAGACATGCTTGTCTTGCACATTCTCTGTCAGCCATTGTATGCCAAGTCCCGTTATCTCCACCCCTGCTAACTGAACCTGTAATAAACCTGCGAAAGAAAACACAAATACAGTAATGTCATTCATTTGCTGAGCCTCAAGGTGAATAAACAGCAACAACAACAACAAAACAAACCACCACCAACATATTTGAGACATGCTACATTCTGCATACAGATATGCAGCTTCATGCCACATACCTGGATGCAGCATGTCTCGAATGAGCTAAATCCTAGAATCAGCACACAATCTGGAAGCTTGTATTTGAGTTGGCAGCTCTCTCGAACAGCTACATGTGCTTTCAGGCTAGCTTTCTGCTTTTTGGCAATTTGAGCAACCATTAGCATGGAAATGTGTTTATGCTTGACGTGCAAATCTGTCACCTGCGTCTGACAAGTGCATACAACTGCTATAGTAGAACCTGTTTTGAAAAACCACCTTTCTAGCAAGGAAGAAATGGTCTTAAAAGAGACGTCTTGAACTGAAGGGCAAAAAGTGTCCCTGACGCTTAAGACCATTATTTAGGTGGTTACGGCCACCAAGATGATGATCTTTAATAAGAGCTAAGGCATCTTTCATAAAGCCCTTCTAATAGTGCCAGAATACAGTGTCGAATAGTTGTACAACATGTACAGGCCAACCTGTACATGTGCATGAAGTGCAGAACCAGTTCTGAGTGACCACCCTTAACCCTTATGATTCGTGTGTGAAATAAGTTTGACTAAAATAGTTCAAGGGTAGTGCCAGAATAGCTTGGCACCTCTAGGTGTCAAGCTATTCTGGCACCACCCTTGAACTAAAGCCATTGGTCTATATCCTTATCTGTAAGTACTATAATGTAGTTTGCATATAGCAGTGTACAAATTTGAAGCTTTTAGCCTCGGCATGATATGGTTAACTCATTTTACCCCATCACCGAAATCCACAAATTTTGCCGTTGTTTTCTGAAGACTGCACATTGCAGTGCAGGACACAGATCGACCATGATAGTTCAAAGGTGATGCCAGAATAGCTTGGCGCCCATGGGCGCCAAGCTATTCTGGCATCACCCTTGAACTATCATGGTCGATCAATATCTTGCTGTGGTGCGTCTGGGGTAGAATGAGTTAAGGGTGGTCACTCAAAACTGGTTCTGCTCTTCATGCAAATGTACAGGTTGGCCTGTACATATTGTACAACTATTGGACACTCCATAATACAACCTGGTATCAAATATAATGTTGACAAGGCTCTGGCTCCCAAGTAGAGGTCTTCAGATAGACATGCAAAATTATAACCACAATAATATAATGCAAACTTGAATAATGCTATCCACATTTTTATGGCTCCAATATGCTGCATTATAATAAAGTTTTCTACACACATTCGCCTGATGTTGGTGATTAAAATGTCTTAGTAATAAATACTTAATTTGAAAAATTAAACAATTTAATTAAAAAAATGTCACCTGCATCAGGATTTGGTTTGTGACGCATCCAGCCACTGAAAGGCAAGGTGAACACTGGCTCATGTTTAATGAAAAGACACCCACAGGAATCCACTCTCCGAACACGCCCTTGCAAAGTTACGTTGGAAACAATAAACTTTTTCGGTATGTGGGAAACACACTTGAACGTTCGTGCCTGGAAAAAAGACATTCAACTGATGACATGGGATACATCCCTTTGACACCTAGCAACTAAATGTCTTCCATTCCAGAGAACGGAAATCATTTAGTTCTGGGATGCAAAAAGTTAAACACATGGGATACAATCATGTATATTATATGGGTGTAAAAACAGCCATATGATTCTTGTTCACAACTAAGTTTTGTTGTATGATCAGCAAAATAAGTTTCTTTGGCAAATAGCCTCATAGAAAACATTTTGGATATGAATCAAATACTGCTCCAAGTTCAAAAGTCAAACCTGTATTTGCATTATAATGAATAATCAACAGAGCGGTACATTATAACAAGTATTCATGTCTTGTAAGCCAATCAGGGGATCATGTAGATGCCATCTGCCTGCATGGTATTTATACATGTATTATCAGAAATTAAACATGGATTATAAGTAAGCAGTTATCTTATATAGTCTAGTGAATATCTTTGTAAGCAGTTAACCAATATCATACTGAGGCTAAAAGCTTCAAATTTGTACTCTGCCATATGCAAGCTACATTATAGTACGTACAGATAAGAATATAGACCAATGGCTTTAGTTCAAGGGTGGTGCCAGAATAGCTTGGTGCCTAGAGGTGACAAGCTATTCTGGCACTACCCTTGAACTATTTTAGTCAAACTTATTTCACACACTGGTGTATTCCTAATGATAAGGGTCAAATCACATACCAAGTGAAGATCTTTATAAGCAGTTAAATCACATACCAAGTGAAGATCTTTCATAATCAGGACCACACCGATGGCTCCTAGTCCATATGCAAAAAGCTGAAAAATAAATATTTCTTTTGGCCAGTTTTGTAGATCCATCACAGAATATAATAAGTAACCCAGTGAAGAGACAAAGTAATTTAACCCATTACATCCTGAGGGTGACTTTTAAAATTTGCTTGTTGCCCCATGAAGGCTACATTACAGATTAGAAGAAAGATCAACCATTTTAGTTCAAGGGTGGTGCCAGAATAGCTTGGCGCCTTAGGCGCTAAGCTATTCTGACACCACCCTTGAAGTGTAATAGTCAAATTAATTTCAAGCAGTAGTGTATCAGGATGAAAAGGGTTAACTTCTTTAGAGGTTGCTTCCCACAGAACAAAACAAAAGCAGTAAAAGGAAATGTATACTACTATATAATTTTTGACCGAACAGCATTACATCATTCTAAAATCACACACACACACACACACACACACACACACACACACACACACACACACACACACACAGACGCACACATATCTATATTCACTTACCTTGATTTCACGTATGTGATGATCAAAGAAGGTGTGCAGATCATCTTTCAGAGGCATCTGCAGCTCACTGGTAACCCAAAGGTAGATGCTTCAGTACTTTACAGGGTTACTACCAGAACTGCGTAACTGGGGGGCTGTTCAGGCATTCATCAATTGCCTCTGGAACAGAAGTGTGGAGAATGACAGCAGGCACTGGGCAGACTTGAAAGGGCATGAGATGAATATTGACATGATATTAGAAAAGTACTGTGGGAAGACTTCTGTTGGGTGGGGTGGAGCACTTTTGGGCCTGTCTGAGCATAGAGATCCCATCTTGAATGAACTGAACTGAACTTATTGTCAACAGGCACAGACCAAGCAGTTGCTTCCAGGGGTGTGTGGGAAAAGCGGGGGGGGGGGGGGGGGGGGGGGGGGGGGAAGAGGTGGGGAGGGGGGGGCGGTGGGGGGGGGGAGGGGGGAGGAGGGGGGGGGGGCTGTTCAGGCATTCATCAAGCATGTGTGAGGCACTTCTCACCACCAGCCAGAATATTGAAAAGTGCAGTGTGGATTGTGGTCCTCACCACCCTGCTGTATGGTTCCGAGTCCTGGGCCCTCTACCGCAGCCAACTACGACTCCTCGAACGCTTCCACCAGCGCTGCCTGCGTACCATCCTGGGCATTCACTGGAGTGACTATGTCACCAACGTCGAGGTCCTTGAACAGGCTGAAACTGTGAGCATCGAGGCTTTGCTGCTGCGGACACAGCTCCGCTGGGCGGGGCATGTCTCCAGGATGGAGGATCATCGCCTACCAAAGATCACCCTGTTCGGCGAGCTTGCTACTGGACACCGTGACAGAGGGGCACCAAAGAAGAGATACAAAGACTGTCTCAAGAAGTCACTTAGTGCCTGCCAAATCGACCACCACCAGTGGTCTTCACTTGCTGCGGACCGTGACACCTGGCGCTCCACCATTTACAAGGCAGCTGTCTCCTTTGAGGACTCTCACAGAGCTAGCCTTAAGGACAAGCGGCTCAGGAGAAAAAACAGAGATGCCGCAGCTCAGAACCCTGGCCAGACCTTCCCCTGCAGCCACTGCGGTCGAACCTGCCTGTCTCGGATTGGCCTCCGCAGCCACGAACAAGCCTGCAGACGTCGTGGGCAACTCCTATAAAATCTTCGTTCGCGAAGTCAAGCCAAGAGAGACATGGAGGAGTGCACGATTGGAAGATGGTCGGGTGGGGGGGGGGGGGGGGTGGAGGTGGTGGGTGTGTATGTGGGGGGGTGGGGGGTGGGGGTGGGTGGGGAGGGGGGGAGGGCGGGCTCATAATTAAAATAAACTGACAACAACACGAAAAAAAAAGGTCTCTGGTCTTTGATAAATAGCATTTTAAGGCATTTTGGGCTGGGGACGGGAGGTTCCGGAACAGTGAAACACTCTCCCTCCCCCCCCCCTGCTCGATCCGCCTCTTCAGACTGAGTAAAGAGCATACATGTCCTTTCAGTTTCATCCAGCTACCCTTGACACAGTGACGTCTGCTCTTGGTGCACACGTTTCAGCGTGTTGTGTATTTATTATTCCGTCGATCTCAACACCTTTCATGACAAAACGCCTCTGTCACAAAGAAAGCATATATCTGACATGACGAAAACGTACACAAAAGATAGGAACACTAGAAAACAAGGCTCTTACATGGTTGATAACTGTCGAAACGACACAGGGCGGCCATCACTTTCAAGGGGAAGAACTGTCCGCGATGTGGTTGGCGATGTCGGAAAAAAACAGAATGGCTTAGTGCCCCTGAAACACGCGATAGGTAGAACAACTTCAGTGAACCTATGATAGTGTGTTGCCTCTTCGTTTGGCTGTGAAGCCCCAGCCTGACTGACTGTCTGTGACTGATCTACGGTATCCCCTGAATGGCATACAAGATACGAATACTTGTTATAATGTAACGCTCTATTGATTATACATTATAATGCAAATACAGGCATGTCAGTCTTTCGAAGAACTTGGAGCAGTGGCTGATTCATACCCAAAATGTTTAATATGAAGCGATTTACCAAAGAAACTTATGTTGCTGATCATGCAACAAAACCCAGTTGTGAACAAGAATCATACGGCTGTTTTTACACCCATATCATATACATGTCTCCCATGTGTATCCCATGTCTACCGGCAGCCAACTACGACTCCTCGTACGCTTCCACCAGCGCTGCCTGCGTACCATCCTGGGCATTCACTGGAGTGACTATGTCACCAACGTCGAGGTCCTTGAACAGGCTGAAACTGTGAGCATCGAGGCTTTGCTGCTGCGGACACAGCTCCGCTGGGCGGGGCATGTCTCCAGGATGGAGGATCATCGCCTACCAAAGATCACCCTGTTCGGCGAGCTTGCTACTGGACACCGTGACAGAGGGGCACCAAAGAAGAGATACAAAGACTGTCTCAAGAAGTCACTTAGTGCCTGCCAAATCGACCACCACCAGTGGTCTTCGCTTGCTGCGGACCGTGACACCTGGCGCTCCACCATTTACAAGGCAGCTGTCTCCTTTGAGGACTCTCACAGAGCTAGCCTTAAGGACAAGCGGCTCAGGAGAAAAAACAGAGATGCCGCAGCTCAGAACCCTGGCCATACCTTCCCCTGCAGCCACTGCGGTCGAACCTGCCTGTCTCGGATTGGCCTCCGCAGCCACGAACAAGCCTGCAGACGTCGTGGGCAACTCCTATAAAATCTTCGTTCGCGAAGTCAAGCCAAGAGATCCCATGTGTGTTTAATCCTTTGTCTCCCAGAACTAAATGATTTCCGTTCTCTGGAATGGCCAGTCATTTAGTTGCTAGGAGTCAAAGGGATGCACCCCATGCCATCAGTTGGATGTCCTTTCCCCAGGCACGAATGTTCAAGTGTTTCCCACATCCCGAAAACGTTTATTGTTTTCAACGTAACTTTGCAAGGGCTTGTGTGGAGAGGAGATTCCTGTAGGTGTCTTTTCATTAAACATGAGCCAACGTCGCAAACCAAATCGTGATGCAGGTGACTTAAAAAATTAAATTGTTTAATTTTTCCATAAGACATTTTAGTCACAAACATCAGGTGAATGCGTGTAGAAAACTTTACTTTAATGCAACATATTGGAGCCATAAAAATTTGGACCGGGTTTAAGTTAAGAATTTAAGTTTCGTGCATTGCAGTGTGACCCCTCCTCCACTCCCCTCAAATCATGTTACACACACGCGGACGGATCAACACAACATTAGTTTATTACTATAAATTTATAGTAATTGACTTACGACACAAAGATGCTTGCAGTCTTACTTTTCTAACTTCTGAACAAGGTTGCACTGTGACTGCAGACAGAACGTGCCAGCACACACCATACGCACGCATGCACACACGCATACTGTATAAACCACCCGCAAATATCCCTGGATACACACAGGCACCTGTGAGGGTCTAAACATCAGATTAAAACTGGTTGGGCGAGTTGACCTCGCTTGGGCGAGTTGATTTGACTGATGGCCGAGTTGACTGTTACTTTGGGCAAGATGACAGCTACTTTTGGCGAGTTGACCCTTACAATGGCGAGTTGACTGGGCGAGGTAGCATATAGGCGAGTTAACCGTCACCCAGTCATTTTGGCAAGACCACAACGTTCATATGGATAAGTTACTGTAACGACCTCGTCGGTTATTGTGGACGCGGCATGAGACCGGCTGTGTGCAACACAGATATGTTGATCTTGATTCAGGACGTTCAGTACGGCCTACAGCTGTTTGTCCAGAATCAAAGGCAAGCACACACTGCTTAGTCTGTCATGCAGTTCGATCAGTAATAAACTTGATCGTGTACCGGTACTGGATAATATGCCCGACATTCCGCCTTTATAGCGGACTTGACAAAATCCATCTGCGAAGCTAATCAAGCATTATTCTGGATTTGTCATAGTCGATCCATCTCCCACATTTGGCGCTGGACATACAAGACGTAATAGGTCAAATTGTATGGACGTTGTATAATCGTAGCAGACGACTCTTTTCAATCGATCTCCGGAGAATTCCGGAAACACACGAACAAAGCCGAAGAGTTATACAACACAGCGTAGCGCGTGAGCACACACGTGTGTTTATGCGGGTAGTTCATGTAAAGTACCCGAGTAAAAACAGACTGTACGCGATGTGGGGGTTTAGTTAACTGCACTGCCTTGAAGTATAAAGTCTCAGGTAAGAGAAAACCTCGGTGGAATAGTCGGGAGCAGTGGTAGATCGTTTACAATGAACCGACAGTTTTGTGTTTCAGTTTTGGTCATTGGCCTATTTAACCTTTCAAAAACAAAATCTGATCTGCTCATTCTGCATCGAGTTTTGGTGCCTTTTGAGTGTTTTTTTTTTTTTTTTTTTTTTTTTTTCCAAATTGTGTAGCATTTCAACAAGTGAGGGCTTTCTATCATAGCTACTTTGAGAAAAGCGTGGTAAATGGGCACACACTGACAGTGACACGTCATGTACACACACACACACACACACACACACACACACACACACACACACACACACACACATTGCATTAAAGTTTCATGTGCAGACATACGTTTCTGCTCATTTTAAAGCAGACAGTTGCAGTGTACCGTATATAATAAATATATAAGTTCAGTAGCACTGTTAATTGTATTTGCTAGCACTGTAGCAGAGACTACATGATAAATTGTTTTCATTTTTAATTTGATTACTAATAATAATATAGAATAAAATATTGAAAGATTTACTAGCCGTTGACAAAGGTTATGGGTAGGATGCATACCTGATTTTGGATTTTCTCATTGGAACAGTGTTCCTGCTGTTATTTTGGATTTGAACTTTGAAGTTGACGTACTTGATTTGGATTTGAACTCTTTTAATAATAGTAATAATATATAACTCTTCTATAGCGCAATATCCCCACAAAGAAAGGCTCAGAGCGCTTTACATCTAGATAATCTAACTAATTGAAATTAACTAACTAAAGTACTGACAACGTACAAAAACACAATCATTCATGCAAACTGACACAATACTAAAATAATAAACATAACATGTCAAGAGCCTGATCAGATATCATATATACATGTTGATGGTGGTTCCCTAATGATATTTCTGTGCACAGTTGAGATGCTTTGAGTTCTATTGGTGTTTGTCTTCTGGATTCGTGGTGCCGTGATTCACTCCCTTTAACCCTTATCATTCAGAATACACCAGTGTGTGAAATAAGTATGAATAAATTAGTTCAAGAGTAGTGCCAGAATAGCTTGGCGCCTCTAGGCGCCAAGCTATTCTGGCACCACCCTTGATCTAAAGCCATTGGTCTATATCCTTATCTGTAAGTACTATAATGTAGTTTGCATATGGCTGTACACATTTGAAGCTTTTAGCCTCAGTATGATGGGTTAAGAAATGCAGCCAACGGAACTGTTTACAGTCTGTAACTGTTTTACGATACCTGTGGCTGCATGCACAAGAGTTGTGTGTGCATGGTTTGCGTGTGCTGCACTTTCAAAGCTAGAAAATAATATTGTTTGACAGGGTCAGAACCCAGTGCGCAAAGGCCATCTGGCCAGTGTCGGCCTGATGGCCTTTTGCACATTGGGAGGTGTCCCAATGAGTACTGGTCAGTAGATGTGGTCCCAGTATGAACAGTGAATGGTTCATTTTTATACACATGGGATTTGCATGTCTAATTAAACTGGAGGTTTTAGAGGAAGGTGAAAAACTGCTCCTCTTGGCACAAACATTGAATTAAAGTCAGACAAACATGCGATATCACATGTTTGCCCCGGCTTTTAATCCACTGGATGAGTCAAGATGTTGGTGTAATTTTTGGATCTTACATTAGGGCATAAGATCCAGAATCACAGAACAGTAGGCAATTGTCGATGTGACTCCTCCCCCTCCCCCCCCCCCCCCCCCCCCCCCCCCCTCCTTCCATCTCTCAGTCTGGATCCAGTGTTGTGCTGCTGTGTTGGATTTACTTGAACTAATTGGTGCTTTATTTTGTTTGTAACGTGTTGATGTTTGAGTGCTTTCGGAGGGTGTAAATTGTAAGTGTGTGACTGTACAGATGGCCCCTTAGCTTTGAGAACATGCGTTACTAATGCAAAATGTCTTTGGGTTGAGGATGGTCTCAGTTGGGCCACACATAGCTGTGCATGGGTAGCCGTCGTCAGCCTGAGGACCTTTGAGCACTGGTTGTTTATTTGATTTATCAGTCTCTCAGAATACTCTGTCATGGTAGACTCATTTTTTTTACATCGACTTTTCTGAAATCCTGGTTTATCCAAACCTGCCAGAATTGGAAATATACACATTATTTGGAGAAGGCTCATGCATGTATTGCAGTGCTCAAAGGCCATTGGCCCAGCGTCAGCCCGATGGCCTTTTGCGCATTGGGTATGATTAAAAATTTATAGAGTTGACAAATTTTCTGAAATCCTGGTTCATCCAAATGTGCTGGAATCGAAGGATGTGACACATTATTTGGAGGAGATTCATGCGCCTATGATTTTGCAGTTAATAGTTCAAGAGAAGTGCCTGATTAGCTTGATGCCTCCATCCCTACTACCTCGTACCTGTAACAGTTACCTAACGCCTAAATCCCTTTGGACGCAGATTGTGCTTCAGAAATCTTGTTAATTCAAGGTCCGATGGTAAAAGCCAACTAAGAAATGTGGATACGAAATGGTGACAGCAAGAGGCAAAGATCCACATGAGCCCCCACAACTGCGGGGCTCATGAGGATCTGTGCTTCTTGCAGTTTTGTCATGTTCACAAGGAAGGGGGTAACTATCAAGATTATGATTGTTATAGAGGGAAGGAAAATCATGTGATTATAAATTTTGTGTCTATAATGTTTAGATTTTGAAAAAAAAAAAACGTTTATTATTTCTAACTTTTTTCTTTGAGCATTATTAGATTGTATTTTGCTGTGTTGTTTGCAACAAGTTTAACTGTTTTTGTAGGCTCAGGGTGTATCAAAGTCATCATTTATCAGGCTTCAAGCAATAATAATGACATTGATCACCCTGACCTACATAATTCATTCAGTCCTCTCTGCGCCGTCTGGTGCTTGAGGCGACGACCTACATAAAGAGTTGTAGTTAATAACAAAGCAATTAAAAAAAAAAAGAGTTTTTTTTTTGGGATTTGTTTCATGAAGATGAAGTCAAAAATAAATTTTGACTACAGGGGGAATATGGACGGCAGCATTATGATTGTCTCCCTTGAGCAACAGAAGTGGCCCAGGAACCAGTTTATGTGCATGATAAACAGAACAAGATGGGATGAACCATAAGACATAACCCACAAAGTCCCTTCTATATATATATATGAGAGTGTCCTCGCTGTAAAGGGTCTCTACCTTTTGTCTTTGATCTGATCCTCATGTTGAAATATCTTCTATTAAACAAGATAAGAATTTTGTCCCATAGTCTACCATATTGTTTGGTGCGTTTTTCTTTTAGGAACCTACACAGTTGTTTATATTTTTCATAGCTTATCCTTCTGATTCATTTCCTTCCTCTCTAAGCCAGCCTCTGATCAACACACACGCCGGCACACACAAATAAAGATGGACACACGGCGCTTCCTGCCATTAATATGCTCTGGGCTGGAGTAGCGACAGGGATTCTGAAGAAGAATAGCACCAGCAGCAAAATGACTTCACTATAATGTTGACGTCGTGGCATTGCTGGTCTCACAACGCCGTGTACAGTAACGAAATTGATGTTTCACATCACTCATCCGAAAGGCACTTGTATACACACGCACACACACACACATAAGCACATACATCCTTTCGCGCCAAATGTACATTCAGCAGCAAGGTTAGCATACCTAGACATGACATAATTTTTATCTTGTTACTTCATTTGTCAGAGGTTTAGGCCTGCCCTCCTTTGACATCATGGGCATGCTATTAAATTCACCCCACCATGACCCATCCTAAAAAGTCCCTTTTATAAATAGAAGGAACTTTAAAATTGGCTTCCAAAGTTTCCAGAAGTTTCTGATTAGCTCCTGGAAGTTACTTAAGCAGTCTGCTATATTTTTTTCATCGCATCCAAGGTGGAGCAGTTGACGTGACCTTGTAGGATTGCCAATGGGTTACAGTTTAGTGCACCTAGTGTTGTCAGTGAGATGATGTGATTGGTAGTGTGATGTATGGGTGAAAACAGTAGAGTTCGCAAACAGACTATGCAGGCTTTATTAAGTTTGAACCTGAAGGTTTGAGCCTGAAGATCAAAATCCCTGAATTTGTGAGTTGTCTTCTGAAGAAATCGTAACAGTCTGTTTGGAAGGCTATGAACTGTTATATAACAGTTCAAGAAAATGATCATTGACAGTTAACACATAACACTCTGTCATGCTACGACAGGATGTGGATCAACCATGATAGTTCAAGGGTGGTGTCAGAATAGCTTGGCGCCTATAGGCGCCATGCTATTTTGACACCACCCTTAAACTGTCATGGTCGATCCATCTCCAGAACTGTGATGCAAACCTTAAAGAATAATGATAATTTTGTCCTCATGATGTAATGAGTTAATAAGTGATTGATTAACGAAATAAATAGTCAACCAGTGCTTACATCTCAAAGTTACACACTGGCAGGAATTTGCTCCTTGCTTTGGTGAAATTAGAGTTTAATCACTTCAGACTTGATTTTGTCGCATGTTTCAGTGAGACTCGGCCAAAGGACTTGCGAGTGGTGGACATGTCAGGACGGAAGCGTGTGCTGGTGGTGGGGGCGGGGGCAGCTGGGACTGCAGCTGCATACTGTCTGGCTCGTGACGGCGACAAGTTTTCAGTTGATGTCTGGGAAAAAGGGTCTGTTGCCGGTGGGGTGGCAACATCCAATGACATCAGAGGTGTGCCGCTTTTTGCATGTTTCTCCCAAATTCTTTGTCTGTGGGGGGTGGTACGCAGTTGTTTGTCTGCACTACATCATCTTTAAATTTATTGTAATTTTAATCCTATGGTGTCACTGTCAGAAGTCTATTTTTAAAAGAAAAATGGCTAATTCATGTATGACCAATTTTAAACTTTGAGGTAGTCAAGTAAGTATCATTAGTAATTACATAGGCTTCTGGTTGAGTGATCTAGCATCATTAACTGCTCATTAATCCAGGGAGCTCTGATGTCCTGTTCCTCCAGGTCTATTCCCTGCTAAAAGAAAACCTCTAAATTCTTGCTCATGTTGGCCAACAAGATTGAAGATTATGAAAATTTTTTTATTTTACAATTTGTTTTCAGGGTGTCATGTCTCAAGTTTTTAATAGACTTACATAAATACTACAACTTTGTTGTCCCATGCTTACATAAATACTACAAATTTGTTGTCCCATGTGGGGAAATTTGGGGTACTTTTAAAAAGAGCAGCTACACCTTACATGCCTGGTATTTTCTATAAATACATACATTAACCCATATATTGAGGCTAAAAGCTACACTGCCATATGCACGCTACATTATAGTACTTACAGATAAGGATTTAGACCAGTGGCTTTAGTTCAAGGGTGGAGCCAGAATAGCTTGGCACCTAGAGATGCCAAGCTATTCTGGCACTACCCTTGAACTATTTTAGTCTAACTTATTTCACACACTAGTGTATTCCGAATGATATGGGTTAATGTAAAATTGTATTTTTTTAATTGTCTTCTACAGGTGACACGTTCATCAATGATGGAGTTCAAGGCGGGTGCCCAACGTATCGCAACACTATCAATCTGATGCACGAACATGGCTTTGAGACGTCGCCTGTTCACATGATGATCTCTTTTGGCAAGAAGGAGACGGCCTGGACAAACTACACCAAGACGGAGCTCATTCACAAGCTGGCTCCGGAGATCAAGAGATTTGGTCGCACACTGCGCATCATCAACAAACTGGAGATGTTCTTTATTTTTATCCCCATCAACAAAGTTCTTAGCTGGTTTGGTTTTTCTGATGAATTCCGAAATGAGATGGTTTTCCCACTGACAGCTCTTTTCTTTGGCACAGGAAATCAGACGCCAAATGTGTCAGCTGCCATTGTGGCCAGAGTATTCCTGGATGATGATTTAAGACTGTTTGACTACGACTCTGAGCGACTTCTTAGTCAGACACCAGAGATGTTTGCATTTCCAAAGCTGGAGAAGATGTATCAGACCATTATGTCCAAAAGTGGGGCTAACTTCTACAGCAATCGCGCAGTGAAGTATGTACGTCGGAAGAGCAACAAAGTCTACGTTGTTGACGAGAGAGATCATGAGGAAGTGTTTGATAGCATCATCTTTGCCTGTGATGCAGAAACTGTTCTCAGAGTTCTGAAAGAACCAACATACATGGAGCGTAAAGCTTTGGGGAATGTCCGCTACTACAATGATCTTATTGTCACTCACGAAGATGACGACTACATGAACAAGTACTATGAAGTGCATTATGACAAAGACCAGTACTTCGTCCGCACAGACCCTGTAGATCGAGAAAAGATCGAGATGTCCTTTAATCTTGCCAACTACCAACCACAGCTGAAGAATTCTGGCCGCAGTGTCTTTCAAACCATTTTTCTTGATGACCAGATCAAAGAAATCTGGACAGAAGGGGAGATCCGTGAGGAGAAAGTTTTGCTGAGAAGATGGTGGCGTCAGTTCTCACACAGCTGGAGTCATTTTGCATTCACTGTCCCCTTCATGCGGTACCTGCAAGGCACGAAAAACACTTACTACTGTGGGTCTTACACCCTCATTAACACACACGAAATCGGCATTATCTCTGGGTTCGCTGCCGCTCGACGCCTGGGGGCTGAGTATCCATTTCCAAGTGACGATCTCGCCCGCAGACAGTTTGACCACTACATGCTTGTCATTCACGGTCGTCCACGCCAGTGGGGGTGCAATAAAAACTCGATTCTTGCTGTTTGCATGGCACCTCTGGTAGCAATAATGGCGGCCATTGCATTGTTTGTCAGCTTCCTCATGCGCTGCTGCTGTTGCTGCCGATAAAAATTGAATGTTGCTGCATGAAAACTGTATCAGCAAGTTTGCTTGACTGTTGACAATGTATTTATGCAGCAACATTTGTGAAACTGTTGATAAAACATAGCAGCAGGTGGCATTGACTCTGATATTGACCCATGGAACCACATGGCCGCATTTCCCAAACTTTGGAGGTGTTACCGAACGATCGTGCACCACTTGCAGGAGATGCATTGATCATGATAATTCAAGGGTAGTGCCAGATTAGCTTGGCGCCTGAAGGCGCCAAGCTATTCTGGCACTACCCTTGAATTATTATGGTCAATACATCTCCTGCTGTAGGGCTTTGGGTCTAAATGGGTTAAACCTGTATGGATTTGTTTTCATGTAGCTCTTCATGCTCCTCAAGCAGTATAATTGAGCTATTATGGTTGATCTGTCTGCTATGACTCGCATATATTGCAAACAAGACAATACGACTCTTGAGCCAATCTGTGCAAAAGGAAGTGCCAAAAAAAAAGGTTATTCCTTGATGCAGTTTTTAACCCTTTGCTGACAGTGATCATGAATTTTGAGTCTGAAAGGGCTGCACACTTAGCGACATTCACGTGAAGATCACGGATGTAAACAGGACAAGTACGCGCATAAAGAATGTAGGACTAACAAGAGACAAACCCTCATGAGCCCCCGCGGTTGCGGGGGCTCATGAGGGTTTACGTCTCTTGCAGCTGGGTTTGCGTTCGCCCTGCTCCAGCATTTGAGGAGTTAGATATTCATGATGTAACTGAGTATGCTTCAGTTACATGATGAATGAAAGCAGCTGTGATTGTTATTATTATCTTGCCCCCCTCCCCCCCCCCTCCTCCCACCCCACCCGGGTCTGCCCTGGGGGACTTGGGTGGGGTTAGGTATTTTTTAGTTCCCAGGGTCACCCTGGTCAGCCCCACAGGGTGGGTTTTTCTCTCTATTCTGGGGCATGTGTTTCTGTCTACCCGAGGTCCATTCACCTGTATTTGCCTTTTTTAAACTCTCCCTACTGTCTGCACTGCCTGTAGCTCTTGATATTGGATGTGTGTTGCTAAATGGTCTTAGCTTTATTTAGGCCCCATGTGTTAGGTTTATTTAATGTGTTTGACCGGCTGGCGACATACATTCAATGTTCTGTTTAGTTGGTTTTTTTTTCACAAGCAGTGCAGGCACGTCCTGAGAAAGCCTTGTTGCTGTCGGGACGTTAAGCAATGTACAATCAATCAATCAACCCCCCTCCTCCCTCTCCCTTACAGAACACACCATCTTTATTGTTGAGGGATTTATGCTGCATTTGTTTGATTTTGGTTATCATCCCTCCTGGAAGTCTAACTGGAAATCTCCTTACAATGGTGCACTTCATATGACGCCTGATCTCAGGCAACGGTGGTCATGCAAGACCGATTCTGCTGTACTCTTGTTGACACTTTACCTAATCTTTACTTAGTAGTTGTGCAGTCATAACCGTTTGGTGTTTTAAAGACTTTTAGATTGTTTTTTTTTTTGACTAAATTAATTTAGTTGTTGTCACTACATGATTCAGTTGCCTTAAAAATTCGTAGTCTCAGGGTAATAAATTTCTGTTCTGACCATTTTTTTGGCATGTTATGGCATGTGAACATATTTGTACATACTTGTTACATGTACCTTATTTCCACTCTTATAACAACAGAACTGTGAGAAACGAAAAAAGTCTTGGTCACAGTTGTGTACAATTTTGGGAGGCATTTGTAATGACGTGTACCAAATGCTAGGTATAGATTGGCCATGATAGTTCAAGGGTATTGTCAGATTAACTCTTTGGCTGTTGGCAGCGGTTTTTCTCATGATTCCTGCAGGAATCATCGCAACAAAAACCATTACCGACAGCCATGGTAATCTGACGCTACCCATAAACTATCATGGCTGATCCATCTCCCATTGTCATATTTTGAGGTTGAGTGTGTAATGACATCATGTTTTCTTGGTATGCATCCATATCTAGCATGCACAATTAACCCATTTAACACCAGGGCCTAATTTCTGAAATTTTGGAGGTGTCAAATAATGACTATGTACCAGTTATAAGAGATGAATTGACCATGATAATTCAAGGGTAATGCCAGATTAGTTTGGCGCCTGATGGCGCCAAGCTAATCTGGCATTACCCTTGATGGCGTCAAGCAAATTTGGCATTACCCTTGAATTATCATTTTCGAGCCAGCCTTTGCTGTAGGGTGTAGTGGTTAAATGGGTTAATATGTTCAGGTTGTCGTTGGCCTGTGCACAGCCATGCTCAGGCCAACTGCGGGTGATGTTGGCTTGAGGACCTATTGCACATGTAGATCTACCTGTACCAATACCACTGAACAGGACACATTTCTCAGGAACATTGTGACCGTTTTGTTAAATTGTACACAACACTTGGTTGGAATTTGTGACTCTGTACTAGAACTATTATTTATTCTCAGGGATGCTGTATGCTGTGCTGACCAGTTTAATGCAAATTGAGTAGACAGTCTACTGAATTAGCTGCGTTTCCAATCTATGATCAAGTCTACTAGTCATGATCATAGATTGGAAACGCAGCTAATTGTGCAAGTCCTGTTACATAGTGTGTTACGATTGTGGTTGTGTTGTTCCGTTAGAGCGTGCATGCATAAATCGTAGGTAACGATCCAACGTTTTATTTGAGCTATCACGATTTCGATTCACGTACCTTTTTAGAGAATTTAACCTTCGTTTATGAATAGTGCGGTGTTGATTATCTGTTGCCGCACGAGTTAAGTCAGGAAAAGTCTAGAAGCGGCTCGCACATTCATTTGTTTACTGCGTGCGTGTAGCCCGCGGATCGCTTGGCTTTCGGTGCTGATGCACTGTTCGCATGTTTACCAGTTAGAGTAGGCGGGGTCGTGACCTGTCTGGCCTACTTTTGTGTGACGTCATCGCGCGCCGCGGATTTTCTTAACTTAGAAGTTGAAGATCGTAGCCAGATGTTTATAGAATATTCCAGTGTGAATGCACCTTTGAGTTTTAGATACGTACTGTGTTCTGATTGGTTGTGCTGTACGATTTTGCTCGATCTTTCTGGAAAGCCTGTCACTATAAAAGAGTCGTGCTAGGAAGCATCTGGGTACATTGTTCAGTTGTAGAATTGCAATGTAACGGAGAGAGGTACATTGTTCAGTTGTGGAATTGCGATGTAACAGCGTCGGTACAGTGTTCAGTTGTATAATTGCATTGTATCGTAAAACGCTTTGATATTGAGAGAACGTTACGCAAGATATCGTGCTTCATTGTCAGTAACGGAGATCTGCAGTGAAGGCTGATGTACATTGTATGAGCGACGCTTTGTGTTAGAGTTGAGAAGATTTTGTACTATTGTTGGTGCAATTGTGAACGCATTTTGTGGAGATCGCATCGCTGTAATAAAATATTGTTGGAACTGTTACTCCAGTATTGTCTACATCCTTAAGCCACGTGTGACGGATTGCAGCTGAACGGAGGTTTATTTAAAAGAACTCTACGTGTGTGCGTCTGGTGTAGTATCATTCTACGACCACGATTCAACCACGTAACATAGTGCTTATTCAAAGGAACAATTTATGTTTGCTGCAAATTGAGTAGACATTGTCATAGATTAAAAACATCTACAGTCGCCTTTGGTAATAAAGCTGGATTTTATAACGCCTTTCTGTAATGGACACCACAAACTTTGTTTATACAGCACAGCCTATGCTGAGTGACCATTCTTTTGAGAAATCGTCTGTCATTAGATATAGACCATCATTCAGGTTGCTGTAGCCACATGGACGATCGTCTTTAACAGAACCCCTTCACTGACGAGGAAAAGTGATCTCGATCAAACTGCAAGAGATATAGTATTAGATCCTTATGAGCCCCCGCGGCTGCGGGGGCTCATGAGGATCTATACCTCTTGCTGAGACCCGTTTGTGAGTTTCTTGAACGGTTTTGACTTTTCATCATTAAATGAACAAAGATTTCTGAAACAAAAATGTACGTGGTAGGGAGGGGGATAATGACAGGTGACACTGTTTACCTTTCAAGACTTTATTTTTAAAAGAGCACATGTCTTTCAATAGCGTTTTTTCTTGCAAAAGAGGTAGTCACTAAAACACAGGTCCTGCTGTAACAGAGAATAAATCATTCTCATGCATTTAGTTTTGTCAGCAGAGTGTACACATTTCAAACCAATGCATGTCTTTTTCTCCACATTAGTATGGATTGAGGCTTTTTACATTTTTTTTTTAACTGCACTTATGACGTAATTCTTTGAGACTGAAGCTTCAAACAGGTCTGATAAAAAACATTTTTATTGCAAACTAATCCCACAACTTTTATTTGACCAATGCTTACAGTTAATATGTTTGCATTTGTGTGCTGGTCTGTGGTTTTGGACTTATGGCCTGTGGCAGCAAAGCCCAAAGTCACAGACAGCTCACATTTATAACATGAGCTATTAATTTTTTTTTTTTTTTTTTTTTTTGGGGGGGGGGGGGGGGGGTTGCCATAACATCTGTAATCACTATGGCTTACTAATTTGTACATTCTTGCCTACTGCATTGTGCTTGTGACTCAGTATTTCAGTATTTGAAATAAATTTCATCTCAGCATAGCTGTTATTCTGACACTGTTAACAATTATCTAACGATGCCTCTGTGTGTGTGTGTGTGTATGTGTGTGTGTGTGTGTGTGTGTGTGTACCCAAGTAGCTGCTTTGTAACTGTCAAGTTCAGCATGCGTTAAAACAAAGTTTTATAGATTATGAACGTCAAGGTCTCCTAACTTAGTAACTTAAGGTCGAAGCACTCACATGCACTGTGATTTCAAGTCCATGAAAATGCTTTAGGAATGACGTTTTTGTGTTCCCTAGGGCCCCAGCCCTTCACTAGACAAAATGCCTACCCTGCTCAAGCTATCCTAACATTCATTATTATCGTTTAAAGTACATATAAGTATACATTCATATTTTTGTGTTTTTGACAAAATAGACCAAGTGCATACCTGAAGGGTTACAAACAGCCACGGATTTGGAAAGGCCGGCCATATTTGTAACGAACAGTCAAACGGAGCCTGATCTGTGCTCGCGGGTTTTGATTATACATCGTCACACTAAAAGCAGCCTCTTGCAATAACATTTGTTCTTCAAAATCTTTTATGGACATTTTCTGCTCAGTGTTTTCAGCTAGCCTGTTCTAAACGACTAGTAGACATTGTGGGCAGGCTTAAACTATTTATTATATGTATCTTGAAACTGCACCGATTTATTTATTCCACTATAAATCATTAATTTACATCGCCGTTTCATGAGATAATTGTACAATCAGTATGTGCTAGCATTTTCATAAAAAATGTAATAGCGAGGCATTTTAGCCGTCCTAAGCCACCAGGGACGCCAGACGTAAGTAATGGAAAACAAGTCCCACAATTTCTTTGCAAAAATATATGTTATGCGGTGACGCAATACACGGTAGTTCACCCTTCTCTGAATTCCTCTTTTTAGTTGGGCTCTGTGCCAGCCGTGACCCACTTCACTGATAAGTGCGCGCGGGTCATAGCAGGCTCCAGCCCAGCTGCTGGCGGGAAGCGTTGCGCTCTTTGTTCCCTGTTGAAGTCTGTCAGGCATGTGATAAGTTTAGCCTGTTTATAACTTATTATTACCGTGGCTTGGCTACAAATCGCCAGCCCACAGAGAAATACGCAGGTATAGAATAAGACAATCATTTCCATGCACCTTCATGTTTGTGTATGTATGTTTCTCCTGCCTACTTCCTAAGTTCCGGAGAAAGACATGGGTTATATAAGAGACCTGATCCATTCTTATTTAGGAATGGAAATGATTGTCTTATTCTATACCTGCGTATTTCTCTGTGGGCTGGCGATTGGGTGCCTGATAGGCGGGGGCAGGGGATCTAACTGTTGTCTGTCCAGCGCTGTGATTCCCCTTGGTTTGAGTACTGACAGTCGTGGCTACAAAGTTGCAATCGTAAATATCATTATGTAACACTATGCTTGAAATTGTCCTCTTCAAGCTTATATAAGTTTGGTTTGAACACCTCTTCAAATTCTGTACTTATTACTTGATTGACAACGTGTGTAGTTCGAGGAACTTTCCTTCCGCTGTAGACAGTGCTTGTGTGTAAATGACTTGTTTTCTGTGCCGGATGTATCACTCCAATGTGTGCCCTTATCTGATGCATTATGTATAGTATAGCTTGTTAAAGCCATGGAGAATGGACATTCCTTTCCAAGACATTTGGAAACCGTGAATTCTTTGTGTAAACTTTGTGGTAGAAGGTCTAGGCGAGCAGTCAAAGACAAAAACAAACCCGTGGTTTTTGTGCACTAAATACACCAGTGATATATTTTCGTGTTACAACATTGATGTGCTCAACGACCAGGAAGGGAAGCATTCTAAATCAATTTGTTGCATGTGCCACACAACAGAAGCTTAGAATCCTTCTGACAGAGCACGGCTTTGGTTTCTCCACATTTTCATAGTATTCACAGACTGCCACTCGTCCAAAAAAATGAAACTGATCGGCCTATCAAGTTTAGATAGGCATCATAGTGACCCTGTAGACACTCATTTTAAGCCATTTAAATGTGACACTAAGCCGGAACTGAATCTCGTAACAGCAAACAGTAAACCTCTGCTTTGTGTATTGTTTTTAAACTGTGTTAAAATTGTGATATTGTTAAAAAAAACATTGACTGTATCGGTGAAACTTACATACTTCATGTCGGCGCGCTGTGAATGGATTACCGTTTTTACTTGGCCCACCAAACCGGCTTTAGCAGGACTCAGGTATGTGGTTGTGAAGATTTTTAGCATGGAATATGCGAGTTAAGACATCTGTTGACAGCAATCACTTTGTCTGAACTTTCCAGCAACTTTTGTTTTTGAACAGTGATGTGATAAAAAGTTTGATAAACTAACGGAAGGCGGCATCTAATCCGTCTCCTAGTGATACTTTTAGCCAGTGCAAGACAAACATCCACGCAGATTACCCCAGCATGTTTGGTGTCCAAAGATAGTACAATTTCTCCTCTACAAGACGACGTATGTTCAAATAATCACTAACAACTGCAGATGAATTAATTCCCGTTTACAGACAACATCTGTAATTTACAGCTTATTCGCCGATGTATGCAGCAGAGGCTAAGAGCTAATCGGGGTCAAGCACAGTAGTACTGTAGACAAAGACGGCTGCTGCGCTATTCGTATCCCCAGCGGAAGCGAGACCGCATAGCTAGTGCATTATCAGTGATGGTATTTAGCGCGCTGATAGCAAGGGGAAGGAGGCTGCCTCGCCGATCTCAGTGCTCCCGCGAAGCCGATCTCTTAAGTGTGCTGGCTCGCGCCGGCGGGCATAGAGCTGACAACTAAAGAGCATAGGCTAAACTGCCGTGATGTCGTCGAAAGACCACCTGGATGCATCCTCGCTCCAAACACTGGCACCTTATCGACTATGTCCTAGTGCGTCAGAGGGACCGCAGTGACGTCCTCCTCACCAGAGTGATGCCCAGCGCAGAGTGCCACACTGACCACCGCCTTGTCCGCTGCAAACTCAGGCTCCACTTCAAGCCAAAACCCAAGAAATGGGGGCCCACCAAGAAAAAGCTTGATGTTGCCAGCCTTCAGCGTGACGATGTGAAAGCTGCCTTTCAGACAGATTTACAACGCAGGCTCAAAGACACAGCGGACCCAGTAGACTCCTCCCCTGAAACACTTTGGGAACAACTGAAAACTGCTATTGCAAAATCCTCTGCAGAAGTCTTGGGTTTCGCCAGAAAGAAAAACAAAGACTGGTTTGACGAAAACGATGGAGAGATCCAGGAACACCTAGCAAAAAAAAGAGCCGCCCATCAGGCCCACCTAGCCCAGGCTTCCTGCCCTGTGAAGAAGTCTGCCTTCCGCCTCGTCTGCAGCAGTCTCCAGCGCAAGCTCAGAGATCTCCAGAATGAGTGGTGGACCAGACTTGCACAGAGGACCCAGCTTTGCGCTGACAATGGTGACTACAGGGGCTTCTACGAAGCACTGAAAGCAGTGTATGGCCCCAGGCACCTGGTACACAGTCCCCTGCGGAGCGCGAATGGCCAGGCACTCCTCACGGATAATACCTCCATCCTGAACCGCTGGTCGGAATACTTTCAGAGCCTCTTCAGCGCTGAGCGCACTGTTCAAGAAGCAGTCGTCCTACAAATCCCACACCTCCCAGTAAAGGTTGAATTGGACGAACCGCCCACCGCTGAAGAGACCCTCACAGCCATCCACCAGCTCAAGAGTGGCAAAGCAGCAGGCATTGATGGAATACCGCCAGAGATCTGGAAACATGGAGGCACAGCACTGCACAACAAGCTCCATGACCTCTTTCTCTGCTGCTGGGAGGAAGGAACACTACCAAAAGATCTCCGTGATGCAGTCGTTATCACCCTGTACAAGAACAAAGGCGAGAAGTCTGACTGTTCCAACTATCGGGGAATTACCCTGCTGTCCATTGCTGGGAAAATCCTTGCAAGGCTGCTCCTGAATCGGCTGGTACCTGCCATCGCTGAAGACCAACTCCCAGAGGGCCAGTGTGGCTTCAGAGCAAACAGGAGCACCACCGATATGGTCTTTGTGCTGAGACAGCTACAGGAGAAGTGCCGCGAGCAGAACAAAGGGCTGTACGTAACATTTGTCGACCTAACAAAAGCGTTCGACACTGTGAGCAGGCAAGGCATGTGGCAGATCCTGGAGCGACTTGGCTGTCCCCCAAAGTTCCTCAACATGATTGTCCAGCTACACGAGGACCAGCAAGGCCAGGTCAGACTCAACAATGACCTCTCAGAACCATTCCCTATTCTCAACGGCGTAAAGCAGGGCTGCGTGCTGGCACCTACCCTCTTCACCATCTTTTTTAGCATGATGTTGAAGCAGGCCACAGTGGACCTCGATGATGACGATGCAGTGTACATCAGGTATCGTCTCGATGGCAGCCTGTTCAACCTCAGACGACTGCAGGCCCACACGAAAACCCTAGACCAACTGATTCGTGAGCTGCTTTTTGCTGATGATGCTGCCCTCGTTGCACACACAGAGAGAGCCCTGCAGCGCATCACGTCTTGCTTCGCAGATGCTGCCCAGCTCTTTGGACTCGAGGTCAGTCTGAAAAAGACAGAGGTCCTCCATCAGCCGGCACCCAAGACAGTGTATCGCCCTCCTCACATCACCATTGGCGAGTCTGAACTAAAGTCAGTGCACCAGTTTACTTACCTTGGCTGCATTATCACGTCGGACGCCAAGCTGGACAAGGAGCTTGACAGCAGGCTGGCAAAAGCGAGCAGCGCTTTCGGGCGACTTTTCAAGCGGGTGTGGCACAATCAACAGCTGAAAACAGGCACCAAGATCAGCGTGTACAGAGCTGTGGTCCTCACCACCCTGCTGTATGGTTCCGAGTCCTGGGCCCTCTACCGCAGCCAACTACGACTCCTCGAACGCTTCCACCAGCGCTGCCTGCGTACCATCCTGGGCATTCACTGGAGTGACTATGTCACCAACGTCGAGGTCCTTGAACAGGCAGAAACTGTGAGCATCGAGGCTTTGCTGCTGCGGACACAGCTCCGCTGGGCGGGGCATGTCTCCAGGATGGAGGATCATCGCCTACCAAAGATCACCCTGTTCGTCGAGCTTGCTACTGGACACCGTGACAGAGGGGCACCAAAGAAGAGATACAAAGACTGTCTCAAGAAGTCACTTAGTGCCTGCCAAATCGACCACCACCAGTGGTCTTCGCTTGCTGCGGACCGTGACACCTGGCGCTCCACCATTTACAAGGCAGCTGTCTCCTTTGAGGACTCTCGCAGAGCTAGCCTTAAGGACAAGCGGCTCAGGAGAAAAAACAGAGATGCCGCAGCTCAGAACCCCGGCCATACCTTCCCCTGCAGCCACTGCGGTCGAACCTGCCTGTCTCGGATTGGCCTCCGCAGCCACGAACAAGCCTGCAGACGTCGTGGGCAACTCCTATAAAATCTTCGTTCGCGAAGTCAAGCCAAGCCAGCCAAACTGCCGTGAATGAAAAAAAAAAAAAGTAATGGAAAAGGTCACTAACATGATTATGTTGCATTATATCAAAAATAATATTGAAGGGAAAATCTGTTCCTTGTGCTTGACAAAAGACTGCACTTTGTTTGGAGTATTTTGAGTTGTGTATGAATTCCTGCAAAGGAAAAGCAGAGTTTCTTCCCATTATTTGGGCGTCCCTGATGGCTTAGGGTGGCTAAATTGGGTCGCTATGACATTCTTTATGAAAAAGTTAGCGCGGGCGTGTATCAGTATAATCCACGTACGAATTTTACAATTATTTCATGAAACGCCAATGTTAATTAACGAATTATAGTGGAATAAATGACAGCACAGCTTCAGGATACATACAGTAACTATTGTGAGCCTGCCCACAATACTAGGAATGCCTACTATAGCCGGTCATTTAGCTGAAACGCAGCGCTTGGCTGTTCACTGAATTATGCCTTGGGCACGGAATGCATCAGGGGCGAATCGGGGGGTGGGGATCCTAGAGGTTCTAGAACCCCCCTCCCTTCCTCCAGACCCAAAACTGTTGACTCAAATGGTATAACAACTGTGAAGCCCCTTTTTCCGGCTTCGGAGTTTTTGGAACCCCCCACCCCCACCCTCCCTATTTGATTTTTTTTTGGCGAGTTTTGGAGCAACCCCCCATCCCCCCGTTGTTTTGATATTTTGGCGAGTGGCGAGAGTGTTGACACACACGCCTTCATGGCGGATGTTACCGTTAACTTGTTACCACTACCACCACTCATCATCCTTGGTTGAATTTACGATTTATTGATCCAGTCCCGTGGATACAGTTGGGTCTCAGCTGGCGAATGGAAACTGGGGCCTTTATTTTTTTCATCAATAATTACGCAGCTGTTTGACATTGTCACGCATCACTGATTGCACTGCACTGAGCTGTGCGTACGAGCTACAGCCTGGGGCCTTACGACCGGGTAATACGCCAGAATGGCTAATACCAGATCGACCTGCAGTCACTTTGTCAAGCAAGTCGTGCTGTATTGACTGAGGGGAGTTACACACAAAAATGACTTTCACGCCAGATCGACTCGGGATTACTTTGACGTAGATCTGGCGTCAGGGCCGGACCTGGGAAAAGTCGATGGGGGGGGGGGGGGGGGTTACAGATTCAGTATAAAGCGAAGGCGCGAAGCGCCGAGCCTTCTAGGGGGGTCCGGGGGCATGCCCCCCCGGAAATTTTTTTTTCAAGGATGCAAAATGGTGCAATCTGGTGCAATCTGAGCCTTGAAAAAGCCATTTGTGATGGTCTTGGGACTTTGAGCTTTTTGAACAATCGAACTGACAAACTCTGGGGTACAAAAATTATCACCTGCCCCTCCCTTAAAAAAAACACCCACCCACCCACCCACACACACACACACACACACACACACACACACACACACACACACACACACACACACACACACACACACACACACACACACATTTATTTATCAACAGAGATGTTTTGTATACTATTATTATTCACTACTTTTCGTTGATCGTTAACGGTATAAAGCTTTACCTTGTAGTTTATGAACATCAGGGCCCTGCTTTCACTTTCAGTCTTGCTGCACTAGGTTCCTCGGCATTAGTACCATTTGTGAATTGTATCTTCTGGCAAAACAGTTCAGTGCCTCTTTGAAGTCAATATCAACATCCCTGTGCACTTTCAGTAAAGCAAGTGCATTGAGTCTCTGTTGCCCCATTGTAGAGCGCAGGTAGTTTTTCAGGTTGCGCAACTGACTGTTTGAACGCTCACACTCGGCAGTAGTGACAGGCAGGGTGCAAAGGTTCTTTAGCATGATGAACAGGTTGGGATAAAAATCCCTTTCACAGTGTTTCAGTGCTTCTGATGCCGTGGATGGGATGATAGCTGTCGCATTCTCAGCAGCACTTCGCCATTTGCAAACCCACCGTTGGTATTCTGCATCAAGGGTAGCGTTGTCTGGTAGGTCAGACTCCCACAACATTGCCAGTGTCTTCACCCCTTCTGGAACCTGCATGAAACCATCCTGGTTGTCTATTAAAGTGCTTGGCACCAGACAGAGACCATCAACTGCTAGGTCAGCATTTTTGAACCTCGAGTCCAATTCGGTTGACAGGTGTTCCAAGAAAGGAATGGCAATGCTAATCTTGAAATATTCTTCTGGAGTGGCCGCAGGTTGGTTGTCACGGAGAGTCTGGCGGGATGCTTGACGAGGAACAACAACATCAGTTGTCAAAGCATTTGCCATTTTGCTGACTTCACCAAACCAGGCAACGAACGCTGTGTCGACATCTCTTCTAATAGAAGACATGCAGTTACTGACCTCTTTGATTTCCCTGTAGGCATCGACAACATCTTTTGTTCTTTTCTGGAGCTTCACTGTCAAGGGTTTTAAGTAACGCAAACAATTGCGGACGACAACGAATGCAACGAGGAAAACACTGCTGCTCAAGGTGTGGAGAAAGCCAGTTGCCTTGGTCAATGTCTCACTGTCCCAAATGTCACTGTCTTCACACATTTGTCCCAAACAGTCGTGAACAACCAGGAAGAGAGATGTGTAAACCTCCAGTGCTTCATGTTTTTCTACCCATCTTGTTCTGCACAGATCAACAAGCTTTGTCTTTGTCGTGTCAGGCTGAGATGCTTCGATGGTATCTTCAAGTTTTCTTTGTCTCTTTGGAGAGTTTGAGAAAAACAGTGACAGTTCCCTCAGTGCTCCCATCATGTTCTTCACTGCAGGCAAGCCGCATGCTTTTACAATGCAGACTCAAGCTATGGGAAGCACAGTGAAAGTACAGTGCTTTGTTGTTCCTTGCTTGAAAACGTGCCTGCACTCCTTTAAATTTTCCTGCCATGTTTGCGGCCCCGTCATAACCTTGTCCTCTAACATTGTTGAAATCAAGCCCCCACAAGGCCAGACACTCAACAATCTTGTTGTAAAGTGTTTCACCTGTGGTATCTCTGCACTGGACAAAGGCCAGGAACTCTTCACGAACTTTCAGACTTCCATCGACGAATCTCAATATAATTGAAAGTTGTTCCCAGTTTGAGCTGTCTGTGACTTCGTCAGCAAGCACGGTAAACTGTTTTGCTGCAATAATTTCTGCAAGAATCTTGTTGCGGATCTGATCACCAAGAACCTCTATCAGTCTGTTTTGTGTACTTTTTGAAATGTATATGGCCTTCTTATCGCATGTATCTAGAAGTTTCCGGAGAGTTTCATCTCCTGCATTGATGCACAGATTCAAAAGGGCATTGAAATTGCTTCTGTTCTCACTCTGAAGAATGCCATCATCACAGTTGCCCCTCAGAGCTAACTCCTGTCTTCCACACACTTCAACAATCCTGAAGAGGCTTGTCAGAACTTGTCGATTTGCAGCGATGTTTTCTGCATTTTTCTGATTGATTTCACTGGCGATGCTCTGCTCTGGTTTATCCATGATTGTCAAAAACTGCTCTCCATTTGCCATTGCATCTTTGTGGTGTTGTGATAACGAGTGCTTTTTGATCTGACCACAGGCTTTATTCCAGTTCTTGCATGGCGTCTTCACAAACTTGCCCAGGTTTTCAGTAGACTTTGCAAATAATAGGCAATACTTGCAGTAAGCCCCATCCTCGAAAGGAGAATACACAAGCCAGGAGTACTTTTGCAACCACTCATGCTGAAATTTTCGGTTCTTGTTGTTTATCACTGTTGTTGGAAACTGAAAACCAGGTGATGGTCTCCAGTGTTGCCTTAGAAGATGCTCCTTGTCACTGTTTGACAGTGAAACGACTCGCGTGTGTTTCTTGAAATTGACTTCACCAAAATCGATATTTTTGTTGCTGGTGATATGAGAGGAGAAATCTGAAGAGGAGTCAGAAAGCAGGCTCACATCAGGCTGGTTGGTCATTGGCATGGCAGAGGATTCAGAAAGCAGGCCCCCGGCAGGCTGATCAATGCTTGAGGAGGAGTCTGAAATACAAATAAAAGCTGGGTCTATGAGAAGTCTGAAATACTAAAACGATTGTGTGTGTAACTGTGAGAGAGAGAGAGAGAGAGAGAGAGAGAGAGGAGAGAGAGAGAGAGAGAGAGAGAGAGAGAGAGAGAGAGAGAGAGAGAGAGAGAGAGAGAGAGATCAGAGAGAGAGAGAGAGAGACCTGCAACAAGATAATTACATTTAAAGCATATATATGTCTTCGTTTACACACTTCAGTCAAGCTTAGATATATATTTATGATCTGAAATAACAGCTTTTCTTTTTAGACCCCTCCCCCCAAATGATGGACAAAATCTTTGCTACCTTATGACTCGTAGAGTCTTCTTCAGGCTAATGATAGCCAATGGAACCCACCAGTCATTTTGTTTAATATTAATTATTAAATTGAAACACTCAATCACGTATCAATTTCAGGTTGTATTTAATTTAATTTTTTTTTTTGGAGAGGGGGGGGGGGGGGGGGGCAGTAAATTACTCACCAACACTGCTTTTACTTGTTCCCATGTCACTGTTTCGAACTCCACTGCCAGTGGTCTCACTTTGGGTTGATTTTTGTCTCTTTCGAGGAACTGCATCATCTGCCGTTTAGAAAAACAACTTTTATTATTATTATTATTATTATTATTATTATTATTATTATTAAAAGTTTTCTTATATAGCGCTTACCTGTAAACAGCTCTAAGCGCTTTACAATTTACTCAACAACAACAAACAAAAAGAAAAAAAAAGAAAAAACAAAGACATAACATAAAAATTAAAACATGAAATTATCCTAAAAGCAACAACAAAAATGTAAAATAAAATAGAACCGTCTTTTCAACATCTTATATATGATTATGCATTGCAGGTGTTAACACGTCTACTACAATTTTATAATAATAATTTAATATAAAAAAAAAGAAAAACAGTGGTTTTCTGACTAGTTCTTAGCTTATTTTAAATTTCATCAACAAAAGGCCTAAGGGTGAATAATCTTATTTTGTAGCACGTTGTTCACAGGCATAGGAACTGTTAACAAATTTGCTGATTTTCAGCAGTTGGTAAAATTTCAGCACATTTTTATTTTCCATTTTATTATGTAAAAAAGGCAGTGGTTGGGATGCCGTCATGATGGCTTCTTGTCGTTCCAGAAACCGAAGTCGTCATGACGGTTTCGCACCCGGAAAGGCTATGTTGCCGTCACAATTGATGGCGACGCTGTCAACAAGTGGCGTCAGATAGGCTATGGTTTCCATAGTCAGCCATCAAGACGGTTCTGTTTTGCTCTCCGAAGAGATTTACGTCACAATACATAGCTAGTAAGCTGCACTAGTGATAACGATACCTTATAACTTAGCCCTTGGTTTTGTTATTGAAAACGATATTTTGCCGTCCAAAGATTTTTTTTATAAATATAAAAGCAATATTGATCATTGATGCCGATATCTTTATTTTTTAAATTGACATTTTTAAAGTTATATATCATAATACTTTGTGAAATAAATTTTAGGCTATGCATTACTTTAATTGTTACCTGTTTTGGTATTTTAATAAGTGGGGCTGTTTTATATCTATGATATTCATTATATGCAGCTAGTATCAGCTCCTACAGCGTAGGCTACACTCACATGAAGGAAGTACCGGCGCCATCGCCACGTGCTCATTTGAATCGAATTCGGAATGGGTGAATTTTACCTAGTTCTACTGACTACATTTCTTTTATGAGACAAAATTGGATTTAAAAATGTACCCACCTTCTGAAATGGAGCTTGATGAAAACCAGCATGACAGTCGCCTACTGCCATCAGCATCTGTTTTTTTCAGTTTCGGCATTTTCGAGGAGACAGCAAAAGTGAAGTGTTACCAAAGAAAATAGATCTAGATTTAAACTTCCCCCCACAAACCTTAATGACGTCAGACGTCTTTTCACTGATCTTTCTCGGAAAGACGTGCACTGAAGGAGAGCAACTCTTTTGGGTACCTGGTTGATTCAACGGAAATCCATTTCAACGATGTTTTTGGACGATTCAATGATGGTCGTTTCAACGGATGTTCGTTACAACGAATTATCATAATTATCAACTTAGCGTCTTAATTAATCTTTCTAAAAAGTCGTTTTTGGGGGATTAGGGCTGTATCAAGGTGAAGGCGCTGGAAGAGGCTTGCGGCCAGAACAAGAAAATATGGCTGCATTTACTAATAATAGGGTTAGGGGTTGGGTTACTTGGTCGTTTCAACGGGAAAACGTTTTGGACGTTTAAACGGATCCCTTGAAATGGATTTCCGTTGAATTGTCTATAAATAACTCTTTGTGCCTTGGATTAAAAGTGACTAAAAACTGCAATGTTTTAAAAACAATTAAAAAAAAATAATAAAACTTTGGAACTCCCTTTGCATAAAAAAAAATTCACTGGGTTTTTTTGTTTTTTTTTTTTTTTTTTTTTTTTTAGTTGGGAGGGGGGGTTCCGGAACCCAGGTAACCCCCCCCCCCTGGGTCCGGCCCTGGGCGTGATAGTACTGGACGATAGTACTAGTAGATCAAAACCCAGTGCGCAAAGGCCATCGGACCGAAGTCGGCCCGATGGCCTTTTCGCATTGGGAAACTGCTTCAGTTTCGTATTGGGAAACTGCTTTTCTTTTGACGCAAACAGTGGAGTGAATACTTGTATGGGGCCTTACATCAAAGCCGGGTTAGACCGCTACGCACTCTACGAAGAACTTATTACCAACTGTCGAAAAGATAGGAACAAAAATGCTATAAATTCAATAAAATACTGCTATACACACAATCATTCTTTTAAACTTATTGGTAACAGACAGAAAACAGATGGGACCTTTAAAGCTCGCTTGAACATTTCTCTCCACGTATCTGAGTTCGCATGTGAAGCCATTCCAAAGAACAGGGATCTGGCACATGAAGTACCTCTTCACCGAACGACTTCGTTTTGACAATCATAGGACTCGGCAGAGTCAGCAGCAGAGGGCGGAGAGAAGTTTGCAGAAGTCAAACAGGAAACCTCATGCTGAGTTCAAGCTGTTACATGCAGCCAATGGAAGGGTGCACAGATGATGCGTGATATGATCCGATTCAGGGGCTTTATGAATCAACCTAGCACCTGAGTTTTGAACTATGACATTCTGGAGTTTGTTAACCCGTACAGTGCCCAATGACGGAAACTGTGTTTCTGCAGTCTTCGTCAGTTCAACATCAACAATCCCTAGCTGTCCTAGGAACATGGATACCAAGTGGTGTCAGCAAGATGCATAGTTCCTCATGAGCTCCCGCAACTGCGGGGGCTCATGAGGATCTATGCATCTTGCAGTTGGGTGTGTTCAAATTTTTTCGGTACTGAACGGATTGAGGTACTGGGGGACTGAACCAGCCAGAAGAGCTTTACAGTAGTCTAGTTTAACACAACAAAAGCACAAGCTAGAACTAGGTTGAAAAATATATCCAATCGACCCCTCTCCAACATCTCCAATCGACCCCTCTCTCCAATATCTCCTGTCGACCCCTCTCCAATATATCCTGTCGATCCCTCTCCAATATCTCCTGTCAAACCCTCTCCAATACCTCCAATCGATCCTTCTCAAATATCTCCTGTCGACCTTTCTCCAATATCTCCTGTCGACCCCTCTCCAATATCTCCTGTCGAACCCTCTCCAATATCTCCTGTCGACCCCTCTCCAATATCTCCTGTCGACCCCTCTCCAATATCTCCTGTCGACCCCTCTCCAATATCTCCTGTCGACCCCTCTCCAATATATCCTGTCGACCCCTCTCCAATATCTCCTGTCGACCCTTCTCCAATATCTCCTGTCGACCCATCTCCAATATCTCCTGTCGACCCCTCTCCAATATCTCCTGTCGAACCCTCTCCAATATCTCCTGTCGCCCCCTCTCCAATATCTCCTGTCGAACCCTCTCCAATATCTCCTGTCGACCCCTCTCCAATATCTCCTGTCGACCCCTCTCCAATATGTCCTGTCGACCCCTCTCCAATATCTCCTGTCGACCCCTCTCCAATATCTCCTGTCGACCCATCTCCAATATCTCCTGTCGACCCATCTCCAATATCTCCTGTCGAACCCTCTCCAATATCTCCTGTCGACCCCTCTCCAATATCTCCTGTCGAACCCTCTCCAATATCTCCTGTCGAACCATCTCCAATATCTCCCGTCGACCCCTCTGCAATATCTCCTGTCGACCCCTCTCCAATATCTCCAATCGACGCCTATGAATTGTCTAAGCACTATTTATTTGATTTCGGGACCAGAAACATATGCGAGTTCAGACTTTGTCTTCATGTTACTTGTATACATCTCCTGGTCCTGTTAACCCCTTGACTGCAGAGAAAAATGTGAAAACGTCCCACTGCAAGAGACATAGATCCTCATGAGCCACCCCGCGACTGCAGGGGCTCATGAGGATCTGCGCCTCTTGCTGAGACCAATTCGTATTCATGTTCCTTGGACGGTGTCGGCTTTTGGTCGTTGACTGAACCAAGATTTCAGAAACAAAAATGTACGTACAGTGCGGTTGATACGCAGAGCGAATGTGATGCACCAGAAAATGCTCAAACATAAATCATTGCAGTCATTGTAATATTCGTCAAGGACAGTACACGATGACAGCAGGCATTTCTAGTCGCAGTGTAGCAGTCGTTTGGCACGGCAAAAGGATCGTGTTTAGCCTGTTCAGTGCCCGTTGACGGAAACCGTGTTTCTGCAGTCTTCGTCAATTGAACATCAATGACAAGCCCTAGCTCTCCTAGGAACATGGATACAAATTGGCGTCAGCAAGAGGTATAGATCCTCATGAGCCCCCGCAACTGCGGGGGCTCATGAGGATCTATATCTCTTGCAGTTGGATGTGCTCAAATGTTCCCGGCACTGAACGGGTTAACAAACGAATTGCGTGTGCAGAATACACATCAATGGATTGATTTAGTGGACTGACTATGCATTGATTCCTTTATCCGGTTGTCAGTCACTTAGCAGACAGCTATGAGCTACGGACCTTTGTTTAACATGTTCGCATCATTCAACCATGACAAATCAGCATATGGATCGACCATAATAATTTAAGTGTGGTGCTAGAATAACTTGGCGCCGAGGTATCCTAAGACGATCCTTGAATGTTCATGGTCGATATGTCTCTGAACGGTAATGTCGACTGCAGTGGGCATCTGCCAGATGAGGCAATGTCGATTTTAGCGCTCATTTTGTTGATGCTGTGATTCTGTTGTCAAACCAGTACAAGTGATTCAGACAGCACAGATGCGGGATGCTTCAACTTGCTGTAGCCACCCATTAAAAAAAGCTCACGGTCAACTCATTCGAGACGGACGGTATCCGGATGGTATGTCGAATGAGTTAATGTAGCTCACATCAACATACTGTCAAAGGAAGAGTATTTTAGTCTTGTCCACATGGGCAGTTCTATGAATCAGGCATCAGTTGTACGAGTGAACATAAAACCTGCACTGCGCAAGCCACTAAACAAGGTGCACCTCTATAGCGGAGCACCTTTCATAGCATTGTATGCAAACCAAGGGGAATACCTTTCATAGCAGCTTTCACAGGTTTAAGGTCACTCCTGCAACTGACCGCAGGTGTTCCAGGACACTTTCGGATTAAGTTCTGTGAATTTTGGAGAAAAAAAGCTTTAAGGAGTAGTCTCTAATTTTTTTCCATGACGCATTTCCGGGCGTAACACGTCAGAAAGATCCCCAGAACAGATCGACCCGTGGTCATTTCGTCGCGAGCAGAATCTTCCAGGGGTCATTTTTCACGTAAGTCGAGCAATAAGTCAAAATGACAATCACGCCAGATCGACCTGGGGGTCACTTTGGCATGCGCCAAAGTAACCCCGCGTCGATCTAGCCTGAGAGTCAGTTTGACGTGTAACACCGGTCTAAGTTATTTGTTAATCGGCCATGATTGCTGTACTGACTAATAACGCCGCTGGAGAATAAACAACGGAGTACAGGTGAGGGTTTGTGTCTGCAGGCTTTTGATTATTTCTTTACTAAATATCATGCCAACAGAATCCCACTTCATTTTAATATCGATTAACTAATTGCGATGCAGTCTCTTTCCGACCTGCCTATCTTATCGACATATGTTACTTTTGCTTAGTAATTTCCTAGAATGTTTAGATGGAGCTGGTGAAAGTCGTACTTGACGAGTCAATTTTGCATAACGAACTTGGTGCGGAAGGAAGGATCACGAAGCTTTGTGAGTAAACCGTCGTCTGTGATTTTCGTGTCTGGATTTCTGAAATTTGCTACACTTAGACCACGGCAACGTAAATAAGATAACATTTTTGTTTCAATTTGTTTCCTGATTGACAACTAATTTCGAGAAGTAACATGCTGGTCACAGATTGTTGTAACGCAAGTCAATAACCAATTTATTTATATTGCTTTGAGAATATTCAATCGCAAAATCAATTCCGCAATCAGTTATTGGGGCTAACTCGGCAGTTTATTTTATAAATCTTCTTGCGAGCTATATTTAGATATGAATTACTACAGGCAAAAGCCCATCTGACTAAATTCCGATCAGTGAGTGAGACAGTAAATAGGTAAGTAAGCGAGTCAGTAAACGAGCAAAGAAGAAAGAAAGACATTTTTCTTTTGGGCCCGTGTGGTCATAAGTGTTTTATTTTATTTCCACTTACTCTACGGCGTTGTGCTATCACTTTGTGGTTGTAAACAAATCAGCCCGTGTTGTTGAGGCCCTCTCAGGGTTATTATGAACGAGAATAATGAGTAAGCAAAGCCGCCGTGGAGACTGTGTCGAATCCGTCCTATCGTCAAACGCGCACGACAGGAAACGGATAAATACTTGAACACATTGTGTCCCGGTACTTAGGCCTACTTACTTACTTACGCCTGTCACCCCTCCCACGGTATAGGCCGTCGACGAGAGACCTCTAGCGACTCCTGTCCTGTGCTTCTCCTTCGAATTTACACCAGGTGGTTCTCAGTCTCGACGTCTGCTTGGAGGTCTCGACGCCAGGTGTTTCTCGGCCTGCCTCTTTTCTTATTTCCCTGGGGGTTCCATGACAATGCCTGCCTAGTGATACTAGAAAATGGCTTTCTCAGACTGTGACCAATCCATCCCCATCTTCTTCGCCCAATTTCATGAGTCTCTGCTTGTGTCCCGGTACCGAAATCCCAAATTTTTAAGTTGCCCTCTGAAGGACTATATTACAATTCTAGAGTCAGATCGAGGATGATAGTTCAAGGGTGGTGCCAGAATAGCTTGGCGCCTATGGGTGCCAAGCTATTCTGCCACCACCCTTGAACTATCATGCTTCATCCATGTCGTGCTGTGGTGTTTCGGGGATGAATGAGTTAAAACCGTGGATGGTGATGAGCCTCGACACACACTTCTGGCTCCTCGGCACCAGAATATCTGTGTCAGAAGCAAATCTCCTCTCGTAAAACATCACCAGTCATGGCTTAACGTATACCACTAAATTGACAGTAAAAGATATTGATGGATTTTGCATAGGGATGTTTTTTAAAGACCACAGAAGAAATTGTTGTGAGCATGAGCTTATAACGATAAATTCAACAGTAATAGTATTCAGGCCCGCATACACAAACTTAACGTGTAGGAACAACACATAACGTAACATAAAGCAATACGTTAGTAATGAGTTCTTGGAATGCAGCGTGTCTCGTTTTCTCTTTCTGAAATACGGTTAATGGGTCACATTTCTTTTTTTAGACGTTGTTGACAGGACATCAAAATAGGCTATACAAAGAAACAGCAAGAAAGAAAGACAACGACAATGCACATAGTAGTAGTAGTAGTAGTAGTAGTAGTAGTAGTTATAATAATAATAATAATAATATTATTATTATTATAACAATAACAATGTGTATTTATACCTTGTCAGGCATATACATATAACAGTACATGACACAGAGTACCAATCTTAGTTAGATATATATCAAATCAAACACAGACAAATTTCAGTTTTAAACATAATTTTGAACATGCATGTAAATAAACGCCACATCGTTCTTAGAATATAGTGTATTTTCATTTTCCTTTCATAAAATACGGTGTTTAGGTCACCCATTTATTTTAATCGGGTTTGACGGGGCGTTTAAAGCAACCACATTGTGCATGCAGCCACCGAGACTATTAACAGTCTCTGTATGCACAAAGAGTTCATGTGATGAACTCAAGCTATTCAGAACTCAACACGTAAATATCTCAGCCTTGAAATTATCAAAGGAGAAGAAGTAAATTAGAAACCTGAAATATGCAACGCGTGTTTACAAAACGCATTCAAACCTAGGAGATGTATGAAATCGGTATGTATTCTCTGTTGACTTCTGTGCCAATCTGATTGCTGGAGATGAACCAATTTGATGGTTCAAGAGTAGTGCCAGATCAGCTTGGCGCTTTGGAAGTTCAATAGTTTTTCCAGATTAGCTTGGCGCCTAACAGTCCGCGCAAGGTACAGGCACTGCCCTTGAACTACCGTTGGCCTTTCATCTCCTATCAGTCGCCTAGCAAATGAAGTGGTACCACCCGTTAATTCATTCGCGGCCAGACGCATCCGGATGCGCGGCATAAGCCGCGCCATTGGATGCGGCTGGTCGCGAATGAGTTAAGCGTCTTCGTCTTGTCTCACCCAGGCAATGTGGCAGCTTTTCAGATCCTCAAAAGTGTTTACTAGCCGCCTCTGGATACACCATCTCAGTTTTAACCCGTTAACTGCTTCTCCATGGGCGGATTGGGGTGGGTGGGGGGTGGGGGGGGGGGGGCTCCAGGGGTTCCGGACCCCCTCCCCCCGCTCTGGACCCCCAACATCTGTAAAATACTACAACAAAGTCTCTTTTGGGGGTGTTTGGACCCCCGCCCCCCACGTTGTTTGATATTTTGGCGAATGATGAAAGTCTCAAAACGCACCCGCCTTCTGTTTTCCCCCTCACACCCCCCCCCCCACCCCATACCCGCCTTCCGCTTTTCGATTTTCGGTCCCTGGAAGCAAGGTCTATCGCCTGGGAGGCCTTTTGTATGAGGTTGAAGGTCCCCCCTCAAAACGTAGAACCCCCCTCCCCCCTTCGAGGTAACTGATCCGCCCCTGCTCTCTATCGTCACGGTTGGAAAAGTTCCTTCTGAAGTGTGTCATAAGTAAATCCGAACGTGTTTACTGAACATAAACTGAAGGAGGTATGTGAGAAGTGCACTCGAACTACATGCACTGATAAAATGTTGCACGTTAGTTGATGCTAAGGTAAGTAGATTTGAATTTTTTGCCAATACGGGCATACACTCGACACTATCTCTCAGTTAGTATCAAGAAGAGTCCTAGAGGATAACCTAAGCCTCTTGCGGGCAGGACAGGACTCATGTGCAGCTACAGATTGATTGCAGGAATCATTGTTTAACCTATTCAGTCCTGACGCACTACAGCAGGAGATGGGTCGACCATGATAATTCAAGGGTAGTGCCAGCTTAGCTTGGCGCCTGTTGGCGCCAAGCTAATCTGGCACTGCCCTTGAATTATCATGGTCGATCCATCTCGTGCAACTGGTGCATAGTCATTAGATGACACCTCCAAAATTTGGGAAATACGTGCGCGGGGTTGAATGAGTCAAAGTGTATTGATTCTACAGTAACGACCCCTGGCCTAACAATTCAGGCGACAATCGGGTCCGCCATATAGGCACATTATTTTTGCAATTTCTATGATCGATGAAAATAGGTTTTGTTTATTTGGACAGTTCAGACGCAGACATTCAAACATTGCACAGGACTGTAGAAAATGGATGTGCTTGACCAAGCGCACACTAAGGTATACTAGTTCTAAGTGTAGGCAGTTCTAGAGCCTCGAAAACCGGCTGAGGTTTCGGCCGGGGTTAGATGTGCTATGATGGTCCCGTTCAAACCACAGACTAGGGTAGAACAAGAATGGCAAAGCCCTTAAGGCTCACGTGCATGTTCCGATCAACATACTTAATCTAACCTTTGTGACTTTGACCTTTCCGACAGGTCACTGTGTTACGATTGTGGTTGTGTTGTCCTGTGAGAGCATACATGTGTTAATCGTAGGAAACGATCCGATATTTATTTGAGCTATCATGGTTACGATTCACGTACCTTTTTAGTAAGATTTTCTTTCGTTCGCGCGTAGAGCGGAATTCGCTTTGTTATTGCGGCTGAGTTTGACCGGAAGCTTCTAGAAAGGTCGCACGGAGAATAGCGGTCGATCTTTGTTTTGCGTAGATTCGTGAAGTATAGATTAGAACCTTCGAGCAAGTCGCACTGTCTTGTGACCGCGTACGTGTGTCGTCAGAAGAGTAGGTAACATTTTGTTACATTGTTTTATAGACGCTCATAGTTGTTTACTGTGCGCGTGAAGTTGGCAGCCAGTCGGTGTGTCTTTTGAAAGATTGTGAAACTTCTGGAAAGGTCCCGGCTAGGTCGTGAACTGCCTTCCATACTTTTGTGTGACATCATTACACACTAGGATTCGGGGCTGAAATTAGTAGCCAAGTTTTTGTAGCCTATTGTAGTTATTCCAGAAAATTCTTTCTTTATTAATATTTATAAGTTTCAGTTACGTGTTTCATTCTGATTGGTTGCGTTGTATGATTTTCTTGGATTATTCTGGAAATTGGTTGTACTATAAAAAATTGGTGCTGAGAAGCGCGGATATACATTGTCTTGCATTGTCAGTTGTAGAGACACACAGTTTATCGTAGGTACGTGGCCCATATAGGGTGTACATTGTGAGAGACGCAGCGTAACGGTGGTGTACATTGTATGAGAAACCTTGTTTCGCCAGTGTGGACATTTGCAGAAGAGACATTGTATCAGTGTTGGTGCATTTGGAAATGCATTGTGTGGAGATCGCATCGCTGAATTAAAATATTGCTGGAACTGTTACTCCAGTATTGTCTACATCCTTAAGCCACGTGTGACGGGTTGCAGCTGAATGAAGTTTATTTAAAAGAACCTTACGTGTGTGCGTCTGGTGTGTTTATCATACTACGACTACGACCCAACCACATAACACACTGAAATAAACACGTGTTCTAACATAACGAAAGTTTTGGCTTTTGTACCTGCAAAATCCATGTTTTCTCAAAATTTACGCACTTTTTACTTTTGTAAACCTGATGCAATTGGCACATGTGGATCAATCGACACAGTATCAGTCGTCGGTAGTTGCGGATACAAGTTCACCATTTTTTATTGTCAAATATTTTTTATTATTTAATCTTAGATTTGTTTAAGGTAATAAACATTTTTATTATCTCATAAAAAAGAAGGATGGAATTTAAATCGCCAACCATTACCACAACAAACACATTTCAATTTAATATAGATGCCAAGTACAATGTTGCACCTACTTATGAACAGAAAATAATTCAGTTAAATCAACTTGATATTGCTGTGTCTGAACAAGATTTATTTCAAGTCAAAGTACCCAATCCATTTGACCATTACATAAACCCTCCAATAACAGATGATGCTACTGCAAGAAAGTGGACATCAAAACCACTACAGATGTTTCAAAACCAGCTTAACTTTGCCATACTGTGTTCAACTACAGGGTGTGGTGTTTCTTTTACAGACCACTTGAATCACTCAAACAAACTTATTAGGTCTGTCTACCTTTTCCACACGTATTACCAGTTAAGAAGAATACTGTCAGAACTGCATACTCCACTGCCCACTGAATCCAGTTTTAACAGGTATAACAACCCCATGGATATGAAAGCATTTGAACGCATTTGTAATGAGTTTAACATTAGCCCCAGGTATGACTTCACACAAAAACTTGATGATCACAACGGTATGGGTACTTTGTATTATGCTATGAGTCACAGACAATACCCACAAAATTACTACCCTGGTTACACTTCATTCTCACAAAAATCTGAAGTCTGGTTAGGATCAATAGAACAGAAACAGTCTAATGCCTGGACCACATTTATTTTAGACAAGAGTGACGGGTTTACTCAAGCGGGAGTCGAGCGCATCAACGAGTCTATCAGAACATAATCTGGTGTATACTAGGAGCACAATCATTAATAAAATCAAACATTTTAAATGGGAGTGGCAAATTCGATTGACAAAAACAGTTTCTGGCAAATCTAGAAGATTCAATTAATTCAACAGTAGATCTCCCATAAAGCATACAACGCTATCAAGACGTTCTCAGATATGCCAGATCAAAAGTTGACTTTGTAGTTGGCATCGGGTTATACATGCTACCATCTGACCTACAATTAACAAATGGGGACAATAAGAAATTATAATAATGAAATAATTGTTGCTGGGTGTGATCAGAAATTAGGACTCAATAAATCAGTAAACACACATTTACAACCATTAATAATGCCAGCACCAGTAACATCACCACCCGTACAGGCAGTAACGCCAGTAATGTCAGTAACAGCCCCAGCCCCGGCACCCACACCTGCACCAGCCCCAGCACCAGCACCAGCACCGTCATCAAACACACATGAGTCAGAGAGAACTGCATTGGTAATAGGCCTCACTGGACTAGGTATATTACTTCTTTACCTGTTTTATTAAATAACCCACTATTAATCCTCCTACTGACACCAAAAATATCAACATGCTCTGCCATAAACCCCACTACCTTTGCTGCAGTATTGATCAACCAACTGACTACACTACCAATTATACCAGGCAATGCGTCCATTGCTTTTACAGCCAATTTCTTAAGCAAGTCTGATATGTGTGATAATTGTTTTTTTTACCCACAACTGTAAATCTTTTGGGTCTGAAGGAGTTGGAGGTGTTGGAGGGACCGGAGTGCCACCACTGCCAGAGACAGCTAACACAACAGTACTGATAATAAATCCAAGAGCAGTAATTAAACTAGCAATAGTGATACCCTGCTCTCTGAAAAGTGTTTTCAATCTCTCAGCCAATGTTGTGTCTTCGTGAAGTATTTTCTGAATAGTTTCCCTAATCCTGTTGACCTGTGTTTTCAGTTTTTCTCTTCCAATACTAATCTCTTCTAACCTTCCTGACCTTTCTATCTGCAAATCATTTAATCTGTGTTGGATTCTTTGTTTTATTTCTGTGTCAAGATTCTCCTCGTCTGCAGTTGCTAATTTTTCCTTTTCTCTTTCTATTTGATTATCAAGCTCACCCAGTTTGGCAACATTATTTACCATCTCACCTCTGATTGTCTGCAGTGATTTATCTAAGCCCTTTATCTCTCACATTGACAAAGGTGGATCATCTATTGTTTTCATTACTTCATCAGTAAATGAGGTTTCTTGAATTACTGTGTTTGCTATTTCTGGCAGTCTTTTTACTTCTGTCATTTCAATTTCTTGTCCTGTTGGCAATCTTGTTTGCATGTCGTGAAGCACAGTAACAAGTCTAGGAGGGTAACTTTTTACTACTACCAATACCAAGGTAACGCTGCAGTGCTGCCTCACCACCTACATCAGTTTTTATTGTACTTAAAGCTGTAAACTTAGCAGGGTTGTTTTTATGGGTTAGATGTACTTTTCCTCTGTCTGTATTTACAAATAAGTGTCTTTTATCATATTCAAACTGATTAGGATCTATTACATCTGGGTGGACACCAACACTGTCTTAAAATGAGTTTACTTTGTCTTTTAACAGTTCGTGATACATACTAGAAGTAGTTACAGTCATATCTGTTGCACTGGTATCATAGTCATCCATGACATCCATTTCAATATCATCATGATTAAATCCTCCCGCTGTCATTGTTTTTATTAATTTAATATTTTTGATTTTTGCATAATAAAATGACACAGTCATACGGATCAAAGTTAGACCCGTATAGAAAACTATGTGAGCCTCTTGGTGTTAAGGGCATTAGACAATCAATTGTCATCACAAACAATCCAAGTACTATAGACCAGAACCAAACACTTACTGTCAAGTTTCCAAACCTAGGTCCCAATGATGTTATTGTTCCTGGCACTGCCCGCCTTGCATTTAATATTGAACTTTCATTAGAATCAGATGCAAACAGAACACTCGTTGACAATCTTGGCAGAGCAATTATTAAGACCATCAAAGTAAAACTGGAAGGACAGGAAGTGTTTAGTCTTGATGATGCTGATGTGTTTTACTGTTACAAAGACCTTTGGCTCACACAACAAGAAAGAGAAGACCGTGTTTACCAAGGCATACAGTCCTCAAACGTTGCTAAACTTAGAATCAATGCGGCAGACAAATCAACATCAGCAATTGAGGACGTTATATTAGCAGATACATACGGTAATAGATTTTACATTCCACTTGAATTTGAAATCCTCACAACACACTTGCCTTATTACCAAGGAGCACTGAATGACCGTCTGAGTTTTGAACTAACTTTTAATGACTGTGCAAAAGTTATCAAAACAACTGACCCAGACGCAACATACAAGATCTCAAACATTTCCTTGGAATATGAAATTGTCACACACACTGAACTTGCCAGACTAATTCAAAATCAATATCAGTCAAGACTTCCAATTTATTATGACTGCGTGATAAGACACAGTACAATACCCAAAGACAAAGCTGATACAATGTGGAACATAAACCTTAACACACCTGCCAGGTCACTGAAAGGTATACTGATGTTATTTATTGAACCAAAAAATCCATTCAAACGGGATTCAGAAAAATTTTACAATCCAAAGATTACACATTTATCCTGTACGATTGAAGGTCGTCCTAATCAAGTGTACGCATCGGGTATGCTGCCTTATCAACACTATGATGAGATCACAAAATGGGCGGGTGGAAGACTTAGAGAAAAACCAGCAAACATGGCGTGTAAAGATTTACATCTGTATGATGCAAGAATTGGACAATACCTGACAAATAAGTATGCACTGTGGCTAGACCTGCGCAGTACAGATGATGACTTTTTACATGGGTCAGGACGTACTGTTGAAAACGGCAGTGACGGAATAACAATTCAGATACAAAAAAAGACTGAAACAGGAGGAGCAATAAATATTTATTTGTATCTGATTTATGATGCACAACTCAATATTTCTGAAAGCAGACTAAGTGGACACTTGTATTAAAATTATCTTCTGTATTAAAATGAACTTAATGACACTCGACCCACACTGTGGCTTGTTTTGTGGTGCCACTGGCTGTGGAAAAACTGAATTTGTACTTGATGTCTTACAAACAAGATATATCCATCATTTCAAAAACATAGTAATATTTTGTCCTACAATAAAACACAATAAAGCTTATCACAACTGATTATTCATTTGGACTGACAGTAACATTTATTTAGTCGACCCTGAGAAAAAACTGAATGACTACCTGCTGTATTTTTACAAGCAATTTAAAGGTCAGTCAACTTTGTTTATTGTTGATGACTGCTCAGCAGAGAAAGACATTGTCAAGAAAAGAAACACACTAGCAGAACTGGCCTTTAGTGGCAGACACACAAACATAAGTGTATGGATTCTCACTCAAAAATATAATGCTGTACTGAAAGATTTTTGAGAACAGTTAAAGTTTATCTGTTTGTTTTACTGTAAGGACCGTGACAGCTTTGAAGACTGTCTCAGAGAGAACGATGTCATACCCAATAAGCATGAACGGGATGATGTGAAAAATAAACTGAAATTGACTAAGCATCTAAAGCTTATTTTAAAGACAGATCAGCCCACAGGGTATGGATTAGTAAATTAATTTATACTTTTGTTTTGTCCATAAAAAATGATGGATGGACAAACCATTGACATCACACACTGCTTCAAAGATGTTGTGCACTTTACTCAGATAAGAACACCTCCCAAATAGCCTGACATAAACCTCTTAAAACCGCTTGCGCCAACAGCAATATATTTGTCATATAATATGTCTTTGGATTATGTTGATGAGCATCCAAATGTGGAGTGTTTGACAGTTGATTTTAGGACACCCACCTTAAGAGTTAAAATAATAAATGGTTTGAGATACTTTGTGAACAAATATTTCAACAACTACGTAAACTAAATGTTTATATTAACAGTGTTACAGTCAATAAAGTGGTATTACATAAAGTGTAATTTTTATATTATTATTTTGTCGGACAAATAAAAATGGCGGACAATGCTCAAGGTTTAAGAAATGTGTTTCACACAACAGACTTGCCTATATCCAATAGTAACAATGTTTATGAATCGATAGAAAACTCATTTTCTGTCATACAAGATAATCTTCTTTCTGGCAGTGTAAAGATTCAGATTGTTGCAAAAATAGAATTTACTAGAGTAGATGGTGAAGTGATTGTATCGTATATATCGACAAGACAACACACAGTTAACACAAGAAGAGAATTGGAAAACGTGTTTAAAAACAAACTTTTGCCTGACTTTCTAGAAGCCATTGACAAAGCAAAAATGAAAGGGTCTGGTTGGCATGAAGTTCATGTACATGAACTACAATTGAAACAGTCAAGGTATCATCCTATATTAGGTAAATCATGGATACCACTGCCAACAGACATTGCAAACAAAAAGGCTGTCATCAATATACAGAACAATGACCACTATTGTTTTATGTGGTGTGTGCTTGCTAAACTACACTTTGTAAAAACCAGACCTGATCGTGTATCTAACTACACTAAATTTGTAAATGAACTTAATTTCAGTGGTATTGATTTTCCTGTTAAAATAGAGGACATAGACTTGTTTGAACAATTAAATCCTGGTATATCTGTGAATGTGTATGTATGGGATAATGAGTCTGTTGACAAATTACAACCCATTAGAGTATCACCACTTGCTCCAACCTACGGACAGCCAGAAGATAAACATGTTGACATGTTATTAATCGATGATCACTACACTATTATCAGGAGTATGTCACGTCTAATTCATAGTCATACAACAAAACACAATGGCAAACAGGAAGTGTGTAAAAGATGTTTGCAAAGATTTTCCTCTATTTCAGTAGCACACAAACATGTTTTACATTGTAGGTCAGCTGATGACATACAAACAGTACTTAAGTATCCAGATCCTGGTAGTCAAGTGTGTTTCAAGAACTATGGGAATCAGCAAAAGCTACCATTTGTAGTGTATGCTGATTTTGAATCACTGGTTGTTCCATATGACGGTCCTGTTCCAGAATCATTGCCAAAGACAGTAAAATTGAGTGATCAAGTGGTGTGTTCTTTTGGTTATATTCTTGTTAAGTCAGACGGTCAGCATACCAAGCCTGTTATCTACAGAGGGGAAAATGCAGCATGTCTGTTTTTAACAGAAATGAGACAACTGTATAGTAGTGTAGTACAATAATTCTGGAAAACAATCAGATGCCTGTGATGATGACAGAAGAAGATAAAGTAAATTTTGACGCAGCCGTGAGGTGTTGGATTTGTGAAAAACACCTACAGGGTGATAAAGTTCGTGACCATGATCACATAACTGGACGTTACAGACATGCTGCACATAACAAGTGTAACTTGCTATTAAAAATAGATCCTAAGACACATAAACTGCCAATTTTTTTCCACAATCTCAGGGGGTATGATTCACACATTATCATGCGTGCTGTGGATGAGTTACAAAAAAATTAGTTGCATTGCACAGACAACTGAGAAATATTTGACTTTTAGATTGGACAACAAATTAGTGTTTTATGACTCCATGCAACATTTGTCTTTAGGGTTGGCTAGTCTGGCAGATGGACTGACATCGTTTCCAATAACAAGTAAATATTTTGAACCAGACTTGATTAAGAAAGGTGTGAGTACATCAGTGACTGGGTTGTGTTTGAGGAAACAAGACTGCCACCAAAAGATAAATTTTATTCTACACTTAATGGTAAAGGCATTTCTGACTCTGATTACCAACACGCACTTGATGCATGGGATAAATTGGGGTGTCAGATGATTGGTGACTATCATGACCAGTACTTAAAGGCTGACGTTTGTTTGCTAGCAGATGTATTTGAAAGTTACCGTGAAAAGGGTCTATTACACTACAGTCTTGACCCGGCTTGCTACATAACTAGTCCTGGCATGACTTGGGATGCATTTTTGAAATCCAGTAAGATATTAATAGACCTGTTGTCTGATCGTACGATGGGTGAAATGGTGGAATGCGGATTGAGGGGAGGCATTAGTATTGCAGCGAACAATTATGCAAAAGCCAACAACAAATATCTGGACGACCCGAACCAGGGCTTTGACCCCGAGGGGTCAAGGTCATTTATTATGTACGTAGACGCTAATAATTTGTACGGATTCGCGATGTGTGAATTATTGCCCTTGAAAAACGTTTGTCTGCATGATTTGTCACAGTGTGACATAACAGACATAACAAACAATATTATGACTCATGACCATAATGATCCGAAGGGTTGGATCTTTGAAGTCGACCTAGAGTACCCGCACCATCTACACGATTACCATAATGATTATCCATTAGCTGTTGAAAAAATGAGTATGACGGGGAAAAAAGAAGACACTAAACTTGTGCCAAATTTAAATGACAAATTCAATTACGTTTGTCACTATCGCTTGCTACAGTTTTACATCAGACATGGGTTAGTACCAAAGAAAGTTCACAGAGGTATACAATTTGATCAGAGTGCTTTTATGAAAGATTACATAATGAAGAACACAACATTGCGTGCCAGAGATGGCAACACTGCATTCGACAAAGACTTCTTTAAGCTTATGAACAATGCCTGTTTTGGCAAGACAATGGAAAATCCTCATCACCGCAAAGATGTGAGATTAGTAACAACTGAATCAGGTGCAATTAAACTTACAGGTAAGCCACAGTATACAGGGTATAAAGAGTTTCATTCATCATTGTATGCCGTGTCACTCAAAAAAAAAGAGTACGTTGGTCTGAGATCAAAAATGTATTCTATACTGCATCAAAAGGGTAGTCAGTCAAAAGCCAAAGGAATAAAAAAAAAAACAGCGATAAAAAATAAAGACATTCGTCATGAATATTATAAGCAAGTGTTAGATGGTGCATTAATGCCTGATTATCCAAACAAGTCACTGAGATCAAATAGACACAATCTTGAAATGATCCAAATGCATAAAAAGTCACTTGCAGTAGGGGACACAAAACGAGTGTTTCACAGTAAGGAAAAGGCTTATGCGCCTGGACATTACAGACTTAAGTTATCTGAAGACATTTGTGACGAACTGATTGACGAGTTAGTTACTGAAATGAGTAACAGTGTCTGGGGGAATAATCTGTAATTCTTCTCTGACAAATGCCCTCTGAGGGGCAGGGTCATACAGGTAATAAATCGGTGGATTTCCGGGAACTATTTTTTTCATATTGTGTACAGATGTAGACCAGATGGGGTCTGTTGCTCTGCATCTGATGTCATTTTCAGCCTCTCCGGGTTGATACAAATATCTTACTTGTTTTGTAAATAAACTTGTGTCGGGTGCTGAGGGTGTTTTTGTTTTTGGCTCTGTAATTGTTTTAAATTTAATAGCATCAGCGGGTTTTACATGGCCTTCATTATTCATTGCTTTTATTACAGATGGTAATCTTTTTACCCACTCAGTGTTACGGGCGTCATGCATGAGTTCCTTAGAATACTGGTAACTGAAAAGTCTCTCTGATAATTGTTTGTTAAAGTTCTCTACAATTGCCTGTGATCTGTGTACGCCTGGAATGCCTCGCCGCACTAGCACGCCATGCTTTGCAAATAATTGATTAACTGCACCTTTAAATTCAGATCCGTCATCAACTTGCACAAGTCTGGGAAATTTTAAAGGGCCTCGGATATATATTTTTGATAATGCATTAGCTACTGTTGAGGCATTCTTGTCAGTTATGGGTTCGGCATCCTTGTACCTTGAAGCAATGTTAACAACAGTTAGTGCGTATTTGTATCGTTTTTTTCTTATTATGTCATGGGGTAGAAACAGAAGGTCCATTTGATGCGTTTCATTAGGGGTAGTGTTTTCAAAATGAGGTCTTGTTATTTTTCTTGGTGCAGGGAGATATATTTGCCATATTGCCTGTTTTTGCAGCCAGTGTTTTATCTCATTGAGTGATACATCCCCGCCGACAGCAGCATGTAATTTTTCTATTGCAGTGTTTCCTTTCCAGTAGCCAATTGGGGAGTAATATATTTTTGATAGTTTATTTTCGGCTGTCATTTTTTCTAGCAATGAAAACTCCAGTAAAATAAACAAATGTCATGCCCACTAGAACAAAGATTATTTCTCTGTTTCTCTGTTGTGGACTGGGTTGATAGTAATCACTAAGTTTTGGCTGTGGGATAGACATGTCTTCACCCGTGACAAGAAAATATTCCCTGATTGCGTCATTGACATTAGAAAATGTATGCTGTGCGTGACCTTCTAGTCTAAGTTTTTCATTGATGAAATCAAGGTTCTCAATTCTTTGCTTTTCGTATGCCTGTTCTGCCTGTGCTAATTTTTCTGACGCTTCATTGTGGCGCTTCATCTCTAGAGCAGATTCCTCTCTACCCATTTTTGAAAAAAGATAGTTTGAGCCACTAAAAGCCAGGGCATTGACAACAGCACCACCAACAATAACAGCTAGTGTCGCCATATTATTTTTATTTACATAGATATATTTTCGGGAATAATTCCTTGTTTGACAAAAAAGTCTTTTGTGGCAATTGACGCTGTGACAATCGTAATTAATTTAGCAGAATCTTCAAAATATAATCTGCTGAGGTCTGCAGATTTCATTTTGAGGAGACTTTTTGCAAGCATAGAATAAGCTACTGCTAGTCCACTGATTACGGCAGAGTGATAGACAAGGTTCATTAAGTTTTTTGTTTCGCTCATTTTCTTAGGCAATAAAATTAAAATAATATTTTTATTACTGCATGAAAAATGGGTCGACAGGTTTTGGTGTTACTGGTAATGTGGCGACTTCTGGTTTTGTTTTTGGAGTGTCTAATTTTTTGGACATTGTACGAGTCTGTGGCTTGTATTTTTTGTATAATTGGTAACCTACGTAACCAAATCCGGCAACAAATCCAGCAACTACATATTTTGTTGATTGGGGTTTGGGGTTAGTTGATAGTCTCTCACATTGTTGTGGGTGTGGTGGGGAAGAAGGTCCTAGCGGTCCTGACGGTAATGGCACTGGTGACGGGGTTGGGTCAGTTACATGAGCCTTTAGCTGTAATTGTTTTTGCCTGTTATATTCGGCTACTCTTTTTCCTGCCTCTACCCTTCCTGGACTTTTAGTCTTAGTCTTAGTCACCATTTGAACCTGTGTCAAGACCGGACCGGGGCTCAATTGTGGAGTCGTCTGGGTCTCGTCCATTTTCTTTTCTTAGAAAATTTAATTTTGAAAAATCAATATGACTCTCAGTGACAAGCAAAGTTACGACAGGAGCAAGATAATTACCAAATTTGTAATACAAAAGGCATGCTAATTTACCAATTGAACTTGTTACTATGGGATTTGAATTTAAATTAATACTAAGGCTGTCAGTGTCTACTTCAAAAAAGTGATTAATACCCTTTGTATAAAAGGTGATCAGAGATCGACTCAAATCACGAGTCATTAGTGAAGCGATGTGATTTTCATAATTTAAATGTAGTTTATTTAAATCATCAGCTGAAAGAGATTCTATATCTTCTGTCATGTATTGTTTCCCGAGATAAGCTTTCGACTTCCCTGAAATAATCACAGAGAGAAGCCTCTGTTTTTTAGAGTCCAAGTCTTTGTTTTCAACAGAGTAGATATCATTTAGGAGTAACAATTCATCTGAATTCATTTTATAATAAAAAAAATAAAAGTGAAATTGTGTTTCACTTACCGTCTGGTTTAGGTTGTTTCAGATAAATCCTTATCACTTTAATCCTTGCATGCCTTGCTAGTGCAACACATTTTACACATGCCATCTTGCTTTATCAAGTTTCTTCGAATGACTGGCACAGTGTACTTTAACGCTGAAGAAATATATGAACAGCAGACAAGCCCTGGCATCTAACATGCAGAGAGATAAAACACCACTCATGCCTGTCTATACAGCACTGCAATCAATTACTGTGCCAACATCCAGTTACCTGCAGCACTGAGGGGGCTATCAATAAAATTAGACTGATGCAATGTCTGGAAAAGCTGACGCAATGGGAAGGCAAACTTGTTTGGGCCCGGTTGCTGTGTACATAATTCCTTAGAAACCAGTCACAACTCTTTCATTGGTGCATGTTGATTGGAAATAGAACAGGACAGGTATCACCTTTACAGCACAGGTATACTGTTCTCTTTAAGTCTCTTTGTGAGTAAGTTGTGGTTTTTGGCTGTGATCATTTACCACAAGCCACGGCATAGTCTAGCAGGCCAATACAGAGCCGAACTCATGAGGGCTCCAAATTTTATGCATAAAATTGACGTGAATGATGTCAAGTAACGACTATTGATTGTCGTCGCTGTTGTTCCGAATGTAACATGAATGACGCATACATGTCTCATAGTCACCTCACAGAGAGAGAGAGAGGCCTGATTTAAAAGTCACTATATATGTGTGCTTGTTTAAATCTGTGTACGGCCACCATGAAAAGTTACCAGCAGTGAGTCATCTGCACCTGCCCTGTCTCGTCATGATTTCACGAGGAAAAGTAGTGCTCATATTGAACCTTTCTGCACTTAGAATTTCTTAAAGTGTGTGTATTATGCAGCTCTGCCATACCAGTTAGTTGTGTGTGTGTGTGTGTGTGTGTGTGTTTATGTGTGTTTGTACGTATGTGTGTTTGTATGTATGTGTGCGTATGTATGTATGTATGTGTGTATGTGTGTGTGTGAGTGTGTGTGTGTGTGTGTGTGTATGTGTGTGTGTGTGTATGTGTATGTGTATGTGTATATGTGTGTGTGTGTATGTGTGTGTGTGTGTGTGTGTGAGTGTATGTGTATGTGTGTGTGAGAGCAGTGAAGGAGGGTTGACTACATAATAATGTGCTATTCGGAAGCCAGACACGATAAAAGCCTCAGGTATTGCCAGTATTGATTGCAAGTGCATTAGCAGTCTCGCCTGCAGCCGTCACCACCGGGTGAAAAAATCAATTGTCATGGGTTACCTTGCGAGTTATGTGGGGGGCTGTGTTTCATTTGTGTGTGTGTGTGTGTGTGTGTGTGTGTGTGTGTGTGTGTGTGTGTGTGTGTGTGTGTGTGATTAAATTAAATAGTGTTAGGATATCTGTTCCACAATACAGTTGATGATTCTCAGGAGTAGGTGTGATAGAACTAGTGGGGATGCTAAGGTACGTTTAACCAAAAGATCGCCGATCTTCTCCTGAGAATGTTAGCGCTGAGAGAGTTGTGGGTGGTTGTGTTCAAAATTGAATAGTTATAGGGTATCTGTTCGGCTCCTGAGGATCTGGAGCTCTGGAAATCTCTCTTCTTCTTTCTCTGAGAGAGAGAGAGAGAGAGAGAGAGAGAGAGAGAGAGAGAGAGAGAGAGAGAGAGAGAGAGAGAGAGAGAGAGAGAGAATGAACGAACGAACGAACGAACGAACGAACGAACGAACGAATGAACGAATGAATGAATGATACTTTATTTCTCAAGGATGGAAACAACAGGCGCACAGTCCTCAGTCTTTTCGTGTTTGTCCTTGCTAAACTACAACATTAAAAACAACATTAAAACAACATGTTAACAGCACAAACAAGCGGCTACACCCACAGGTCACTTGTGTTACATTTCGATTTAAGCCGTTCACAAGTCGCTGAAGGTTACATACACACACACACACACACACACACACACACACACACACACACACACACACACACACACACACACACACACACACACACATCAATTGACATGGTCGGGGCGGGGGGGGGGGGGGGGGGGGGGCGATGTAAAGTGAGTGTTCATAGGACAGCGACTGTGCGCTTATGATACAGCTACTCTTGTGTAGGAATATAGTGAACAGGCAAAACACTACAGAGAAGAGAGATAATAAAAACTAACAAGTGCAAAACGAAGGACCACAACAATGCGTTAAAAAAGGAAATCATTGACATGGCTCTTTTGGCCACATTATCTACGTTTCTCTTGCTCTGAGATGTATTTAAAAGCTTTCGTCCTAAACAATGGAAGATGTCTCGTTTGCTGTTTATGTGGGGGAAGTGAGTTCCATAAATAGGCACCCGCGTACGAAAGGCTGGATTTAAACAAGTCAATTCGGGGCCGTTCAATGACGAGACTGTTCCTCGAAGTGCTGTAAACCCTTTCGGCGGTGAAAAGCTAAAGCCAGGTAGAGGGGGGCTTTCCCGTTCAGTGCTTTGTGCATAAGTACGCACTTATTTAACCTAAAGGAAGGAGCCCTGTTGCCTGAAGCTTTTCCTCTAAAGTTAGAGAGGGGATTGGGAGGATCAGTTTAACTGCGAGCTTGTATAGAGAATTAATCCTCTTAAGGTTAGCCTCACTACAGCCGTCCCAAATAGTAGATGCGTAGTCAATGTGAGGTTTTATGAAGGAGTTGATAATGTTTTCTCTAGTTGTGTTAGATGGGGCAACCAGCACAGCTGTTCGTCAACAATTACCTCGAGGAGACAATATTCCTTGACTTGCTCAATGGAACTGAATCAAAACAGAGGCTGAATCAAAAGTGAATGGGGGCGGAGCCGATGCCTTTGGCGTGTTGTGATTAACATGCTTTTTGTTTTAGATGGATTAACAAGCATTTGATTATTTTTGCACCACAGTGAGACCTCCTGAAAATTAAGCTGAAGATTGTTTGATATTTCAGGTACAGTTTTCCCGCCGGCGTGAAGAGTTGAATCATCGGCAAACATGTCACATTCAGTATTTGGATTGAATATATGAAGTGGAAGATCATTTATAAACAAACAGAAGAGTAACGGTCCTAGTATGGATCCCTGGGGCACGCCATACTCATCACGCTTTTCAAAAGAAAATGTATCATTGATGTACACAGTTTGAATTCTCTCTATGATATATAAACGAAAGAATGAGAGTGTCCCTGGGCTGTTATTAGTAAAGTAGCAGTCTAGTTTCTCTAATAAAATTTTGTGATTTATAAGGTCGAACGTTTATTTTAGTTCTAGAAAGACAGCACCAGACATTCTGTTTCTGTTGATGTTGAGCTGACAAGTGTCAATCATATGAACCAAGGCAGTGTGACATGAATGTTTAGGGCGAAAACCAGACTGATATTTTTTCAGGAGAAACCTTTCTTCCAGGAATTCGAGAAGATGTTTGTGTATATGCTTCTCAATAGGCTTCGACAGAATAGATAATATGGATATGGGCCGAAAATTATTTGGATCAGATGTGTCTTTTGTTTTGGGAATAGGCACCACTTTAGATTTTTTGAAAGCCGCCGGAAAAATATTATTTTGAATACATATGTTGTAAATATAGGTTAAGCTTTCCACAATGTATGGAAGAGAAAGTTCGAGGATAAAACCATTGATACCATCAACGCCAGCTGACTTTTTGTTCTTGAACCTTAGAGATACATCTGCCCTCTTCATGTACAGCGATAAAGGGGACATTGAAAGCATCGCCCGCGGACTGTCTTTTCTTACAAAAGTCAGTAAGCTTCTGCGATGCGACATGTTCTACCTGATCCAAACCTTTAGCATGTAGTAAAGATTTCGGGGGCTAAAATGAAGTGGTCGTTAAAAGCATCGGCTGTAAGATTGGCAGTTGTATTTGCAGAATGATTTTTACTAGTGTTGGTTAGTAAGTTTATAACTTTCCATATTGAAGACGGATTCTAGTCACGTATGGTTTTCTCTACCAGTGCTTTTTGTGCCTCCCGGATAAGGTATTTGACTCTGTTACGTAACCTTTTGAACTCAATAAAATCTTTGTCCCGCTTGGCTTGATTGCTGGCTTCCATGGTTTGTTTAATCTCCTCCGTAATCCAGGTGGGGTGGGGGGTGGGGGGGGGGGGGGCTCACGGCACCGACTCGTTTCCTTTTTAAGGGGACATGCTTATTCAGCACACCGAGGAACAGCTCAAGCCACAGTGAGAGCGCTACATCAGGGTCTTTGTGATTGTAAACTTCATGGAACGGCAATAAACTGAGGTCATGGAGGAAACTATCTCTATCTATTTCTCTAAAACATCTGTAAGTAATGTATAAATGTTGGGTTCGGCTCTGTTTAGGAACATAACACGACCATGTACAGGTAATGGGAAAGTGGTCACTGCCAGCTAGTGAAGGGACGTCAGTTTCAGTGATAGCTTGTGGGTTGTTAGTATAGATGTGGTCTATCAAAGTAGACGAAGAGTGTGTTACTCTGGTGGCAGTGGTAATCATCTGTTTTAGTCCAAAAAGCATTGTTGTACATTGCCACATCGAATGGGGTTTTGAGATGTCAATGTTAAAATCGCCGAAAATGAGTATATCCCTGCCTGTGTCATTCACTTTATCCATTACCTGTACAAAGTCGTCATACCACTCGGCGGTGGATGCTGGATTCCTATACACAAAGCCAACTAGCAGTGGCGAAGTGTTAGGAAGGTTGACTTCCAACCATACGCATTCCACCTCCCTGGTCTCAAGATCAAGACGTCTGCGTACCCTGTGCTGAACAGTGCAGTGCACATAAACAGCTAGCCCACTATGTCCAGGAGAAGTTGCATCACGTCGAATAAGAGAAAAATTCGGAATCTGACACATGCGTCAGCGATTCGAGAGTCCAGACGAGATTCAGTGAGACAAAAGAGAAGGAAATGTGACGGCTGGTTCAGAAACAGGGAAACATCATGTACTTTCGGATATAAATGATACACATTTAAATGTCCGACTTTCAGTCCTTGAGTGGCTGAGCCAGTGGATGCACTCGCCATATTGTTCGTTGTATATAGACACTAGTGTACACACGACGACAAAAGACCTTTTTTTTTAAAGTCAATAGTCAATAGTTATCCTTTCTCTCACAAGTCTGTACGACTGATCTTTGTACAGAAGAAGAAAAACAATTTAGATAACCAAGAGTTACCGAAATTTATCACTATACAGCCACACTCCGGCCTCTAATGAGGACGTTATAACCGGCGCTATTCAGTCCACACATTAATAAAAACCAAATTTACTAGTTTCACTTTCCAAAGTGCAAATTCACCGTCAGGCACAGTGGATATAACAATGAAACAAATCCGTGGGTCGCTTTTTACGCAGCTTCTCGAAATAGCCGCTTAATGTCACACTTTGTCTAAAAACTCAAATTTCTGGCTCAATCGGAAAGCTGCTCATTTGCAAATACACAGTCCTATCAAAGACGACGTCTGCGTCGGAAGCAAAATGAGATCAACGTAGCCAAAATGCGCGGCACAGTAATGTCAGTCCAGATATCTGTCTATTGCAACAAAAATCAGCACCGGTCAACTAGATATGGCCGTAGAATCCAAGTAGGTAACAACAAGCATCACACTTTGTGTCCTGTTAAACTAGTTCACATGTGACTATCAATGCATATTTATGACAAGATTGTGAAGAAAAAAAAAAATAAATCCTGAGACAGGCTACACCAACAAGACACGGGGTACAGTTTAAACCTAAGCCCTAAAACAAACACTTTGTACCCAGCTGTCCCTGGCATAATCCTATCACATGATGACCGGGGCCACAAGCCGCAAGTGTGTGTGTGTGTGTGTGTGAGAGAGAGAGAGAGAGAGAGAGAGAGAGAGAGAGAGAGAGAGAGAGAGAGAGAGAGAGAGAGAGAGAGAGAGAGAGAGAGAGAGAGAGAGAGAGAGAGAGAGAATCACGTCATATTTAGAGTATGTCTGCATGGTGATAGAGTTGCTTCTTTTACGTCACCGGCACTGTCTGACTTTCTTTAGAAGTAAATGTTTTTTTAATGTTTTAATTCTTTTGTGAAAATTACTTTTTAGAATTAATTTTTACTAAAGAAGTTGAAAGGATACAAAGCTGGCAAACGAACTCATCCAATGTCTTTCTTCAAACTAGCTATATACAAACGTTCAAGTAAATATGACAAAAATTACGGACTCTAATCTGGGTCAACCGACTTCCTATAAACGGTTGTTTATGTCTTCAATGAGACATTCAGTTACAATATGCTCGGAGGCTCTCTTAGCCACCCACTTAAGAAAGTATTTCGCCAAATTTCAAGCTTGTGTGTACAGAAAAATCGGAGATTCTCTTGTTTTCATACATACGCACACACACACATAGCTACATACATACATACACACATACCCACACACAAACATACATACGCACATACGGCGCTTCGCGCCAAATGTACGTTCATCAGCGAGGTTAGCGTAACTAGACAAGACGTAATTTTTATCTTGTTACTTCAATTGTTAGAAGTTTAGCCTTTGACGTCATGTACATGCTAATAAATTCGCCCCACCGCGACCCGTCCTATAAAAATAGAAGGGACTTAAAAATGCCCCTCCCCCTTTCCCCCTCCCTCCCCTTCCCAACCGGTTCGTACTTTACATTCACATTGACAACCTTCACCATTTTTGCCTTAAGCTGTTTTGTCACAGCCTTTGAACTATCGTGGTTGATATGTTTTATGTGCTGTAATGCTGTTCTCGGACGACAACTTTCAAATCTGAAAATTTCGACTTAGGGTTTTAACCTTTTTGGCCCCAAGGTCCCATTTCTCAAATTTTGGAGGTGTTGCCTAACGACTATGTACCAGTTGCAGGGGATGGATTGACCATGATTATTCAAGGGTAGTGCCAGATTAGCTTGGCGCCTTCAGGCGCCAAGCTAATCTGGCACTACCCTTGAATTATCATGGTCAATCAGTCTCCTGCTGTAGGGTCTCGGGGCTAAATGGGTTAACCTCGATTACTTTTCCAGCTTGCATTGAAACAAATACGCTCTACACAAACTTCAAACGACGATGGCCGCCCGCGTTGAGGTGGTCAAATCCGTGAGCCAGTGCAAGCAAGCAGTAGAACGGCTTGAGAGGGAACAATACATAGCAGCGGATGCAGAGGGGGTGCACATGAGCAAGACAGGGCCCCTCACTTTGCTGCAGATTGGATCCGCAAGTGGTCAAGTGTACCTTTTTGACGTGAAGCAAGAGCCGCGGATGTTCAACGAGGGAGGCCTGAAGCGTTTGTTGGAAAGCGAATCTATTGTCAAGGTAACTTAAAAGTCTTTTAATGTTCATTTCGCTCCAAAGTCGACGAACCTTCCTTTTTGTGTTGGGGTTTGGGGTGGGGTGTGAAAGGAGTGGGTCTCTTTCTTCACTTCTCTGTCACTTTGGTTAGTGGTTGGAGACCCCAAGGGTTTAAAGGTCATATGCGTTCAGGAGCATTCTCAACATTGCATAAAACCGTATGTTTTCCTCCCTACGTCACAAGACCAGTCACTTGAGCGCAAACCGTACCATGTGACCGTGATACAAAAACCCCTGTAGCGAAAAATGGCGGACGTTTTGTAGCCCTCTGGATGACGCATCTTGGATGCCAGTTTTGTTCTATAAAAGATCGCCAAACGTTCTAAAGTACAAAGTTGCTTAGTGTTGTTCGAAACAACAAGCACACTCAATACTGGAGACGGCAACGTCATAACATATTTAAATTACGTCATAAGTCTGTTATGTATAAATGTATATTGATGTCAGTCATGTCTGTCGTGATCCAGGTCGCAAGATGTCTTCTTGATTTATTTTACGAAAATAGTGGAGGAATGAAAACAAATACGTTAATGGTCGGAGGGGTTCGTTGCACGGACCCTTGTAGGCCTTCGGGAGGCCAAAGAAACGATTGTACCCCTCAAGGGTTCGGCCTTCGGGGTACGTTTCCTTTGACCTCCCTCAGGCCTACAAGGGTCCGTGTAGCATACCCCTCAGACCAATAACTTATATTGACGAATATCAACACTTGACATATACAAAATGTGTTATAACATCCTAACGAGCGACTGCTGTTGTTATTTTGTTCATAACTGCGTGATTACGTCACTTTGTGTCCGTTTTACCGCTTAACTCTTTCTGCTTGCGATACACTACAGCAAGATATGGCTCGACCATGATAGTTCAAGGGTGGTGGCAGAATAGCTTGGCGCCTATAGGCGCCAACCTATTCGGCAACCACCCTTGAACTATCATGGTCGATCTGTCTCCTGAATTGTAATACAGTCCTCAGCGGATAACTCCCAAATGAGGGTATTTCGTACCTCGGGCACAGTGAGTTAAGCGCAGTGAAAATGTTTATATTGTTTTTGTGATTTTGTAAAGCGCTCTGAACTTTTCTGTGGAGAAAGGTGATATATAAGAACTACGTATTATTAATATCATTATTAACTCATTCGAGACGTGCCGCCTTCGGTTACGCGGTTTATGCCGCGTATCCGGAGGCGGCACGTCTCGAATGAGTTAAGGACCACTCGAATGAGATAAGGACCTAGTACCTGTTGTAACAAACCATGAAATCAAGCTCACCTCAATCTTTAAAGCCCCACACCCATGTCTACCATGGGAAACATGGGTGTGGTACACTACCTTTTAGTTCCCAGGGTGACCCTGGTCAGCTCTACAGGGTGGGTGTATCTCTATTTTCTGGGGTACATGTTTCTGTTTACCGTTGGTCCATTCACCTGTATTTGCCCTTTTTAAACTCTCCCTACTGTCTGCGCTGCCTGTATCTCTTGATATTGGATGTTTGTTGCTAAATGGTCTGCTGCATCTAAGAGATGGTGAGTTATGTGTTTGCGGTTGATGCATTTTTTTTAATATATCATCTCACTGTACATATTTTGTAAATGTAAGGATTTTCTACTTATATTTTGTTGTTGTAAACTAGGGTATGATAAATTAGCATGAAGGTGCAACGTCCTATTAGCTTGTCTTAGGTTTATTTAGCATGTTAGACTGGCTGGCCACACACTTTGAATATTTTGATGGTTTTTATTTCATAAGCAGTACAGGCACGTCTTGAGAAAGTCTTGTTATTGTCGGGACGTTAAGCAATGTACAACCAACCAACTAACCAACCAACCAACCAACCAACCAACCAACCAACCAACCAACCAACCAACCAACCAACCAACCAACCAACCAACCAACCAACCAACCTATCTTTAACTCATTTAGCTAATCTGGCACTGCCCTTGAATTATCATGGTCGACACATCTCCTGCTGTAGTGCGTCAGGGCTGAATGAGTTAAAGCGAGCTACTCTAGGCAGTACGGGCTAAATAGGTCGCAATATCCCCCTCACAAATGTTCTTTATATGACTTACAATAATGCTGGACAAAAGGGCGCAGTGGTTTAGGCGCCTGTCACCAATGCTAAAGGTGCGAGGTTTGATACCGGATTCCGGCGTCGGACTTTTCTCCTCTAGTGTCACCGTTAATTCGGGCGGATCGTCGAAGGTTCTTTCTCCAGGTACTCCGGCTCTTCCTCCCCTTCCCTTGTGGTACCGGTTTCAGGCCACTTTATAAATTTCAAATACAAGCGATCAAAATTTCCGAAACCTCAGTAACTGAGCTGACCCTTCGCACCACGTGAATGTCCTGTGTTTGTCTTGTACTGTGTTTGTCTTCAGAATGCGTGCGTGTCACGTGAGCGTGCGTGTTAGATTCAGTTCGCGGAGCTTTCAGCCGATTTACAGAATTGGGTAAAGCGCCTATAAATTATAATAACCGGTATTATTATTATTATTATTATTATTATTATTATTATTATTATTTATTATTATATTATGACTTCTGAATGTCGAAAAATGAAAGACTTTTCCGCCCTTCTTCGCATGCGTATGCAGGAGAGTTTCCTCCATTACGCTCACAGGGCTGTGGGAAAAAAAACTCTGCTATGCGTGCCTACTCACATGAGTGTGAAAAGAGGGATAGAGAAGTCTTAGTTGAAGCAAGACAACATTGATAACCTGTTGTATCGGCGAATTTTAGCAATGAAAGCTTACAATGGAGCAAACCTTTGTAACCCTTATCATTCGGAATACACCAGTGTGTCCAATAAGTTTGACTAAAATAGTTTAAGGGTAGTGCCAGAATAGCTTGGCGCCTCTGGGCGCCACGCTATTCTGGCACTACCCTTGAACTAAAGCCATTGGTCTATATCCTTACCTGTAAGTACTATAATGTAGCTTGCATAATGGTAGTGTATAAATTTGAAGCTTTCAGCCTCAGTATGATATGAGTTAAACGAGGATTTTAAATTTTATCATCCACCCCCACCCCTTTTTGTTTGTTTTTACAAATTTTTTGGGGGGAATATGAAATTTGTCAAGTACTTGAGAAATGGTATAAGACATCTTAATGTCTTCAACGCCAGCAGCGTCATTCATAATGGTCGTGGTCTTCCTTCCTTCTCCTCCTCCTCCTCCCCATCATCATTATCATTAATAAAAAGAACAACTATCAACAACAAACGCATCCATCATCTAACTTATTTTCGTCTCCTAGGTCATGCACTCCGGCAAAAATGACGGCGAGGCCCTGTTCTGGCAGTTCAAGGTGGACCTGAAAGGGGTCTTTGACACGCAGGTGGCTCAGCTGGTTCTGGACAAGGCCGGTGGGAGACGTCATCCCCCGCGACAGAAGCTGGCCGATGTCGTCAGTCTGCACTGTCCTTCTAAAGCCTTCGGTTTGGGAGAGGATAAAGATGCTGTTCACGTAACTCGTTATTGAATCAAACAAACCAATGAATCTTTATTTTCCAACTCTGTAGTAGAAAAAAATTAACTCATTCCAGAAGTACGGCATAAGGATACGCGGCTATAGCCGCGTATCCGTATGCTGTACATCTGGAATGAGTTGACCCTCTTGAGGTGAGACCACTGTTTTCATGCGCAGTGAGTCCAGTGTTTTCCTGGAGGACAGCGCTGTACAAGAACTATTTATTATTATTATTATTATTACCGGTGGCGACATTTTTAAGCAGGTTACGTAGTCTGCAAAGATGTTGCTATTTTTCATTATCGGCCATTGCTACATGTTTATTGTTGTGGTGGTGGTGGTTTTAATGTGTGTGTGTGTGTGTGTGTGTGTGTGCGCGTGAGAGAGAGAGAGAGAGAGAGAGAGAGAGAGAGAGAGAGAGAGAGAGAGAGAGAGAGAGAGAGAGAGAGAGCGTGCGTGATTGAGTGAGTGAGTGCGTGTGTGTGTGGAGGGTGGGTGGGTCTACAAACAAATAAAATACGTCATAAATGTAAGGGTGTACGGGTGAGATGGTAAACGCTACGTGAAAAGTATACAAACCGTCCGGTCCTGACAGTTTACAATATGGGAGTCTGTTACAATTGTGGTTGTGTTATCCTGTGAGAGCGTGCGTGTGTTGATCGTAGGTAACGATCCGATGTTTATTTGAGCTATCACGGTTACGATTCACGTGCCTTTTTAGTAAGATTTTCTTTTGTTCGTGAGTAGAGCCGATTTCGTTTTGTTAAGTTTAGTCCGGAACGTTCTAGAAAGGTCGCACTGTCTGGTGGCCTCGTACGTGTCACGTCGGGTAATTGGCTACACATCGCAACATTTTCGCTACTTTTTGTTTTCCTGTGCGCGTGTATTGAGCAGCCTTTATTTTGTTTTGGGAATGTTCTCGTACTTTCTAGAGCTACCAGGTGATAGGGATACCATACTTTTATGTGACTTAATTATACGCTAGAATTTAGAGCTGAAGTGAGCAGCCGAGTTTTTGTAGCCTGTTATAGTTTTTTGGGAAAGTTTATTTTAATGAGCTTCGGCTGCGTGTTTCGTTCTGTTTGGTTGGGAAAGCCCGTTCGTACATTGTCTTGCTTTGTCAGTTGTAGAGACACGTAGTTTATTGGGAGAGACGCTGTGTATGAGAAACTTTGTGTTGCAGTGTGGACATTGCAGAAGAGACTTTGTATCAGTAGTTTGTGCATTTGAAAGTGCATTACTGGGTGGATATCGCATCGCTGAATTAAATATTGTTGGAACTGTTACTCCAGTATTGTCTACATCCTTAAGCCACGTGTGACGGATTGCAGCTGAACGAGGTTTATTTTAAAGAACTCTACGTGTGTGTGTCTGGTGTGTTTATCATACTTCGACTACAACTCCACCACGTAACAGAGTCAAACATGATATAGCAAAGTGGTGCCATAATATGGCTTGGCCCACGTGATCGCCACTTGAAGCTGTTCGGTCACCACATTTGAACTATTATGGTCTGTCTCATGAACTGTAATATAGTTGATAAATAAATAAACTGAAATAATTATCAAACAATAAAGCAAAATATGAACATAAAACAATGAACACATTCTGCCCCAGGACCAAAATCCCCAAATTTTGAAGCTGCCCTCTGAAGGACTGTATTAAAATTCTTGAGACAGATCGAACATAATAGTTCAAGGGCGTGTGGGCGCCAAGCTATTCCGGAACCACCCTTCAACTATTATCCTTCCTCCTTGTTTTGTTGTGGTGTGTTGAGGCTAAATGAGCTAACATGAAATATGCAATATATAACAATGATATTTAAAAACATCGAAATCGAAATGGTATCGTCGTCTCTATCATTTACAGACCAAATGGAACAAGACTGAGGGAGAGTACTGGGCAAAACGTCCACTGACTGCGGAGATGATCGAGTACGCCTCCAACGACGTGCTTGTCCTCATCCCTGAAGTCTACGCGGAGCAGAAGAGGTATCCAATGGCATTAACACCTCTCTTCGCCTCTATTTGGTCTCGTCTGCATGTACGGTGACAAGAATAGTTTGACATTCACTTTACCTCGGTTTCGGTCTCATATGCCTGTAGTACAGACATATGAGACCGAATCCGAGTTAAAGTAAATGTCAAACTGTTCGTGTGTTGTCCATCGCCTGTTATTTTACACAGACCCACGCACAGGCTCGGGATGGTCGTTGCGTCATCGCTCCTAACGCCACGGACAGTAGCACATTACTCTACCCGTGGTGTTAGGAGCGATGACGCAACGAGCATCGAAGCGAGCGAACGAGGTTAAAAATTGATAAAAACCCGAAGACCGAAATCCCCAAATTGTAAAGTTGTCCCCTGAAGGACTGTATTACAGTTCTAGAGAGAGATCGAACATGATAGTTCAAGGGTGGTGCCAGAATAGATTGGCGCCTAAGGGCGCCAAGCTATTATGACACCCCCCTTTAACTATCATGTTCGATCCATGTCTTGTTATGGTGTGTCCGGGCTCAATGAGTAAACAAAGTTCTATGAACGACGGAACGACTGAAAAATTCACTTTGATATCTGAGTCTAACTGAGTGATCCGGCGTGTGCGTACCTTATTTGTGTCCATATGTCTCTGTGAGTATCTGACCTCTGTTAGTCTCTTTGCTTTGTGTGTGACGTGCAGACTTCTACAAGAGAAAGGCCTCATGGACGTGTTCAAAAAGACTGTCTCCGAGGACATCGAAAGCAAGAAAAACCAAGCGTTGTTCGACAGGCTGAAAAAAGAAGAGAGAGACTTGATCAAGACAATTTTGATCGATTTCTCTTCTACTGCACCCAGATCCGTGAAACTGTCAGCCATAACTGACGAGGTAAGATTAACAAAAAATAAAGCACATCGTTTTCCCCTTATTTGGTGGGTCAGTGACAGAACATGAGGTTATCCCCTTTCCTGTCACTGTACGTAATTTTTGTTTCAGAATTCTTTGTTTATTCAACGACCAAAAGCCAAAACCGTCCAAGATACAAGGACACACATTGGTCTCATCAAGAGACATAGATCCTCATGAGCCCCCGCAGTCGCGGGTGCTCATGAGGATCTATGTCTCCTCTTACAGTTAGGTCGCGTTCGGTTTTTCTCTGCAGTCAAAGGGTTGTTTTTCGTTTGCATGCGGCAGCCGGTACTATTTACAGCACTGATGGCTGCATGTGCAGGAGACAGTTACAAAGTTACCAGTGGTGCTGAATTTCCAGCGACGGATGATTTGTTTTACATGAGTCACTTCCCCTGATGCAGCTGTGTTGCGTAAGGGGCAGTGACTATTTTGGTGTAGCAGAAAAGGACAAAACAACAACAAACAAACTTATAATTTCTTAGTTTTATTCAAACAATTTTATTTTCACAATAGGAGTCGTGCTTACAAATGTTAATAACCTGATTAAATGCAAACATGATGATGTGGCTTGAACAGTGTAATAGAGTGCACTCTTTAGGGAGAAAACACGTCTAAGCTCTCTTTTCCTGCATTGAAGTTTTTCTTTATTCTTTTTTAGGACAAACTTTCATTCAACAAAATTGTACTCATATTTCCGAGTGACATAGTACGATAGGACACCCTCCCCCAAACTCGACCTCACCAACACCTCATGGACAACAGCTTGGACTCACTCACCCCATTTCTTTTCCAAATGTTTGGATCCGCCTGTGATAAATAGTCGATCTAAATAGACCTTGTTAGAAATAAACAGCGAAGACTGAAACACGTTTTTGAACCTGAGTTACTGTGCTGTAAACTGTTCGTTTTCCTTTTTCAAAGCGTGTTTTTTTCTTTGCATTTTACTGTCATGTTCAGCATGAGTCACCTTTTTGAGCCAGCTTTTTGTTGCCTTCATTTGGATTCTCATTAGCAGGACATCCAGACCAAAAATGGTGCCTGCCAAACGCGTAAAATGCAAACAATATCCAAACAAACAAAGAAACATGCTTTGAAAAGATAATGGCAACACGATTTATGAACTTTTCGTGTTAAAACCCGAAATTTTATAAATTGTGTTGTGGTAATCTTTTCTGAGCTAGTTTTTTTTCAAATAATAAATTTTCATTAACAGGACGTGTTGGCGGCTCTCGCCCATCTGAGATACGATGAGATGACCAGCATGGGGTTACCTCCCTTGGTCAGGGACCTGAAGGTGCAGCACATGAGGTCCCGTCTGGAGGAGATTGAAAAAGAGCTGCTGGAAAAGGTACGCAATCCCGTTTTTGGTAGGGCCAAAGTTAACACGGGTCAAATCACGACATAGAAGATGCGCAGGAGGCCATCGGGCCGACGTCGGCCGCCGTTGACCAGCGCACGACCGCGCCTTTGCCATTTGTGTGCATGGCATCATCACAGACTCATCTGGTCGTGCCCCCCCCCCCCTCCTCCCATCCGCGCCTTCCCCCTTCCCTCTCATCCGAAAGGATTATATTAATGTGAATGAACCAGATAGAAACATGGATCTGTGTGAGCCCCCTCAGCCTGCGTGACCTATGTCGTTCTACGTAAGTGGCACAGACACACTGCTGATTACCTTGTCTGCTTGAAGCACACATACATGTACTATGTGTGTATTCAACAAAAGGCATTAGATCATCACGAACCCCTGCGACTGCGAGGGGTTCATGAAGATCTATGTCTCTTGTTTTTAGGGATTTTTCCCTTGTCCTCCAGCAGTGAAATAGCTTAACCTTTTTAACCCCAAGGTCGCATTTTCCCAAATTTTAGAGGTTTGCTTAACGACTATGCGCAAATTGCAGGAGATGGATTGACCATGATAATTCAAAGGTAGTGCCAAATTAGCTTGGCGCCTTCTGGCGCCAAGCTAATCTAGCACTACCTTTGAATTTTCGTGGTCATTTTATCTCCTGCAGCAGGGCGTCGGGGCTAAATGGGTTAATGTTTGTTTACATGCTTGTCTTTTTTAGGGTAGCAGCGGCTTTGAGCCCAACAACTCCATCTGCGGTTTTGTTCGCGCCTGCGTTTTTGCCTGTGACAACGACTCAATCAAGGCGTACGGTAAACGCCTATTGGACCAGATAGACAAGATCATCCTGGAGGACGCCAAGAGAAAATACACAGTCACCACGCCCATCGATCATGTTGCTGATTATGAACGCAAAGTACGCATGAAAGTGACTTTTGCACCGAAAAGTAAAATGTCAAAATCTAGTTTAAAAAATCCAAACTGTTGACACTTTTCCCCCGGGAAAGGCAGCCCAAATTTCCCCTCGTAGGACAAGAAAATAATTTTGTTAGACATGTAAAAAAAATGGTTGTATGGGTAGCTGGGTGGATGGATGGATGGACGGTCGGACGGACGGACGGATGCTATCTCGGATGGATGGATGCACGGATGGTTGGGTGCAAGTATGCATGTGCGCGTGGATGGCTGGTCGGTTGGTTGGTTCATCTATTGTCTGAATTATTGCTGGATGATAGTCAACGATGACTATGATGACAATGACATGCTGCAGAAAGAACTTGTGTACATTCAAAGCCTCAAGATGTGAAACGAGGTGGACAGAGACAAGTACAAGGAGAAATTGGAGTGGGCAGAGGCTGACATGCACAGGGTGATGGAACTTGTGCGATCTTACCTTGGGTGATGAGACTTTAATTTCTTGGCAGATGTCGCACGTATGGGTGGTTGACGGACATTATTATTCCCAGTGACCTGTGCCGCTGATGCTAAACTAAAACCAGACGAATGAGTGTCGGTTATCCGTGTCAAGTGTTTTTGTATTCGGGTTTGAATCGATCGTTCGTGTATGTATGTCAAAATTCCCTACCCCCCACCACCCTTTACTATGGACCCAGGTGCGTCCGACAATAAACTACTTTGACTGTGACAACGACGACGTCGATGACACTGGCGATTATGAAAATGGTTTCGATAATGATAATTCCGACGTGACGTTGATGATACTCATGTGACGATATTTGTTTGATGGTCTGTATGTTATTTTTTACCTTATGACTGTAGACCGTTGGATATATGTAAGTGTAATTGCGTTGAGTCGAAAGTGGGCCATCAGTTCTGGATATTGGGCTGTATTTTAACACATTCTGCCCCAGCACCGAAATCCCCAACTTTTGAAGTTGCACACTAAAAGGACTGTATCACAATTCTAGATACAGATCGAGCATGATAGATCAAGGGTGATGCCAGGCGCCAAGCTATTCTGGCACCACCCTTGAATTAGTATGCTCGATCTATGTTTTGCTGTGGTGTGTCCGGGGCTGAATGAGTTAATAACATCCTGCGTATACATGTGCATTTATTTAGACCAGTAAATTAGTTTTGAAAGGCGTACCACAGGCGGAGGGAATCGATTTTTATTTCAAGAGTTTCGTGCCTCTGACTGGCTCCGGGCAATGAGCCAATCAAGGGCACGGAACTCAGGCCAGAAACATCTGTTCCCCCCATCTGTGGTAGTACTTAACCAATCTGCTCTTCCAACCGTTTCGACGGCATCATTTCGACAACCAATTTGACCTCTGTATATTCTGTCCACTACTTGCATTTTGATTACGTCAGAGCTGGTTGTTGTCATCATACCTATTTTGCTGTCAAGGCGATCACAGGAAAACTTCGCCCGAAAGGCAAAAGGGACTCGACCATACACCCCGTGTTGCTTTATCTGTACTGGGAGATCAAAAGTTCCGATCTGGACAGAACCATTCAGAGATACCGGGACGATCCTCGAAATTTCAAGGTCGGTTGGCAATGTAATCACTGTGGGTATAGTAACAGGCATGAGATGATCGTTGATAACAGGTCACCTCCTAACACAAAGAGTAGTAAATGACACCTGTTTACTACTACCCGTATTAAGAAGTGACCAACAACCCAGTAAGCAAAGATCCTCGGATCCAAGACGGCCGCAGTGGGCCCACGCACGGCTGTGCGCGGGCCCACTGCGGCCGTCTTGGGCCCGAAGATGTTTCGCTACTTGGGAATGCAAAGATTATTCCATGTCTGTGCATGTAGTCGTTAAATAAAGGACTAATTAAAGGGGTTTACAATTAAACTGGCTATCAATACGATATTAATTGAAATACATGTATGGCTTACCTAAGATGAGTTTAAACATAATCTACAAAGAAAAGTGAATGTAATCGATACCGTTTTCCGACACCTGCATTTGAATTGAGCCTCTCAAATGAAATCACAGAAGGAAGTCTATCATTTTCAATATGAGAAAAAATCAATCCGTGGAAATGAGCCAGCATTACTGGTGAGGATTTTACTTTCAAATGGATTACTAAATTTAAACATTTATTTTGTGCGACGTTATCGCGTAAGGTAAACAAATAAATAACTTAAAAACAGCAAAAGGCGATGCTCAATGTAAGCAAGAATGTTAATATGGAACTTCAACATTAATTCTATGAGATATTTTACTCAAGGACGCGTCTGGTGGGATTGTGACAGTTTATTGTTCGCCTGTACATTGTAATTGTTTGAAGGAAATGCACACTAAACGCAATTAGTGGTATTCTGTAAGTATACAAAACTGAATAATTACACGATCAACTATTTCCTTTAAAATGAATTTACAGGAAAACCAAGGGATGCAAGGCAGAGCAATTAAGGCAAAGCAAAGAAATGCAGAGCAAAAAAAAAAAAAAAACTCCGGCAAAGCAAAGTAATATTATAAGCCCAGCGCAACTCAAAGTAGAGTGCAAAAACAGCAAATTCGAGTAACTGTACACAAAGCAACGTAGCGGATTATAACGCAGCGCAACAACGCAAGGCAACACCTGAAAAAATGTGCAAAGTTCACCCTTAATTGATCGGGTGGATATCAGAAAACAGGTCACTCTTACTTTTATTTTTATTTTTTTTCTCTTTGTTTCTTTTTACCTCTTTTTCTTTTTTTGTATCTTCGTGTTTGTTTATTGTTGTGAGTTTTTTTTTCTTCTCAGGTAACCGAGGGATTTGCAAAGCTGCTCAAATACTACCATAGCAATCCCGAAGTGCCTGCGGATATCAAGAGAATGGGTAAGGATTTACTCTCCACCCTTACTGATGCTGGCCTCATCGCCAGGCCCCCGCCCAGACGCCCAAGACGCGTGGACTATGACTATGACTATGACTATGACTATGACTAACTATTAACAGCTGAATATCAACACAGTGACCTGCAGCTGAATGTATAAGCGACTGAGAGCGTCGGCCTGGTCTAAGCCAAAAGTCTTAGCTGTGGCGACAGCAGGATAAGACTTATGACTTAGACATGGCCGACCGTGATTTGTCCACATTTATGCCAATCTATATTGTGCGCTGTCACAATGTCAGCGCGACTTTGCAAAAAGGGCACACTGTGAAGATAATATGTAGTTTGTCACTATAACAGACAGTTTTACTTATACGCTAAAAGAAGAGATCTTTTTGTCTTTATTACGTTTAAAAAAAAAATTGTTTAGACTGTAGTATACTGGCGAGAAAATGAAATACGACATTGGGGGAATCATCAGAACCACTTTTATTTCTTTTGCTCGTCAGTATATAACGAGCAAAACGGAACCAAATGTTTCAATATTCATCATGGGCGGATCTGGGCGAAAAGGGAAGAGGAGGTTATAGAGGTTCCCACCCTTCGGCAAAAACACAAAATCGAAGCAATGTAATTCTCTCTTCCTCTCCCACCCTTCTTCAAAAATAAACCCCGCCTCTGTAGGTTTGTGTTGAATACTTTTTGAAGTTGGTTACATATTGGAGATCTTAAATTTTCAAAATTGCTGTGATACTTAAGTTATATGTGATTCATTTGGCACTTTTACTTTTTTAAAAGCTGATATTGCACTCTAGGTTGTATGTGTTTGATTTTACATACCGCACTGGTTGTCCCCCTCTATACGATACCGTCGATCTGCGGTAACAAAATAAGGGAGACAAGTAGAGTGAGTACATTTTTCACAAACCGAAATTCTTCTTTTAAATATGATCTGACCTTACAGCTAATTACCTTAATTGCATCCATGTACTAATAGCAATACACGTACAATTATGTTTAATCATAGTACATTCATTGTTAGTGTTTTTGTCCTTTACCATGCGAGCAGTAGAAAGCAATACTGTCTTAGTGCGTATATCTGTGTGCTGGTCTATGATTCTGGACCTTAGGGCTTAAGCCTTAAGTCCAAAATCACAAACCAGCACACATCTGTTGATTTACAATAATGTTTTCTTTTAACCCATATCATACTGAGGCTAAAAGCTTCAAATTTGTACACTGCCGTATGCAGGCCACATTATAGTACCTACAGGTAAGGATATAGACCAATGGCTTTAGTTGAAGGGTGGTGCCAGAACAGCTTAGCGCCTATAGGTACCAAGCTATTCTGGTACTACCCTTGAACTATTTTAGTCAAACTTATTTCACACTCTGGTGTATTGTGAAATGATACGGGTTAAGCTTTGTAGCTTTTAGAGAAATTACTTTTTTAATTTAAAAATTATGTTTTTGTCTCTTTTTATTTATGCAGTTTCACACTCAGTCAGATCAATGCCATCCTTTCGTAACAATAACAATAATAATGTTTGCATATATCTGGTAATACTGAAGTTATTTTCTGTGATTCCATTGTTTTGGCCTGTGATGTTGTTTGGGTGATTTTTTTTAAACATTTGTTTTAATCCTTATCATTCGGAATACACCAGTGTGTGAAAAAAAGTTTGAATATAATAGTTCAAGGGTTGTGCCAGAATAGCTTGGCGCCTCTAGGCGCCAAGCTATTCTGGCACCACCCTTGAACGAAAACCATTTGTCTATATAAGTACTACAATGTAGCTTGCATACGGCAGTGTACACATTTGAAGCGTTTAGCCTCAGTATGAATGGGTTAATTTGTACTGTTGTTTCCAGCAACAACACGCACATGAAGACACCTCTTTGATAATCTGAAAATCATGAACACATAGAATGTATGAGAGTCTTTATTAAGGGGAAATTCGGTCTGTTTTTTTCTTCTGTAGTACGTCCGTTCACAGATGCAGTGAGCCTGAACTGATCAGTGCTCAGGCCGTGCTGCAGGTTTTTTTTTTTACTGTCCCTGTCTGTCTCTTATCACTCTTGTGGCTAACACGTTAAACCATGCATTAATCAGTCAACCCACCACCATTTTAATCGACGTTGGATCTGTCAAATATAATTCACATTAGTTCGTAGTCTTTCAGTTTTTTGGGTGTGTTCTGGCCAAATCTCTTTATAATTCGTTCAATAGCTATGGAAGTGACGTATACCGTTGCTGCCGGCAACGCTATACATTATTTTCACAGCTACTGAATGCGGAAATGGTTCAAGGGTAGTGCCAGAATAGCTTGGCGCCTAGAGGCGCCAAGCTATTCTGGCACTACCCTTGAACCGTCAATAAATTAACTTCTGTTATATCCGGCGTCCTCCGATGTATCGAGCTTCGCCGAATACATAGCAAAATGTTACATCAAATGCGACATCAAATGCGACATCGATATAAGCGAAGTTGATTCTAAATTTTCTTTAATTATATTTGGTGTTTTTTTAATGTTATTTTTTGTTTGTTTGTTTGTTATTTTTTTGTTGCATGGTAACGCTCGGTGAACGTGGATAATTTTAGCTTCTCTTTTTGCAATTCAACATTTTCCATTTTTGCAATAAAAAGTCTTCTTTGTTTACAATATTTACAAAATCTTGTTTCCTTGTTTCTTTTGGTTCTTACTTTGTTTGTTGGTTGCTTGCTTGGTTGGTTGGATGCTTTGATATTGGTTGGTTATTTTGTCATGAAGGCCGCATACACCATATACAATAAGATACATCGCAGGATACACTACAGCCATCTGCATGATACAAAACAACCACTGCTTATTCGAATAACATCGACTGTAATTTTATTCAAGCAAAGTACCGGACATAAGTACCCCCCCCTCCCCCCAAAAAAACCAAAACAAAATAATAATAATAATTAAAAAAAATAATAATAAAAGCAACTGATTCTTTTTATTAGTGCAAAAACTGTTAAATGCAAACATATCGCCATATCCTTAAAGGAGAAACAATGAATCTAGTGTCAGAAAAACACGTGTATCTGAGTAAAATAAGGGTAGCAGCTCCTTCCTAAGCCTTGCCTAAAGTGTAGAATTGCAACCCCTGGGCCCAAAGCATGCGGGTCTAAAAACGTCCTGGCCTACCCCAGTAGCAAAAGGTCTGCGGGTCCGCGACGGCCGCAGTGGACCCGCGCACTGCCGTGCGCGGGCCTACTGCGGCCGTCATGGACCCCGGGACATTAGCTTACTAGGTTACTGTTATACGAAAAGTCAAAACTTCTTTATTAAACCACACCTTCCATGCACTGCAAGCTTGATGGCGCTACGATGTGTGGATCGGACAGTAACTGTAAGCCATCATCCCCGGTATCTCAATCTACCCTCCCTCCTCCCCCTTCCCCACCCCATCACCCCAACCCCCGGGACAGTAGCATAATAACCCACTGAGTGATGTTGGCGGTACCGCTCGGCAAAAATAAGATTAGTTACGCCGAACGGAATAGGCGTAGCTTTCAACCGAACAGAATCGTCGTAGCAGCCAATGTGATGTGTTGAGCGACAAAAAAAATCTACACTTGTGACGAAATGAATAAAACCCCCAAACAAGCAAAGAAACAAACAAAAGCGGAAAACAACGACCGAATTTTGCAAAAGCCTCTTTAGGGCAGAGGTGTTTATCCCAAAAGCGTTGGAGGTAATCATAATATTGAACACACATGCATTTGTCGCAAAGGGCTATCACTGACTCATCAAGACAACGGCTGCTTTCAGACTGACCGTTTTTCATTCTGTGATTCCTCAAAGTCCGTAGACCTTGTTCGGAAATCAGACATAAGTCATGAAAATGCGCGTGTTTCAACGAAAACAGAGAGCATTAAAAGCCCGAACAAACATGCGATACCGCATGTTTGTCCGGGCTTTTAATGCACTGTTTTCGTGGAAACACGTGCAAATTTGACCTATTTCTTAATGTCGTAAATCGTTTATTAGCAAAGTCAAGTCCAGTTCGGTGGTCTGAACAGCTGATCACACAATGAACCCATACCGAATGCGGGAGTACTCCCCAAACAGACCCAATCGAGAAGTACACCACAAGCACACTTCTATTCAAATGAGATGCCTAGCATCTCATTTAAATAGCCGATTCATTTTCATCCCCATCCGCAAAGTTCTCAGCTCGTTTGGGCCCGTAGTTTCCGACAGGAATCGTCGGAACAAAAACCGCTCCGCAGGAAGCAACGGCCCTCGGCGGGCCCACGACGACCGCAGTGGGCCCGCGCACTGCCGTGCGCGGGCACACTGCGGCCGCCGCGGGCCCGAACACGTTGTGCTACTGGTGTACCAACAGCCGCCTGCTATTTCAGTTGTGATCAGTGTGGCTTACAACATTAATTTACATTCTTGCCTATCGCATTGCGCTTGCCCCCTCAGTATTACTGTGTTTATTTGAAATAATTAGACTTCATCTATGCATAAGTGGGATTCTGACACTAGAGACGCGTGCGCGAGCTCGCGCGAGTGTGTGTTTGTGTGTGTGCTTGCGTGTGTCTGTAACTGTGTGTGAGTGTGTGCGCCACTGTGTGTGTGCGTACCTGTGTATGTGTCTGTGAGTACATGCGTCACTGTGTGTCAGTGTGCCTGCGTGCAATAAATTGTGTTTGACAATATTAAAAACGTGTAACAAAACTGTGTCCTTGTGTTGTCTATTTTACAATCTGCAGCGGATAATTTTATCTTATTCTGGGAAAACAATCTTCTGAAGATACAGGTGTTTTGGCATTTGATTTAGGAACTTACGGCTAAATCACATACCAGTACATATTCCTGGATATTAGCGATTCTGGAAAACAACGCCTACTAACGTTAGACACATACCCCAGTAACGTCAGACGCACCATAGGCACCGAAAGAGGCACAGATATTCATGCGTTCCCCGACGCCTGCGGAGGCTTATACCGATCTTTGCGTGTTGCTTAGTTCCATATACATCTGTGTTTTCCTAAAATGGGGTAACTCCTTCAAGGCGCCCGCATCAATAGCTGCAGAAGTTTCGTATCTCGTTGCAACGCTATACATTTCCGCAGCTATTAATGCGGAGTGTCTCAAATGATTTACTATTGAGTTCCGTATAAGTTGCGTATTTGTGCGCGGGTCTGTGATTTTGGACCTTACGTCACAGAGCCCTAAGGTTCAAAACCACAGACTAGCACACATTTGGTGAGCACAAAGATACATTTACAGGGAGAGCATGGGGCAGGTGATATCTACATAAACATTTACTGGAAGTACCCTTGCAAAATCGCATTTACGTCGATTCCTTGACAAAGGAAACTTTCGACAAACGAAGAACGTGCTGTCAGTTGTTTTTTAACCAAAGAGGACAAGTCTGGCACGACGGACTCTGGCAAGTCATGAGATCGTTCAACATAGAGGAGGGACTGATCCAAATGATAGAAGCGCTTTACAAGAACGCCTGCAGCGCGGTTCTACTTAACAATCAGTCAGGCGAGTTCTTCAGGACGACGATCGGTGTCCGTCAAGGATGCCTGCTCTCTCCTGTCCTTTTCAACATATTCCTGGAGAAGATCATGCAGGAAACCCTCCACGACCACCATACTTCAATCTCTATTGGTGGCAGATCCCTGTGCAATCTTCGATTCGCAGACGATATTGACCTCATGGCAGGCAGCAATAGTGAGCTCCAAAACCTGACAGACAAACTTTCAAGTAGCGCAGGGTCTTATGGCATGGAGATCAGTACGGATAAAAGCAAAGTGATGATCAACACCACAAGCGACAGCAGCAGCAACATTCACATGAACGGCCAGAAGCTAGAAGAGGTCAATAGCTTCAAGTACTTGGGAGCCACCCTGTCCAAAGACGGTAGTTGCGTAGCAGAGATCCGTATCAGGATAGGTACAGCAACATCCGCAATGGCCAGGCTGGACAGGATATGGCGAAGTAACTCCATCAGCTTCACCATCAAGTACAGGCTTTACAAGTCCCTCGTAGTGTCTATTCTACTCTACGGCTGTGAGACTTGGACACTGCTTGCAGACTCAGAAAAGAAAATCCAGGCCTTTGAGAACAAGTGCCTGAGGAAGTTGCTCCGCATCTCGTACCGCGAGCACAAAACCAACGAATATGTACGGAGCATCGTCACTTCCCTGGTGGGCCCACATGAACCTCTTCTGGCAACCGTGAAACGGCGCAAGCTTGCTTGGTTTGGCCACGTGACCCGACACAACACCTTGTCCAAGACTATCCTCCAAGGCACTCTTGAAGGAAGTCGTCGGCGAGGTCGTCAGAGAAAGAGTTGGGTCGCAAACATAAAAGAATGGACCGAACTCGAGATGCCAGACTTGCTTGCCACCGCCCAAAATAGAACTCAGTGGAGAGCACTGTCTGTTGCTGCTGCCTTTCAGTCCCCCCAACGCCCAGTTCGGGCAAGGGACTGATGATGATGATGATGATGACAAGTACTCCCCCACTGATCGCCCCCCCGCCCCCACTCCACACACACACCCCTTCCCTCATACACACACACACACCCCTTCCATCACACACACACACACACACACACACACACACACACACACACACACACACACACACACACACACACACACACACACACACACACACGCATTTTACGCAGGTAGATAGCAAGAGATAACCTTGAGACATTCCTGGGAAAAAATTCACCGCCAAAACAAAACGAACAGAAACAAGTCCCAATAGCTGTTATCTGTTTTTTTTTTTCTGTTCCACTGACTAAGAGTAATTACATCTTTATGCGTTCTTATCTGGTTGTACCATAAATAAAGATAGTATGAGTTATTGTGATTTAGGAGTCTAATATCACTATTTATAAAAAAAATAATCCCGAAATGGCCTGACAAAAGACGAGATGCGTATATATAGATATGTACTCACTCCATAAAGTTTACCCTTCTTTGACACTTTTATTGTATAACAAGCAAATTAATATTCATGAATTTGTTTGATACACTTTCCTTCCCAAAATCCCTTGCCTGCCAAGAAGACTCGATCTTGATGATACTTGCATTGTCAAAACGGAAACGCGAAACTATGATATGCTCACGCTGCAATATTAATAAGCTCCTTATGTGTACTTACTTACTTACGCCCATCACCCCCCCTGGGGCATAGGCCGCCGACAAGGTCCCTCCAGCCGTCTCTGTCCTGGGCGAGTCTCTCCAGCTGTAATCCAGCTGAAGGTCCATCCTCTCCCAGGGCCGAGTCAGTTGTTGGTTTTCTTGTTGGCGTTTCTGTAGCAATGTGTGTTTTTATGGGGTGAGGCAGCTAACCCCACGCCCAACCCTCCTCCTTTCACATCCGGGCTTGGGACCGGCCATGGCGGAGTTCCCTTATGTGTAGTAGTAATGAAATACTTCTTGGTGTGTATGAACGCTCGAGATGTGTACTGTATACACACACACGCCAGGAAACGTGCGAGTCGCTGGACTGACAAGTGAAAATCAGTGACTGACGAGAGTTTCAGCTGGCGATATAGACACCCCGGCCTGAGAAAAGAACTAAATAAACAAATCTGCTGGCAGTTTCCGCAGTTACGCGTGATCTAGTTACATGTCGACAGCGATAATATGCAGTCGTCTTCCATTCATGTGTTTTGTTTGAACATCGCAATCAGCCGCAAAATGAATGACGCGAGGCATAGGTTTGTTTTGGACTGGATAAATACATTATATTCATACTGAGGGGCTCAATGATAGTAGCTTTGACTAATGAAAATCCGCTGCGCCACCGCGTGCGTGCCAACGCCTACTAATGCTCAAGATAAATAAATACCTTGAGCATTAGTAAGCGTTGGCGCGCAGGGAGGTGGCGCAGAGGATTTGCATTAGTCAAAGCTACTATCATCGAGCCCCTATGGTTTTGATTCGGGTGTTGTAATCACATCTGCCTGTTATCGGCACTATATCAAGCAAAATGCTGCTCAATATAATATATTATAATATCTGAAACGACTCCACACTCAGCAGCATTCGCATGAAAAACACAGGTGTAAATGATACAAGAATAAACATAAAGAACGTAGAACTAACAAGAGACATTAACCCATTCAGCCCTGACGCACTGCAGCAGGAGATGGGTCGACCACGATAATTCAAGGGTAGTGCCAGATTAGCTTGGCGCCTGTAGGCACTGCCCTTGAATTATCATGGTCGATCCATCTCTTGCAACTGGTGCATAGTCACTAGATGACGCCTCTAAACCTTGGGAAATACGGCCGTCGGGCTGAATGAGTTAATGACTTTGTAGGTGCCTATCATTCGCCTTGAACCGCATTGTGCAATTATCGGTACTGCTGTTTACAGTGCCGTCGACTGTATCAACAGAGGGCTTAACTCACCCAGCCCGACGGCCGTCATTCCCCAAATTTTGGAGGCGTCACCTAATGACTATGTACCAGTTGCAGGAGATGGGTCGACCATGATAATTCAAGGGCAGTGCCAGATTAGCTTGGCGCCGACAGGCGCCAAGCTAATCTGGCACTGCCCTTGAATTATCATGGTCGACCCATCTCCTGCTGTAGTGCGTCAGGGCTGAATGGGTTAATGGTGCAATTTGATTTGAGTCACGGTAATCGTGCCACTTGACACGGGTCACGAAACGAAACTTAGGCTTACTTGGTAAAGTTAGTTGTAAATCTGTTGTCAGCTGATATACGTCGCAGAATGAAACACCTATTTTATCCTCGACAAAACACGTTCGAGTTAAAGATCATTACCATCCCGTAAATTGTTACACGTAACTGTTGCAAACACAAAGTTCACTATTTAAAGTGTTCGTGGAATGAATAAAATAGTAAAATGGAGCGGAGTCATGAAGTTCACGGTCTAATCTCAGAAATGACAAGGGTTTTAGCACAGGCGGAATGGGAAGATTTCTTCAAAATCAACACCCTCTATAACACGGATAGCGTGAAATGGCCACAGGCATAGGATAATCGTTACGTAATTGGTCACCTCTTAACACTGATGGTAGTATATTACTACCTCTGAAAAAAAAGAAGAGAAAAGTGAACACGATCAAACTGCAAAAGACATAGATCCTCATGAGTCCCCGAAATGCCCGGGCACATGAGGATCTATGCCTCTTGCGGAGATCAGATCGTAAACATGTTTCTTGGACGGTTTTGGCTTTTGGTCTTTGAATGGACAGAGATTTCAGAAACAAAAATGTACGTACAGTGGCAGGGAAGGGTTAAGAGATGACCAATTACGCAACGAGCATCTTATGCCTGTGGAATTGCTGTGATATTTCCTACTACCCGTGTTATAGAGGTGGTCGATTTCGCAACGATCATCCCACGCCTGTGGGCGTAAAGAATAGGCATAGATTTTCATGCGCAGCCCGCGTATTGTTCACTGGCAGACTGAAGGGGCCAATGAAGATCTATGCCTCTTAGAGATGTGTGGATACTCATTGCACGGGTTCGACAGTCACTTTTCGTTCCAGTTGTTCCGATTTCCAAGAAAATGAACATTGATTATCCTCAAATTCTACTTATCGAATGCAGCACAATGAGCCAAATGCGGATCCCGATTTTTGTGCTGGGGGCATTTAGCCCCTACACACTACAGCAAGAGATGGATCGACCATGATAATTATAGTGTAGCGTGATGGTGCCAAGCTAATCTGGCACTACCATTTGATTTATCATGGTCGATCCATCTGATGCAATTGGTACAAAGTAGTTAGGTGACACCTCCCAAATGCGCCCTTGGGGTTACATGTGTTAATGCGGTCACCCGCCACCCCTTCACCCTTGCTACGGACAATCGCTCAACACTGCATCCGCGGCTGTGCTGGTTTCTGAGAACCTAACACTTAAACGCCCATAACAGTGGCTCCATAAAAATGACAGCTGAGTAGGTTGGACGGCAAGGCACGGCGCTTCACACAAGGAAGATTATCACACTACTGTGCGTGTTGAAAACTGAACTGTGAGGTAAGTGTTAAACTACTTTCTTACAGCTGTTATTCGTTAAACGACTTACCACTGCTATGGTGTTGGGTATTTTTTTTCTTCTTCCATTATGTTATTGGTTGAACGTGTGCGACTGGTTAAAAAAAGGTGTTAACTCCGGCCACTGCCGCATTTTGGAGGTGTCATCTCATGACTATGTACCAGTTGCAGGAGACGGATCGACCATGATAATTCAAGGGTAGTGCAAGATTAGCTTGGCGACGATACGTCTCTTGGTGTTGGGCGTTGGGGTTAAGTGGGTTAATGTGGTGGTATTGTCACAGACAATGGCAACGTCGTGTCTTTGGAAGAGAGCCAATAAAAAAACAGGTACCTTTCATGAAGTTCATGATTATTCACTGCTCGTGTGGTAAGATCGGCAACATTAAGCGAGGCAATAGTATTGGTGGTATTGTCACAGACAATGGCAACGTCGTGTCTTTGGAAGAGAGCCAATAAAACAACAGGTACCTTTCATGAAGTTCATGATTATTAACCGCACTGCTCGTTTGGTAAGATCGGCAACATTAAGCGAGGCAATAGTATTGCGTGTTCGTATTAGAACAACTCCACGTCCAGTCATTTCCGAAAAAAAAAGAGTCTAAATGTTGAAGAATATGCTAATATTCTGTTTCGTGTGTGTTGTGTGTTGCGTGTTGCGTGTTGTGTATTGCGACCGCACTGCACATTCGTTCGTTTGTTGATAACGCATTGCTTGCCACGCAATGCAATCTCCATTTTACTCGCCAGCAGTGTTCATAGTTTCTTGACTGCAAGAGACAGTGATTCTCATGAGTCCCGGGGCTCATGAGAATCAATGTCTCTTGCTGACTCGGTCGGCTCTTGTTGTTTACTAAAATTGATACTGATGGGAGAGGTGGGGAGGCAGGGGGGATCCAACATGAATATTGCAGAATCACTGAAATAGCATTCATGTTGCTTCACGATAACCTGTTGTCTGTGACCGAAAACAAAAGGGAAAGGACAGTGAAGGCGAAGCATGGGATTGGGGGTGGGGAGGCGGGTATGGGGGACGGGGTGAAGCAGTTTCTGAATAGAATCGACAGAGTGGCAACAGATTTTTCACTTTTCACGAAAAAGTTGGTTGTACATTGCTTAACGTCCCGACAGCAACAAGACTTTCTCAGGACGTGCCTTCACTGCTTGTGAAAAAAAAAACCCTAAACAGAATATTGAATGTATGTCGCCGGTCGGTCTAATACGCTAAATAAACCTATGACCATTTAGCAACGCATAACCAATATCAAGAGCTACAGAAAGCGCAGACAGTAGGGAGAGTTTAAAAATGGAAAATACAGGTGCATGGACCAAGGGTAGACAGAAACACATGCCCCAGAAGAGAGCGGAAAACCCACCCTGTGGGGCTGACCAGGGTGACCCTGGGAACAAAAAAGTAATTAATCCCACTCAAGTCCCCCAGGGCAGACCCGGGTCGGTGTTTTCACGAAATAACCGGGACGTTTTCACGTACCATGGAGATCTAATTTTGGGCTTTCAAGTTTCACGACAAACTCTTTGTTTTCCCCACGGATCACAAGGACGAAAAAATTGCAATCACGAATCACAATAAGCCTGAAAACGCCAGTCACGCTTTACGATTTTAGAGTGTACTCCCTTTTATATTGGTGTGTCACACCTGGTTAACCCTTTTCATTCTGATAAACTACTGCTTAAAATAAAATTGACTGTGATAGTTCAAGGGTGGTGACAGAATAGCTTGGCGCCTGAGGCGCACTGGCACTACCCTTGAACTAAAATGGTTGATCTATATCTCCTAATTTGTAATGCAACCTTCATAGGACAATAAGCATTTTAAAAAAATCACCTCAGAATGTAATGGGTTAATGTTATACATGTACTTTGTTGTGTTGGATCATATAATGAAATATGTGCAGGTTTATGGTTTGTGGGTTTGGACCCAACGTGACGGCTCCGAGACGTAAGGTCTAAAAATAGACGGAAAAAACTTGAAAACATGTTTACGACAGGGAAGTCTCTCTTATCAGATCTTTCTTGCGACCTATCGTCTCTCTCTCTCTCTCTCTCTCTCTCTCTCTCTCTCTCTCTCTCTCTCTCTCTCTCTCTCTCTCTCTCTCTCTCTAAAGAATATATATTTTTTTCCGTTCACATTGTTAGCAATCATAATCGATGCCCTCCATTTTGCCTTAACCATTTTTTTTGGGAATGACTTGTTAGAATTATTGTGTGCAGTTGTATGTTAGTAGCTTTGTACCTTTTGTATGTTAGTAGCTTTGTACCTTTAGCTGAGTTGTACCTTTGTAGATTAGCAACGGCAAGCGTGAAAAATGGCACATGTGCTAACTGATTCTTCCGTTTAGAAATAACGTTTCATTTCATTTCATTTCATTTCTCCCGCCACACACACACTCACTAAAAAAGGACAGATTATTGACCATTCCAAATGTTTTCAGGTCAATCATTTAACCCGTTGCGTGTCGGTACGATTTTAGTCGCGATGATTCCGCTATCGACACGCCAAGAGTTAACCCATTCAAGACGCATCAGCGGGATGCGCTCCGCAGCTATTGGTGCAGAGCGCCGTGAATGAAATAAATTCGTATCTGCGGCTGTGAAACCGAGGTTTGTCACTCAGAAATCTAATTATTCGCTGACTTTATACATTTTGGTTAATCGTCACTCTTCATCTCCATCACCACTTCCTATCAGGCACACTGGTTGTCTCCCTTGATGCGTTCATTGGTAAAAGCATCATTATTTTTAGTCTTAACCCATTTAGCCCCACGACCGCATTTCCAACATTTTGGAGGTGTCACATAACACCTGTGTACCAGTGGTAGGAGATGCATTGACCATGATAATTTAAGGGTAGTGACAGATTAGCTTGGCGCCATCAGGCGCCAAGCTAATCTGACACTACCCTTGAATTATCATGGTCCATCCACCTCCTGCTGCAGGGCGTCGGGGCTAAATGGGTCAACCTACAAATTTAACATCATAGCACACCAACAAATACCTATTTTATATACGCATTTTCACAGCCAAACTTCAAAATGCCTTCGCACGAGATTGTTGACACCATACCAGACAGCAAGCGAGCCACACGTCGCCTGGCGAGAGAACGATTTATCTCTGTGGACGCTGAAGGAGTCAACATGGGGAAGACAGGTCCGCTCACTCTCGTGCAGATTGGAACAGAGGCCGGTCACGTGTTCTTGTTTGATGTCATGCGCACTCCGGACATGTTCAACGAGGGAGGCCTGAAAAAGCTCCTGGAAAGAGTGTCTGTCTTGAAGGTAAGTGTGGAGCACATGAAAGTACATTTCCAGTCCTTTCAAGAAAATACAAATAATTAAAATTTAAGTCTCTGACTATTGCATTTTCGCGTTGTTGTCCAACGTTGTTGTTGTTGGTGTTGTCGTTCACTAAGTCTTTACTATTTATAGTCTAGCAGCTGCCCTTCATAGACGATCAGCCGTTTACGAGATAGGGATTTTCTAGAGAGTAACAAAGGTTATATCAAAATGAAGTCTAGTATGAATAAAAGCAGTGTGCACTCGTTTTTAAACCGCCGGATGATGGAGACATTTTTCTGTAGCACTGACATTTTGTTTCCAGTACGGCTGCAGACGAAAGCAGGACTGTCGCAGCCATGTTCACTGGGGATCAGTAGTTTACACGGGCCTCATTTGGTCCTGTGTTTAGTGGTAGTATGCACTGTATGTCACTTACAAGGATTTCATTATTTTTAAAGTAAAATTTCACATTTAATTATTTTAAGAGAAGAAACAATTACGAAAAAGCTTGCTTTGAGCTCAAATATCGTTACTCAACAATAAGGTATCCCAAATCACGTGATCGACACAATGATACAAGACTGATGCACGCGGACTCCTTGCCGTGAATTTCGGTGTGCCGACGAGTTCTCTTTTATTTGTTCTACATAAGCTTGTTTGTTTCCCAAAAAAGCAAACGTGTAAAGTTGCTGTGTGCATTTTTACGTCTTGATAAAGGTTTGTCACGTTTATTTCCATTCACTTTACCATTGCTTTGCTCGTTTCATTTCGACACCACAGCACCAAAACAAAACGCAACCCCCAACACAAACGCTATCTTCGAAACCTGTGTCCGAAGTGCAACATGCTGCATGCTGTAAAAGAGAAAGAGTGCCACACCACTTGGTTTTAACTGTCATGACTGAGCAACGTTTCGGAACTTGGATTAATTATTTATTGCTGTAACATTTATTTTAATCAGTTGCAATGGCAAGCTATGTGGTGATGTGCGATCACTGCCAGTGCCAATTATGCAGTCACAGTGATCACTGATGGTACAGTACACTTCACACTGAAAAAATACACAGCACAATGTGAACACGCTTGGAAGTTCATGCAATGCTTTAAAAAACCCATTAAACCCTATCTTGCTAGCAGTAGCCTACTGCACAAAAGAGGAACCTATTTTGCTGCTGCGTAATTTGCAGTTTGTCTGCATATAGACATTGGCAGTTCGCTGCAAGGATTCTTAATAGCTGATATTAGCACTGACATATATATAGAGATTAAAACGAGAAAGAAAACGGAGAAAGGTGACACAGAGATGATTCAATAAATCAGTCAGTCAAGTGATCAAATGAATGAGATATATATGTTTTATGATGGAACAGCTAGTTAAGAGAAGGGGAGGGGGGGGGGGGCGGAGGAGGCACATACTTTATAATGTACACGTACTATTTCTTTTAGTGTTTCCATCACCCACTCATAACACCGTAGGGCTTGATGAGTTCTTATGTTTTATTTGAGTGGTTTACAAAATACATGTACTTACTGCTGTTACATTATCTTCTTCCTGGTTTTGACATTATAAGATTTACAGTCCAATACTTTAAGCCTGTTCCGCCTAACGCACATGGAGGTTGACTGTCATTGATATGTGTGTGTAGGTAGCGTTTTGTTTGAGGTGGCAGTTTTGGCCTCACCTTTAAGTTTGGTGCCCCTGTGCATGTGGCCACCAGTACTATTTACAGAACTGATGGCTGCTTGTGCAGGCTAGTTCACAGTATCACTTATCAATGTGAACTGGGCAGCCTATTGTTTGAAGTGATCAGTGGTGGCATCATCCACGATGTATGTGTGCATTTGGCCACTGGTACTGTTTACAAAGGTACTGTTTACAGAACTAGTGGTTGAGTAAGCATATTAGTACTGATATTGTTTTCAGGTGTGGCCTTATCTCTAAGTTTTGGTGCCCCTGTGCATGAGGCCAACAGTACTTTTCACAGAACTGATGACTGCATGTGCAGTGTGATTAACTGTACACATGAGATTTGTAGGTGGGCAGCTAAAATACAGGCAGTCAATACAAGCCACTTTCTTAACCTGAAGTCTCTATATAGGTTTTACAGTCCACTAATGCCCATCAGTATAAATTGTGCATGTCTTTTATGGCTGTTCTGCGGTTTTGTGTGTGTATGTGGGGTGGGGTTGAAAGAGGGGCGGTATGGCACCTATTACCGTGTATGTGTATGTACAAAACCTACATTACAAACAAACATAAATAAATAATTTAAATAAATAGTTATTTGGGTTTAACGCCGCGCAGGCGACTACGGCCACATCACGGCGGTTAAATAAATAAGATAAAGTAAGTCAAAGATACCTGGGACATATGAATGCTAAGTAAAGTATAGCTTTTGGTGGGTGTTCTGCGGTTTTGTGTGTGTAACTGGAGTGGGGTTGGGAGCGAGCGGTATGGCACCTATTACCATGTACTTGTATAAGACATTAGACATTTATTCACCAAGTAAAACATTACAAGAATTTTTGTGTGGCATGGCGACAGTAAAATACATCCTCAATTGTAGGGCATTCATCATGTCATACACTCAGTTGGCGATCATCCTGGATACAGCACTAAAAGATAGATAAACACAATATTAAACACAAATCAGTCATATGTCACAAATCATGAAATCACGTTGTTCCATGGATGGTGATGTACTGAGGACAGCTTCTGGAAAGAAACTGCATCTGAATCGAGAGGTTCTGGCTTTAAAAGCATGGAACCGCCGGCCATTACAAACAAACCTACATTACAAACAAAATAAATAAATAAATAATTTAAATAAATAAGATACAGTTAAGTCTAAGGTACCTGGGACATATGCATGCTAGGTAAAGGATAGATTAAAATTATGGACATACACAGATGTGCATGTCTTTTGGTAGGTGTTCTGCGGTTTTGTGTGTGTATTTGGGTAGGGGTTGGGAGCGAGCGGTATGGCACCTATTACCATCTATATATGTGTATATTTTCTTCTTGTTTGCTGATGTGTATGTACAAAGCCTGCATTACAAACAAACAAAAATAAATAAATAAATAATTTAAATAAATAGTTATTTGGGTTTAATGCCGAGCAGGCGACTAATGCCATCTCATGGCGGTTAAATAAATAAGATAAAGTAAGTCAAGATACCTGGGACATATGATTGCTAAGTAAAGGATAGATTATGAACATGCACAGATGTACTTGTCTTTTGGTGGGTTTTCTGTGGTTGTGGAGTGGGGTTGGGAGTGGGCAGTATTACTATGTATGTATGAAAACATCAGCATAATATGTACAAAACCTACTTTACAAACAAATAAAAATAAATAATAAATTTAAATAACTAAAATAAGGTAAATCAAAGATACCTGGGTCATATGAATACCAAGTAAAAGATTTATTATGAACATGCACAGACGTGCATGTCTTTTAATGGGTGTTCTGTGGTTTTGTATGTGGGATGGGGAGCGGGTGGTATGCACCTATTACCATATGTATGTTCTCATCTTGTATACTGATGTGTATGTGCAAACATACATCACAAGCAAATAAACAAATAAATAATTAAATAAAATAATAATAATAAAATAAATCGACGATACCTGGGATCTATGAATATGCATGCTATGTAAAGGATAGATTATGAACATGTACAGATGTATGCATATTGAAAACAAATTTCCTCTCCTTGGTGGCCACTACCATACCACTAGTGATCATGTGCATCAAGGAATTCCTTCCATCCATAATTAATAGGATAAGTAATAAATAATATGTAAGTGAATACATAAATGAATCAATAATAAATAAATAAATAAAACATATAATATAATGGAGTGGGCTACTATCTGTATTGTGTCTCATGCAGTCCCGATAAAGCTTGATCATAAGAGTTGTTGTGAGTACTTGAGTGCGGATTGGTTGAATGGGTTGCAACAACTACATTTTTTATATTTAGATGTTTAGCTGAACATGGTGATTCAGATGGAAACGGTTTGGAGAGGGATTTCACTCTGCCTGGCTTGTGCTGAAGACCAGTCGGATAAGAGTGTGCCGCTTGACCAGTTAAAAATTCCATCACCACTAATAAAAAAAGAGCAGACCTAACTTAGAGCCTTTAGGCTGGAAAACAGACGAACAACATGCATGTTCTATCCGGACATAAAGTCTGCAGAATGTTGAAGATGGTCGGTAGACACAATGCACAACATGCACGAAGGGAGTTTACTTTCGATATGCTTTCCTCCCACAAAATGGACCGAGTTCTATGGAAAAGGCTGTTTTCAAGACCAGGAAAAAATAACGTATATGATGTTGATAAGATGTACTTCAAAGTTCAAATCCAAAATAATCTCTGTTTCAGTTCAGGAGCAAAGTAAAGCTGCATCAACCGTGCGCGACTGATTGACTTCTTTGGAAGGCATCTCGCTGACCGCCATTTTAACTCATTCTACCCCAACACCGAAATTCCCAAATTTTGCCGTTGTCCTCTGAAGACTGCATTGCAGTGCAGGACACAGATCGACCATGATAGTTTAAGGGTGATGCCAGAATAGCTTGGCGCCTATGGGCGCCAAGCTATTCTGGCATCACCCTTGAACTATCATGGTCGATCCTTATCTTCCTCTGGTGTGTCTGGGGTAGAATGAGTTAAACTAGCGACGCGAGTATGCTTACGGCATTAAAAATATTACTTTAAAATTATTTTATCGTAAATATGTATTTATGTTTACTTGCTCATGATTTTAATTTATTCACTGGAAGAAAGTTGTAACTTATATGCTTAAAAATTGCAATGTTATGCACAAGAAATGTCTTGCACCTTATCCGGGCCGTGTACGCAGACTGGTTCCTTCACATCGAAAAATAGCTTTCGAAAAACACTTCTGCAAAAATGTCTCCGTCCTAAGGACAAATATTGTTGCTATGCATAAACCATATGGCATAGTACTTTCGTTTCGTACCTGCAAACCATTGTTACTCTTTTGACGAACTACTTTTCTCTGCAGAAATTGCGTAAGCTGCTAGACTGTTAGGCGGTTGTGGGGTTTGCATGTTTGTGTGTGTAGAAAATGGAGATTTGGATAGAGAACGCTTTGCGGAGTAAGACTACAATGCACTGAACTGCAATGTCGCCTTTGAAGCACATTCGGATTCCGACCTAGGGGCTGAACGTGTTACCACTTCTATGCCGAAAAAAGTGGACAGCTCCCAACTGCAAGAGGTATTTGTCCTCGCGATCCCTATTATTTGCAGGGTTCATGAGGATCTATGCCTCTTGCTGAAACCATTTCGTATCTATGCTCTTTTGACGGCTAAGGATAAATGATTTTTAAAAACAAAATCTGTGGCATTTTTTTCAGGTAATGCATTCCGGAAGGTGCGACGGCGAGGCGCTGTATTGGCAGTTCGGAGTGGAACTGAGGGGAGTGTTTGACACCCAAGTGGCTCAGATGGTACTGGACAAGGCAGAGGGGCGCCGTTACCCCAGTCGCCAAAAGCTGACTGATGTGGTCACCTTGTACTGTCCTGAAAAATCCACTGGGGATGACAAAGTTTCGATGAAGGTACTTGTGACGGCCACGCTCGTTGTTCTTTTTTTTTTAACACCTGATTTTTTCCAAACACCCACCCCCATTCTCCCAATCCATTTTTATCCCTTGCAAAATGCTTCTCTTGCCTTTTTTGTTTTTTTGTTTCTCTACAGCAGATTTTACTGAACTTCTATTCCAAGAGAGATTCAAAAAGAGGCCAGTAGTCGACCAAGTTGTGGAATAGTGTTACTCCTTAATCGGCGACATAAGGTTTGTCTCACCACAGTAGCAACAGACTTCCGTCAATCAGACGTAGGTCAAACTTTGCACGTGTTTGACGCATCCCTTCTCTGCCTAGAAAAAGTGGACAAGATCCAACAGCAAGAGACATAGATTCTCATGAGCCCACGCTACTGCGGGGGCTCATGAGAATCTATGCCTTGCTGAGACCAATTTGTATCCATGTTGCTTGGACGGTTGTGGCTTTGGGTCGCTGAATGAACAAAAATTTAAGAACTGAAATGTTCGAACAGTGGGTTAAAGCCATGACAACATACGATATTACATGTTTGTTTTTGAATTTATTTCACTGTTTGTGTTTTTTAAATTCTCATTTGTTCTTATTTATTTATACAAATCGTGAATTTCTAAATGGCATCTGTACACGCCCTTTGATGCATGCGGCACGTTTTGAACTGTTTAGCGGATCTGTCTGCTGGCACTTTGATGTTGGTACGTAATGTTTGACTTATTGAGGGAATGGTGTTTAATTCAAAGATTCGTTAACTCATTCAACTCCGACACGTCACGGCAAGATATGGATAGAGCGTGATAGTTCAAGGGTTGTGCCAGAATAGCTTGGCGCCTATGGGCGCCAAGCTATTCTGGCACAACCCTTGAACTATCACGCTCGATCTGTTTCCAGAAGTGTAATACAGTCTTCAGGGGGCAACTTCAAAATTCGCGGATTTCGGTCCTGAAGCAGGATGTGTTAGTGTTCATCTGCTACTAATAAGGTCCGTGGGTTCTCTATGATTACTTTACGAGAAAGGCAATTCTGACTGTTAGTTTCTGCTGTATATGTTGCAGACAAAGTTCAACAAAGTTGACGGGGAATTCTGGGCTAAGCGACCTCTGAGCCCTGAAATGATTGAATACGCTGCCAACGACGTGCTCATGCTTATTCCGGAGGTCTATGAACAGCTGAGGATGTACAATTTTTCATTGATGTCCTTATTATCATTTTAATTAGTATTACTGGTAGTAGTTGTAGTAGTATACTGACGAGCAACGGAAATGCATCGGAAACACTGTACAGTGTTTCCGATGATTCCAAAAATGTCGCATTTCCTTTGCTCGTCAATTTAGTAATAGTTACATTTTTTACTTTTTCTTCTCTGCCCATATTTGCACTCCAACACACTAAACCCTGAAACACTAAAATAAATTATGGACCGACATTGATAGTTCAAATCGTCTGAATGTGTTTGGAATCTCTCTCTCCCTCTCCCCTTTCCCTCTCTCTCTCCGGCATTCTCTCTCTTCCCCCCTCAGATGAAAACCTTACACACCTTTCGTCATCTCGTCTTGCTAGTTGTCAAAAGACCACCTCCTCCACTTGATAGTAGTTTATTTCAATTGTATGTCGCCTACGAGATAGTGAGACATTAACCTTTCCAATCTTACATTCGTCTAAAACATTAACATTGAAACATTTCATCTGCAAACATCATCTAAAGATCGACACCACAACCATCCTCCGCTTAGCCAAACTGGTGCTGTCCATGAACTCCTTTCAATTTACTACAAACAGAAAAAAAGGAGTCGCCATGGGCACTAAAATGGGGCCCTCCTATGCCTGTCTGTTTATGGGCTACGTGGAGGAGAAGATTTTCGCTCAATACACTGGATCTCTGCCGGACCTCTTCAAGCGCTACATCGACGACTGCTTGGGCGTCACCTCAAGAAGCATGACTGAAACACTACAGTTCATCAACTTCATCTCATCTTTTCATCCGTCTCTCCGATTCACGCATGAGATTTCCGAGAATTCTGTGCCCTTCCTCGACATCCAAATATCCACCAAAGCCGACTCTGACAAACTCCATACCACCGTCCATTACAAGCCTACCGACGCCCACACTTATCTGCAGTTTTCACTAAGCCATCCTGCCGCCACCAAAAAACGGTATCCCATTCTCCCAATTTCTGCGACTCCGTCGGATCTGCAGCAGCGACGACGACTTCACCAACCAGACCCAAACCATGGCCACTTTCTTCTCACACCAGGGATACCCCCAAGATATTGTCAACACCGCTCGTTCTAAAGTTGAGGCCACAAGCAGAAGTGAAGCTTTGCGGGAGAAAACTCACAGTGCTGCAGAGGACCGGCCGGTCCCGTGTATCACGTATCATCCTCACAACATCCCCATCAAAAACATTCTCCTCAGAAACTTCCACATCATTCAGAATGATACAGTATTGAAAGACATATTTCCTGAGCCTCCGCTGGTCGCTTACAAACGTGACACTAACCTACGCGATCATCGTGTTCACAGTTCACTTCGCGCGTCTAACACCTTACCACCTGGCACACACCCTTGTCAGCAACCACACTGCAAAGCATGTCCGTACATCAACACATCCCCCGTCATCACCGGACCCCTGTCATCTTTCAATGTTCACCAATCATTCACATGCCAGTCATCGGATATTGTCTATGTCATCTCATGTTCTCACTGCCCAAAGATGTTGTATATGGGGGAGACATACCGTACACTCCCTGAACGCTGCGAGGAGCATGTTCGTTCGATCCGCCTCGGATACAACAACCAGGTTGGACGTCATTTCAACGAACCTCCTCATAGCCTCACACATTTCAGCATACGCATCTTTTGACAAAATACATCCCACTTCATCCGCCGCAAAATGACTCTGACAGAATCCTTTTTCGCGGACAGGCTTAACACTTACCATCCGCGCGGCTTGAACATTCGCCCCTAGGGATGTATGCTCGACCTGATGGGTAGTTGGTGCCAGACTTGACCTCACTGTTGATACTGGATGCTACCGTTGAGTGTGTGTGTGTTTGTGTGTGTGTGTATGTGTGTGTGTGTGTGTGTGTGTGTGTGTGCGTGTGTGTGTGTGTGTGCACAAAAGCCCAAAAATGGGTGACTGTTTTTACCATCTTTATGGAAAATGGGTGTGTGTAAAATTCTGGGTGCCCAAGTCAGACACCCATTTTTTCTGAGGGTTGTTTCTGCATTGTCTTGCGGTAAAAAGTATAAAACATAAAAAAAAAATCAGTTTTTCCCATTTCGTATTTTTTACATGCACTTCTCAGTTTAAAAGACACTCCGCTAGTGGGTTTTGAACTTGTCCCAGCAGTGTGTGTGTGTGTGTGTGTGTGTGTGTGTGTGTGTGTGTGTGTGTGTGTGTGTGTGTGTGTGCGTGCACACAAAACCCCTAAAATAGGTAACTTTCTGTACCATCCATACCTGATTGGTCGACTGCATGGGTGAGCCGAAGTAAGACGGAGAGATACGAAGGTGGGGAGGGGGGAAGGGGTTCTTTTAGTTGTGTGAGGGAGTAAATTGTTATGTTTCTGCAAAATGAGGTTTGTTATTTCAGGGTGTAGGTGTTTTGTGAATTTTCTTTTGAGATGTGTTGTGGTTTCGGGGTGACGTGGTGGGAGGTCATGTCTAGTGGCAAGAGATCTTGGGCAATGTCAGTATTTGTGCACCAGAAACTTGCAATGGAGTGAAGTGGTCGTATGAGTGCGCAGTGTGAGATAGGGCGTGCACTTCGGGAAATCTGCTGTTGTCTTGTGTTCTACCCGACCTTTTTGTTTGTAAGTTTGTTGGTGTTATGAACGCTTTCGTTTTGGCTGCATCTCCTCTTGAATCGTATGCACAAATTGATTGAATGCAAATGACGTCACACAGTCAGCGTCGTTACGCGCGTCGTCTGTTGCAGTAGAAAGAGTGCAGGCTTGGATGGGCCATTTTCGGATGTAATGCTAGGTCAGAGAAAAAAACCTAATGTTGCCAAAAGGTGTAATAGTAAAGTATTGTTTGTGTGAATGCTGCCCGTTTGAGGGAAGGACTGGAAAGTCGAGTCCTGAGCGAAGAGAGAAGGCGACAATGGGAAAAATATCCAGCACTTTACGTTGGAATAGATGCATAACAGTTACGTTCTTGGCTTGACTTCGCGAACGAAGATTCTATAGGGCTTGCCCACGTCGTCTGCAGGCATTTTCGTGGCTGCGGAGGCCAATCCGGGACAGGCAGGTTCGACCGCAGTGGCTGCAGGGGAAGGTCTGGTCAGGGTTCTGAGTTACGACAACTCTGTTTTTTCTTCTAAGCCGCTTGTCCTTAAGGTTAGCTCTGCGAGAGTCCTCAAAGGAGACGGCTGCCTTGTGAATGGTGGAGCGCCAGGTGTCACGGTCCGCAGCAAGCGAAGACCACTGGCGGTGGTCGATTTGGCAGGCACTAAGCGACTTCTTGAGACCGTCTTTGTATCTCTTCTTTGGTGCCCCTCTGTCACGGTGTCCAGTGGCGAGCTCGCCGAACAGAGTGATCTTTGGTAGGCGATGATCCTCCATCCTGGAGACGTGCCCCGCCCAGCGAAGCTGTGTCCGCAGCAGCAAAGCCTCGATGCTCACAGTTTCCGCCTGTTCAAGGACCTCGACGTTGGTGACATAGTCACTCCAGTGAATGCTGAGGATGGTACGCAGGCAGCGCTGGTGAAAGCGTTCGAGGAGTCGTAGTTGGCTGCGGTAGAGGGCCCAGGACTCGGAACCGTACAGCAGGGTGGTGAGGACGACAGCTCTGTACACGCTGATCTTGGTGCCTTTTTTCAGCTGTTGATTGTGCCACACCCGCTTGAATAGTCGCCCGAAAGCACTGTTCGCTTTTGCCAGCCTGTTGTCCAGCTCCTTGTCCAGCTTGGCGTCTGACGTGATGATGCAGCCAAGGTAGGTAAACTGGTGTACAGACTTCAGTTCGGACTCGCCGATGGTGATGTGGGGAGGGCGATGCTCTTCCTTGGGTGCCGGCTGATGAAGGACCTCTGTTTTTTTCAGACTGACCTCAAGTCCAAAGAGCTGGGCAGCATCTGCGAAGCAGGACGTAATGCGCTGCAAGGCTCTCTCTGTGTGTGCAACGAGGGCAGCGTCATCAGCGAAGAGCAGCTCACGAATCAGTTGGTCTAGGGTTTTCGTGTGGGCCTGCAGTCGTCTGAGGTTGAACAGGCTGCCATCGAGACGATACCTGATGTACACTGCGTCGTCATCGTCGAGGTCCACTGTGGCCTGCTTCAACATCATGCTGAAGAAGATGGTGAAGAGGGTCGGTGCCAGCACGCAGCCTTGCTTCACGCCGTTGCGAATGGGGAATGGTTCTGAGAGGTCACTGTTTAGTCTGACCTGGCCTTGCTGGTCCTCGTGGAGCTGGACGATCATGTTGAGGAACTTTGGGGGACAACCTAGTCGCTCCTGGATCTGCCACATACCTTGCCTGATCACAGTGTCAAACGCTTTTGTTAGGTCGACAAACGTTACGTACAGCCCTTTGTTCTGCTCGCGGCACTTCTCCTGAAGCTGTCTCAGCACAAAGACCATGTCGGTGGTACTCCTGTTGGCTCTGAAGCCACACTGGCCCTCTGGGAGGTGGTCTTCAGCGATGGCAGGTACCAGCCGATTCAGGAGCAACCTTGCGAGAATTTTCCCGGCAATAGACAGCAGGGTAATTCCACGATAATTAGAGCAGGCAGACTTCTCTCCTTTGTTCTTGTACAGGGTGATGATGACTGCATCACGGAGATCCTTTGGTAGTGTTCCTTTTTCCCAGCAGCAGAGAAAGAGGTCGTGGAGCTTGTTGTGCAGTGCTGGGCCTCCATGTTTCCAGATATCTGGCGGGATTCCGTCAATGCCTGCTGCTTTGCCACTCTTGAGCTGATGGATGGCTGTGAGGGTCTCTTCGGCGGTGGGCGGTTCGTCCAATTCAACCTTTAGTGGAAGGTGTGGGATTTGGAGGATGACTGTTTCTTGAACACTGCGTTCAGCGCCGAAGAGGTCCTGAAAGTATTCCGACCAGCGGTTCAAGATGGAGGTATTATCTGTGAGGAGTGCCTGTCCATCAGCGCTTCGCAGGGGACTTTGTACCAGGTGCCTAGGGCCATACACTGCTTTCAGTGCTTCGTAGAAGCCCCTGTAGTCACCGTTGTCAGCGCAGAGCTGGGTCCTCTGTGCGAGTCTGGACCACCACTCGTTCTGGAGCTCTCTAAGCTTGAGCTGGAGACTGCTGCAGATGAGGCGGAAGGCAGACTTCTTCACAGGGCAGGAAGGCTGGGCTAGGTGGGCCTGGTGGGCGGCTCTTTTTTTTTGCTAGAAGTTCCTGGATCTCTACGTCGTTTTCGTCAAACCAGTCTTTGTTCCTCTTTCTAGCAAAGCCCAAGACTTCCACAGAGGATTTTACAATAGCAGTTTTCAGTTGTTCCCAGAGTGTTTCAGGAGAGGAGTCTGCTGGATCAACTGTGTCTTTGAGCATGCGCTGTAAATCGGCCTGAAGGGCAGCTTTCTTGTCGTCACGCTGAAGGCTGGCAACATCAAGCTTTTTCTTGGGAGTGCCCCCTTTCTTGGGTTTCAGCTTGAGGCGGAGCCTGAGTTTGCAGCGAACAAGGCGGTGGTCAGTGTGGCACTCTGCGCTGGGCATCACTCTGGTGAGGAGGAGGACGTCACTGCGGTCCCTCTGACGCACTAGGACATAGTCGATAAGGTGCCAGTGCTTGGAGCGAGGATGCATCCAGGTGGTCTTTCGACTGTCCTTTTGCTGGAAAGTAGTGTTGGTGATGACGAGTTGCTGCTCTGCACAGAGCTCCAACAGTAGGCGACCATTGTCATTGCAGTTCCCAACGCCATGCTTGCCGAGGACTCCTTTCCAGGCTTCACAGTCTTGGCCCACTCTGGCGTTGAAGTCGCCAAGGATGATGACTTTGTCGTCTGCAGGGGTGCTCTGCAGGAGGCTGCGCAGGTCAGAGTAGAACTTGTCTTTTTCTGCAGGCTCTGCCAGGAGGGTTGGGGAGTACACACTGAGAAGGGTGACGTATTGCTGGTGTCTCAGTGGGAGGCGCATGGACATGATGCGGTCGGAGTGACCCGTTGGTAGGTTTTCCAACTTAGTCGCAATGGGGGTCTTCACCATGAAGCCCACGCCTGAGAGCCGTCTTTCTGATGCAGGCCTGCCTGACCAGTAGAGGGTGTAGCCAGCGCCAAGTTCTTGGAGGCTGCCTTCCTCCGGAAGGCGTACTTCGCTGAGCGCGGCGATGTCGATGTTTAACCTCCGCAATTCATGGGCAATGAGGGCGGAGCGACGTTCAGGGCGTCCGCTGTCTGCTGTGTCGAGCATGGTTCGGATGTTCCAGCATGCTACGTTGAGTCCGGTCGTGGTCGTCATGAGAGTGGATCCATTGTTTTTTCTTGTTTTCTGACCGCATGAGAAGATGCCCGTTGACCGCGGCTAGCCAACTGGGGTTACGAGGGGATGAGCTTTGGTTAGGCCACCTTTTCTAGGCCCCTCTCCGTGTGGAGCAAGCAGCGCTGTCCCTAGAGAAGGCTGCTTGGTCGTTCAGGGTGTGCCGAGTGACGTTGTCATCCCCAGGTCAACATCAGGCGACCAATATCCTGAACCGCCTGCATGCAGGTTTGAGACTGCGGCTTCCAGTGACATCTTTCACCTGCCGTTTTGCCCCTTGCCCATCGCTACAGGACTTGGAAAGTTCAGTGTGATAGTCCGTGGGCGTTTCCTAAAGCCTGCGCGGTGGAGCTTTTTGGTGGAGTGCAGTGTGCGCAGTACTGGCCCCACCCTTTAAACCCTTGGTTCGTTTGCCATGGCCTAGCAAGCTGGGACGGTGCCATCGAGGTCCTCGGGTCGTAGGTTTTATATCAGACTGTCCTTGTCTTAGTCTCTGGCTCAAAAGCCTTCCCCGGAGACACGGGCGCTTTGATGTCAGGGGTTTCCTCCCTTAGCCTTTCCGCAGCCAAGCGGCCAGGCCTGCAAGGCAGCAGGGGACTCGTGGGGGCCGGGGTCGTCTATGTCCCGTGCAGATATGAACATCTGCCCACTGCCCAGACGGTGACGCCAGAGGAGAAAAATCTAACGCCGGAACCCGGTATCGAACCTCGCACCTTTGGCATTGGAGGCAGACGCCTTAACCACTGCGCCACTTCCCCGCCTAACGACACGCTTGTAAATTAAAACACTTTTAACATTAACAAAAGTTTAGTTAAAATAGGGTTTAAAACCGTTTTAATAAAAACTTTTTTAACCGACACACTTCTAAAAATAACAGTTTCTTAGTTTTAAACCTTGTACCGCGCCACAAACGTCGCGATTGCTTCTCAGTCTTAGCTGTCCTATAGTGTGGAATGTGGGACTTGGCCAACTGGATCCATCTGGTGCACTCCAAATGTGTATTTGTGAGTGGTTCGACGTGCAACTCGGTGCGCGCCTCTGAAATGACCTACTGATTCCACAGATAATGAAAAGTGATCTTTCATTCATAGGAGAGCATTCATGCAGCAGCTCTATAAAAGCAAAATTGATGACCCCCGCCCTCCCCCAACCCCCACCCCCACCCATCCCCCCCACAACCCCACCCAAACAATCAGAATAAAATTAACCAGAGGTATGTTTAGTGAGGTATTTTGTTCATTTGGTTGTGTCATTGTGCTTGACAATTTTAATGCAGGAAAAAAAAAAGGAATACACATTAAGTTGAAAAAGAATGACAACAATCAAATAAATGTGGAAAAGAAGCATAAAATATTCCGTGAACTTTACCTTATTACAGACGCCTAATTTTCTTAAGATAGTCCATGCTAAAATGAATGATTTGAAGAGGACACCCATTTTCACTGTAATACCAGTTTTTGTGTGAGAGGCACCCACTTTATTGGTAGAAACCCATTTTTCTCCATCCAGTGGCTCTGTTTCTAGAAAATGTCTATTTTATTTTAAGTTGTAGAGCTTAGTTATAAGGTGAGTTCTAAACATTCGCATCAACTCCAGATCCCTAGAATAAATTAGTAATATGGGAACCCATTTTCACATAAAATGGTAGCTAACCCACTCTGAGGCTTTTGTCTCCATGTGTGTGTGTGTGTGTGTGTGTGTGTGTGTGTGTGTGTGTGTGTGTGTGTGTGTGTGTAATAATAATAATAATAATAATAATAATAATAATAATAATAATAATAAATTTATTTCAGTTTTTGCAGGCCATCAGGCCCATATGAACACAAAATACAATTTACAACCAGAAAATACAGGAAGGTGGTTGTAAAGAACACAATCACATAGCATTACATCAGAGCACATAAATAAACAAAAAACAACAAAAGTTCAAAAAACTCTAATTCCTTAATTTAAGGCACCCTGAAATATACATAGCAACTTTAAAGACCAGTTTATCATGTAGGTTTCCACACAGCAGCTGAACTTTAAGATCGGATGGGAATCTGTAGTAAAACAGTGGAATGTACTTTTTACGTAAAGGGGAATATTTTGGACACTCGAAAAGAAAATGACACAAATCTTCAGCCTTATGCCAATCACATGAATTACATTCTGGATTAGTGATGGGTTTCCCAAATCTGGATACTCCGTTTAAAGGTAAACGGTTACATCTAAGTAAACAAATTGCCCGCCTGAGTTCACAAGAAGTCAGCTGCCCTATGAACTTGCTCTAAGTATTTCTGGGTGGTAATGGCAGTATTCTGTGTTTGATGTAAGGGATGCATGCCAGTCCTGTCGGAAACAATCCATCAGCCGATCTTTGAATATCTGAATGAACAGAGGAGTCTTTCCAACTGACTGCATTTCCCACACATACCCAAACCCGTGCATACACAACAGAGTCTTTATTTGCGTAGCCCAGTTCGATCTACCTGAGGCATCATGCATACATAACATCGTGTAACACTGTCTTGGGTATCTGTTTTCTGACATGGTAAGAAGTCTGCACCAATTCTTCACCATTCGAACATAGGCATCAATATACATAGGAAATCTTCCACACTCACCCAACGCAATATTGTTTTTTACATCTCTTCCAACACCAAGGACCATTTTACAAACCTTTATATGAACCTGCTCAATTACATCATGCCTCTGGACACCCCAAACCTCTGACCCATATAGCACAATGGGCTTAATCTTGACATCAAAAATGTGAAAAACAGTGTCAGCTGGCAAGTTTTGTAATTTGAAGTATAGTCTTTTGATGCCTGCAACTGCTCTCCTGGCTTTTCCAGCTAAGTTTTCTACACATCTAGCCCAGTTCAGAGTAGAGGAAAATATCACACCAAGGTAAGTATAACTGGACTCGACTTGAATCTGCTTGTCAGCATAAAACCATTTTTCACAATTTTTCACAAAACCTCCATTTTTGAAGACTACCACTTTTGTCTTGTCCATGTTCACAGTGAGACCCCATTTTTTACAGTATTTTTCTAAACAATTAATTTTCTTTTGGAGATCTGCTACAGAGTCAGAGCCAATGGCTATATCATCAGCATACATAAGAAGGAAAATACCCAGTGGGTCCGCAAAAATATCAATGCCACGTGCACCGCACGATGATATTTCTGTCTCAAATTCTGAAAGAAAGATAGAAAACAGCAGTGGGCTCAACACACAACCTTGTCGCACCCCTGACATGCAATCAAAGTAGTCGGTAACTTTGGTTTCAACCCTTACAGCAGCTTTTACATGTTTGTACATACTCTCCAGTGTCTGAAGCAACTTACCATGAACTCCTTTACGTAACAAGAGATACAACAGTTTTGTCCTGTGCACACTGTCGTAAGCTTTAGAAAAGTCTACGTACATGGTGTAAAAACGGCCACCCTGCTTGCTAAGATACTTTTGCACTAGTGCCTGCAAACAAAAAATGTTGTCTATAGTACTGTACCCTTTACGGAAGCCAGCTTGAGCCTCAGGAATACAATCATTCTCTTCACAAAAACGAATCAACCTGTTGTTAATGACAAAACTGTACAACTTACTGATAACGTTCAAAAGAGAAATTCCTCTGTAGTTGTCAACATTTCTAAGGTTACCCTTTTTGTGTAGTGGAAATATCACAGCCATGGTCCAGCTTTCAGGGTATTCCGCACTTTGAAACACACGATTGAACAAAGGATGCAGAAATTTCACAAGGATCTCACCTGCATGATGAAAAAGGTCAGTGGGCAAGCCATCAGGGCCTGATGCTTTCCCTTTCTTCATGCTATTAATAGCACTGCGAATTTCATCCTGCGTGATTTCCTCGTCAAATTTTGCATTGTGACAACCATCACAATCATCACATAATATATGGTCATTCAAAACACCCTCGGCCTGTCTGCTGAAACCTGAATCATCAACATTCTGATCCACATTTAGCAAATTACGAAAATAATCATACCACACGCGTGGTGAAATAACATCAGAACACAACTTCTTAACGCCAGTCAGAGACTTTATTTTTTCCCAAAATGTTCTTGAATTTGCATCGTTACATGAATCGTTGAGCTCATTCAAAACCCGTACGTTGTACTCTAATTGTTTTGTTTTACACAACTTCTTAAATTCTTTCTTCATGTCAAGATACTTCCCTAAGTCGTCATGTGTGTTTGTGTGTCTGAACTGCTTCAACTGTATGTACTTGTTTTGTTTTGCTAACTCGCAGTCCGAGTCCCACCACGGCGGCTGTGCACGGGATTCACCACCTACCTTCTTACCTGACCTCATTTTGTCAGCCGCCTTCTGAATGAATGCTACAAAACAGGCCGACCCTTCTTCTACACTCGAGTCAAGCGCTGACGAAAAGTGTTGAAATTGAGTCTCCTGAATATCTTCAATGTATGTCCAAAAGGACTCAGCGTAGTTTTCTTTCCAAACAAATTTAACCCCTTCCTCTAGTATTATATCATCATTTAAATCATCATCATCACATGAATAAACAGACTGAATAGAAGTAAACGTATATAGTAATGCACCTTCGTGTTTGTGTATGTATGTTTCCCCTGCCTACTTCCTAAGTTCCGGAGAAAGACATGGGTTATATAAGAGACCTGATGCATCTTTTTGAAGATGCAAATGATCGTCTTATTCTATACCTGCATATTTCTCTGTGGGCTGGCGATTGGGTGCCTGATAGGCGGGGGCAGGGGATCTAACTGTTGTCCAGCGCTGAGTATTTCCCCTTGGTTTGTTGTACAATTCTGCCAGCGCTAGCCTCACCTATCTGGTTTGTGAGTATCTCAGTATAACTCGAGGCAAATTTGTATCGTTACATTGTTGTGTAATGTTCTGTGCATCTACTGTGGGAATACAGGGTATTTACCCGACCACATATAGTAATGCACCTTCGTGTTTGTGTATGTATGTTTCCCCTGCCTACTTCCTAAGTTCCGGAGAAAGACATGGGTTATATAAGAGACCTGATGCATCTTTTTGAAGATGCAAATGATCGTCTTATTCTATACCTGCGTATTTCTCTGTGGGCTGGCGATTGGGTGCCTGATAGGCGGGGGCAGGGGATCTAACTGTTGTCCAGCGCTGAGTAATTCCCCTTGGTTTGTTGTAGAAGTAAACGTGGTTACAATGGGGAAATGGTCTGACTCGCACCTGTCTGCAACAAACATATCGGTCACTAGGTCAAACACGGATTGAGAGCAAATACAGTAGTCCACCACACTTTTGCCTCTGTTGGCCACGCACGTAATTTCTCCCTCACTGTCACCTTTCGTTCTGCCATTGACAATAAACAAACAGTACTCTTGACATAGTTCTATCAGTTTCCGACCAAAACTGTTTACGCCAATATCTTTTGACCTCCGTGGGCTTTGTGGTACATCCTCTAGCAGATCTGTCAATTCCTGTAAAGGCTGCACGTGTGTATTATCATCAATAAAATCAGTATCAGACAGACCGGCGGTGCGGGCGTTAAAATCGCCACATAATAGCCAAGGCAGCTCAGGATGAGCACGTAACACTTGAGCCATGTAGTTTTCTAACACTTCAAAACCATCAACGTTATCTTCACCATATACAACAGAACGCTCTGGAGCCACATACACAAATGCTGCCAGAACATCAGATGCAGAGTTCAAAACAGACTTACCGATCTTTAGAAACACAATATCCTCAGCTGCCTGCATTAAACGCAACACATGACAGGCTATAGATTTATGTACACACACGGCCACGCCCCCTTTCAACTTTTGTGTACGTGGTGAAAAAAACACCTGATACTCTGGAAAGGTATCCTCTATAACATTTTGCTTACATGACCAGATCTCTGAAAATGCAAAAAATTGACACTTTTCACAGAACTGCCTAAAAGAAACACTTTTCAGCTTATTTACAAGACCTTGGATATTCCATGCCATGATGCGAAACACAGAGCTACCACTTTCATCACTACCACTTTCATCATCACAGTGTGCTGGTGTGGGTTTGAGTGTGGGCACTTGAGTGTGTGTGTGTGCAGGTAAGTCGTCCTTTGAAGACACATGGTGAGGGCCCTGGGGGTCTGAATGAGGGACGGGCTGTCTTCTCCTGGTTGCTGGGTCAACATGCCGGCCTACCCCTCATTTCTGCCCCCTGCGCTCCACTGGCCTCTGGGTAGCAGCGTCGTATGCGTGGGTCTTTCCCTCAACAACGAGGGAGTCGAAGCGGAGGAAGGCCTTCTTCCCCGCCTGCTTGGCCTCCTTGAGGAAGGGTAGCAGCTTGCGGCGCACGTCCCTCACCCGAGGGGTGAAGTCCTCAGAGATGTAGACCCGGGACCAGTTCTCCTTCAGCGTTCTGCGCTCAAACAGGATCCGCTCCTTGTCTTTGTACTTGTTGAAGCACACGATGATGGGTTGGGGCGCCTTGCCCCCCTTCAGACGATGGGCACGCTCCACCTCGATCTCCTCCTCTATGCCCATCTCGTCCTTCAACATCGACTTGACAGCTTTCTCACAGTCCGCCCAAGTCTCTGAGCGCCCCTGGGGGTGGGGGATTCCGTGAAAGATCAGATTCTTGCGTCTGCTCCGCCCCTCCAAATCATCCAGCTTATCCTCCAGCTGCGTAACTTTCTCCTTCAACTCTTTGTTTTCTTTCATCACCGCAGTAAAGTCACTCTGAATTTTGTCCATCTGCTCCTGCATTGTAGCTTTCATACTGTCCATCTTTTTGTCCATCACATTCAACATTTTAAACACATCCGCGTTTGTCTCACCCCCGGGCGACTGGTTGTCTTGGTTCCCCTGGCATGTCAAAAGAGTCTGTCGTTTCGGTGGGCCTGGGTTCGCTTCGACATCGCCGCACCGGAGCAGAAAGCCGACCAAAAGCACGAGTATGACTGCCACCGGTCCGCTGACACTGACAGTGCGGTAACGTAGGGCTGCCTTCCTCTGTGCTTTGCGTGCCATGAAGTTTTGAAAAGTCCAGTAAAAGGTACCGCAAATGGCACGAAAAGCTACCGAACTGATCGGCATGATGAGCTGAATCACCCTGTCGTTGTTCTAAAGTCACTAATTAAGTAATTATGTTGCAAAATGCTAAAAATGTGCGGAGCCCCTCTTCTACTGTGTGACATCGATCGTGAGCACAACTCACCCCTCGTGTGTGTGTGTGTGTGTGTGTGTGTGTGTGTGTGTGTGTGTGTGTGTGTGTGTGTGTGTGTGTGTGTGTGTGTATGTGTGTGTGCATGTACGTGAGCGGCAGCAGGCACCAGTGAATGCGAATGTATGCAGTGACGTGTATGTATGTAGACGTAAGTTTTGTGCTACGTGTTTTGTGCATGTGTATTTGCGTCATTTATGTGTGTGTGTGTGTGTGTGTGTGTGTGTGTGTGTGTGTGTGTGTGTGTGTGTGTGTGTGTGTGTGTTTACGTCATTCTAAAGTCTCTCTATACAGGATAACGTCTTTTCTTTCTATCGTGTTCTTTTCTGTTCTACGTTTGTTTCCATGTCACCTGAAGAAGGATCTTTGATCCAAAACGTCGTTCCTTGTTTCTATTTTAAAGGGTTTTCTACCACCATCTTCTGATTTTCTTTCACATGAAACCCTAGCGGCAACAGTTTTACTACATTACATTTGTCTAATAAATGAAAAGAAAAGGGGAGACTGCCAGTGCTAATATTTTAGGAAGATTACAAAGTAAAGTAGGTAAAAGGTATGATCACTGGTCGATCATGCACGCTTCTCTCCCCTGACAGTGGTTTTACCTACAAAATCCCTTGTAGCGACTAAAGGCGGACTTCGTGCAGCCCTCCTCGTGACGCGTCAGGTTTTTCTTTTCATCGGCCCTCGGGGTACAATGGTTCTTTTGACCTCCCTCAGGTCTACAAGGGTCCGTGTTCTTCGGGGTACAATGGTTCTTTTGACCTCACTCAGGTCTATAAAGGTTGCAGCAAACCCCTGAGTGCTACCAATAACTTATATTAAGCGGCGTATCCTGATGCTATACGTCTGTAATTAGTAAAGTTGTTCTTTGATTTGCCGTTTTCACTGTTGTGCAGGCAGCTGGAAGGAAAAGGGCTGATGGATTCCTTCAACGCGACGGTGCAAGAGGAAATCCTGAGCCGCCGAGACAGCACTGTTAGTAACAAACTTTACGAAGAGACTCATGAAATGGTCAAGGCGGTCCTCTTGGAGTTTGGAACTTCACCGCAGAGGCCAAGAACGTTTGCTGACATCACTGATGAGGTGAAGACAGCAATACTCACCGCCTCACAACACACCTATCCAATCAACCCAGCCCAGTCCGCAAACCCGCCACAGTTGCAAGAGACATAGTTCCTCATGGGCCCCCACGACTGCGCGGGCTTGTGAGGATCTATGCTTCTTGCTGAGACCACTTTGCATCCTTGCCTCCTTAGCTATCAAACAATGCAGCCAATCGGCCAAATTCACTGTCAAGTATTAAACAACTACCCTACCAAACAAACTACCAAGCAACATAGTTTCTCAAATTTTAGTTTTCTGATAATATTTGCTAGAAATGGCTCGAATCTGATGGTCCAAGAGTAGTACTTGACGAACTCGAGCTGTTCCTGCAGCCTATTTCATATAACAGTGAACGGCAGAGCTGGGACCTCTAGCTTACAGCGTAAATATGGACGATTGCTTTGTTAGTTCTTTTGTTCGTTTGCTTGTTAGGTGTTTATAGTGTTTGTTTGTTTGTTTGCTTGCTTATTTGTTTGTTTATTCGTTTGTTTGAGGAGGTTGTTGGCTTGTCCGTTTGCTTTATTTGTTGGTACGATTGCTCTAGAGACATTGGCAGTAGAAACAACGCTTTGTAGTTTGTGGCGTTATTGCTGTAAATGGTTGGTGGCTAGTTCGGGGTTTAAAGTCCACGTTACCGCAGTGATAATGGACGGCCCTGACGGGCGGATTATGGGGGATAGGAAAATCTATTGCCTATGGAGTTCGACCTGAACACTGATCCATTCAGGCGCACTGTAACTGTGCCACTTTGATTTACCAGGACCTTTCAACGGACATGCTATGGAACAAGCCCGGGGACTCGAACCCACGACCCGGCGATTCCCTTCGCTCTCTTGCTCCCACGCATTACCGCCTGAGCTATTTCGGACTCTGTTTGCTGGAAATGAAATTATACTGACGAGTAAATGAAATGCGACATTTTTGGAACACTGTTGGAGGCACACTACCGCCGTACCGTAAACGTTGAAAGATACGCCTCTGTAACAGATGGTTACGAAACGCTACACACAGGTGTATTATGGTTCATTTAGACACAGGACAATCCAGTCAGCACACGTCATCTTTATATCAAGTAACCTGAAAATGACTCCTCTCCGTTCTAGAAATACAACACTATCAGTTCGAGAAACAGCTATAAATAGACTGACACGCTAACGTCTGTGCAAAATAAATAAGTGCGATTATGCGACTGCTGTTGACGTTTATTAGGTGTGTCGACAAGGCATAATAAACACAAATGGTGCTGAAATGTCTTCAGATTTACGCGTAATGGTACTATAAGTGTTTTTGATGGTTCTAAAAGTGTAATTATTTTTGCTTTTCAGTGTACGTGCGTATATGCCAGTGTCATTGTGATTTTAGACCTCACGGCCTTGCAGCTCGTTCGTATTCACGTTCACGTTTTCTCGACAGTAAAGGGATTAACCCATTCAGCCCTGACGTACTACAGCAGGAGATGGGTCGACCATGATAATTCAAGGGTAGTATCAGATTAGCTTGGCGCCTTCAAAATGTGGGAAATACGGCCGTCGGGCTGAATGAGTTAAATCCTAATTACTAACGAACCTTTCTGAGCACGTTGATTTATATTTTGTTGTGACTTTATTTTTTTTTTTCTATCTCAGGATGTGCTGATTTCGTTGAAGATACTGAGGCTTGACGACATTCCCAAGATGGGCCTTCCCGACTGTATTGCCGATCTGAAGGCTCAGCAAATCAAGGCCAAGCTGGATGAAATTGAAAACAGCCTTTCCACGCAGGTCCGTATATTTATTCCACATCAAAAAATACAGATAGGATATTTCGTTTCTGAAATATCTTTCATTCAACGACCAAAAGCCACAACCGTCCAAGGGGCAAGAATGCAAAGTGGTCTCAGCAAGAGGCATAGATCCTCATGAGCCCCGCAGTCGCGGGGACCCATGAGGATCTATGTCTCTTGCAACTGGATCGTGATCACTTTTTTTTTAGAACGAAGGGGTTAAAGAACCATTACGCATAAATTTGACGATATTTTTCAACACCATTTGTGTTTGTTATGTCTTATCGACACACCTAGTGAACTTTAATAGCAGTTGGGACACGCAGCAAAAGCACATGCTTAATCGCACTTATTTTTTTCTGCGCAGACGTTAGCGCGTCAATCTATTTTTAGCTATTTCTCATACTGATAGCGTTGCATTTAGTTTTTGTTTAGAGCCCCAGCCGTCCAAAGGAAGATTTATACAAAGTTGTGTGACTAGAGGCATAAATCCTCCTGAGACCCAGCAATTGCGGGGGGTCATGAGGATTTAATATGTTCTTTGCAGTTGGATCGACTAAACGTCGAACAAAAATACCCCCCCCCCCCACACACACACCAAAGCACAACAAGTACAGGCCCCTAATGTGTAGTTCAATGCTGTGTCAGTATTATTAAGTTAGATCAATATTGTTTTATATTTGTTTCACTTTTAGTTATTGTGGCCCTAACGGTGTGTAGAGGTACAAATTTTCACTCCATCCTTTGAGAACAAAATAACTTTAATCTAAAACGATTTGAGATTATATGTTACATGTATGTGTATGTGTGTGCGTCCGTGCGTGTGTGCGTGTGTGTGTGTTTGTGTGTGTTTGTGTGTGTGTGTGTGTGTGTGTGTGTGTGTGTGTGTGTGTGTGTGTGTGTGTGTGTGCGCGCGCGTATGTTGTGTGTCTCTCTGTGTGTGTGCGTATGTGCTTGCGTTTGTGTGTGTGTGTGTGTGTGTGTGTGTGTGTGTGTGTGTGTGTGTGTGTGTGTCTACCTGTCTGCCTTGGTACGTGCGTGCGTGCATGCGTGTTTCAAAACAGGGAGAAGACTTTGAGGTAAGCTCTTCAATATGCCGCATGCTGCAAGCCTGGTCGCACACTGCCCCTAACCAAGCCTTGAAGGAGCAGGCTGCCGAACTTCTCATTGAGGTTCAGGACGTTGTTTTGGAGGACATCCAGCGAAAATACACTGCCAGCTCTCCCATTACCCATCTGACGCGCTACGAGCAGAACATACTGAAACGCACGTATGTTCACAAGCACTCTGGTAATGACGCTCCCAATACGCAAAAGGCCATCGGGCCCACTTCGGCCTTGCGCATTGAGAGTGTACGTATAGATTTTAGGTGGTTTGTATTAACGTGATACGCGGTCATAATGCACCTATTTTGCACATTTTTCTAATGCAACACATTTTGGAGAAACAATTTGATTATACGTGGTCCAAACCGAAAATGTGCAGATGCTCTTCGCAGTAAAGTCTAAAATAAGTAACCAGCACACGGTCAAGCATACATTTACATTTCCTTCGAAACCTTCAGATTGCGACCAAAGGGGGAGCAGGACCCCTCTGTCCCGAAAGTCTGCCTCAAGCTGTACTGGAGGCTGATGTTGCATGATCTTGAAGACACGATTCAGCAGTACAGGGATGACCCCGCAGGGTTCAAGGTCAGTCATGATAACAAGGTTCAAGGTCAGTCGTAACGAACATGATGATAAGATAGGATACGACTTTTGACGTATTATTGCATATCTCATTATCTAAAAAATCATTCATCTCTTGTAGATTTTAACTGCCTTTAGCTGTAGTAAAACTGTTGCCGCTAGGTTTTCATGTGAAAGGAAAACAGAAAATAGAGTTTGAAAACCCTTTAAAGTAGATACAAAAACACGACATTTCGGATCAAAGATCTTTCCTCCGGGTGATATGGAAACCCTGAGCTGCCTTTATCAGACACCTTATGAAAATGTCTGGGAAATAATAACATTAATGGTAGACGACGATGAACTAAATAATACAAATTAATAATAAACCAAGTTGTGATTAAAATCAAAGGTTTTGCAAGTAATCTTTTTTTACATCATCTCTCTTAGATTGCCGAGTCCTACGTAAAAAAGATTAGGTTTTACGTCAGGGGTCCAGTCCCCGATGACTTGAAGGATAAAGCCCGCAGCTTTCTGGACGCTCTGCAAAGATCTGGAAAAGTCCAAAGACCTGCGTCATCGGGCGGTCGCGGGCGAGGTCGAGGACGAGGTCGAGGTCGAGGTCAAGGGCGTCAGGGTCAGGGCCGACAGCACAGATACTAAACTGCCAAAATATTGTGATGTATGATTTGTGATCCTTGATCGTAACCCATTTAACCCGAAGGCCACATTTCCCAAATTTGTTGAGGTGTCACCGAACGACTATGTACCAGTTGTAAGAGATGGATCGACCATGATAATTCAAGGGTAGAGCCAGATTAGCTTGGCGCCTGATGGCGCTAAGCTAATCTGGCACCACTCTTGAATCATCACGGTCGATCCATCTCTTGGCCTTCGTCAACAACTCGTTTACAACAAGTGCATACTTATGTTTAAAATTCTCCACAAGAAAGGTCCACAGTATTTAACAGCTAAATTTACTCCACGACAGTGTGAAAGGTCCTCGAGGAACAGTACTCTTCGATTACCACTACCTCGCATTGACTTATTCAAATCAAGCCTAGCCTTTTCGGGACCACTTTTATGGAATTCACTTCCTCAACATTTAAAAACACTAACCCACCTGTCCTCCTTTAAAACAAAACTACACATATACCTGATGGAAACTGCTTAGATATATTATTTTTATCGTGTCATTCTGATGAAAGGTTATGTAAATGTATATATGTTAGTGCGTGCATTTACACGGCTGTAAAGGTGTGTGTATGTATGTTTGATTCTTGGTACTTTCTGCTTGTTTTTGCTGTGCTATGTTTTTTTTTCCCCCCTATGTAATTTGTGCTGAGGAGTGTTACTTCCTTTTTTGTATTTGTTTATTGCTACCTTAGTAGTATCATTTTCTGTACTGAGTGTGTCTGTACTTATTTAGTTATGTTTTTTGTTTGCGTTAAATATTTTTTTGTTTGTCTTCATTATATTTCATGTTGTAGTACGTTAGAAACGGCAAGTTTGAAAAATGACGTATTTGTATCTGTCAAAACTTCTACCGTTATGTAATAAAGTTTCATCATCCTGCTGTAGTGCGGTGGGACAAAATGCGTTGAAGTACCATTACGTATAAATGTTAAGACACATTTCAGCACCATTTGTGATCGTAATGCCTTGTCGACACACACATAATGAACTCTAACAGCAGTTGGGACACGCATCAAAAGCACAGGAGTAATCACGCTGATTATTCTGCGCTTCCGTTAGCGTGGCAATCTATTTTTAGCTGGGTTTTTGTTTGCACTGATAGTTTGCATTTCTAGAACGGATTCATTAATTCATTGTTAGATTACTTGATATAAAGACGATGTGCGCAGAGCTGGATTGTCCCTGTCTAAATGAACCATAACTAGACATGTGTACAGCGTTTCGTCACCATCTGTTTCAGAAGTGTATCCTTGAACTGTTACGGCGGTTGTGAGCCTTTTAGGAATTTAGAGCAGACGTTGTTGAGAAATCAGAAGTAGGTAAAAACTACACCCGTTTCGACGAAAACAGCTAGTGGATTAATAGCCGGGATAAAAATACGATATGGCGTGTTTGCTCTGATCTCCTTCGCACCTTCGGGTTTGCGAAACCACGAGTTACGTGAATAAATTGCATTAAACCTCCCATTTAACGGTAAGCAAGAATGCTGCGGGGTTTCTCCTAGATTTTTTATCAATATACCAAATACGTCACTACTAAGGCAGTGCAGAAAAAAGAATGCGACACTTAGAGGGTCTTTTGCTGCTTTCTATAAATAGCCCACAGTAAAGACATTTCTTTGGAATAACCTTATAAACGAGTAGTGTTTAGTTGGAAATAAAAATTTCGCGTTGACATCCTGGTCACAATGCATATGTCAATTACCCCAAGATTCTTTTTCTTTCATTTGTTTAGTTGGAAATAAAAATTTCGCTTTGACATCCTGGTCACAATCATATGTCAATTACTCCAAGATTATTTTTCTTTCATTTGCTAAGCATAAAAGGGCGCGCAGGTCGCTAAGCTAAATGTGTCCGGGCTCTGTATGCGTCAAACTAATTTTTTTTCTCCTTGGAAAATTGTGTGTGTGTGTGTATGTGTGTTTGTTTGTGTGTGTGTGTGTGTGTGTGTGTGTGTGAGAGAGAGAGAGAGAGAGAGAGAGAGAGAGAGAGAGAGAGAGAGGGAGAGAGAGAGAGAGAGAGAGAGAGAGCGAGAGAGAGAGAGAGAGAGAGAGAGAGAGAGAGAGAGAGAGAGAGAGAGAGAGAGAGAGAGAGAGAGAGAGTCGCTTAACTTATTGGAGACGTGTCGCATACGGATACGCGGCAAATAGCCGCACGTCTCCAATGAGTTAATTCTTTGGCTGTCGGTAGCGGTTTTAGTCGCGATGATTCCTGCGGGAATCATCGCGACTAAAACCACTACCGAGACCCAGAGGGTTACAATGTGTACAAGCGCTTTGAACTGATGGCTGTACAAATATGTGGTTTATGTGGCGTATTTATGCGGTGCATATTATCAAAAGACGCGCAGTCCGTCTTTTCTATGTTCGCTAGCGTACTGGCAAGACCTTGTAATGCACACGGTTCGCTACCGTGGAGATGGTATGCTACAGTACGGTAGAAAACCGTTCACCAGAAAAAAAACAACAACACATTTTGAGCTGTAATTTCGTGCGTGTATCGATTTTATTTTATTCTCGTTGCGTGGCTTCACCAAAACTACAAAAGAAGCAACAGCTTTTCTGACAAAGAAAAGAAAATATGGCACCAAACTATTTTGGTACCACCCTTGAATGTCATGTTAAATCTGCGTGCTGAGCTGTAATTCATAATATAGTCCGGTCACACAGGTAAACTCCCAAATTTGATAATTTTGACCTCACGGCTCAATGTGTGATCTCATTCAAGGCGCACCGTGTCAATAGCTGCGTTAGTGTCGTATAGCGTTTCCGAAGGCAACCCTAGACAACACTTCCACAGCTATTGACATGGGGCGCCCTAAATGTGTTAACCGGTCATTGCAGTACGTTAGTTTTGATTATCATAGACCTTTGCTGTGCTGGAGTCACAACTGATTTGATGCACCTTTTAGTATTTTCCCACTTATTGTACTTCTTGCATAAAGTTATAAAAAGAATAAAACGTATTGAGTACATATCTAGTTTTGTTTTATTGTAACATTTATGTATAATCCCACCTTGTTTACTTCTTATATAAGTTCATATAATGAATAAAACGTTTTGATTATATGCATACGTTTGTTTTGTTTCATTAAAACAAGTTGATACTCACTGCACGCACACACTCACGCATGCACGCACACACACACACACACACACACACACACACACCACACACACACACACACACACACACACACACACACACACACTTGGATACCTAAAGTACCAGATTATCTAGATTATTTGGAAGGTGCAGCAGATGGATCGACCATCCGACCATGACAGGTTCAAGGGCAGTGCCGGCCTGACCAGCGTGGCGCTGGTCTCCAGTCATTGCCTTTAATTCTCTGCTCTCTGATGCCAAGCCAATCAAGCACTGTACTGCCACTCATCTGTCATGGTCGATTCTACCTCCGCTGTCACGCTGGAGGCGATTTTATACCGGACAGCGTTCGTCCAGCCACCAGTCACAAGAAACTTTTGCAAGCCCCAGTATCTGCCGCCAATATGTCCCTCTGTATCAGCTGCAGCGAGATTTTTGCGTGTATCTAAAAACCCAACGCGCAAAAGGCCATCGGGCCGACGTCGGCCGCCGTTGGCCCGCGCACGGCCGTGCGCGGGCCAACGGCGGCCGATGTCGGCCCGACGGCCTTTGCGCACTGGAAATGGGTCAAACAACGCCGCTAGGTACTGGCTATTGCAAATTAATAATAATAATAATAATAATAATAATAATAATAATATAATGAGTATTTATATAGCGCTTAATCTCAATCCAAAGGTCTAAGCGCTTGTACGCAAAACTAAAAATACAATGACATTTGCACATAACAAGCAAAACACAATACACGGACACACGTTGCACACATAATGATGTTCTAATTAACATTTAGTCTAAACAAGCGGAGGATTAAGCCTGTTCTTAATTAAACGAACTTTAGTTCGCGAACTCTGACGATCTAGAGTTCACGATCTCGGTGGAACCAGGTTGTTTCTTAATTGGACGATCTAAAGATACGGCGAAACTAGTTCGAAGTAGTTCACCAACCTCGGCAAACCATAGTTCGCTGTCTGAAAAAGTTCGCTCAACATGTTGAGCAATCCAACATGTTAAGCAATCCAAGGCGAACCTTTTCTCTGATTGGTCAAAAATTTTACCCTCTTCTGCGTTGGAGATAAAAAGATAGTCACCGATTCAAACAACTATGGCGGACGGCGATATTTCACTCGTGCCTTCGCATGGCCTATTTTTATTGATTTGTGGGAGGCGCAACTCTGTTTGTGGGATCGCTACTGCAAGGAATAAAAAAACAAAAATCGTCCAAATCGCGAAGCGGAATAGCGGCAGCCATTTTGAACACCTTCGCAGACAGTAAGTATGCCGAGTCAAGCACTTCAGTTAAGAAAGAGAACCATGGCAAACCTGGTTTGCTGAAGTTCGCTTAGAGCTGTTCTTAATTGGACGAACTTTTGATCGGCAAACCTAGATCGGAGAAGATCGGCGATCTTTTGGTTTGTTTCTTAACTGAGTTTGAATGAACCTAGGCGAACTTCAGCAAACCAGGTTTGCCATGGTTCTCTTTCTTAGCTGAAGTGCTTGATTCGGCGTACTTACTGTCTGCGAAGGTGTTCAAAATGGCTGCCGCTATACCGCTTCGCGATTTGTCCGATTTTTGTTTTTGTACTTCTTGCAGTAGCGATCCCACAAACCTTTGCGCCTCCCACAGGTCTTGTTCTTCGCACGAGTGAAATATCGCCGTCCGCCATAGTTGTTTGAATCGGTGACTATCTTCTTATCTCCAATGCAGAAGAGGGTAAAAGTTTTGACCAGTCAGAGAAAAGGTTCGCCTTGGATCGCTCAACACGTTGAGCGAACTTTTTCCGACAGAGAACTATGGTTTGCCGACCGTTCGTGAACTACTTCGAACTAGGTTCGCCGTATATTTAGATCGTCCAATTAAGAACCAACCTGGTTCGCCCGAGATCGTAAACTCTAGATCGTCAGAGTTCGCGAACTAAAGTTCGTTTAATTAAGAACATGCTTTAGGTTCGTTCAACCTCAATTAAGAAACAAACCAAAAGATCGCCGATCTTCTCCGATCTAGGTTTGCCGATCAAAAGTTCGTCCAATTAAGAACAGCTCTTACAGAACTATAACTCAGGCATCAAACACTGGCAGTTATTCAATGTAAGGCTTGAAGAGGTGAGTTTTCAACGACCTCTTGAAGTCAGAAACAGATTGATTGTTTCTGACCTCAAGAGGAAGTGTATTTCATAACACTGGGGCTTACAATTCGACTCAAGATTCTGTAGGTTCGTGCTGTCAGTTTTAACAAACTGTAAATGCACAAAAAGGTCATCACAGGCAGACGTTGGCCGTCCGGTCGTCCCGCGCATGGCCATGCGGGGGCCGACGACCGCCAACGCCTGCCTGATGACCTTCGACGCACTGGGGTCTTTAAGTGACACCACAGCTAGGAGGCGGACCTTAGACCTACGGAGAGTTCTATAATTATAAAGACAAACAGTTGATTTTAGAACATATTAGATCCTGCTTCGTCTGTGATTCCTCAAAGACCATTAGCAAAGTCTGAGTCTTCGGTGCTCATCTGTTGATAACATAATTCTGTTTGTAGCACAGATAATGGAGAGTTTGACAAGAGACAAGAGAATTTGAACCCGTTCAGGGACAGCTGACGCAGACTGTGTTTCTGCAATCTCCGTTAATTCGAGACCCAAAAACTCTAGAAGTGCAGGGAACACGGATTCGAAGTGGTGTCAGCAAGAGACATAGATCATCACGAGCCCCCGCAGTTGCGGGGGCTCATGAAGATCTATGCCTCTTGCATTTGGGCGTGTTCAACTTATCTCGGCGCTTAACTGGTTACTGTGGTTACTGGTTAAGTGAGGAGGGGGGGGGGGAGAGAGAGAGAGAGAGAGAGAGAGAGAGAGAGAGAGAGAGAGAGAGAGAGAGAGAGAGAGAGAGAGAGAGAGAGAGAGAGAGAGAGAGAGAGAGAGAGAGAGAGAGAAAACGAGAGACACACACACACACGCACACACAGACAGGGAGAGAACAGAATGTCGCGTCACATACACTCCAAACAGAGATCAAGAGGGATGTAAATACAATACCGCAAGGGCTTCTATAAACGAAAAGAAACTTTTGAAGCGTGGTAGGAAAGCAGTTAGGAAAAAAAACCCACAACGTTTCGGATCGAAGCTCCGTCATAAGGTGCACAGAGACATTTCCGTCTACCAGAAGAATTCAAAAGACCATTTTAACGTGTTTCTTTTCCTTTAACTCATTCAACCCCATGCACGTATTTCCCAAATTTTGGAGGCGTCATCTAACGACTATGCACCTGTTGCAGGAGATGGATCGACCATGATAATTCAAGGGCAGTGCCAGATTAGATTGGCGCCGACAGGCGCCATGCTAATATGGCACTACCCTTGAATTATCATGGTCGACCCATCTCCTGCTGTAGTGCGTCAGGACTGAATGGGTTAAATGGTTTCCCCTAGCCCACTTAAAAGCTTATTTTTAAGATATTATGATGGGCCAGTTTTGTAGTCTTACTCCAAGACTATGATCTAAGATTCTGGACCTTAAGACCGTAAGCCGTAAGGTCGAAAGTCACAAATCAAAACATTTTCTGTAAGGAGCCGCAGTTCCAAGCTTCTTTTGACTTACCATTTTTCGTGTCGGTAGCGGGTTTAGTCGCGATGATTCATAAAAGGAATCATAGCGACTAAAACCGCTACCGACACGCAAAAGGTACAACTCACATCAGCAGTAATACGTAGGTCGGAGACCCAAGTGTGTATGTGTCATAGTCTGTAATTATTTTAGTTTACCGCGGTACGGCTCCAAGTACACAATTACAGACTAGCACACATCTTTGTCAGTCAAGCGTGTACTGTCCCGCTTTATAATCCTGATCCGTGAAGATAGACTGAATCGAAAATGGTTGTCCACGTTGCTCACAGTAATAACATTAATACTCTGTGCATTTCTTCATGGGTAAGAATCTCGACAAAAACGCTGTCTTTGTTGCTAAGCAAACACCTGTTGACTCACTCGACGAATGCCGCATCTGGACTCACGGGACAAAGCCGCGTATCTCACTACAGCACGTCTTGAATATGATAGTGTTAGTTCACACAAAAACCGTTTGGCTGTCGGTAGCGCTTTTGTCATGATGATTCCAACAGCCAAAGGGTTAATGTGCGTCATTCCTTATGTCGCTAAATTGATTTCGTTATTAACCCATTCAGCCCTGACGCACTACAGCAGAAGATGGATCGACCATGATAATTCAAGGTTAGTGCCAGATTTGCTTGGCGCCTTCAGGCGCCAAGCTAATCTGGCAATGCCCTTGAATTATCATAGTCGATCCACCTCCTGCAACTGGTGCATAGTCATTAGATGACGCCTCCAAAATTTGGAAAATTCGGCCGTCGGGCTGAATGAGTAAATCACACAATAATGTGTGTTTTTCCTTCCTCCGGATCAGTCACGGGAACAGGTGCGCTAAGTCTGTCGTCCTGCGAGGCTCGAGCCACGAGAGACCGGAAGTAGGACTCCCTGCGTCGCCAGGAAGCTGCCTCTGAGCGCGCGCAGTTGAGGTCTTCCGTCTGTTTCAGCAGCGTCACTTCCTGGTCCGCCACCCTCTCCTCCAGATGTTTGTTTCTGAACAACAGTGTGTATGCTTATAACCCAGTCGGCCCCGACCTACATCAGGAGATATATCAACCACGATAGTTCAAAAGTAGTGCTAAATTTGCTTGGCACCCGACGACGCCAAGCTAATCTGGCACTAGCCTTGAATTAACATGGTCAATCCATCGCCCGCAACTGGTACATAGTCATTAGGTAACACATCCAGAATTTTGAGAAATGCGGCCGTGGAGTTAAGTGTACACAAACCAAGGGGAATCACTCAGCGCTGGACAGACAAACAGTTAGCCTTTCCAGCGCTGAGTGATTCCCCTTGGTTTGTGTACAATTTTGCCAGCGCTAACCTCACCTATCTGGTTTGTGAGTGGGGTTAAGTGGGTTAAAAACACAAATTCTTAGCTTCACAATGAGCTTGGATTGGATAGGGATACACTGACATGTCTCGCTCCTCTCTCTACTATCCCTCCCATTTTTTGTTTCTGATTTTGAGAGTCTGGAAAACATGACCTCTGCTGTGGGCGTTCCTTCTCTTAAAGTGTCTCAAACAATAGTTCCCCCCTCCCCCCCCCACCATCCACCCCCACCTCCAGCCAACTCCGCCCGCATCGGCAGGCAACAGGATTTACGAATCAACCAGCATTACTCTACCCATGAATGAATTAACGCATTCGCGGCCAGCCGCATCCGGATGCGCGGCTTATGCCGCGCATACGGCTGCGGCTGGCTGCGAATGAGTTAATGAATCAACGACAAGTTGAGTGATGAATTATCTCATAATACACGTAGACACATCAAAATACAAGCGGAAAGCACAATCGTACCTGTTGAACAGCTCACACAGATCTTTCTCCACTTTGGATTCCATGAGAATCGGGATTGTCTCTGTGTTCAGAAAGAAGAAAATATTTCGCCGATGACAATTAATTTGTGAGTAGCAATGTAAGGAGATTTCGTATAATAAAATGTTAAGCCAGCCAGGTAATCAACCAGTAGAGTATCAAGGCAGACAGACTGACATTCATTACAGATACGTACGTACCTGCAATAGCAGGATAGAAAGTCACACGTAATGTTTGCGAGAGTACTCTCCAGATAGTAAACTCGGGGAGTACACCACAAGCACACTTCTATTCAAATGAGATGCTTCGCATCTCATTTGAATAGAAGTGTACTTGCGGTGTACTCCACGAGTTTACTAATACTATGTGGGGAGTACTTTCGAAAATGGTACGGGAACATATGGTACCCATCCACTCGTTGATCAGAGGAAAAAGCATTCTTTTTAAAAGCTGCTTTTTTTTTTTCTCTTCCTCCCTTTCGCTCTCAAACCCTCCCCTCACCCAATTCCCAGCATACGTCACCCCACCCCTACTGCCTTATGGTTTGAGGCTGGAAGGCACTCGCCGCGAGATGGCCTTAGTCGCCTGCTCGGCGTTAAACCCAAATAACTAACTGGAAGGCACGATCAAGATCTTGTCTCGGCGCTCCACAAGTTTAGAAGAAAGCCCCAAATTTGAAAAAAAAGACAACAACACACCTCTGATAGGAAAATTAACCCCAGAGAAACAACCACATTTATAACGTGACTAGCACAGAAAACACCAAATCACTGATCACCTTTGAGACAGAGCTCTTGTCCCTCCACCCACACTCTGTCCACCCCTAGCGACGAGAAACTCTCGCCGTGGTCTCTGAGCAAGTCCGGAAGTGGAGCTTCGCAGTTTCGGTGCACCATGAAGGTCAAGGTCATACTCCCCGCCGGCTCCACCCCAGACAGGAAGACGAACTCAGGAGGGACGAAGAGCAGGCGAGACACCTGTGACCTCAGAGCTTCAAGTTCAGTTCTCTGGAAGCGACCTAAGGCCCCTGCGACGTGGAACCGGATGTGCTGGAAACCCTTTTCTGTAAGGACACAACAGAGATTTACGATTCATTCATGTAAACTGAGAAAACAAATTCAGAAAAGAAAACCATCAATCAATCAAATCTGCACAGTCAACCCACCGTCCTTAACTCAGTTTCTCCTGCCATCCATCCATCCATCCATCCATCCATCCATCCATCCATCCATCCATCCATCCATCCATCCATCCATCATCCATCAATCCATCCAACAAACTAACAAGAGAGAGAGAGAGAGAGAGAGAGAGAGAGAGAGAGAGAGAGAGAGAGAGAGAGAGAGAGAGAGAGAGAGAGAGAGAGAGAGAGAGAGAGAGAGATGATGATGATGATGAAACGTTTTTATTCAGGATAAAAAGTTTTAGGCATAGCAATGCCTATCTTCCAAACTGTCCTGCTACTCTACACATATAAAAATACATCAGACGATACATCAAACGATAAAACATATGTAAGTAAAAAGACCCATCCCCCTCCCCCCCCCCCCCCACCACCACCACTCAGAGGGAAAAAAAATATAAATAAAAATATATATATATATATATAATTATATACACAGGTATGAACCTGACATGTTAATGCAGACAGTCGAACTATTACATAATCTGTAGCAACAGTAGAAGAGTATTAGGTAATAGGAAACTTGTCACTAACTATACGAATAGCAGCATAAGGGAGCCGAACATACTATTACTTCTGAAGTAAATATTTATGGAAGCGATCTTTGAAGACGCTAATCTTACAAATTGATTTCAGGTGTGGAGGTAATATATTCCACGCTTTAGCGCCTGAAAAAGACAGACTGGTTTTACAGATGTCTAATCTAATTTTTGGAAGGTGGATCAAACTATTTCTCGTGTTTTTCCTATTATTGTCGGAAAATAGAGTTTTTAGATAGGGTGGGGCTTTTCCGTGCATGATCTTGTGCAGTAGAACACAGCGATTAAATTCAAACTGTTTCTTCAATGTTAGTAACTTGAGAGATTTTAATTTTTCATCAGTCGAAGTAGGACTGGGAAGTATTAATTTAATGCCCCGACGATACAAGGAATTAACTTTTTTCATGTGAACTTCGCTGCATCCATCCCAGACGGTAGAACTGTAGTCACAATGCGTTTTGATATGCGCATGGAAAAAGTCAATCCAGACCAAAAAGGTGACTGCCAAGCGTGTAATATGCAAAGAAGTACCCAACGGAGAAAGAAACACGCTTAGAAAAGACGGGTACAACACAATTTATTAATATTTCGGGTAAATACCCTTTGTCAAAATAGACAAACAAACAAACAGAGAGATTAGCCGCTACTTATCTTCATTGGCAGAAAGAATGTTGCCACATCATCGCGACTAAAACCGCTACCGACGCGCAAAGGGTTAAGCGTGTTATATACAGTACATATCGGTGTATGCGTACCCCGTACTTGCGATACTGTGCTGTGGTAAACAATGATACATAACTTGACAGACCCTGGTATGTTCCGCATACCGCCTACGATAATGGAAGGTTAACACAAGATTAATTTGCACTTTACCTCATAATATGTCTCGTTAAATTTCAAATCATATCGTGTCACCCGCTGCCTGTCAAGTGTCATTGCCGGCTGCCGACGGTCCTGCTGCCGCATGACCAGCACGTTCTAATTTTAGGGCCGAGTCAAGTTGACGTCTGTCAAGTCAAAATCTGCGTACTAATGACTCTCATTTGACGTCAGAAGTCACATGAAGTGCGTCAACGAGAAGTGACCTGAAAAAAATTGGGGGTGGAGGGTGGAGGAGGTAGAATTGTTCTGTTCTTGTTCATCAGTACAGTAGTCATTTCGCAATCTCTTTCACTGTCCGAAAACTGAAGTAAATGTTTAGTTTGTGATTAGTGTCCCATTAGGGAATCCGGCCAAGATAACCAGGCACAACCTTTGAACTTTCACGGGTCCGCAGTATATCCGCCGATTCATATACGACTTGCGTGATATATCTTTTTAACCCATAAAGTTAAGTTAGACACCGTAACAAGATATGGATCAACCGTGATAGGAGGTTGTGCCAGAATGGCTTGGCGCCTCAAGGCGCCAAGCCATTCCCGCACCTCCCTTGAAATATCACGGTCTATCCGTCTCTGATCATGAATAGTTACGTTTCCTTCAGCAGACAACACTCAGGATTTCAGAATTTCGACCTTAGCGCTAATTATGTTAATCGTGTGTCACTTGCCTGAACATGTTAAATTGTCACCGAATAATAGACAGAAGGGGAAGTAGATTCTAGGTCGTTTCGTGTTTATATAGGGCATGGGGATACACCAACGGGCGACATAGTACAGCCTACATACACATAATTATGTAGACCTGAACACACTGAGACTAACACACATACTGACACAAATGCGTATGCGCACATACTAACACCAGACAAACGTACATGCACGCAAACGCATATGGCACAGACACGCACATGTGTGTACACACACCCGCGCAAGCACACACATGCGCACGCACGTACACACACTGCAAACAATGTTACAAACGCACGCACACACACTGGCACACACACACTGCACACAATGTCACGCACGCACGCACACACACACACACTCACAAACACACATACACGCACACACACATACACGCACACACACACACACACACACACACACACACACACACACACACACACACACACACACACGTATACACACACACACACACACACACACACACACACACACACACACACACACACACACACACTTCACACACGTATTACACAAACACTGACACACACACACACACGTATATACAGACACACACGCACACAATAGAGCCTCTTTTGAGTAAACACTTTTTTTGCGAGTAAAGGTGGTCTCAACAGACAGGTGCTTTCTCAAGAGAAGTCTCACAAGGCGTAAAATAACTCTCCAGCATGCAACGGAGTATAAGAGCAGAAAAGCCCTTCATTCCATGATATTCAAACTTTATACGTTAGCCGTTTTGTCCAGCATAGTTGTAAGACACACTAAAACCATTCATAAAAGAGATATTGCGAATTAACAACCCTTTTTGTCTGGAGCAGGTCGCTTTAACATCAGTCGGTGCGTGCACACACCGGTTGTCTCCCTCGATTCGCTACCGCTGACGAAGTCAGCGGTAGCGAATCCAGGAAGACAACCGGTATGGTGCACGCAGTGCCGGTGTATTTACGCACTGGAGGGAGAACTGCATACTCACCAGGCTCAGGATTAGGAGCGTAGAAGTACAGCGTGTCCCCCAGACGCCTGGCGTAGTCGGCGGCCATTTTGTGCAAGTCATGCCGGTCCAGGTGCCAGAGAAAAGCTTGCAGGAGCAGCAGGTTGTCTCGCGAGATCATCTTCTGCTGCCGGAGGTAGGTGAACAGTTTTTCAGGGGTGCACAGCCTTTCAAGAACACCGGATGGAATCCCTTTTCTTCCTGTTACAAAGTAAAGCATTAGTTAATTATTCCCCGTTCGATTGGTACGAGTTCAACAAATGAAATAAAATAGCATACAAAGTCAAAATCAAAGTAAAACAAAAACCTTGTATTTATCGTACAACGGGGCAATTCCAATTTGGACCCATGTATTTGACCTATATGCAGTTAACAAACAAACAAACAAACACATTTAGAATTAATCCGTTAGTGCCGAGAAATGTGAACATCACCGAACTACAAGAGGTATAGATCCTCATACGCCCCCGCAGTTGTGGGGGCTCATGAGGATTTATGCCTCTTACTGATACCACATTTCACACATGTAGGGCTTCTTGGTATTGAAATAACTAAGATTGTAAAACAAAAACCAGTCTGCGTTGGCTGGCACTGTAAGGGTTAAAGCGATTTGCACCAAGGCTGGACTGGATTGCAACGGCTTATTAATATTGTCATGACGTTTTACCGTTATTTTCACAGTCTTTGTGCGTAGGTACACGTCACAGAGTGTTACTGCAGCCGGTTGTTTGTAAAGGAAGAACTCTTCTACATATCAAAGGGAAAAAAGAATAGAAAAGTCTTTCATTTTACGATATTCAAACTTCACAAGTTAAGTTATACCTTTTGTCCAGCATTATTTTGAGACATACATTTTTTTTTAAAATAAAGGACATAAGTTATTAACCGTTCATTGCATGAAGTAGAGCCTTTTAGTTGTCTATTGTCAAACGAACCTGTGCACAGGAACTTGACTCGTTGAAAGTCTGCCTCATCGAACGCCTGGGCGATTTTCAGCAGCAGTACGTTCAGCTCCCAGTCGTCTGACGGGATGACGTCAGCTATCCCAGGTCTCCCCGCGTCTGTCATGGCGCAGGAGCGTCGGTGCGCACCGCACGGCAGAACTCAGGAACGGGTAGGAAAAAGGTGTCCATAAGTTCACATCTTCACACAGACTGGAGAAGGAATTTTTTATTACGCACACATTCAGGTCAGCATTCAGTAATTCGCGATCCAGTATACATCGGTATCTGCTATTCAACGGGGATGGCCGTTGAGCAAAAGGTCCTCGGGCCTACCTCAGCCTTAGCTGGCCCGCTGGCGCGGGCCAGCTAAGGCTGACGTTGGCCCAAGGACCTTTTACTTACCAAGCGCGTTTTTTTTCTTTTCAAGTTTATGTACGCTATGCACAACACTAATAACGCGATTGCCAATAACGAGGTCTGACTTTAGTTTATGGCATCCAGACTGCCATGCTTGTAAAATGCAGGGAATAGACCAAAGAAGAAAGAAGCACGCTCAGAAAAGACAGATACACCACAATTTATTAATTGTTTCAAAATAGACAAACAAGTATACGCTTGGCTACATATCTGTCAGTGCATGGAAAAAGTGACAGGTGAAGGATGATGTCACTTCTACACGCACCGATAAGACAAGTGGCGAAGTGTATACTTGTTTGTCTGTCTATTTTTTTTTTAACCCAAAATATTAATAAATTGTGTTGTAAAACTGTCTTTTCTAAGCCTGCCTCTTTCTTCGTTGGGGTATTCTCTGATTTTATGGATCCCGTCTACCGCGTTATACACTGAGACCCACCTGTATATAATCAGAAGTATACATTCAACTACTTGTTTTAAAATAAAAGTCACGTTCAGGCCCTAAAAGATTACAAACAGATATGGATAAACCATAATAGTTCAACGGCGATGCTGGGAAAGCGTTGTGCCTACAAGCAAAAATAAATAAATAAAAAAAAAAAAATCATGGCACCACCCTTGAAACTGGTCTGAGTGTCTCCTGAAGTGAAATGCATGTAGTCTTCCTGAGGACAGGCTCCCAGGGAATTTCGACATAAGGGTTCCCCACGTATAACTGGAAGTTACGATTAACCCCTACCCTGCCAGTGGACGCATAAATTGTTTCTGAAATCTCTGTTCATGCAACGACCAAGGAGCGTGGATGCTAATTGGTCTCAGCAAGGGGCACAGATCCCCATCGGCCCCCCGCATCTGCGGGGGCTCACGCGGACCTATGTCTCTTGCATTTGAGGTGGTGTTACATTTTCCCCGGCAGTGATCGGCTTAGCTTTTCATTGCAAAAGCGCCTCAAAGAGGAAAACAAACCCTCCAATATCGCCAGTCGAACCATCTCCACTATCTCCAATCGACCCTTATTGGCAAAGCACTATTTTATTGACCAAATGACCAGGGGGCCAGTTGCATGAACGAGCTTAGTCCTGCACCAGCCACTAAGCAAGGTGCGCCGCTGCGGCGCACCTTGCTTAGTGGCTGGTGCAGGACTAAGCTCGCTCATGCAACTGGCCCCAGGAACATAGTTCTTACTGGGTCTTCGTGTTACTTGTATGCATCTCCCGATCCTGTTAAACCCTTAACTTCAGAGAAAAACGGCAACACGATCCAAACTGCAAGAGACACATATCATCATGAGGCCCCCCACGACTGCGGGGGCTCATGAGGATCTATGCCTCGTGCTGAGACCAATTTGTATCCACGTTTCTTGGACGGTGTTGGCGTTTGGTCGTTAAAATGAACCTAAATTTCAGAAACAAAAATGTACGTACAGTGTACGTACAGTGGCAGGGAAGGGGTTAAGTTGGAGATCGTTGTTAACACTACAGCAGGTCTACAGCCGAAACTGTTTCCTGGTAGTCAAGACCACTTTATCTAAACCAAGCAAAATTATGTTATCAATCTGTTCGATAATGTCAGTCACTCGCAATAGTCAACACGGTGGGGTGATACAATTGTATCGTAAGCACAGACTAACTGAATTGCCAAAATCTCAAAGAGGCGTACCACAAAAGTATTCTGATCTTCATAAACCCCCGCAGAATGCGAATGGGGTTATGGGACTTTATGTCTGTTGCTGGCTCGAATTACTTCCATGTTTTTTATGCTTATATAGAATGCGTCGTGACATCGTTATTGTGACAGTGGAGGTAAGGTGCAGGGAAGGGATTGGGTGGGTGAAAGTAGTGTATAATTGTGCGTGTATCTGAGAGAGAGTGTGCTGTTGTGCGTGCGCAGCGAGCCGTCCAGTGTTTTCCTGGAGAACAGCGCTAAACAAGAGTTATGTATTATGTATGTATGTATGTATGTATGTATGTATGTATGTATGCATTATTATTATTATTATTATTATTATTATTATTATTGTTGTTATTATCGTAAGCTTCTTTACCCCGTGGCCTGCATGAGCAGTGAACGGGCCAAAGACACAACAGCATAGGGGCCGGACGGACGAGTGGTGCTTTGAATAAATGCAAATCCGCTGCGCCACCGCCTCCTCTAGCTCAATTCAGAATACTGATTTGAACTATTTACGCGGTGGCCGCGCGCACGCGGTGGCGCAGCGGATTTGCATTATTCAAAGCACCGCTTGTCAGGCCCCTATGCACAACAGCTATAATGTTATACAGTAGACTCTGGATATAACAAATCACCAGGGGACCCAGTTTTTCTTCTTGTTGTATCCGAAGTGTGTTATAAGCGATGCAATTTACCTAGAAAGACAGCTGTCGGGAACTCCTCTAACTCATTCGCGGCCAGCCGCATCCGGATGCGCGGCTTATGCCGCGCATCCGGATGCGGCTGGCCGCGAATGAGTTAAACATGTGTTTGTTATATGCGACGTTTGTTATAACCGACCCTGTTATACGCGAACATTTTATAGTCTGTATCTGCTCATAAGCTTCGCAGGGTCCGGAAGGGATCGTAAGAATCTACACAACTCGGACATAGAGATACATAACGAGAGCCAGCATGTATGTTTCTTGCTGGCTCTCGTTACGTATATATCTCTGTGTTGTTATGTTTATTAGCCGGGATGAATCTATGCTTGGTTACCCACCGTGGTGACACAGGTTTGCAAATCTAGTGGTTAGAACACAGCTGAAGGAATCTTACACGAAGCAAGGTGAGTGCCAGGACCGCGACTGTTATGTGGGAGATAATAAAAGTTATTGGTCGCAGGGATTCGCTACACGGACCCTTGTAGGCCTGAGGGAGGTCAAAGGAACCATTGTACCCCGAAGGCCTGAGAGTACAATGGTTCCTTTGATCTTCCTCAGGCCTACAAGAGTCCGTGCAGCAAGCCCCTGTTACCAATAACGTATTTGATTTCATTCCTCCACTATTTTCCTAAATGAAATCAAGAAGAAATCTTCCGACCCGGATCACGCCAGACATGACTGACGTAAAAGGAATATACATTTTACGTAATAGACTTATGACGTAATTTAAAAATTTCATGACGTTGCCGTCTCCATTAGTGTGCCTGTTGTTTCGAAGAAGTACCCAACGGAGAAAGAAACACGCTTAGAAAGGACGGGTACAACACAATTTATTAATATTTCGGGTGAATACCCTTTGTCAAAATAGGCAAACAAACAGAGATTAGCCGCTACTTATCTTCATTCGCAGAAGGAATCATTCTTTTCTAAGCGTGTTTCTTTCTCCGTTGGGTACTTCTTTGCATTTTAGACGCTTGGCAGTCACCTTTTTGGTCTGGATTATTTGTTGTTTCGAAGAACACTAAGCAACTTTGTACTTTAGAACGTTTTGGTGATCTTTTATAGAACACAACTGGCATCCAAGACGCGTCAGAAAGAGGGCTACAAAACGTCCGCCATTAGTCCGGCGCTACAAGCGTTTTTATAGCTCGGTCATGTGGTACAGTTTGCCCTACTGAAAGAGATTGGTCGTATGACGTAGGGATAAAAACACTGAAAGGTATTGTTTCCCACAGAAGAGCCGCTGTCAGAGGGCATTTTTTCGTGCCGCAGGATTTCTGCACCTCAGTGTGGTTCGTAACCCTTTTACTGCCGCGAAAAAAAAGTGAACACGATCCAAATGCAAGAGACATAGACTGCGGGGGCTCATGAGGATCTATGCCTCTTGCTGAGACCGATTTGTGTCCATGTTTCTTGGACGGTGTTGGCTTTTGGTCGTGGAATGAACCAAGATTTGGGAAACCAAAATGTACGTATAGTGTGGGTACAATGGCTGGAAAGGGGTTAACATGCCCACTGTGTTTTACACCGCAAGAGAGAGACAATGACAATGACAATGATTCTTTATTTTACAACGGTGAAAGTTTTGGCTGGCACAACAATTTTAGAACTTTCCGTTGCTAATCTAATTCTGCAAATAATGCACAAAGTGTAAAAATAATATATTGAAAATAAAAATAATGAATTATAAAAACACACACACACACACACAAAAGTCCCAAACACACACACACACACACACACAGACACACACACACACACACACACACACACATACATACACACACACACGTGCACACACACACACGTGCACACACACATACACAGGCGCACACGAGCGCGCGGAAGAACTGCCGCACACCGGCATAATATATGGTGGCAGTGAAAGTATTACGATAATGACGTGAGGTAATTGAAGATATTGGCTCTAAATACGAAAGGGTCGTTGATGAGAGAAAAGAGATTAGAAAGACTTGAAAACTTACCCGGGAAATCCATTCAAATACGCAGTTTGCGGTCTCCATGGTTCGCTGAACAGACACATAACCGACTCAATGTCAGTAGCGAAACAGACTGACAGACTTGTGTCATTTCAATGTATTCACGACAGTAACACTCCACGTGGGTATGGCATCGTCACAACTGAAAACAGCACTGCTAGTTCTGTCCAAAGTGTACGCAAAGATGATTGAGTACGTCACTTTCATAAATCATCGATGAAATTGTCACTACGACTGCCAGTGACACAAGCACGCTGACCCGCTACATCCGATAGGCTTACACGCGGCTCCCTGAAATTGCCAACATGGTCCGCCCCCCCCCCCCCCCCCAACTAACACTTAGCAAGTTTACACACTTGAACTCCATTATAGGATAAACAACATACCACCAACGGTCAGTAGCGTGTACACACAACGTCACAGATGATCACAGTCATTCTGATACGCAGCACTACAAGTTTTGTAGCTATACGCTGACCAAGCTACGAAGAGGCCAACCCGCAACTGTAAACCTAAACACCCAATAACTTTATCTCCACGAGAAATAAGGAACTAAATTAGGCGGCCGCGATGCAGAGATATATAAATGTCTTTAATCTGGCTAACAAGAGGCATAGATCCTCATGAACCCGCGTAGCGCAGGAGCTCACGAGGATCTATGCCTCTTCTACATGGGTGACTCGATCGTGGCCGTAGGCGTGTAGCTAAAATTACTGGTTCATGCCGCGTGTACCCGTCACAAAATTCCCCACTCGCTGTTCATTTTGGCGTGACGTCCTTCCTCGTGTGACAGATGGCCTTATTTTACGAGGCCGAATAGATTACTCAAAAGAGGAATCTTCGGCACGCCTAGATTTCTTGATTAGGAAGATGCTTTGTGTGGTAATCGTTCTCACGTGAACAGTAACATTATTTAAGCCGAGAACAACCGGTAAATAAGTTTACCATTCAATTCAAGATATCAGGTCTCTGTGCTCCAAAGGCCCATGCAAGCTGTATCTCACATTATCAGAAGTCTTACACCGGAAAAAAAGTCCGTTTGAGAAAAGCTTGCCTCGTGTTTTTTTTTTGTTTTAAATTTTGTTTTTAAACAAATGACTTTTGAACGCAGTTGATTTCAAGACAACGCCAAGAAGAAAAGATGATCACCAAACTTTGTCCTATGTATTTTAATTTCCTTTAGTCATACCAGCGATGGTTTAGCCGCTGCCCGCGGGAAATTTGTAACATGACCTATTTCAACCGGCTAAAATGACACATATTTACTCCTGTAAACTTCACGCTCTCCATGTTGAATGTTCAATACCTTGGTCTTGCGATGTTTGTGATCCGTGCATAGCTTATCATAGTTTCAGCATCAGTGATGCAGGTCAGTGGTCACTGAGGCCTGATGGACGTACATGTTTCAACTTTTAATTCAGACCAGACGCTCTACAGCAGGAGATCTATCAACCATGATAATTCAAGGGTAGTGCCAGATTAGCTTGGCGCCTGTCGGCGCCAAGCTAATCTGACAATACCCTTGAATTATCATGGTCGGTCCATCTCCTGCAACTGGTACATATTCGTTAGATGACGCCTCCAAAATGTGGGAAATACGGCAGTGGGTTTGAATGAATTAAGTAGGTCATCTCAATGATCGCCCGAGGGTAGTGGCTAAGCCGTTGGGTGTGAAGCCAACTAAATTTTACAATAAATTAGGATCAAGTTTGGTGATCACTTTTTGTTCTTAGTGGTGTCCTGAAATAAGTCTTATTGAAAAGTTTATTGGAGAGAAAAAACCCAACAACAACAACAGTAACAACAACAACAGCAGCAACAGCAACAACAACAACAACGACAACAACAACAAACCCACCAAGCAAGCTTTGCTCAGATTCTCTGCATGTCGTTTGATTACGAAAACGCGTAGTGTGGTATACATAATCGTTTTCATGTGACGGTGAACAAGCGCCTATTTCACACTGCAACCGTGATAACAAATTGTACAGTTATAACGAGAATACATAGCTGAGAGCATTCTCGCACGACCGAGAAAAGCTAATAATAAATTTCACAAACAGGATGTAAAAGCCTTTCCGATGTCTGTCGTAATACTGCATAACTTAGCGCATTTTCGAATGACACAGAACCAGAACGTTGGCTTTTATTCCAATTTATATTTAATAAAAAAGAAAAACAACACAACTAACGCATTAATTTTAATTGTAGATGACGTTCCCTCACTGTGATAGCTCAAGGGCTGAACTTGCGATCAAGATAAAAGAAGTGATTGCTAAGGGTATACTTTTAACTCGTTCAGCCCGACGGCGTACTTCCCAAATTTTGAATGCGTCATCTAATGACTATGCAGCAGTTGCAGGAGATGGATCGACCATGATAATTCAAGGGCAGTGCCAGATTAGCTTGGCGCCGACAGGCGCCAAGCTAATCTGGCACTACCCTTGAATTATCATGGTCGACACATCTCCTGCTGTAATGCGTCAGGGCTGAATGGGTTAATAGAGGTGAGAATGTGTAATACGCGCAGTCGGTTTTAAAGCGTTCCTGTCTGTGGTTCCAAAGCAGATACCCGATGAGCAAAACGTCCTCTGGGCAAAGTCAGGCGGGCCAGTTAAGGCTGGCGTTGGCCACGGCAATTTTAGCTACCTGTGTGTTTTTTGCTTCACGAGCCTGTAAGTTTAGTACTATATTAAAAGGGAAATCCAATTACGCGGTCCGATCTTTTGGCTCCCAGTTGTCGCAGTATGCTGAGACTTACCTGAAGCAAAGAAATAACCAGTAAAGATACAGTCAACCCTGTGAAGGCGACCACTTGCATAAGGCGACAGCCTGTTTATGCAGACCGTTAATTTATGGTGTCATGGTCATCAGTTAGTCTTTTTTATGTCACTGAACTCGGAAATCTGAACACCACCCAACTGCAAGAGGTATAGATCCTCATAAGCCCCCGCCGAGAAAATCTGAACACCACACCCAGTTGCAAGAGGCATAGATCCTCATGAGCCCCCGCAGTTGCGGGGGCTCATGAGGATCTATGCCTCTTGCTGACACCATTTTGAATCCATGTTTCTGGGACAGCTAGGGACTTCTCCCCCCCCCTCCCCCGCCCCCCTCCCCCTCCCCCTTGGACAGCTTTGCTTTTTGGTTCCTGTTGAATTGTGGCAGATTGCATAAACACGGTCTGCGGCAACTTGACTAGCACTGAACGGGTTAAGGGAACATGTGTCATGAGACCACCTGTCTAAAGCGACCTCTTTTAATAGTCCCTTGAGAGGTTGCCTAATGCAGCTTTGACAGTATATAACCAATACAGCAATAACTAAATAAAAAAAAAAAAAAAACAACACATAAAACCGGAACAAAATTAATGTTGTGTCCGTAAGCGTGTTTTTTCCATGTGTTCGTAATTTCTCTGCCCGATTGTGATAATACACGTAGGCCAATATTAAATAATAAAATATTTATGCAGCTTGCATTGCAGTTACGCATCGCTTCTGTTGGTTTACGAAAGTGGGGTGTACATGACTAGCGTGTAAGGGGAATACACCTTCAACAATAACAGCTAAGCCTTCACCCGTAACTTAATATGGTATGTGTGTATGCTGTTCTTTACGGCGTAGATTTTTTAAAAGCTGAAAACGATACGATACGATACGATACGATACGATACGATACGATACGATACGATACGATACAAATACCTTTATTGTCCCAAGATGGGACATTTGTTTGCAGCAGAATTTTTTTTTTAAACAGACGTAAAAAATAAAAATGTGAACATAAAACAGATAAATACATTTATTAAAACGGAAGACAAATCCCAATAAGAAATAGGTCCTTGGGGGCTAGGTCAGCCGACGTCAGCCCAGCTGAGGATCTCTCACTCACTACTAGGATACCACCAAGGGGAAGCTAAATATACTGACGAGCAAAGGAAATGCGACATTTTTGGAATCATCGGAAACACTGAAGTGTTTCCGATGATTCCCAAAATGTCGCATTTCCTTTGCTCGTCAGTACATGTCGTCTGCAAACAAACATAATGAAATCAAAATAATAGGTTAAACCCGTTTTCCCCTTTGCTCGGTGGAAAACAGTTCACTCACTCAAGACACCCCGTTTCGCGGCTATTGATGCGGAGCACCTTGTATGAGTTAACTCATTGTACCCCAAGACCGAAATCGCCAAATGTTCCCGTTGTCCTCTAAAGATTGCATTGCAGTGCAGGACACAGATCGACCATGATAGTTCAAGGGTGATGCCGGAATAGCTTGGCGCCCATAGGCGCCAAGCTATTCCGGCATCACCCTTGAACTATCATGGTCGATTCATAATGTCTTGCTGTGCTGTGTCTGGGGTGGAATGAGTTAACAACTAGACCTCCCGCAACTGCTGGAGCACATACGGGTTTATGTCTCTTGCGGCCAGGTAGCATTCGCCTTGCCTTGCCAGGTGACCTTTTTCCTGCCACTGAACGTAAATTTTGTTTCTGAAATCTTTGTTATTTCAACGACTAAAAGCCAAATCCCTCCAAGGAATAAGGATACACGTTGGTCTCAGCAAGAGGCATAGATCCTCATGAGCCCCCGCGAATGCGGGGGCTCATGAGGATCTATGTCTCTTGCAGTCGGTGTATGTTTAATTTATTTTCGGCAGTGAAGGGGTTACGGGGTTATAATATACAATGACAGTCATGTAACCCCTTATGCGGGCGCAGCTGGAAGCTTTGCTTAACAATCACACCTGTGAGTCACATCATGTCACTGGAGATGTATGAGGTTGTGTGCTAGCTTGAGGCAAATGCCTAGTGACTTTGCAATGTGTGCGGTTTCAATTACATGTATGTGTTCACACACACGGGACACGGCCCTGTCAATTGGCAATACAGTTTATAAACTGTGCCTTGGTAGAAAGTTCAAACACACATGACGATGACGTTTCGCAAGTCTGAGAGGCGCCTATGTAGCCAGAACCAGTTGCATAAGCGAGGTTAGTCCTGCCCCAGCCACTAAGCAAGGTGCGCCGCTATAGCGGCGCACCTTGCTTAGTGGCTGGTTCAGGACTAAGCTCGCTCAAGCAACTGACCCCCACTCCATACAGTTTCCCTTTCAATGACACGTCCACTCATATTATGACAGGGCCGGATCCAGAGGAGGGGTGGGGGGGGGGGGGGCGCTAAGGTACTACAGCAGCCCCCCTCGGCTTAAAAAAAATGAAAAAAAAAAAAAATTGTATAATAAGCAAATAAATATTCCGGAATTTGCTTGGTATTCTTTCCTTCCCAAAATCCCTTGCAGGACAAGAATATTCGATCGTGACATCAGCATTTTTCGCTCGAAAACGCGTGATACGATAACACTGCCACAGTAACAGGCTCTTTATGCGCACTAGTAATGAAACATTTCTTACTGTGTACGTACGCTCGAAATTTCTTTCACACACACACACACACACACACACACACACACACACACACACACACACACACACACACACACACACACACACACACACACACACACACATCCCCAATGACAACACCAAACTAATGATAAATACAAACTACAATAATAATGCTTTTACGTTTCATTCAAGGACCGTTTCAAGGGAATTAAAATGAGTCTAAAACGCCCATACTTTGGGAAAAAGGGGCAGAAGAAAAGTGTTTTTGCGTTGTTGTGTGCGCGCGCGTGTGTGCGTATTCATGCGTATGTGTTTTTGCGTGTTTGTGTGTGTGAATGCGTGTAGGTGAAATTGTGAAACATCCTTTTGTGTACTTTCACGTGTGCGCGCGCGTGCAGGACAATGCAAGCTCGCTTCATACTAGGACAGACACATTTCGTTGCAATCGACGCTTACACACGACCAAACACACACACACACACACACACACACACACACACACACACACACACACACACACACCCACACACACACACACACACCCACACACACACACACACACAATCACACACACAAACACATGCACGCACTCACGCACGCACACACACACAGACACATACACACACAGACACACTATCACACACACACACACACACACACACACACACACACACACACACACACACACACACACACACACACACACACACACACACACACATCCTCAATCACAACTCCAAACTAAAAATAAATACAAAACTACAATAATAATGCTTCTACGTTTTATTATAATAATAATAAGTTATTCAAGGATCATTTCAAGGGATCGAATCACAATAAGTCTAAAACGCTCATACTTGGGGAAACGGGGCATGGGAGAAAATAGTGTGGAGACGAGTTACTTTTCCAACTTAATTCCTTCCAGCAAGGGGTATAGATTCTCATGAGAATCTATGTCACTTGCAGATGTTAGAACTTAGCTGGGGGTATGGGGAGAGGGAGGTCTAAACCAGAGTTCTCATAGTCCATGTAGCGTTGCAGGAGTTCAGCCGTTGTAGTTTCGTGGTGGGTATGAGAACGACGGACGTCTGCGAACTTAGATAGCAGCAACCACGGGCCCGGGGTAGAATTTCCTGTTCTTGGCGTAGTTGCGCATGACCGACGGATCAAATGTCTGAAGAAATGTATTAACAAAGAGTTTATAGTCGTTGCAATCTGATTTACATTTTTTTTTAAATTTATTTAACCCATTTAGCTCCGACACCCAACAGCAGGAGATGAATTGAGCATGTCAATCCCGACACTCTCAGTCTTCAAAACCAACCTCAAAACGTATCTTTTTAATTTGGCATATCAGTGTTAAATTTTCTACGCTTCCCTTCATGTGATGTTTGGATTTTTGTTCGTTGTGTGAAAGACTATGGTTAGTATGCCTGAACTGTTTTTGTTGTTGTTGTGATTTGTAGTTTATTGTGTGTGTTTATAATCATTTGTAAAGAGTTCCGAGCCTGTGTAAGTGGGAAAAGACGCTTTAGAAAGCGCTGTATTATTATTATTATTATTATTATTATTATTATTATTATTATTATTATCATTATTATTATTATTCAAGGGTAGTGCCAGATTAGCTTAGCGCCTCAATCCATCTCATACAACTGGTATGGAGTCCTTGAATAACACTTCCAAAATGTGTGAAATGCGGCCGTGGGGCGAAATGACTCTTAAACTCCCAGAACTAAATGACTTCCGCTCGATGGACTGGAAGTTATTCTGTTCTGGGGGTTTAGGAGTCAATATAACTATTTACTTTTTATCCATAACCAGAAAGGCATTTGAAACAAGTTGATGTATTATGTTCTATCACGTTTCCATTCGTCTTTAACCCATTCAGCCCTGACGCACTACAGCAGGAGATGGGTCGAGCATGATAATTCAAGGGTAGTGCCAGATTAGCTTGGCGCCGACAGGCGCCAAGGAAATCTGGCACTACCCTTGAATTATCATGGTCGACCCATCTCTTGCAACAGCTGCATAGTCGTTAGAAGACGCCTCCGAAATTTGGGAAATACGTGCGTCGGGCTGAATAAGTTAACATCTGCATTCGTCAACGTCAAGAGGACAATTAATAACTCCATCAGCTCTTACCTCCAGTTGGTCAAGAACCTCTGTTTCGGGTGTTGTGCTGTTTTCCGGCCACCACGTTTGGGGTCCGTACTGAAAAATAAAATACATCAGTTATTGAAAAAAAATCCATCAAACCATCCATATATCCACCGATCCATCCACATTCAATCACCCACCCACACACACAGACACCCACCCACCCACTCATACATATTTATAGGTTCGCACTTAAAACAAACTATACCAGATCTCCTACATAGGATGGGCATTTGTTATGTTAATGCAAAGTTTTCAGGAGGCGCCGTCCAACAGTTCAAGGTTGTAGGTGAGACTTCTCGTCTCGAAGGGAAACAACTCACGTTATCGTAAAAATCTTGCATTGTCTCCATGTCGGGGATGTAGTCGTTGATGGCGTTGTATTCGCGGATGATAGGGGTCATGTCGGGAAGAGAATCCAGGGATTCCATTTGAACGGGAAGTGACACCTCAACCTAAGGAAGAAAAAGATCGAAATATTAAAATTAAAAAAGAACAGTAACAAAACACACAAAAACAGAAAGAAAGTATCTGTCCAGAATAATAAACTGCATAAAAGGGCACAAACAAGGAGCAAAGAAACAAAACAAAACGATGCACATAAAAGATAGAAACTGACAGAAATGTTATAACTAAAAGGCAAAGACAATAGAAAGTAACAAAGAAAGAAAGAAGACTCTCGAACCTGCAGCTCTCCATTTTGAGGATCCCAGACGGTCACGCGGCTGTCTTTCAGGAAGCGGAAGTGGGCGGCATAGACCTGCATCTCGTCAGCCACGATTTCCTTGATAAGGTGGGCGATGCTGGTCAGGTGCTTCTTCAAGTTTTCTTTCACCTCCCAGTAATTGTAAGCCCAAACACCCTGTGTGCAAAGAGCAAGTCCATTAATTTGGAGACATAGTTCAACGTACCACATAATGATGGCTTCAGGAATATACACTACATTGTGTTCCTGAAGCCATCAAGTTGGGGTACTTGGAATTTTAGGAAAGACATCAGTCTGAGTTGATGAGGCAAACACTGCGCCTACGTCAGTCATTGTAGACTGCATTTCATTTGTCAGACGTCTTAACTCATTCGCGGCCAGCCGCATCCGGATGCGCAGCGTAAGCCGCGCATCCAGATGCGGCTGGCCGCGAATGAGTTAACTAGGTACACCATGCCAGCTCCAGACGGTGCCGCTACCTAAATATTGATAGCTATCCAACACCTTTGAGCTGTGGTAGGGGACCATTGCCACTACCTAAATATTGATAGCTATCCAACACCTTTGAGCTGTGGTAGGGGACCATTGCCACTACCTAAATATTGATAGCTATCCAACACCTTTGAGCTGTGGTAGGGGACCATTGCCACTACCTAAATATTGATAGATATCCAACACCTTTGAGCTGTGGTAGGGGACCATTGCCACTACCTAAATATTGATAGCTATCCAACACCTTTGAGCTGTGGTAGGGGACCATTGCCACTACCTAAATATTGATAGCTATCCAACACCTTTGAGCTGTGGTAGGGGACCATTTTCTCGAAGCTTGTATTAGTTTTAACCCTTTTATTTAAATTGACAGATTATTCGCTAACATGAGCAGATATATTAACTCATTCAGCCCGACGGCTGTGTTTCCCAAATTTTGGAGGCGTCATCTAATGACTATGCACCAGTCGCAGGAGATGGATCGACCATGATAATTCAAGGGCAGTGCCATATTAGCTTGGCGCCGACAGGCGCCAAGCTAACCTGGCACTACCCTTGAATTATCATGGTCGACCCATCTAATGCTGTAGTGCGTCAGGGCTGAATAGGTTAAATGAACTCTTAACAGATAGGAAGTATATTAGCGCTGCATGTGTGTCGCACCCAAACAAATATGCATCACATTGCACGTGACCCACCTGTTGGTAAACCTCATTGGCTGCCGCTCCAACGCGTTTCATTTCCTCGCGTTCCAAAACCTGTTGTACCACGTTGCGCATGCGCTCTGAGGCGGCGTACATGGAGGCGGTGTACTCCTCAGGTATCTGGATAGTTGGCAGTCTGTTGGTGATGCTGTCCACGTACTGGCCAAGGTCAATGTTTTTCCTGTAGTGCTGAACACGCTGAACCACTGTCAGGTTCTGGATGGAGGCTGGAAAAGTATGTGATATAGGATTAAGGTAAATGATATAGGATATGTATGAGACGCTATGAACTGCTGTAGCGGTTTTTGACTCGAAACGGAATCAAAGTTGCTTTGACCTTTTTAATGCCAAGGGAAGCGGATTGTGTTTCTGAAATCTTTCTCAATTCAACTCTCCAAATAACCCTGTCAAAGGAACTTGGACACAAAGTGGTTTCAACAAAGAAGCATACCTATATAGATCCTCATGAGCCCCCAAAACTGCCTGGGCTCATGAGGATCTATGTCTCTTGCAGATGGATCGTGTTTACTATTTCTCCGCAGTGAAAGAGTTGACTAGGAGTTTTTCCTTTGAAGTAAAACTTTTGATGGCGTCTATAACGGGAGGTACCAACCGGCTGCAGGAGCTATTTCAGCCACGATAACTAGTTCAATGGTAGTGCCAGAATAGCTTGGCCCCTGGGACGGCTTCAAGCTACCCTAGCTGGTACTGCCGTTGAATTATAATAAATATCATTTTCCGCCTTAGGGACGCATGGCGATGACAGTTGTTCCAAGCTTTACCTGCGATGCTGTCCTTCATGCCCTGAGAGTGTTGGCGGATAGCCATGAGGTAACTGTCGATATCTACCACAGACTCTATCAGCTGGGCCACACCAGCGTCAACCATTTCCTGAAATCAGACAACTGCCGTCAGGAGCAGAACTAACAACAAAACCACTCAAGTTCTTAACTCATTCAGCCCCGACACACCACAGCAAGACATGGATCGAGAATGATAGTTCAAGGGTGGTGCCAGAGAAGCTTGGCGCCTAGAGTCGCCAAGCTATTCCAGCACCACCCTTGAACTAGCATGCTAAATGTGCCTCTAAAATTGTAGTACAATCCTTCAGAGGGCAACTTCAAAATTTGTAGATTTAGGTCAGAAAAAGACAAATCATCATTTTCCCAAACTAAAATTGCATACAGCTGTTATAACTTAGTCCGCATGTTCCACATGCAAAGGAACTATGTTCATATTGGTTCATAATCCTTAAAAAGTACCTGTTGACCCAGTCACTGTTCATGCATTATACATTATTAGCCTCTTTTCCCCGTGCTCATTCTTTTATTTTCCGCTCTTTCCGCAGAGTTGTTGCCTGCTCGGCGTTTAAACCCTAACAACTGATCGACTTATTCTTTCATTTTCCACTAGCATGCAGTATTGTCTTGGTTTTTCAATGTGTCCATTCCACGAGGACTGAGCGTACCTCAAAAAATTTCTTGAAGTCGCTGACAGCGGCCATGTATTCTTCTCTAACCGGAAATTGTGTCATCATTTCCAAAGATTGCGTCATCTGAATGCTCAGCTGGTTGATGGCTTCCTGATAGCTGTCAGACACAGTGCTCAGGTACTCTCTGAAAAAAGGTAACAGGAGGATTAATGTCACTCACTGGGAATGGGACATTGCAAACTACTTTCAGTGGCCTTACTTTTCATGGTTGCTAACAATAATTGTATAGGATGTAACGACAAACCTTTGCTCATGTTGCAAACAGTCGATAGATTTGCTTCTTTGTGACACTGCTTTGTTAATGTCTGAATAGTAATGTAATGTAAAGAGTCGTAGCTTGGCACACTTAATATGTATAAACACAAACACAACCATTTACAAGCCCATGTCACTACGAGTAAACGATATACGAATACCAAAGAAAGCCACACTGGCATGACCCTGGGACTATCATGCTCAGTCCGTCTTCTGTTGTAGTGTCAGGAGCAAATACATAAATTGGATACTATTCAAAATAAGTTAAGGGACACCCTGAAAATGATCATGATTGCAAATAAGCATAACTCGCGAAATTCTTATATTGTGTCTGGACGTTTTTGGACAAGACTTTTGTCCAAACGTTTCCAGACAAAATCTTAAAATATGACCGAGTGCGCATTTGGGAAATCGTGATAATTTTTCTGTATGGCCTTTACTTTAACGTGTGTAGTGTATTACAAACAGATCCCATTACTCACTGCATGCCAGTATAGTATTCAGCGACCCCTTCACCCATGTCCTGCATGTAAAAGTCGTTACGGCGGTAAGAGAGGTTGAGGTGACGTTTGAATCGCGTCAGCTCCTGGCCCAGTGACGTCAGCTCAGATCCCAGCATCTGCACGAGCGGAGTCAAGTCTTCAGCAAAGGCGAACGCAGAGCGGCGGTACCTCTGGCTCAGTTCCTCGCCCATGGCCTCGGTGATCTGGGACATGGTCTGCTTGCTGTTTTCGCCGTATGTACTCAGCTTGCGCATTGCGTACTCCTGTACAAGAGATCAGAGACACGAGTGCAGCTGCAGTGCGCCTGTATTGGTCAGTGATCAGGTCGGATATGATAGGTATTAGCGGTACCAGTTCCTCATAACCGGTCCATTATTACCGTCTGTAATCTCCCCTTGTAGTGAGGACGTTAAGTATCATTAAACCAACCGAACAAGTTACTAATTCTTGAAAACTACCAAAAAATAATGTGTGAAATACTTCAGTATAACTAATGTAAAGAAGACTTTATTTGTAATGTCAGCGTTAACATTAAATGTTAACGCTGACATAACAACGTCACGAAATAAAGTCTTCTTTAAACTAGTTACATTTTAATTAAATTTTAATGATGGTCATTTCCGGTGCTCTCAAAATGAAAGGCATTGCACATATTTCTGTGCTCGTCTGTGGACTTTGGTCCCTAGGGCTCTAGACCATGAGACCCAGCACGTGTTGTATGACCGTCCACACATAATCATGGCATGTGGCCTTTCCAAATCGAGGAGGACTCTTAACCCTTTGGCTATCGGTAGCGGTTTTTGTCGCGATGATTCCTGCAGGAATCATCGCGACAAAAACCGCTACCGATAGCCAAAGGCTGTCGGCAGTCCGCCTATCCGGATTCGGCACGTCTGGAATAAATGTTTCAGTTTTCCACCACTCACCTGGAATTCAGACAGAGAAGCCGGGCGCCAGTGCAGACGAGAGTGGAGGAGTGTGGACGTGTTGAGGCGAGCAGTCATCATGGCGTCTGTGGTAGTTCCGGTCTCGTGGTCGCGGTACACTTCCGCCTTGATGGCCGAGTCGTTGACGTACATGGCCTTCAACACCAGAGCGCGCTGGGGATTCTCTGCAAGGTTAAGGTCAAGGGTAAAGTCATTGGAAAGATCAATAACATCTGAATAATGCGAGGCATTAAGCAAAGAAGACAGCTGAAGTTTACTTGAATGATAAAAAAATCTTGTGTTTAACCCATTCAGCCTGACGACCAACAGCAGGAGATGGATCAACCATGATAATTCAAGGGTAGTGCCAAATTAGCTTGGCGCCTGTCGATCTATCTCCTGCAACTGATGCATAGTTGTTAGATGACGCCTCAAAATTTGCGAAATACGTGCGCCGGGCTGAATGAGTTAAGTTCAAAGGTAAAGTCATTGGAAAGATCAATAGTATCATCAGAATAATGAGAAGCATTTAGCAAAGAAGACAGCTGAGGCTTACTTGAATATATATATATAAAAATCTTGTGTCTAAAATTTCAGTGTGTGATGAACTCTAATTTAGCGACTGCACATTTATCGGCCTTTTACGTCTGGGCCTCCACTGATTTTACGAGAGGATAATGTGTATGTGTAAACACTATACTAGTCATATCCACACTTAGATTACAAAGGGATGAACATTTTGCAAACCGAATAATAACTATTTCCAATAGCTAGGGCTCGAGTCACAATAAGCATTTAGTATCTTTCAGTGTTTGTTCCCTAAGAAAGTGAGCTAAGAGTATCTAAAGAAATATTTAAACCTTTCTCTGAAAGTGAAAGATTTACAACCTACAACTTGAGAAACACGGTACTAGCAAGTGGTATAGACTCACATGAGCCCCCGGCATCTGCAGGGGTTCAGGGGGTTCTATGCCTCTTGCAGTTAGAGGCTGCTTCCTGTGTCTTGCTGGCTCAGAATTAATCCGCCCGAAACGATCTACAACAATGATAATTCCTTTCCTACAATGACTAACACTACCCCGTACCCAGGTCGTAGTTGCTCTTCAATACGAAGGTACGGGTGTTGGTGTCCAGAGAGATGTCGGCGTTGATGGTGCGGTCGTCGCCGTAGGTGTTGGTGATGGAGATGGAGTACGGTTCATTCTTCACTTTTCCGACCATCGACATCTTCACGGGGCTTACCATCTGAAACAGAGCAATGAACAATGAACATTATTGCACGACAGATGACGTATTGGCAAATCTGATCTGGCGAAGTTACTAAGGTTGTACTCACTGAGTCGCTGACGGAGCCAGGCATTGCTGACGTTACTTCAATAATAACCCGTTCACCGCCTGGGCAAGGCGAACGTTACCATCTGCAAGAGACATAAACCATCATGAGCCCCCGCAGTCGCGGGGGCTCATGAGGATTTATGTCTCTTGTTTGGCCTATGGACTTTACATCTGTTTTTTCTCGCGCAAGTGTCACTCAGTGTGCAATGATTTCAGACGTGTAATCGTGATCACTGGCATACAAAGGAGAATGTAGTCGCATGCTACTGAGAAACGGCTGGGTTTAAACTTTGTCACTAAAAAATGCTCATTTAACCCATGTACAGGATACATTTCTGCGAGTGTTAGTCCGTCGTTTTGAACTTAAAGAGCTGGAGCCATAGATGCAAAATCACAGACCAGTACACATATGGTCTCGAGTCACACGTAATCGTTGTTAGTGATCTTTGGGGGAAAATCTTTTTTAATGTCTTTTTGATGGACATTTTCTTATCTTGAATTTTGGAATATGGGCATCGATCCCTAATGATTTCGACTTGCAAGCTTGAAAAAAGGTTTCACACTACACAGTCTGTCTACACAGTCCATGATTGCCGATTTAGTTTATATAAACAGAGACCTATTTTCCCTGGCAGAAGGTTATCTTACCTCCAAGCTCAGCTGCTTGCGCAGGCGGTCGATCTCTCCGCGGAGCGCCATGTTCTTCTTCTCGCGACGTGACGTGAGGTACCACGTGTCCACAGCCGCCAAATAGCGCTCGTCTTTGGCGCCAAGGTGAGAGGTTATGCCCAAGTCAAGGTCAGTGTAGGGGTGGGCCAGGGCCAGGTGAAGGCTGTAGTTAGAGCCGCTGTTCCAGGCGCTTGTCGTGTCCTGCAAAACGATTGAGAGTCTGAACATAGTGAACTTTAACTCATTCGAGACCTGCCGCTTATGCCGTGTATCCGGAGGCGGCAAGTCTCGAACGAGTTAAAGGGACACATGAACAGATCGCAGATCTAACGCGGCATTGGATGCCTGGCTATCAGTGTGTAATCAACGCTCTACCAGCGCTGCGTTCTTACCCGACAGTCGACTGTCGGTTTTTGCGCCATTAAGGTGGGCGAATGTGATCGGACGTTATCCATTAAAGACTATATTACAGTTCAGGAGGCAGATGGACCGAAAACGTGTTGTATCAATACATAATATACTGTTATCTACCCAGTGTTTGTCAAGGTTACCTGCAGTTTGGAGGTCAGAGTCAAGGTTTTTCGCGAGTCAGCAGAGTAAGACAGTGCAGTGGTGGCGTCCAGAAGGGTTTGTCCTTGGTTCATGGCTACCTCGCTCTCAACGCGGAACTCCTGAAAATACGTCATACTGCTATGTCATCATTGCAAGCTACTTTGCAAACATGGCGCACCATCTAGTGTATAGCCACAAGTCTAATACACTTGTGGCCATACACTCGACTGTGCGCCATGCACTGTGCTGCATAATATGACAGATCTGTAGTTTACAGTAGGTACAGTTAGCTGTCTGTGGCACATTGAGAAGCTAACAGATTGCAGCCTTGTTTGAATTTTGTTCTCGTCCTGAATCACAGGCCAGCACACACAAAATGTGTCATACACAGTAAAGATAACCTTCAGTAGACCTTGTTGCCTACAACTGGTTCTGGAAGCAGTAAGGGACACTTACGACCTTAACTAGCGGGGTGAGGCGAACGCTACCCAGCTGCAAGAAACATAAAGCCTCATGAGCCCCCACAGTCGAGGGGCTCAAATGGATTTATGTCTCTTGTTAGTCTTGTGTTCTTTATGCCTATGTTTATATCTATGCCATTTACATCTGTTGTTTTTTGTGTAGATCAGTGATTTCAAACGCACTATTCGTGACCAATGGCAACAACGGGGTTAACTCATTTGAGACGTGCCGCATACGGATACGCGGCTTTCAGCCGCGTATCCGTATGCGGTACGTCTCAAATGAGTTAATCGTTAGGAACAGGAGAACGTGATTGTCAAGCAGGAAATCTGTTATCAACATTGTCAAAAGGAATTTCGAAGTCGAAAAGTTAAAATAACATCTGCAACAACACCACCAACAGCACCATCAACTGCAACGGTAAAACAACACTCACCTGTGCTATAGAGGGGAGGTTGAGCGTGATGTCAGCCTTATTTCTAGCACCGGCAGCGGACCACCTGGTCTTGAGCCCAACCTGTTTGGTCTGGTCGCGGTCAGCGTCCCAAAGGAAAGCGGCATCCATCTCACGTGCCATGCGCGTGTCAGACCACGCGCCGCTCAGCTCCAGCGCGCGCTGCACGAACAGTAGTGAAAGTGTGTTTGTAGAGTTATACATTAAAGGAGGCCAATTCATTCTAAAGACAAGAAGCTCAAACTATGTACCTTCTGTGCGGGAATGGGAGTAGAGAGGACGACACGTTATTTTTTAAATGTAATATAATATATTTTTTTTTTTTTTATTAAGCTTGTTTTTCTTTAGGTGTTATTGATTTCGTCTGATTTTATTTATTTATATATTTATTTAAAAAATCTGGCTTTCCACAATACACGTCTTAGTAATGCGGTTCGAAGCCCAGCAAGCGAAAACCAAACTGAAAGCTACAGTTACCTGCATAATTCCGACCTTGACCTTGCCCTCATAGCTGGAGGCGGAACGGCGGCTGCGGTCATTGAGGTCAAGGCTGTAGGTCAGGCGCTGGTTGTCTCCCTCGTCCCAGGCTAGTTCCCCTTGGCTGGTAGTGCTGCCGGAGTTGGACAGAAGGTTGTACTTGATTCCCATGGTGCGAGACGGGTGGATCATCTGGAACAGTCAGCCGGCATACGTTGTCATGCACGGTTTCCCAGAAGTATGTTAAATAAAAACTACGTGTCTACTGAAGCAAACTGTAGACAAAAAGTGAACACGATCCAACTGCAAGAGGCACAGATCCTCATGAGCCCCCGCAGTCGCGGGGGCTCATGAGGATCTATGCCTCTTGCTGAGACAAGTCTCTATCCATGTTCTTTGGTCGTTTGTAGCGTTTGGTCGTTTGTAGCGTTTGGTCGTTTGTAGCGGTCGTTTGTAGCGTTTGGTCGTTTGTAGCGTTTGGTCGTTTGTAGCGTTTGGTCGTTAAATGAACACAGACCTCGGAAACAAAATAATGCTTTCGGTGGCAGGGAAGGGGTTAAGGATCCAGACATAACCGAAGTTAACTGTTTGCATGTATGGCGTTTAAAGACAACCGTATACCGTGTAACAGGTCATTTCCGCTTTCCCCAGGGAAAGGCTATCAGCGTCTATTGCATGGTACACCATGGGCTTTAAATACAAACAACCATCAGTTGTCCACACTGACCTTGACTTCAAGGTCCTGCTGGGTCTGGCTGGCGTCGCTGGCGTTATTGAAGCGTGACGTGAATCGCAGGTTGCTGCTGGCGTCATTGCGGTTCCAGTCCAGGAACAGCTGCGCGCCGTCAGCGGTTTTGGAGACGGTGTAGAGCATGGGGCGAGGCTCGCGCACGGTGAGGGTCACCTCGGGGAGGTCGCCCATAGTGTAGGTCATGTCAGAGTCCACGTACTTCTCACCGTTCAGAGACGCCTCGGCCTGGTGGAGAAACATAACGGAAAGATTTCTGGTTTAATTCAGGTCTGTTTTGGTCAGTCAGGCGTATCTAGGCTAGTCCAATGTCTGTCTGTTACTCTATTCCCCAAACCGCCGTGATGAGGCCTTAGTCTTAAAAACACAAACAAACAACAAGGACGAATGGTTGAATTAATTTGACTGATTTACAATTATGCATAACTTTAGCGCGGACCGACGTTTTTGGTTCGCACACAGTGAGCAACTAAGGCTCACGTCGGCCTCAGCACGTATATATGCAGCATACTATCAAAAATATTATCTTTTGGCAGTGAAAATCTTCACTCTACGTTGTGCAGAAAAAAACCTCTGACTTGATCAGCTTCATATATTGTCATCGAACATAGCGTCGTTTTATTAAAAAAAAAAAGTTACCTTGTAACTGCTAATTAATGTTAACACAATCCCAATGCAAAAGACATAGATCCTCATGAGCCCCCGCAGTTGCGGGGGATCATGAGGATCTATGTCTCTTGGTGAGACCACTTGTTCATTGGACTCCTCTTTGGCGTTGAATTAACAGAGATTCCAAAAACTCAGTCTCCGTCCAGTGGCAGTTAAATTTCATAGAGAAAGAGGTTCCAGGTTAATTAACCCATTCAGCCCTCACGCACTACAGAAGGAGATGGGTGGACCATGATAATTCAAGGGTAGTGCCAGATTAGCTTGGCGCATGTCGGCGCCAAGCTAATCTGGCACTGCCCTTGAATTATCATGGTCGATCCATCTCCTGCAACTGGTGCATAGTCATTAGATGACGCCTCCAAAGTTTGGGAAATACGGCTGGCGGGCTGAATGAGTTAATTAACTCACCTTGGCCTCAAACTTGGCCTGAGTTGCCTGCGCCTCGTACATCCAGCTGACACTGCGCATGACCTCGAACGGGGAGCTCACTGTCATGTCGGCGTGGAAGCGGTTATCGTACCATCCGTCCTGCATGCGCAGAGTGCCGTCCACGATGACCTTCTGACCTTCGGCCCAGCCAATCAGAACGTGGGAAGTCTTGGCGTAGTCGCGGGCGTCGGTGTTCATCACCTTAGGAACACAAGAACATATTATTAAACTATGATCTGTTGAGCCCTGACAAACTTCTAAAAAATACATTGGACCCTGATAGTTTAAGGGTGTTGCCACAATAAGGCCGAGATACTCTTGCACGACCGTAGAACTATCATGGTCCATCTGTCTCCAGAATTGTTATAAAGACTTCAAAGGACTCCTAAATTTTCGGAATTCGACTTTAGAGTTCAAGGTGTTTGCCTGGATAAGGCAAACGCTGCCCAGATGCAAGAAACATAGATCCTCATGAGCCCCGCAAAAGCGGGGGCTCACGAGGATTTACGTCTCTTGTTTGTCCAATGCTCTATGCCTATTTGCCGCCGTGAGATGACCTTAGTTGCCTGCTCGACGTTAAACCCAAATAACTAACTAACTAACTATGCCTAATTGGTCACATTTACACCTGTATTTTTCAAGCGTCTATCGGCCAGTGTGCAATCGTGTCAGACTGACGCGCAATTTGTGATCATTGCCAGTGAAGGGAATAATTACAAAAAGACGAAATCCGATAATGACAAAAGGCATACCTCGAATTTGAGATCTTTGAAGTTCTCAAAAGCGCTCTCGAAGCCGGCAGAGGCATCCATGTCGAAAGGTGTCTTGAAGCGGAGACTGGCGGTAGCCTTCATCTCGTCGGTGAGGGGTATGCTGAGGAAAGCAGACGTCTTGAAGTTGGTCATCACGCCCTCCTGTGTCAGACGTGCCTCCATGGCGTGCCAGTCAGCGTGGGGCGTGGTCAGACGGACGTTAAAGGCGTAAGGGGCGGTGTCTACAGTGCTGATGTCAGTATTGGCGGTGTAGACCATGTTGTTGCCCAGATCCAGCTTAGCGGACGCCTGTGAATGAAGATAAAAGGGTTGCTCACTCATTCTAGGCGCGCCGCATGCGGATACGCGACAAAAAGCCGCGTATCAGCACGCAGCACGTCTTGAATGAGTTAATCCATTCAGCCCTGACACTACAGCAAGGGACTGACTGACACATGTATTCAAAGGTAGAGCCACAATAGATTTGGCGCCTCTCTTAAATTAATTTCACTTAACCCATTTAGCCCTGACGCACTACAGAGGAGATGGGTCGACCATGATAATTCAAGGGTAGTGTCAGATTAGCTTGGCGCCGGTCGGCGCCAAGCTAATCTGGCACCACCCTTGAATTATCATGGTCGATCCACCTCCTGCAACAGGTGCATTAGTCGTTAGATGACACCTCCAAAATTTGGGAAATACGTGCGTCGGGCTGAATGAGATACATATGTACAAGCTTAGATACAGTTAATTCCATGTTTTTCGTTGTCAGTACAACTACCCCCATCCCCCAATCGCCGAGAAACAAACAAAGATACAAACAAAACTGAACCACTGAAAACCACTTGCTTATTGTTAACTTTTGTCAATTCTCTGTGCGTTCTTGTGACCAGCGGTTCTGTCTCGCTTGGGCACGGTCATAAACTCTAATAGATCTGCCAAGACGTTGAAATGACGGTTCTCCATGTGAGAGGTCCCGTGAAACACTGACTATACGCGACCTTCATCTCCTTACCTCCTTCTTTCCCCATTCATCAGCCTGGTAGCTGCCAGTAGCGGACATCTGCTCCCAAGAGGTGAAGGGCGTCTTCAACGTCAGCGTCAACGCGGGGTTAGGAGAGGTCATCATGCGAAGGTCAGCGGTCAGTCTCTCGTCTCCCTCGTACGCAAGTGCAGCATAACTGGTCAGACCGTCTGAGGATGAGGAAAAATAAACTCATCTATTCCTGGTAGTTTCTGGTAGTGAACATCAAATTTCAAATTTGAATGAGCTTTCTGCACACAGAAACCAACTCGCCGTTATTATCTAAGTAATTAACTTACCACATAAATCCCCGACACTATAAGACAGGATGTGGATCGACCATGACAGTTCAAGGGTGGTGTCGGAATAGCTTGGCGCCTGTGGGCGCAAAGCTATTCTGACACCACCCTTGAACTGTCATGGTCTATCTGTTGTTGTTTTTTAAAAAAACTATGACATAGACCTCAGAGAATATCTCCAAATGGTAATAATTTCGTCATCAGGGCTTACTGAGTTTATGTTGCAAATTACAAGAAAAATAGACTCTTGCATAGGCTCGTGAGGGTCTGTGGGTTCTGCAGAGTGACATGTGGCATAAGGAACTAAATATAGAAGAGCAAGTACAGTATAGGAGACCGTGTCTGTAACTGTTGTTAATAAACTTTACCCAGAGCATAAAATATGCAGTACTTGAGGCTGACGAAAAGGGCAAAAAGCATGTGTTCGGGACAGACAAGAGTCATAGATTCTCATGCGAGTGCAAGGACTGTGTGTATGAGACCATTCTCCTCACCGTTGTTAAGAGCGTAGCGGAACTCAACAGAGCTCTGGCTCAGTCCATCGAAAGGCGTGGTAAGCTGTGCCTTCGTCTCAAGGCGTTGCCCGGCAACGCGCATGAAGTCGATCTTGGCCACGATCTCTTTTTCGCCCCCTTTGACCTTGAACTCTGTGTTGAAGGCTCCGGTCATCTGGCCGTAGTGCTGAAAGGTCACTTCGACGTCACTATTGAGAAAAGAAAAGGTCACAATTATTTTCAGTGACAAAAAACAAAACAAGGACAAAAACAACAACAAAAAAAAAAACCAAACAAACACACAACAAATGTTTTTCAACGATTGTTCATTTACTAGTTTGCTATCTTTGTGTGTTTATTCAATGTTGCTGTGTTGCTGTTTTTGTTGTTGCTGTTATTTGTTGTCTTTGGTTGTTATTGTTGTTATTAAGATAAGCCGTAAAGAAGTTACTTCTGGTGGCTGCATGTACAAAGAGAGGGTGGGGGGGGGGGGGGGGTAGGGTGGGTAGGTGGGTGGGTGCAGCATGCACGTTTGCTGGGTGTGAAATTTAATTATATTCCCGTACCGTTTGCAGGTGTATCCCCCCCCCTCCCCCCAGATAGATCCACTCGGGGAGTACAAAACCAAGTGAACTGACTTTCAAACGAGAAGATAAGCCTCTTATTTGAATAAAAGTGTGCTAGCGGTGTACTCCCCGAGTAGGTGTATCTGGAGAGTACACCGTACACGGTAGGGGTTGTCATACAGACACATTTATCGTTGAAAATGGTGCTCGTAGGAAACAAACGTACTCCAGTCCCGCGTGGTGCAGACTCATTTTGAAGGCGCTTTCGATCTTTCCGTACTCGGTCTTGAAAGTGGCTTCCACCGATCCTTCCTCTCCGTCCATCTCGCCCTTCATCTCCAGCTTGACGTCAGTCCAGGGACCCTCGCGCTTGAGGGACAGGAAGCGATTCGACGGGACGCCATTCCACACGACAGCCTGTTGACTGCGGATGGTCAGAAGGTTGCCTGTCCAGGCGAAGGCGACATCCTGGCTGGTCCTGTAGTTCTCGCCGTATTTGAACGTCTGTGGAAGGACAAGCAGAGTGACGAGTCGCGTAGAATGGAGTCAAATCGAGGACACTCGACTTACATAGCACAAAAGTGAGAGCAGGGGTCTGATTTGACACAAGTCGGACACAGCAATGTTCTTCAGTGTCCGGTTCCACATTTCTTTAACTCATTCAGCCAGACGGCCATATTTCCCAAAATTTCGGAGGCGTCATCTAATGACTATGCACCAGTTGCAGGAGATGGATCGACCATGATAATTCAAGGGCAGTGCCAGATTAGCTTGGCGCCGACAGGCGCCAATCTAATCTGGCGCTACCCTTGAATTATCATGGTTGACCCATTTCCTGCTATAGTGCGTCAGGGCTGAATGGGTTAATCCCTTCGCTCGCTGTGGTCGCGAATTTCGTGTCTAAAACCACTGCCCATTAATCGAGATTTTGACTGTGGACACAAATGTCAATTGGACTAAAAATAGGCATAAAGAACATATGACTCACAAGAGACATAGATCCTCATGAGCCCCCGCGACTGCTGAGACTCATGAGGATTTATGCCTCTTGCAGCTGGGAATCGTTGCATTGCCCTCGGCAGTTAAGACGTTAAATGTAAATTACTCCGTTTTTAACTACCTTAGGATATATAACAACAGAAATTTCACTTCAGAAATAGCGCAGTGTCGGATTTGGGGCCTGAGGAGATGCAAGTGAAATGTGAAAAAGTAGCTATAAATAATTGCACTGTATAAGTTTAACTCCGCAATGTCCGACAAATCGCAGACCAACACACACGCAAGTTATTTTAACCGCAGAATATGGCATCTCGAGATATTCTGCGTCGATACGCACGTTTTAGACACCCCGCCCCACTCGCTACGGTGGAATGCCAGATTCTTACGGTCGCAGCGTTCGGGTTTATCTTACCTGCTTCTCTGTGAAGACGAAGGGGGATCCTAGGTTCTTGCGCTGAGTATCGATGTAAAGGTCAGAGGTGTAGGGTGACTTCGCTTCAATGTGGACGCTGCTTTCATCCTTGGACCAGGCGAGGGACACCTGGCCTTCAGCGCGCTGGTCCTGCGGTCAATACAATATTAACTCATTCAGCCCGACGCACGTATTCCCAAATTTTGGAGGCGTCATCTAACGACTATGCACCTGCTGCAAGAGATGGATTGACCATGATAATTCAAAGGTAGTGCCAGATTAGCTTGGCGCCGACAGGCGCCAAGCTAATCTGGCACTACCCTTGAATTATCATGGTCGACCCATCTCCTGCTGTAGTGTGCCAGGGTTGAATGGGTTAACTTTAACCCTTTTGAGTGCTACTGACGATACCGCTCGGCGAAAAAGACGCGTTCTCACGCTTTTTTTTCCGCCGAAAGGTATCGTCAGAAGGAGTCCAGGGGTTTTAATAGAAATAAAGAACATGTACATGCAACAACTCCGACAAGCTCAAAGACCAGCTCACTTTATATAAAAACGCCTTATTTTATTCTATGTTACTTTTTAAAAAAAACAAATAAAGAAAACGTGTGTGTTTACCTGTCCGTACACTGCCGATCCGCTCCACTGCACACTGCCCTCGACGCCTCCGACCAAGACGAAAGAGTGAGTCAGTTGGGTGTGACGGAAACCGTCGTAGGGCGTGTCAATTGTCAGCTCGATGCTCTGGTCTTTGCGCACGTCCACCTGACATCATAAAAACGACGTCACCAGTTAGTATAATGATGTCATCATTAAGAGGAATCCGTGACATCATCAGAGAGAAAAATAACATCAAACAAATAAAGTAATTTATGTAAGGATTCAGTAGTCAGCGAAGACTTCACGATGTAAGTGCAACGTAATAATGTTTCAAGCAAGCAGCACGGCGTCATAAAATGACGTCATCAGTAAAAGAATGACGATGTCAATTTCATGTACGCAGTTGTATGCTATGTTAAGGTTCATAGTGCTGCTAATGTCCTGCATTGAAATTCATCTCTGCACTGCAAGAGGCTTAGAGGACCATGAAAATCCGCAGCCTGGAAGGGCTGCATGTGCTCGTGGGCATCTACGCCTCTTGCTAGCACCCATTTACATCTATGTTCTTCGGCCGTAACATGCGTTTACCTTCAGGTTCATTGAACTCTTGCGGCCCTGGCTGCATTCAAGCTCAGCGTTGCACTCGAATTTGTCAGAGCTGCCACCGTGCTTGTAGCTGAAACGGGTCATCTCCCACTGCTGGAACGGAGTCTTCAGTTCGCCGGAGACCTCCAGTCTCCTCATGCGGTAGTTGTAGAAGTTCAGCTGCAGCATAGAGGAAACGAAATGACAGAAACGGTTGCTATTAGTACACTCAGTACAAGGAATATAAGGTTTTTGTTTGTTTTTTTAAATTTCCCCTATCAAGGGGACGATAAAGGCTGTGATGTACCGCGGATATATACTAGGAAGTACGGACTGGATTTCGAGTCAAAATTTCATTTTAAGCCAGCACACTCAACATTGTAGCATAAATATTTGTGCGGTAGTCTCTGATTTTGCACCTTTTGGCCACAGGTCGTATGGTACAAAATCAAAGAAATCACATATTTTAATTTCAAGAGAGAATAATAAAGTCTGTGTCTGTTACGTGTTGAGTCGTGGTCGTAGTATGATATCACACCAGACGGCACGCACGTAAGGTTCTTTTAAAGAAACTTCATTCAGCTGCAACCCGTCACACGGGGCTTAAGGTTGTAGACAATACTGGAGTAATAGTTCCAACAATATTTTATTGCAGCGATGCGATCTCCACACAATGCATTCACAAATGCACCAACACTGATACAATGTCTCCTCTGCAATGTATCCACGCTTTTGACACACTGTACTATCATACAATGCAAACACTATGCACTGCATAACTCCATCACTGACAATGTGCGACAATGTACAAACGCGCTTCCCAGCACAATCTTTTATAGTATAATAGCTTTCCAGAATAATCTAACAAATTGATACAACACAACCAATCAGAACAGAATACGTAACCGAAACTCATAAATATTGATGAAAAAGAACTTTCTAGAATAGACTACAATAGTCTAGAAAATTCGACTGCTAATTTCACTCCCAATTTTGGGAAATCCCAGTGTGTTATGACTTCACACAAGAGTATGCTAGACAGGTCACGACCTTGCCCACACTTTCTGGAAGTTACACGAGTTTTCTTAACACCGACTGGCGGCTAACTTCACGCTCACAGAAAACAGTGGTGATTACTCGAGCGGGACTCTAGACTCTTCGGGATTCAACTCCGTGTATCAAAAGACAATCAATTCCGCTCTCCGAGCAAACGATAGTGAATCTTACTAAAAAGGTACGTGATTTGTAATCATGATAGCTCAAATAAATTTCGGATCGTTTCCTACGATTAATGCATGCATGCTCTCACAGCACAACACAACCACAATCGTAACAGTGTCTGAAAACAAAAGTTTAGGAAGAACTGACTGCCTGACTGACTGGCTGGCTGGCTGGCTGACTGACTGTCTGACTGACTGACTGACTGACTGACTGACTCACTGACTGACTGACACACTGACTGATTGACTGACTGACTGGCTGGCTGGCTGGCTAACTGATTGGATGAACTAGAACAAATGATCACCGACTCTATTTCCTACGAGCTAGAAGTAGGCTAAGACAAGGAAGCTAAGCTTTTACCTGTCCTGAGATCTCCTGTCCGTCCATGTAGGATAGCGCTCCTTGGCACCGGAAGTTGTCGGCACTACCGGAATGCTTGAAGTTGGCGCCGACCTTACGGAATCCATCAAAAGGTGTCATGACGTCAAGAGAGCCAGAAATGTCCTTGGTCGCGGAGAATTTGGCAGTAGCTTCGACCTTGAAGGCAGGAAGAAAACACTGATGATCATGACCATAATAATGATAATGATAATAGTAATCTCGACATCGATAGTAAATGCGTAAATTACTCTATTTATAACAAACTCCGGATATAAAGTCAACGCAAGTATTGCTGCCTTGACATTTTGTCACATCCACAATTCGTAGTAATGATGAGGGATGGCCACAACAACCAGATGGTCGCGCTTTAAAATTGGGCATCTACATAGACAAAACATTACCTTGTCGTTCATGAGATGAGAGCTGGCCACAAGAGTCATGTCGCTAACACCCCCGGAGAACGAGAAGCTGGAGCCCATCTCGGTGAAACCTTGGAAGGGAGTGCGGACGAGGACTGACCCAGCCATTGACGCAGCGTTAAATTTGCTTGTTACCTGTAATGTTAAACAGAGAGTGATTCAAATCATGATACGTTTACCAATTCAGTCCCGACACACTACATAAGCTCCATAGAAGAATCGACCATTCTAGTTCAAGCCAAGCTATGCTGGCACCACTCTTGAACTGCTATTGTCAAACTATTTGTAGTACAGTCTTCACAGGACAACTTTCAATTTTGAGAATGGCGACCCTAGAACTCTGACTGTTAACCCATTCAGCCCTGACGCACTACAGCAGGAGATGGGTCGACCATGATAATTCAAGGGTAGTGCCAGATTAGCTTGGCGCCTGTCGGCGCCAAGCTAATCTGGCACTGCCCTTGAATTATCATGGTCGATCCATCTCCTGCAACTGGTGCATAGTCATTAGATGACGCCTCCAAAATTTGGGATATACGGCCGTCGGGCTGAATGAGTTAATATATAATGTTTTGTATTTTTGAGTCGTGACAGTAAGGAATAAGACCAAAGAGTGACTGAAGAACGCGTCGAATGCAAGGACAAAATGCCAACACGTTCCGCGGAATAACAAGTCACACATTAACTGCTTTATCTTGTCATTTCGATGACAGTTTCCCCTTTGTTGGTGGTATCATGACTGAGTGTTTCTCGTGATTCTTGATCTGTGTGCTGGTCGGTCATTGTGGACCTTAATTCATTCAGCCCGACGCAGGTATTTCCCAAATTTTGGAGGCGTGATCTAACGACTATGCACGTGTTGTAGGAGATGAATCGACCATAATAATTCAAGGGTATTGTCAGATTAGCTTGGCGCCGACAGGCGCCAAGCTAATCTGGCACTACCCTTGAATTATCATGGTCGACCCATCTACTGCTGTAGTGTGCCTGCTCGGCGTTAAACCCAAATAACTAACTTCTGCCGTAGTGCTTCAGGACTGAATGAGTTAAGGCACTGTCGAGTAGTTATTTAATCACATAGTATAACTCTGAAAACCTGCGTACCTCTACGCGGTCGTCCTCAACATTGCCTGTTGCCATGGCGCTGAGGTCACCAAGGTCACCATTGAAGTTGAAAGCCGTTCCGACATGGCGGTAGCCAGTGAAAGGCGTGGCGATGTCGATAGAGCCAGACAGGTTGTTGGTATTTGTGAACTTGGCCGTGGCCTCCACTTTGTCTTTCTCAAGGCTGCCCATAGCGGTCATGGTCATGTCGGACATGTCGCCTGTGTACCTATTGTCCAGAATTACCGGAGAAATTAATGAAGGTAGAGATAACGAAGAAAAACGGCTGATCGAAAGTTCAAAGGTTTAGCGTAAGATTGTTACAAATATGATATCACGTGTAGGCAAATGTTATAACCTGACGAGGAAACGAAATGCGACAGTTTTAGAATCATAGAAAACATTTTAGTGATCCCAAATATGTCTCAGTTCTTTTGCTCGTCAGTATAGTACACAACTAGGCCTAATTGCGAAGCTGTTGTGGTTACGTATTCCTGAAAATGGTGCAAATGTAATGTTTTAGAACGCCTCCAGGGTTGTACAATTCAAAGTCTATAAAACATGCTAACCTCAGTAAGTTGCTCGGAGCCAATGTCAGACCGCGTTATTCGCGATTTCGATAATGTGGTGCAGACGTGTTTTTTTTTTTTTTTTTTTTTTTTTTTTTTCCAAGTTTCTGAAGAAAGAACTACCGTTAAGCACAAGGCATGGTGGCCTACGCCAGCCTTGGTTGGTCCGCACCCGAATGTGCGAGGGCCAACTAAGGTTGGCGTTGGCTGATAGGTTTCCGAAATGAGCGTTAGACGTACCAGCGTAATATTTGATTCCGTCATTACTGATGTGCGTAAAGCTAAGACTGGCATGCGCAGTAGTTTTTAAAAATCTCGCAGCTAGACTCACACTGTACCTGACAGAAGTGCCCATCTCACGGTATCCACGGAAAGGCGTGTTGACCGTAAGCAAACCCGAGATGCCGTTATCCATGTTCATTTTGCCTGTGACCTTGGCCTTCTGGCCGTCAAAGTGACCGGCTAGAGTAACAGTGACGACATCGTTTGAGCCGATCTTGGAGAAGTCGACGCCGCCTTTGTGGTTGCTGCCGCTGAGCATGGTGGAGACATCCTGCTGGTAGACAACGTTGTCTCCCTTGAGAGAAATGATCTGGTCGGACGAGATTTTGTTGGCGCCCAGCGAAAGGACGTAGGAGTTTTTGGAATCGGTGATGGGTCCCTCCATGTTGATCTGATGACAGACCAGGTTCAAAGAGCTTCAGTGACGGGAACGTGAGAACAACATTGAACTGCAAGAGGCAAAGAAGATCATGAGACACCGTGGAGGCGGGGTCTCATAATTGTCTTGGCCTCTTGCTTGGACATCACTGATGGTTTTAGTATGTTCCAGATGACCTGTCGACTAATGACCTCCTAAAACCTTCACTGCCGCGAAATGCGACCACCACTCAACTGCAGGAAGAACATCATGAGTCCACAGCCGCGGCGTCTCATGACGGGTTTCACCTCGTGTTTGCTGGAGATCGTAATGTTTTTGTCTCTTACTGGCCACTTTTATATTTTTCGCTTTTGTTTGATGAATGAGTTTATTTGGCGCTGATTTTGACTTGGTTTTAAAGATCGTCTGTAAATCCATCCATCCATCCATCCATCCATCCATCCATCCATCCATCCATCCATCCATCCATCCATCCATCCATCCATCCATCCATCCATCCATCCATCCATCCACCCACCCACCCACCCACCCACCCACCCACCCACCCACCCACCCACCCACCCACCCACCCATCCATCCATCCATCCATCCATCCATCCATCCATCCATCCATCCATCCATCCATCCATCCATCCATCCATCCATCCATCCATCCATCTCTCAGCTTATTTACAGCTCGTGATGGCAAACTACGTTTAAGCCAAAACAACGTCGCTTCTTTGATAAACTAATCAGCCACATCGTCTCTTACCTCAGTGTTGAACTCAGGAGTGTAAACAGAGATAACTCTGAGGGAAGACTGGTATCGGTTCTCTCCAGATTCGTGCATCATGGAGACATCCACAAGGGACTGCCCATTGTGGGAGACCTTGGCCTCGGCCTTTATGTCGTTGACTTGGCCGGTTCTCTTGTAAGAGGCGGACATGCTGCCCAAGTTGCTGATGGTGGTTTCCAGGTCAAAGGCACCACTGCACATCTTGGGTCCGTAGGTGTTGGACAGAGAGACCACGGTACGCTCAAGACCCTGGACAATAATCCAGTATCCTGCGATCAGCCCTGACAAGCTACACAATGGCAAGGATCGACCATGCTAGTTCAATGGTGGTAACGGAACATCTAGGCACTCTCGACCTTGGAGTAAAATAATAATAAACAACATGGAATTTAATCCCATTCTGTTCTCACCTCCCTTATTAGCCCACTCGTTGTTTGCAAGTAGTTTATTTCTTATTCATTTGTTTAACCCGTTCAGCAAAGAACATTTTGAACATCACCCAACTGCAAGAGGTATAGATCTTCATGAGCCCCCGCAGTTGCGGGGGCTCATGAGGATCTATGCCTCTTGCTGTCACTACTTTGAATCCATGTTTCTGGGATCTTTGCTCTTGAATTAACGATGACTGCAGAAACACAAAGTGCGTCAGCTGGTACTGAACGGGGTAATCGTTTTGTTCTTTAACTCTGGTACCCAGAAAAAGGGAAAGCGTTTTTTTCCCCCACATCACTGACCTGGATGGGGGTGGTGAGGGTTCCGCGGACGCTCATCTGCTGCATTTCCTGGATGTTGGTCTCTAGCTTAGCAGTGATGGTTTGTCCAGTCATGTACTGGATGCTGGCCTCCCCACTCATGCCAGAAGTGTCCAGGGAGGCGCTGAGGGTGTCTAAACCGTTGAAGGGGGTCCTGAACGGAAATAGTTAAAATGCAAGGACATGAAGTAAACCAGAGGTAAATAACACAGAAAGAAGGACATGACAAGAAATAAAATGAAATGGAAAAAGAATGGAATAAGAATTTTTGCTTACAAACTAAATCATACTGAATGATGTATAAGCGCTGTTATTTCAGTTATATACTAAAAATACTGTAAACAATAATATGATAAAAATAAAATAATAAATAATACACCTATTGTGAACAAAAAGAAAACCCAAACAAACAAATAAACAAACAAACAAACTACAACAAATAACACGTCACAGAGTTGAATTTACAGATACAGATTTTTTTAGGGAAAAAAAAAACCCCCATACCACCACAGAAAAATCATTTAATTTCATATATCGTTTGCAATGTCGTCATTGTGAATATTACGTCACATCTCACCTCACAGCGATGGAGGCACGTACGTCACGGCGGGTGTTGAGTGCAGCCTTGGCAGAGATTTCGTTAGAGTCCATGCGGACGGAACCAGTCAGTGAAATATCCTCCAAGGGGCCGGTTTTACCGAAAGCAGCGGCCAGTTCTGTCTTGGGACCTCCCATGCGGTACTGGGGATACATAAGATGAATATTCATGTGCAAGATGAATGGCGTAACATGATAATTATATTTTCACGAAGTAATTTGGGAAGGTTGGGGTAGGGGGTAGGGGGGGGGGGAGGGGGGCTGATGGGGTGGGTGGGGGGTGGGGGGGTGGGGGTGGAGTGTTGTCAGTAAATATTTCATTTACAAGTCCTTAACCTCTTCATTGTCGGAACACACTCAAGCAAAACCCACATGCAAGAGGCATAGATCCTCATGAGCCCCCGCACTTGCGGGGGCTCATGTGGATCTATGCCCTTTGCACGCGTAGAGGTTCTTTGGCGTTGTCACCAAAGATTTTAGAAACACAGTCTGCGTCCAGTGGCTCGGAAGGGGTTAAAACCAGCACTGTCATGAATTGGTTAAGATTATCATGGATTCCATGAAATTCCCTAGCAGAACAGTAACATTCAGGGATTTTTACGAAATTCCTGTATTTCTAAATGTACATATTCATAATACCTTCATGTTGGCAGATCCGCTGGCGTCGTTGTTGGCTAAGTTGAAGTTGAAACTGGTGTCAACACTGTACTCGCGTCCGTATTTAATGTCAGCGACGCTCTGGAAGTTGACCAGGTGTCCGGTGTGCTCGACCTTGATGCTGACGTCCTCGGTGTAAGGGGTGGTCAGGCTGGCCACGGTGCGGAGGCGGCGGTCGTTCCACCTGTGACTGAGAGAGGCGTCGATCATGTGAGGTCCGTACTTGAGCAGGGCAGAGCCGCGGAGGTTGTCCATGTTGCCAGTTCTGGTCACGCTGGCCTCGATCTGTTTCAAGAAGGATTTATGTTTAAATTGGTAGTGAGATGAAGTTCTGGGCTTCTGTCATGTCAGGTATACGCCTTTGGCTGTGTGGATAGAATCCTTAGATCCTATCCACAAAGCCACAATGGCGTGGGCCTAGATTCTATCTACACAGCCAAGGACGCATACCTGTGTCAAAGAAGTCCAATCAGTTCGAAATTTGCTCTAAGAGCTGTTCTTAATTGGACGAACTTCTGATCGGCAAACCTACATCGGAGAAGATCGGCGATCTTTTGGTTTGTTTCTTAATTGAGGTTGAACTAACCTAGGCGAACTTCAGCAAACCAGGTTTGCCATGGTTCTCTTTCTTAACTGAAGTGCTTGATTCGGCGTACTTACTGTCTTCGAAGGTGTTCAAAATGGCTGCCGCTATGCCGCTTCGCGATTTGAACGATGTTTGTTTTTGTACTCCTTGCAGTAGCGACCCCACAAAAAGCGTTGCGCCTCCCACAAATCAATAAAAATAGGTCTTGTTCTTCACACGAGTGAAATATCGCCGTCTGCCATATTTGTTTGTATCGGTGACTGTCTTCTTATCTCCAACGCAGAAGAGGGTAAAAGTTTTGACCAATCAGAGAAAAGGTTTGCCTTGGTTTGCTCAACACGTTCAGCGAACCTTTTCCGACAGCGAACTATGGTTTGCCGAGGTTCGTGAACTACTTCGAACTAGGTTCGCCGTATCTTTAGATCGTCCAATTAAGAACCAACCTGGTTCGTCCGAGATCGTGAACTGTAGTTCGTCATAGTTCGCGAACTAAAGTTTGTTTAATTAAGAACATGCTTAAGGCTGAATGTGAGATTAGGACCTGGAATTTTCTTCTCAGACGTGTGCCATTATCGTCTTCGTTTCACAAGTGGGAGTATCATACTCGTGCAACTGTCACTGAGAATGCTGTTTGCCACTTTAACCTCCTCACTGCCGAGAAAATACCAACACAATGCAAATGCAACAGGCATAGATCCTCATGAGCCCCCGCAGAGGCAGAGGCTTATGAGGATCTAAGCCTTTTGCTAAAAATCAGTTTGTGGATCTTTGACGTCGGACGAACAATACATTAAAAAAAAAACACAATCTGGGTCCACTGCCAGTGAACAGTGAACAGACTAATTGAAAACACAATCTGGGTCCACTGCCAGTGAACAGACTAATTGCAGGTAGGAGAGTTAATGCCTTAACCCATTCAGCCCTGACGCACTTCAGCAGGAGATGGGTCGACCATGATAATTCAAGGGTAGTGCCAGATTAGCTTGGCGCCTGTCGGCGCCAAGCTAATCTAACACTGCCCTTGAATTACCATGGTGGATCCATCTCCTACAATTGGTGCATGGCCATTAGATGACGCCTCCCAAATTTGGGAAATACGGCCGTCGGGCTGAATGAGTCAAATTACCTTCTCAAAGCCAGCCCACGGAGTCACGACAGACAGCTGGGCCTCAGTCTTGCCCTTGTTCACGAACTTCAGGTTGCCGGTGACGCCGCTTCCGCCCACGCTGACGTCAGCGTAGCAGTTGAAGTCGTCGATATCACCTTCGTGGCGGATGGTGGCGGAGTTGTCTGTCCATCCGACGAAGGGGGTGGTGAAAGTGAAGGTGCTGTCCAGACCACGTGACCAGTCGACATTGACGCCGGCCTTGAGTGTCTTTTCGATGGCGTAGGTCACCTGAAAGTCAAAGTAAGGAATTAAGAGACGTGTAGTGCATATGTTTATTAGATCGTGGCTTAGGTCGCTTGAAGGCGAGGTGAAGGGACTCGGAGATTCTTGCTGTTAATGCTAATGCGCGTTTGCTCGATGGCATTTTCACAGTTTGCGATCACAACTTTTGATTGTAAAATACTTCGCTCAGAACAAACTTCGGATAATTATGGAAACAAACATTTGAAACCCTAGATCGTTACATCTAAAGTTCACTGTACCGTGGTTTCCAAGACATTATTTCTATACACTGGCTTAAGTTTCACAAGCGTTTGAACACACTGGCTGTCTACCTCGATTCGCTACCGCTGACAAGCGGTAGCGAATCGAGGATGATACCCAGTGTGATTCAGTCTGGACATGCAAAGGTCACTGTGACTGACCTCAGCACTGCTGACGATGGAAGACCCACTGCTAGAGTGTTTCACTATGGCGCCCATGGTATCGTAGCCGGCAATAGGGGTGCGGACGGAAACATCCATCAGCAGAGGGATGGTGAGAGAGTAGGCAGCGTCCATGGAATAGACGTGTTGGGGAGAGAACTCCAGCTCCACGCGGGAGTTACGTGCGCCTTGCTGCTCCTGGCTGGACGTGGTGAACTGTAATGATAGACAAGACAAGGCAAGTCATTAGGTCGCATGCTGTCCTGCACAACAGGGCATGTTCAATCATCATATGAGTGCAGGACTTTTCACATCCAAAGCGAGATGCCAACCCACACACACATTTAAACCTAAGCCCTTTTATGGTACAAAGAAAAAAACACAGAAGTGGCACAACCCTTAGCTGCCGGTGGACGCAGACTGAGCTTTTGAACTCGGTGTTAATTCAAATCTGAAGACGCTCAGTCGTCTAAGGACCATGGATACGAAGTGTTGTCAGCAAGAGGCATAGATCTCATGAGCCCCCGCACCTGGGAGGGCTCATGAGGTTCTGTGCCTCTTGCATTTGGGTGGTGCTCACTTCGACTCGACAGGAAATGGTTTATATAAATATTGAAAGAGTTTTATGTCTGATTCTATGTCCATCGTCTAACAGTAAAGTTAGTGTCAGTTTATATTGTGCGAAGTTACCAAAGGCACTATGGACACTCAAGCACAAGTACAAGCCTGATAAATACACTCACAAGGACCCTGGAGTCTACAAGTAACTCACCTGCATGTAGGGAAACGCATCATGAGGAGTATCTAGACGGAAGCGACCGCTGAAGTCGGCCTTGTTGACCCATGAAAGGCTGGTCTCGTACTTGCCAAGGATCGGGAAGGCCTGAAGACCGAGAACAAATAATAGCAATATATTGGCTATTTCACAATGTACAAGGGACACGCCAAAACAAAGGTGACTGCCAAATGCACCGGGATAAAAAATATGTAAGTGATTCTGACAGCGACCGCCTTGTTCTAATATAATTGAAGAAGACACCCAATACCATAGTAGTAGACCGTCGGGTTTACCAGCCTGTTTACGTCGACTTTGTTTTATTTGAAAGAAATCCACAAAATGACAATACATGAAATCAAATGAAGATCGGATTATCGAAGACTTTTTAATAAAACAAAAAACCGTTTGAACACTACTGCGGGAAATGGGTTTGTCAAGAAAACTCAAGGGCGGTGGTTCATTATCATGGCACCAAGCGTAAGTTTGTCGTAAGTGACGTGAGTTACAGATTACATTTTTTAAAGGGTCTGGGGGGTGGGGTTGGGGGACAAGTACCTTGAAGTCAGCACGAACGCTGAAGTCATGGAGAGAAGGCTGGATAGTCATGCCACCCTCAATGACGCGAACATCGTCAAACGGGGTCCTCAAGCGAGCACGTGCTGAGCTCATGTCACGCTGCACGCGCGTCTCAAGATCAATGCTCTGGCGCACGCCGTAGTTCAAGGTCAGGTGACTAACAACTTCACTTCCTTCAGTCTTGCTGTTGGCCTGCGCGGCGATGGTGCGCAATCCACGGACAGGCGTCGTAACCCTCAGGTTCATGTCAAGGTCGTCCCAGTTGTTCAAAATGACGGAGCCATCGGCCGTGACCTTGCTGTTCGGTTCCCATGACAGCTGTGATGGTTTATAAAGAGTAATATTAATTAAATTACTAAAAAAAATAATACCAGTGTGTCACTTTTTCTTTTCTCAGTCGAAATCCACACAATCCGTACAAAACTGAAAGGGGTTGTCACAAGCGTGATAAACCCCCTTATCAGCTTGCCAGGATAGCCGTATTATTTGTATTTGTTGGCGTGTGAAACCCTTTTGATTTCGAGACAGAACTTACTTTTCCGTGAGTTTTGTCAGACCATCGTGTGCTACAAAGTGTATAAACTTATATTCTATAATCAGTTAACAAACAAGTCAAGGATTCATTCATTTCTGGAAAGGAGGACATACAATATGAATCAGTTCCATAAAAAGTATTAAAAAAAAACAGAAAAAAAGATTATAATAATACAACATGAATAAATACATTTCACACGAGAAACAAACACAGTTGTCTTTGCTTTGATGATACTTCCGAACCTTTACTGCTTAGAGGTCGGGTGTTAATATGAAAATGATCGGGAAAAAATGAACATGACATTTAACAATAACAAACTAACCTCAGCGTTGGCAGACATAGGGGAGCTGTAGTATTGAGCACTTGCTTTACTGCTGATTGGCTCAGTCCATGGTGACGTCATCTGGAATTCCATTCCGGACTTTGCAGAGTCGACGTTGGCGGAGAAAAGATGACTGAAAGCCTCGCGCTGGCCGCTCTGAAAGTAACGACGATGTTCATCAGCAAGTTTAACGCTAAGCCGGAGGTCAACATTTTCAGATTTTGGTAGCTGTGCCCTACATTCCACTTTCTGTGACATATCGACCATGAAATATCATTGCCGATTCAGATATTTGTTACTGTGTTTACCGCTGAATGAGATAACTCATTCGAGACTTGCGGCATCTGGATACGCGGAAAACGTCTCGAATGGGTTAATAGGGCGAATGCGTCCATCCAAGTCTGAATGCTATGAGCTGTCTACGAGACGCTCTTTAGTGAACGTGACAATAAAGCGCCACATTGGTGAGAAGAAAAGCACAACCCGTCTGACTTGTTCATTACAACTGAGGACATTGAGTTCCCTTGTGTGCAGAAAAGGGAGGAATTACACTGTTTTCATACATGCTGTAGTTCAGTTTCGGCGCACACAGCGGCACTGATTTATTGAAAAAATAATACTGACCCTGACTGCGGAGGTTGACATGATCTTGCCGCTGCCTTGCTCGTTCGACATTTCCGCTTGCCATTCACGCGTCCATGGGGTGTTGACGGTCATGGACACAGTGTGTTTGCCGGTCGTCAATTTACCTGAGAGGTAGGAAAGGAAGAACACATTGTTGAAAATAGCAGCTCTGTTAATGTGAACACTGGTGCAACGTTCTAAGTGGCTGCGACCTTGTATTGTTCTAAATGCGGGCAATATAGGCTCAGTGAAAGGTCAGCTTTTTTGGAACAATCGCCTTCTATACTTGCAAGCATAAAGCCTTTCAAAAGAAAGTACAACTTCCAAAGGTTACTTATTGGCTATTTAGCTTTGTTTTCCTCTAACACACTTTTAGATGTCCAGCAATTATAGAGATACAAATGAAAGGACGGACAGAAAGACAGACAGGCATTAACTCATTCGCGGCCAGCCGCATCCGGATGCGCGGGATAAGCCGCGCATCCTAATGCGGCTGGCCGCGAATGAGTTAACTCATTCGGGACGTGCTACAATCGGCTATGCGGCATACAGCAACGCATCCGAATGAAGCACATCTGGAATGTATAAAGCAAATCAGGTAAACAGGTGAAATCGGTGGACAGACAGACAGACACACTGCTAGACATGACAGACCTGTGAGATCAAAGTGTGCACGCTGGTTTTGGCCCCAGTCCCAGGTCGTGGAGGAGGTGTGATCGTACACAGTTCCTCGGTGGTTCCATTTGCCCTTCAGCTGAAGCGATAGAAAAAAAGTATGAAAAGACGGAAGATATAAGACATAAACATATTTAACACATTCACTGCCGGTAGTCGCAGATTGCGTTTCTTCGCCAAAGTTCCCCAGCAGTCCAAGAAACCTTGACATAAAAGTGGTTTCAGCAAGTGACTAGATCCTCACGACTCCCTGCAACTGAGGAGACTAACGAGGATCTATGTCTCTTGCTGTTGATTTCACCAAATGTATGCTTCAAACATACAGAACCCAGAAAGTCTGACACTGCTGAACACTTTTCATCGCGCAAATTCCCTCTCGTACGCCGCCGATGCTGGAGAAAACAGGAGGATAAGTGGTTTAGATGCGACCACAGACATTAATAACTATGTCTATTTATGAACTTGGGTGTGACACTTCCGATGTGTGTTTGCCTCTGTCCATATGATGACATATGTTGTGTGCCACGTATTGGACTGACACAGCGCGGAGGTTTCGTTTGACTGTGTAGGCATCAATGCTTGCTATAATCGTGCATGTTGTTGAGTAATGTCTAATTGTACTGTTTGTAATTAGAACACGGATGACAGAAAATGCCAGCAGATGTGTTTATTTCATCCTATCACCATTGTCACTATCGCTAGCGGACATCAGTGTCGTCAATGTCACTAGTTCAGCGATTCGCTTCGCGTGTTTACTGCTGTCTGTTTTTCGTTTATGTGTGTGTGTTCAAAAGAAATCTTGAGCGTACGTGCACACTAAGAAATATTTTTTTTACTAGTGCTCATAAGGAGCTTGCTAATGTGACAGTGTGAGCATATTTAACGTTTTTGTTTTGACAAATGCCAGCACCAAGACTGAATCTTTCTAGTCTGCAAGGGAATTTGGGAAGGAAAGTATATCAAGCAAGTTCATGAGTATTAATTTGCTTGTTATACAATACATCAGTTCATGAGTCAAAGAAGGGGAAATTGTATGGAGTGGGTACATAGGCTCATAACTACCTCTTCTTTGGGCCAGGACAGGGTCATTTCTCCCTGGTTGCTGCCCGCACCGTGAGCCATGGTCATGACGTAAGCGTATTTGTCTCCGTTGAAATCGATGCTGACGTTGTTACCGTAAGTGCGGGCATCGTCCTTGTGCGCAGCCGTGATGGACACATCCCGGATGCGGCGCCATGATGACTTTACAATTACCGCCCCTTGCAGGTCACGCGTCGAGCTGGTGCCGCGGTTTTCAGCGGTGACGCTTAGCTCACATGTGTCCTTGTTTAGGGATGTAGTCAGCTGTAGACGGAAAAAGCAACTGCGGTGAACACATCGAATTGTCGAAATGCCTAAATTTGGGTGTTGTCCTCTGAGGATTACATTTCAGGACAACAGATCGACCATGAGATTTCAAGGGTGGTGCCAGAATAGTTTGGCGCCTAGAGGCGCTAAACTATTCTGGCACCACCCTTGAAATGTCATGGTCGATCCGTCTTCTGTTGCAGTGTGTCAGGGCTGAATGAGATACAGATTCTATCCCGAGGAGGTTTGGGTGCACAAATCATCTAAAACCATTATCAAGATCACACACTAACATACATCAAGGTCCAAGGTTCCAAAGTAATCTCAGGTTATTATACAGACGCAAAATCCCATATATTTTCATATAAAATCGAGATTATAGGCCATACAAACAATTGCAAAGTGTGCCCAACCTTGGTGTTCAGAGCCGTATCGAAAGAATGGTCCAAAGACACCTCCATCTTGTCGTATCCCTTGAAAGGGGTATCGGCCTTCCACGTGATCTTCGCTTTCTGTGGGGTCAAGGGTGTGTTCACAACAAGGCTGGATGTCAGGGAGTTCTTCTTGTCGCCCACGATGACCTTGGTAAAGAGCTCGTGCTTTGACGCTGAGCTGTCGAGGCCGACTGAGACGATAACGCTGTCCAGGGGCTCAAAGGGAGTATTGAGACGGACGTTAGCGGTGTGGGACTTGCTGGATTTGCCCTCGGTTGAACCCACGAGACCGCTCAGCGTAATCTGAATGAAAAAGACAGGAATAAGAGTCATGTTAGTTTATGTATTAGTCACTATAGCTTCTTATTAACCCTTTTAGTGCCATCTGCGCATTTCCCGAATTTTGGAAGTGTTACTTAACGACTATGTACCACTACTTGCAGGAGGTGGATTGACCACGATAATTCAAGGGTAGTGCCAAATTAGGCGCCAAGCATGTAATTACACAACATAAAGTGTCTAAGTATCCAATTGGTACCGGAGGATTCCAATAGTTAAAAGCTGTAGGAGGTTCAAACAAACTATCACACGCTCAAACAGTTTTCACACGCAACTGCTGGCGGTGACCAGCCCAAATCACAGCAGACAACACGCGTTCAATACAATCCGTCATTCCTTTGTTTGGATTAGCTGTGTCGCCGACTAAGAACCCACTAGAGCGTTGAATTGTTTCAGCCTGCACAGGCCGCACTGAACTGATTAGCTTTTCTCTGGAAAGAATGGATAAGCAGGGTTGTCAAGAGAGAGAGAGAGAAAGAGAGAGAGAGAGAGAGAGAGAGAGAGAGAGAGAGAGAGAGAGAGAGAGAGAGAGAGAGAGAGAGAGAGAGAGAGAGAGAGAGAGAGAGAGAAAGAAAGAGAGAGGGAGAGAGAGAGAGAGAGAGAGAGAGAGAGAGAGAGAGAGAGAGAGAGAGAGAGAGAGAGAGAGAGAAGAGAGAGAGAGAGAGAGAGAGAGAGAGAGAGAGAGAGAGAGAGAGAGAGAGAGAGAGAGAGAGAGAGAGAGAGAGAGAGAGAGAGAGAGGCGAAAACAATACATTTTCGCCGCGAAGTAAAATGATACGTATTAACCCATATCATACTGAGGCTTAAAACTTCAAATGTGTACACTGCCATATGCACGCTACATTATAGTACTTACAGATAAGGATATACCAATGGCTTTAGTTCAAGGGTGGAGCCAGACTAGCTAGGCGCCAAGCTATTCTGGCACTGCCCTTGAACTATTTTAGTCAAACTTATTTCACACACTGGTGTATTCCGAATGATAACGGTTAATTCCCTGCGTAAGTACCTTGGCGTTCTTGTCTTTGTCCGCGTCCCAAGCGGCCTCGATGCTGCCTTCGTAGTTGTCCTTGTGTCCACCTTCCACGCCAAGCAACATTCGACGCTCGGGGTGCTGGATCTCCACGGTCCATTTTCCGCGGCGGGATTTGGCCAGTTTCTGGGTAGCGCTCAGACCGTACAGATCCTAAGGAACACAGTGCAGTTAGTTAAGTCCAGGAGATTACAGAACGCACATTAGCACATAAGTCCCAGTAAACAAGGGTCATCGTTTAAACGTCGGCCTGAAAATCTTTTGCGTAATGGATTGGTATTAAGTGAGTAGGCAGTTTCAGTGCGTGGTGTCAAAGAGTTCTTTTTAACCTAAAGCAAAGCACCAGCCACACAACAAACAGTGAATATGGAAGCGTTCTGAGGAATTATTCAATCAGTCAGTCAGTCAGTTAATCAATCAATCAATCAATCAATCAATCAATCAATCAATCAATCAATCAATCAATCAATCAATCAATCAATCAATCAATCAATCAATCAATCAATGAAGCAAGCAAGCAAGCAAGCAATCAAGCAAGCAGTCAATGAATCCGTCCATCCATCCGTCTATCTCACCTTGCCATACATCACAGAACTTCCCATCTGAAGATCCTCCCAATCCATGTTGGCATGTCCGGACAGAGTCAGCGGCCTGAGGCCAGCCACGGAGAGGGTGGAAGTGACGTTATGAGCGTCTGGCCCGGGTCTTTTGTAGACGGTAGTCAGACTGTGTTTGGCACTGTCGGTCTTCAGGTGAACGCTGTGCTCCCACTGGAAAATCAGACCATTATGGACAATGTATATATGGCGGATAGGCATAACCCCTTTACTGACCCAGTAGACTAATGCCATCGGGCCGACGTTGGCCGTAGTGGGCCCGCGCACGACTGCGGCTGACGTCGGACCGAGGATCCTTTACTTACTGGGGAGGCTGCGCATGTAAAGTGCAAAAGCAGTCCAGCATACACATTTTGTATTTTCTGTTGGTTTAATTTATGTATTTGTTTACTTATTTATTTATTTTAATGGATTTTTTTTTTTGGGGGGGGGGGAGCCTCCCCCCCCCCCCCCCCCCCCCAAAAAAAAAAAATCATTAAAATAAATAAATAAATAAAAAATTTGTGGGGTGTGGGGGTATGGGGGTAGATGCATACAAAATAAAAAAAGGAAACCAACTTCCAAATGCGATTTATTATATTTCCTACTTCTTTGGCAGATTTCTGGCTGAGGTCAGACTTAAGGGTCAGTCCGCCGATGGGAGCCTGCAGGGTCAGGACGCCGTTCATATTCTTTAGCTCGTTACTCTTGTCTATCAAGGTCAAGGACGCACTGGCTGTCTTTCCCTTAGCGTAGCTCAAGTCCATGTTGGAGTCGAGGGAAGCTGGGCTGTGAGAGTGTTTTCCCTTCATGCTGATGTCGACGTTCTAAAGATGACAAACACAGATCTAGAACGCTGAATTTTTAAGAAAAAAAATCCTCATATCAGGACAATAAAAAGGTATTAACTTATTTAGCGCTGACGCAACACAGTAGGAGATGGGTCGACCATGATAATTCAAGGTAGTGCCAGATTAGCTTGGCGCCACCAGGCGCCAAGCTAATTTGGCACTACCCTTGAATTATCATGGTCGATCCATCTCCTGCTGTAGGGCGTCAGGGCTGAATGGGTTAAAAACAAGATTTTTTTTAATTATTCAAGTAAACCTCAGTTGTCTTCTTTTGCTAAATGCCTCTCATTATTCAGATATTTTTGATCTTTCCAATGACTTTACCGTGACCTTAACCGTACAGAGAATCCCCTGTCGGCGCCAAGCTAATCTGGCACTGCCCTTGAATTATCATGGTCGATCCATCTCCTGCAACTGATGCATAGTCATTAGATGACGCCTCCAAAATGTGGAAAACACGGCCTTCAGGCGGAATGAGTTAAAATCATGTGTGATATCTGTCTAAAGCAATAAGAAAAAGGCGGATGCCTTGTTGATAAAAGATATTGATATATAAAAAAAAATCAAGCTTTTTTGAACTAATTAGAACGATATTCCAGACGCTGATAGGCAATTGAAAAGAAAGAAAGAAATAATCAATTAATTCAGCAAGCAATAACAAAACAGAGTTAACCGCTTTCTTGTCATCCGCTAGCCATTATACTAAAACATATTCTATGCAGTCTACACGAGCCATACAAATATGGTTGATGCCAGCAAAATATCTTTATGACACCCAGCGTATATTCTATGCAGTCTACACGAGCCATACAAATATGGTTGATGCCAGCAAAATATCTGTATGACACCCCGCGTATATACGCGGGGTGTCATAAAGATATTTTGCTGGCCTTTGTCTCTTGCACCCAGGAGCTGCTCGTTGTGTTCCGGCAGTGAAAATATTAAATGCACAGCTGGTTCTCAGACCAGTTACGCCCATGTGCACGCAGCCACAGTCATTCAGACGGAGATTTAAAAAAAGAAATCACACAGGGCGTAACCCAATAAAGAAATCTTTGAAGATTGTCAGACGCTATACAGAATTCAAAATATTTGATAATCCTTACGTGGGCAGGTGCCTGAGCTTCCATCTTGTAGCCCAGATCCATATTCATGAGGTTGCTGATTTCGCGCGTGACGGCGCCGGACACGAAGACGCGCTTGCTCTTGTCCTTGGGGTCGTTGCCATATTTGATCTCAAGCTCGCCAGAGCTCAGCTTCTTTGTGTGGTCCAGGTTCATCTTGACGGCCGTGTTGTAGTCAGGAAAACTCTTAGAGTCCAAGCTCCTGATTGGTGGAAAAGTGGGTCATGATTAGAATGTGCGAGAGTCGATGGTTGTGACTGGTGGAAAAGTGGGCTTTGATTAGAATGTTTGAGCGTCGATGATTTTGATTGGTAAACAATAGGCTAATTAGGAAAATGTGTTAGATTCGATGGTTTTGATTCGTAGAAAAGTGGGTCATAATTACAATTTGTGTGTGAAGCACGCGAGGATTGCTATACAGTTGATGAATATAGCCAATATAGTAGAATAGAAACAGAAAGGCTTAGAAATCAAGGTTCCTTAACCGTTACTGGTAGCTAAATTAGTACTGGTTTGTGATTTTGGACTTATGGGTCCTGGCCGCAGAGTCTAAAATTACAGATATGCAAATGCACATGAAAAACTGTTCTGGTAGCAAGAGATTTAGCGACGATGGTCACAGGGGATTTGGCTTGGACCAGGATGATTTTTGCCTGATTAAGTGAACACCAAGTGAGCAAAAGCATGCAGTGGTGAACTGCTCCAGAACACTTACGATCGGACCATGTACTTGTTGTAAGCCTTGGTGGAGCGGTCAGACAGTTTAGCCAATATCACGAGCTTGTCGCGTGCCACGCGCGGTATGTTGTAAGTCAAGGTCGAGCGGCCGTTAATGAGTCGTCCCTTCTTAATGTTCACGATGGTGTCCACTTTGGATGTGACCAGTGAAGACGTGATGTCCATGTTGGTGGTGTAACTAACAGCGTCCTTGCGTTCTGACGTCACCAATGAGACTGTAACATTGAAGCCGGTTTTAAGTACGATAAATGAGTTTGTGTGTTTATTTCTTTCTTTGTGTGTGTGCTTGTTTGAAACGTGCGAATGCAATAATCGTACATAATTTTATCATTAACAGGAAAACACGCAGGATCAGATATGATGGTCTGCCTTAACTCTTTCAGCCCGGCGCACGTATTACCCAAATTTTGGAGGCGTCATCTAACGACTATGCATCTGTTGCAGGAGATGGATCGACCATGATAATTCAAGGGTAGTGCCAGATTAGCTTGGCGCCGACATGTTCGTCTGGGCTTTCAATCCACTGCTTGCCACAAAAACACTCAGTTCTGACCTACTCACCAACTGGTTAAAACCAAACTAAAGAAACAAAACTTTGACGTACAGCTAGCGGTAGCATCCTTGGCCTTGTGAAGAGCGACCTTCAGATCACCCTTGATGAACCTGCCGGAATTGTAGTTAGCGGATCCAGTGACAGCGATGAGCTCAGCGCTGGGCGTCTTCACGGACAGGAAGGGGCTCAGCTGAAACCAGATCATACATTATGCAGTCAATCGCTGAGTGCACAAACTGTGGTTAGGTAAACCTACACTGTTTCGCCCACCCCATTAAAGTGTGGTTTCGATAGCCTAGATAGGATTATCATTCTGCCATGCAGCCCCTTCTATTTGCAAGTGGCAGATTCTTATGAGAATCCACACGTCTTGCCGTTAGGCATAACCGCATATTATTATAGAACGGAATTAGTTGTAGCCAAATTATATACTGACGAGCAAAAGAAATGCGACACTTTTGGAATCATCGAAAACACTGACGATGATTTAAAAAAATATCGCGTTTCTTTTGCTCGTGAGGGTACATTAACCAATTTAGCCCCAACGCCATACAGCAGGAGATGAATACTTCATGATAATTCAAAGGTAGTGCTAGATTAGCTTAATCTGGCACTACCCTTGAATTCTCATGGAAAATTCATCTCCTGCAACAGGTACACAGTCGTCAAATAACCCTTCCAAAATTTGGGAAAGGAATACGTGGGGCTGAATGGGTTAAATTATCACTTTTCCTCTTTCATTAACTCATTCAGTCCGACGGCCGTATTTTTCAATTTTTGGAGGCGTCATCTCATGACTATGCACCAGCAGCAGGAGATGGTTCGACCATGATAATTCAAGGGTAGTGCCAGATTAGCTTGGCGCTGACAGGCTGAATGGGTTAAGGGGATGCTATTTTGGATTCAGCGTCTAGCTGCTATTTCAGCGTTTCTTGCAGTACTGAGCAAAGAGTCGTGAGTGAGTAAAATGATCTTACCTGAACCTTTGTGGCCGTTTTGTCGCTGACGATGTTCATCTGTGTTCCGATACGAGCAGAGTACTCGTCCTTGTCGCTGCTGGAGACGGCGCCTGACATGCTCATCTCACGGTTGGTGTTAATCATGGCAGCTACACGACACAACACAAAGAAAGTGTATACAGTATTTGTTGTTTTCTTCTTATTTCTACAAAGAAATTAAAAAACAAAACAAAACCCAAAAATTCTAAGACCAGTACATCACTGGGCCGTTCTAAGCGTGTTTCTTTAGTTGCTAGTAATTTGTCTGCATTTTTTCCGCTTGATGCACAAGTTGGTTTTAAAGGCTCACTACAGCCGTAACTGTTCAAATATACACTTCTCAAAAGCGGATGGTGACGAAACGCTGCACACAGGTCTAGTTATGGTTCAGTTAGACACAGGACAATCCAGTTCAGCACACGTCGTCTTTATGTCAAGTATCCTGACGATGACTTCACTCCGTTCTAGAAATACAACGCTCTCAGTACGAGAAACAGCTAAAAATAGGTTGACACACTAACGGCAGCGCAGAATAAATAAGTGCGATTACGCGCGTGCGTTTGTGGCGCGTCCAAACTGCTGTTAAAGTTTCATTAGGTGTGTCGACAACGCATAGCAAGTACAAATGGTCCTGAAATGTGACTTCACATATATGCGTAATGGTACTTGAAAAAACAGTGACAACTTACACTTGAATGTGAGAGGATTTTCGCTAACACCGGACAGAACCAGTTCGATGCTAGCTGACTTGCGACCATCCAAGGACACGGCTCCGGTCAAGGCCACACTGTCCTTGCCAGGGCGACGGATCTCCACGCGCGGGCTGTACGTCACGCCGTCTTTGGACTCGGTTGTCTTGACCTCTGACGTCACAGCATAGGTGTTGACGTCATCTGTGACGAGGCTGCCGCGGACTCCCAAGAGTTCGTTGTTGTTGGTGATGGCGGCTGGAAGAAAGTAAAAAACGAATTGAGTTATAAAATGAATGTCTTTGATTTAGAACTATCAAATTCGATATAAGCTATAGCATCATCTTACACGTTTCAATCTAAAGCAGAAACGGTTTGCAATCTTTTAGAATCGTCTGTTCAGCACTAGCAAGCTGTCAATGATGGATCAGCCGTCATGTCCGTTCGAAGGTGGCTGTGTCCTTTGACGCCTGAGGAGACACCAAAGCAAAGCCATCTATCGCAAGCAGTTGCCTCCGGAATCGAGAAAGACTTGCTTGTGAATAACACAAAGGTCTTCGGGGGAGACGTCGGTTTTAGCTGGCCCGCGCACACTGGTCGCGAGCCAGTTAATATCGACGTAAGCCTACAGTTAAAAGTGAGTTATGCGATTTTTGATGTAACTACACAATGTTATGTGATTAACGTTTAACAGACAAATGAATACTGACCTTTGAATTCCGCCTTCTTCCAGGGTGAGGCAACGCTGACTTCCAGCTGCTTATTCTCGTGGTCGATGACGAGGTCAAAGGCCATAGATCGGTCCACTTGAGAACCGGGTGTGTTGAAGGACAGCTGAGCCATCGTCTTCTTCTTGTTCTGATGAGAACCACAATTTAATCAATGTCAGATTCAAGCTTTTAAAAAAGAAATGTTTAGAGTTCGTTAGCACACTTCCTAACTGTTAACCCATTCAGCCCTGACGCACTACAGCAGGAGATGGGTCGACCATGATAATTCAAGGGTGGTGACAGATTAGCTTGGCGCTTATAGGCGCCAAGCTAATCTGGCACTGCCCTTAGATTATCATGGTCGATCCATCTCCTGCAACTGGTGCATAGTCATTAGACGACGCCTCCAAAATTTGGGAAATACGGCCGTCGGGCTGAATGAGTTAACCAGATGGCCTTTGCGCACTGTGTGTTTGTTATGTCAGTAATGAAGTATTGTGCTGTATTTGTCCTTTCTAAGCGTGTTTCAATCTTTGTTGGAATATCTTTTGCATCTTACACGCTTGAAAAGTCATGCTTTGTTCTGGATTTCTCACCTCAACCCGTTTGGCCAGGAGCTTGTAGCTGGTGTGGGTGTCTCTCTTGTACAGAGCAATGGTCATAGAGGTGGGGCCGGTCAGAGGGAAGTAGGGCCCTTTGTCCGTGGTGGTGGCGTTAGGGTACTGCAGTTCTCCGCACAGCTCCAAGCCCACAATGCGAGCCGCGGTGCCGCCGGTGCAAAGCTTGACAGTGCGCCGGTTATCGGTGATCATCTTCTGTTCCTTCTCCACGGTGTTGTGCACGATGGCGAACTCAGATCTGAGGACAAGAAAGATTGAAGACTGAGTTCATCCATAGATATAATAAGATTTGTGTATGACTTTTAATAGTTGTAGCCCTGTCATACTATAGGGTATAGTTTGCTGTTACACGGGATACATGCATATAATGTAGTTCAGTTTGTTGCGATGATATATTATGCATGTGCAATGTATTTTTCTGGTTGCAATTTGTAAAAGTAGCATTTGATTATTCCTTGTCGTGTCAAAGTTTGATACTATGATAGCAACATATGCGTATGTACGTGTTCTCGTGAAGAGCGTAAGCTAACCCGTACGCAGGGATGTAAAAAGACGAATACTTGCAAGCAGGAAGTATTAAACGGTTGCAGAGACGTATGAGAATATGTATGTCTAGGGTAGGTGGCTGACTGCACTGATTGTGTCCGCTCCCTCAATTATCTGACTCACGGATAACCTCGGTTGTTGTCAACCCCTATTGTTTTAACCCACCTGATGTCGAAAATCTCCATCTTGTCCTGAGGCACATCCAGCTCAACGCTCAGCACGCGGCCCCGGTCCAGGTCAACGTGACCCCGGATGATGCTGCTGGAGTGGAGCGTGCCGGCCACGCGCAGGGCGGAGCGTGTTACCATGGCATCCACGGACATCGTACCCTCGACGCGCACAGCACCGCTGGTGAAACACAGAGAGGCTTGATCATTATTAATTCCTTTCAGCTCTGACACTCTTTATAGCCACATGCACGTCGTGGAACTAAAGTGGTGAGTAAGTATAACCCGATTCTACGCACAGCTAAGATCAAGTTAGTGCAATATTCACTTAACTCATTCTACCCCAACACCGAAATCCTTAAATGTTGCCGTTGTCCTCTGAAGACTGCATTGCAGTGCAGGACACAGAACGACCATGATAGTTCAAGGGTGATGCCAGAATAGCTTGGCGCCCATAGGCGCCAAGCTATTCTGGCATCACCCTTGAACTATTATGGTCGATCCTTATCTTCCTGTGGTGTGTCTGGGGTAGAATGAGTTAAACAAACTGAAATAAATCCAATCCAAGGAGATTCAGTTAAAATTCAATTTCAAGTTTGAGTCTCAACTCTGTTCACTTCGGTTCCGTTCCATTAAGGTCTGTGTCGTATCAAGAAACGTTAATATTACTTCTTCACCAGTGATACTTATATTCACGATCAGGGTCAAAGTGCACGTGATTTTAGCTAGCCCGTAAATTCCTGTCTTAGTCCTAGTGGCTCTGTGTGGTCGGTAGACTTCAGTCCCCACACAAAAATGTCGGGACAGTTGCCTGGCGGTTACTGGCTTGGAAGTGTGTCCCGTATTTTGCGGCAGATGTCTTACCTGGGTCTGAATTCTCCGTTGATCTGCAGACTGCGTGGCTCGGCGGACACCTTGCGCAGGTCCATCTTGCCCGAAGCACGAAGGTCCACTGTGGCTGTGCCGTTAACGGTGAGAGTCAGCGGCAGACCGCTGGAAGTGGGAATGGTCAGGCTGCTGTCCATCAACATCTGGCAAAAAGACAGTGTCACTGTGTTCTGTGATTCTGGACATTATGACCAACAGGAAAATGAATAACCCTTCTATATTTAACCCATTCAGCCCTGACTCAGTACAGCAGGAGATGGGTCGACCATGATAATTCAAGAGCAGTGCCAGATTAGCTTGGCGCCTATCGGCGCCAAGCTAATCTGGCACTACCCTTGAAATATCATGGTCGATCCATCTCCTGTAACAGATGCATAGTCGTTAGATGACGCCTCCAAAATTTTGAAAATACGTGCGCCGGGCTGAATGAGTGAAAGTTTAAAGACTGATATACAGGTCATGTAAAACACAAACGATCTCAAGTCGTAAACCCCTAAGTTTCTGTAATTCTAAAATCTTTGTTAGCTCAACGTCAAACAGCCCCAGACGTCCGAGGAAAATGGAGATAAAGTGGTGTATGTAAGAGGTATATATCCTCATTAGCCCCCTCGCAAACTGTCGGAGGTCATGAAGATCTATGTTCCATGCTGTTGGATCATGTTCAGTTGATCTCGACAGTGAATGGGTTGAGATCTAAAAATAATGAAAGGATAGGTAAGTCATGTCGCTTTAGGATCGACTCATTAACTCTCTTTGTGTATGCTGAGAGTTCTAGTCCAAGTTAATATTCTCTCTGCAAAATAGTGAGTTTGACAACTCTCTGCATGAACCTACTGACTTCATGGCAAATTCATCACTTAGTGTGGTGAGTTGGTTATATACAGTGACAGAGTGCCTGAGCTGTTTGATAAGGCGGCCATTGTGTCCGTATAAACTAGTACTAAAGACTCTGATTTATTCGTGCGGAAGTGACAAAGTTGAACTAATTTTACAGTGAGGCCCTCACCATGCTTTGGGTGAGGCTGACGTCATGGTCCTTGCTGAGCTTGATGAGGAAGTCGAGCATGTTGAAGGTCTGGCCAGAGGACAAGGACTCCATGCCCTGGAAACGCTGGTAGGTCATCTCGTTGCCCAGCAATCGCATGTACATGGATCCCTTCAGCTCGTCCAGCTTGGCGCGGCTTGCAAAGTCAGAGTCAGGGCCAATGTGACGGTTACAACACGTTTGTACAGCTTGCAGCGTTCTGCAAAGGATAGAGTTCAGGGTCAATGTGAACGGTTAACAACACGTTTGACAGCTTTGCAGCGTTCTGCAAGGTAGAAGTCAGGTCAATGTGAACGGTACAACACGTTTGTACAGCTTGCAGCGTTCTGCAAAGGATAAGAAGTTCAGGGTCAAATGTGAACGGTTAACAACAACGTTTTGTACAGCTTTGCAGCGTTCTGCAAAGGTTAAGAAGTTCAGGGTCAAATGTGAACGGTTAACAACAACGTTTTGTACAGCTTTGCAGCGTTCTGCAAAGGATAAGAAGTTCAGGGTCAAATGTGAACGGCTTACACAAGGTAAACCGATTTCAGAGGCTAACCTCCTTACTGTCGAGAAAAAGTGATCACGCGCATACTATAAAAGAATAGATCCCCATGAGCCATCCGCAGTTGCGGGGTCTAAAGAAGATCTATGCCTCTTGCAAAACCCCATTCGTATCCGTGTTCAATGGATTGCTGGGCGTATTCGGTATTGCATTTTCCCTGCTTCCAGGGAATAGTTTAGCATCCACTGACATTGAAGGGGTCAGATAATCTGGTCTGCAGAAAGTCAACAAAATCCTCATACATGCATCAAAATCGCATATCTGCGCATATCTAACATTATTCCAGTCTCCGGCTGTTTCACGCGGCAAGCATACAATTCGAAAAGTCTCTGGCTTCCAAGTAAGCAAAAGGAAATCGGGTCGACGTCGCTCGCAGTGCAGGCCTTGAGCGGGCCCACTGCGGCTGACGTCGGCCCGATGGCCTCCTGAGTCCATGGTCGTACCTTCTTGTTGTCTTCCTGGGTGGACTCCCCGAAGTATCCGTACGGCCCGAGCACACTTTCAACGAGGTACTCCAAGCCTTCTAAGCGGCCTCCGACCTCTAGCAGGTTCAAGGACTTGCCGAACAGGTCCACGGTCAGGTTTACAGAGGCGGATCTGGGCAGAGAAGAGGAGGGGGAGAAGATGACGTTGGCATCAGCCCCGGCGCCGGTGTTGAATCGTTTTACAAAGAGAGAGCCCTCGTAGTTACGGGAGAACTGCAGACGTCCCAGATCGAAGGCTTCGGGCAGGGTGACGTCATCCAGCATCTGACGCAGGGCCTGCTTATGCGGCGATGACGTCTCCTGCAGGTTGGTCAGGTGACTCCACACGAAAGATCCCACCTGTAGATTATTTATAAATCAACATATTTAGCACTTGTTCACTACAATAAGAAATAGATAAATCTTAAAGGGGGAGCTCGGAAGCGTTCGACTCTCGTTCAAAAGGTCGTTGGCTCGAACCCGGCTGAGTTCACGCGGCAAAATAGTCCCCTAAACGCTAAGCTACTCTGGCACCATCCTAGAACTAGCTATCATGGTCGATCTGGCTCCTGAACTGTTCCGTAGACTTCAAAAGTACAGTGACAAACCTTTGAGAATTCCGACATAAGGGCTCAATGTGTTATGTACAGTAACCCACCTGCTGGTTCGTCTCCTTCTTCAGCACGCGCTGCACGAGCATCAGGGTATCCTCGGTGACACAGGGGATGAAAGCCAGGTAGGCAGAGATACGCACTTCAGTGTCCTCGTTCAAGTCTTCATAGGTAGCGAGCGCCTCGTCACGCTGTGAGTAAAAACAAGATGGGTTGAACCATACCCCACAAAGTCCCTTCCATATGAGAGCTGTCCTCGCTGTGAAGGGTCTCTACCTTTTGTCTTTGACCTGATTCTGATGTTGAAATATCTCATTTTTAAAAAGCCTAGCAGATAACGTGATATGAGTTTCACTTTTTTTTTTTTCAAGATTCGAGAAAATGGTGATAAAACTAGAATTTCAAGGTACAATTTCAGTTTTGCTAAAATTCTGCGTGAAATCAGGTTCACTATAAATAGAAGGGACTTAAAAGAGACGCATTTGATTAACACATTCGAGGAGTGCGCATTCGGATACGCAGCGGGTCTAGAATGAGCTAAGCTCTGGCGACTTCTTAAGCCTTAGGATTAAGTCAGTGTGCCTGTTTCCTCTTGGTATGAGGCATAGAGTTAGATTGCTGCTGAAGTTCATGCCACTCTGTACCGCTCGAAGATCGGATGGGAGTCGAGACACTCCAGCGTGTCTTGTACGCAAGTGTTTTTTTTGCTTCCTGTATATTCTTATTTTTCTTCTTAGTTCTGTGTTTCAGTAGAACTTTGGTCGGTAGGTTACTTCTTTTTTTCTGCGTGTAAAGCTCTTTGCTTCCTGTCTTGATTTATGGCCCAGATTGCGTATTCCGCCTATACAATGTCGTGCCTACACTATCTTCACAGGGCATGGGTCACTGGTACAAAAATCGGACAGACTGGTTGTCTCTCTCGATTCGCTACCGCTATCAGCGGTAGCGAATCGATGGAGACAACCAGTGTGACACTCGGTCTTAGAGACAATCTATACTCACAGTTCCATCACAAGGCATGCGGCGGAAGGCCTGAGCGGCGACCACACGGACCTCCACGTCGTTTTTGCTGCGCATCAGGCATTTGTTGACCACGCTCATGTAGCTAGTCACGTGACCGGCGTTGCCGATGGCGCGCAGGCCCAGGATGACGTCATTCAGATTCTTGTTGTTGACGTAGCACGAGCTGCCGACCAGGCCCTCGAAGGCGTCCATGATATCCTTGACTGCCATGTCGTCGGCGCAGTCGGCATGGGCGAGGCAGTAGTGGTGGACCATGGTGGAGACGGGCACAACGGCGCGTTTCGATAGTTGGGGGTTCTTCACCAGTCTCTGCAGCAACAATATTATTTTTTCTTTTTAGCCTGGCTTAAACAATAGCTAGAATATAAATTTGGCGGTGCAGGTCAATAGGATTATTTACCTCTCGCATAAATGATTTTTGGATTTTGCGGATTTTACTGTCAAAGGCCTCAATCCCTTGACTGCTACAGACGATACCGTTCGTCGGGAAAAAAAAAAAAAAAACCCACGTAGTTAAGCGTCTTTTCCGCCGAGCGTATCGTCACTAGCAGTCAAGGGGTTAAAGGTTTGATATCCCAGACAAGACTCTTTGTATAGTTCATAATTGTTCGCAAAAGTTAAGATCAATTAAAATTTATGAAAAAAAAAATAGTGTGACAAATCTTGTAATTCACCAAAACTGATGGCACGTTTTCTTCTCCTTTAATTCATTTAGCCCAGCGCACGTATTTCCCAAATTTTGGAGGCGTCATCTAACGACTATGCACCTGTTGCAGGAGATGGATCGACCATGATAATTCAAGGGTAGTGCTAGATTAGCTTGGCGCCGCTAGGCGCCAAGCTAATATGGCACTACCCTTGAATTATCATGGTCGACACATCTCCTGCCGATAGGCGCCAAGCTAATCTGGCACTACCCTTGAATTATCATGGTCGACGCATCTCCTGCTGAAGTGCGTCAGGGCTGAATGGGTTAACTCACATTGCAAGCGAAATATACTTTGTGAAATACAAGTCTGGGTTCACAACAACAATATTTATCAGTTGCGAGATATGAATCGACTATGATAGTACAACAATAGTAACAATCTAATCAGGCACTGCTCTCGATGCAACTATCTTTGCCAAGCAAACTGCAGAAGATGGCGATGAAATGAAAGAGACACCGACCTTGACATTCTGCATCATGACGCTGGTGGGTTCCTGGAGCAAAGCCAGTGACGTCATCCACATATCGACCTCCATGCCAGATACGTGTCCACTCTCTAGCATCGACGTCATTATGCCGACGGAAGCCTCGGTGCCAGCCATAGGCAGGGCGTCGATGAAGAACTTCCTGTTGAGGAGGATTGCGGGCGTTATTAGTTTTTTGTGTGTAGGGAAATTCATGTTAAATTTATTTGTTGAGGTTTAATACCCTGATTAACCCCTTTAGCTGCCATTGATCATGAATCGAAGTAAAAACAAATGCACACTGACCTACTTTTGCGTGAAGAACGCAGATTGAAATGGGACAAAGAACACAGAGCTAAAAAACAGCATTCACGTCATGACCTACTTTGTTCGGATGTTGTTTCCACACAGCGTGTTCTGCTCCAGCTGAGCGTGCAGGGACGTCAGACCGGAAGCGTCCATTCTGCGCATGACAGAGACCAAACTGGCGAACAGGCGGGGGGTGTCGGGACGGATGTCTTCCTGGGTATCGCGACAGAGCTCGCGAAGAACATTCTCGGCTTCCATGGCGGCTTGGCGGTTTTGCTCCTCGGCGCTGACGTGATCGTACAGCATTGACACTCGCTCACTGACAGCTGTTGGAAGTGACGAAGTATCTCAGTTACAGTTTGATGATACCCGTGTTAACCCCTTACCTGCCACTCGACGCATATTGTGTTTTTGTGTTAGTTCATTCAAAGACCGAAATCTTCAAGCGTCCGAGGAACATTAATGCAAATTGGTCTCAACAAGAGGCATAGATCCTCATGAGCCCCCGCAGTCGCGGGGGCTCATGAGGATCTATGTCTCTTGCATGTTGGATCGTTTTTACTTTTTCTCGGAAGGGAAGAGGCTAAGAGTAAGATATTAATCTGGATTACAAAAAAAAGTTCATTATAGCCTTTTTTTTCTTAATGTGTTTCTAACTCTAAGTACTTTTTTTTTAAAAAACCGTCCAAACATATTATTCACTTTCACACTCCCCCTCCCTCCACCACCACCCCTGCCCCCCCCCCCATCCCCCTACTCACCCCCACCCCCACCCCCACCCCACCTTCGAAAAAAAATGAAGAAACAAAATCCTGTCTCCGTCGCAGATGTGTGCTTTCAATCAGCGATTTGAATACAATGTGACAACACATTTGCTCTCTGTCTGTCTGTCTGTCTGTCTGTCTGTCTGTCTGTCTGTCTGTCTGTCTGTCTCTCTCTCTCTCTCTTGTACTTTTATTTTACTATTTATTGACAATGATCACTAGAAAAAAACAATGTCAGCAATTTTCCAACACTCACGTTGAAGGTCGATGCGTCCGCTGCCCTTGCCCTTGTACTTCAGAGTCTGCGTGACCTTGGTCAGAGCGCCACTTGCGTCCCTTGAGAAGGGCCGGAAGAGGTGGTTTTCCTCACAGGTGGCGCTGCTTAGGATGCCGTATTGGTCTACGCTCTGCTGGCACTCGTGGCTGCTCTTCATCAAGGGAAGCGACTGCACGGACTGCAAAATAATGGGAGGGAATTGATAAATCGCCCTAATGCATTCATTGCCATGGACATGAAACGACGATCAACTTAAATTCTAATCAACGTTCTGATTCTTCCATTCTATTACGAGCACTTTCAGTACTTGTAATAACAGCATAATTATTCATTGCAATGTGTAATCCAGTCTGATCGTTCATTGAGGCCATCGTCTTTTATCTCTTTACTGCCAGCGACCAGAGGAACACAGATAAAAATGGAGACCAGCAAGAGGGGAAAAAACCTCATGAGCCCCCGCATCTGCGGGGGCTCATGAGGTTCTTTGCCTCTTGTTCAGTTAGTTGTTCAGCGATGTTCCAGTGGCAAAATTAAAACTACTCTTTCTATGTGACGCCGAGAAATCTAGATCATTGCCTCCGTGACGTAACCAAACAGAATGTGACGTAAAAACACTGACCGAGGCTACGTGGTAGGGTGAGGAGGTCAGAGTGGTCTGGTAGGCATGGCGGTCGGTGCAAGCCAGAAGGTCCTTGCTGCGTTTGACGGTGGTACTGTACCAGCCCTTCTCCACAACGCGGTACTCGGAGGGGCAGCGCCCGGTCACGTCCATCTGCAAGTGAGAAATAGGTGTTATGCTCTGTGATTTTGAAGCTGTAAGGTCCAAAATCATAGACTGGTTGACAAGTATGATTATAGGATGATTTAGCATAATACCACCATTAAATTTTACATTGCAGCGGGGTTTTCAGCGGAAATGTAGCACATAGCCTACAAAACTCCCAAAATATTTCTAATGCTTTTGAGCAGTGCACAAACATACCTCGATATTTCGTATATTTAATATAATACCAAACGTCTTACGAGGCAGTTACGCGACATATAATATTCGTGCTGTGTTGTAAAACATGCTTGTACACATCTCTGCAATGGAAACAATTTTTTAAAACCCATTCAGCCCTGACGCACTACAGCAGGAGACGTGTCGACCATGATAATTCCAGGGTAGTGCCAGATTCGCTTGGTGCCTGTCGGCGCCAAGCTAATCTGGCACTACTCTTGAATTATCATGGACGAGCCATTTCCTGCAACAGGTGCGTTGTCGTTAAATGACGCCTCCAAAACTAATACGTGCGCCAGGCTAAATGAATTAAACGCCGACACGGGCTGCTAACTTCGAAGAAGAATTCATCCAGGTACCGTCAATGCCACAGTACAAGGAGATCTTGACGTGTCCGAGTCCCGATAAACGGCTCTAACTCATCTAACACAACTAGGGAAAACATTATTAAAGAAGCTATTTTTACTGTCAAGATTAAAATCTATCATTGATACTAAGACACGAAAGCTATTTTTCAACTCCTACATTAAACCTCACATTGACTACGCATCTACTATTTGGGACGGCTGTAGTAAGGCTAACCTTAAGCGGATTAATTCTCTATACAATCGCGCAGTTCAACTGATCCTCCCAATCCCCTGTCTAACTTTGGAGGAAAAGCTTCAGGCAACAGGGCTCCTTCCTTTACATCAACACCTTACGTTTAATAAGTGCGTACTTATGCACAAAGCACTGAACGGGAAAGCCCCCCTCTACCTGGCTAAGTTTTTCTCTGAGAGCGAAAGGGTTTACAGCACTTTGAGGAACAGTCTCGTCACTGAACGGCCCCGAATTGGCTTGTTTAAATCCAGCCTTTCTTACGCGGGTGCCTATTTATGGAACTCACTTCCGGCCTCCACATATACAGCAAACGAGACATCTTCCATTGTTTAGGACGAAGGCTTTTAAATACATCTCTGAGCAAACTTGAAAGAAACGTAGATAATATGTCCAAAAGAGTCATGTCAATGATTTCCTGTGGTCCTCCGATTTGCACGTGTTAGCTTTTACATAATATCTCTCTTTATCGTGGTGTTTTGCCTGCTCACTAAATTCCTACACATGAGTAGCTGTATCATAAGTGTGCAGTCGCTTTCTATAAACACACTTTACATCGCACCCCCCCCCCCCCTAAGACCCTGTCATTTTGCTGTGTGTGTGTGTGTAATCTTCAGCAACTTTGGAACTTGTATCGGAATGTAACACAAGTGACCTGTGAGTGCAGCCGCTTGTTTTGTGCTGTTAACATATTGTTTTAATGTTGCTTTTAATGTTGCAGTTTAGCAAAGGCAAACATGAAAAGAGGCCTGTGTGCCTATTGTTTTCATCCTTGAGAAATAAAGTATCATTCATTCATTCATTCATTCATTCTCTCTCTCTCTCTCTCTCTCTCTCTCTCTCTCTCTCTCTCTCTCTCTCTCTCTCTCTCTCTCTCTCTCTCTCTCTCTCTCTCTCTCTCTCTCTCTCTCTCTCTCTTAGCATGTCATTCGAGTGAAAGTATACTTGTGGCGTGCCCTCCGGGTGGAAGTGTCTGGGGAGGGCTCCAGCAAACGGATGTTATGATACGTGCTAAAATCTTCGTATGGGTATCTGTGTGTTTTGTTAAATCATTGTTGCTGTTTGTAGCGTTGTTGTAATTCGCATTACTTTCGATGTTGTTTGTGAGTGTAATGATGTAGCTTTGCCTGTTATTATATGTCAGTAGATGTAGCAAGGACAGATTGGAAGAAAGGCCTGTGCGCCTAATATCTCAATCCTTGATAAATAAAGTTTCAGTCAGTCAGTCAGTCAGTCTCTCTCTCTCTCTCTCAGAAAAAATAGATTTATTGCCTTTTGCCTTCACAGTGCAGACCTGTCAGGGGACATAACCTATCTATCTTTCTCCGCTCTTAATCAACAACAGTTCTTACCTCCTCAACAGTCTGTTCGGTGTCCAGACTCTGCATGCCGTTTTGGAAGGCTGACAGGAATCCGCGCTTCACGTTCAGAGCCCACTGATCCTCATTGGCAGCGGGACACAGGGTGTCGACGACGCCATCTTGGAAGGCGAACCTGAGAGGTTTCATTTCCAGGCGAGCCGCGGCCATGTTGGAATTGGGAGCAGTGCGCATGCTCTGTCCGTTGGGGTCAGATTCCTGGATCGTGATGTCACGCAGCTGCAAATCAATCCACCAGTCAATAAAGTCAACAAAGTATATCAATAAAGTCAATAAAGTCAATAAAGTCAATCAAGTCAATCAATCAATCAAATCAATCAATCAATCAATAAATCAATCAATCAATCAATCAATCAATATTTCAGTCAGTCATATATACTGACGTCAGTTTTGATTTGAATATCATTATTTAGACAGTTAAGACGGTCATACCCAGTACGCAAAGGCCATCGGGACGAAGTGGTCCGCAGTGGGCCCGCGCACAGTCGTGTTAGTGTAATCCACAGTCGTGCGCGGGCCCAGTGCTGCCGACTTGGGCCCGATAGCCTTTTGCTGGGTATGGATTTATTAATATTTAAAGGGATGATGGGCAGTGTAAACGGGACGAAATTATACGCACGTCTTCAAAGCTTTTAAAAAACTGTTAGAAAATAGGGTCCTGATAGAAGGGACGAATACGCTTACTTAAAATGACGTCATTTCTAACCTGCAGCACCATTTCACACGAGCTGATGACGTGGACGTGTGCAGTGGCCGTGACGGATAGGCGAGCCGTGTCCTCCGAGGCATCCTCCATTGACGTAGCGGTGGCCGCGGTGTATTCGAATTGGTAAGCGGAGCCCGGACTGTATTTGAATTTTCGAGGATCTGGACAAGAGATGCAAATAAGCAATAGTTTGATTTTTTAAAATTGTAACATTATTTTATAATGTAAAAATCATTTCAACACATTCAGTTAAATTTGTGAAGTAAAATCTAACGGAAGAAAAAAACTGTGCTGTTGAATTTTCTAAAACGCAGAGACGAAAAGGGAAAGTACGGCAAATGAAAGGAAAATGGAACATACGGTTGTATTTAAGTAATAACGGGAAAAACTAATTTAACACATCGCATGCTACTGGCGTCTTTTCCGCCGAGCAAAATTGTTAGTAACGGTCAAGGGGTTAACACAATGGGGTAAAGTGATCCGACTGAATGTGCGTATGTGGATCTGTGATGTTGGACCTTACGACTTTTGTCATTCTATCAGCCGTTAAGTCCAGAAGAACAGATCAGCGCACACATGTTATGGTGTACACAAGAAAGAACTCAGCTGAATTATTTGCCAAGAAGACGAAACATCATGAAGAAATTAGAGAAACATTTAATGGAGCACCCACCAGTACACTTTGTTGCGCATTGCGAACCATCATTATCCCTCAGTGAATTGATAGGCCCTGAAAACCAGAATTCAACAAAATATTAATCATGTGTCCTTTAACCCATTCAGCCCGACGCACGTATTTCCCAAATTTGGGAGGCATCATCTAACGACTATGCATCTGTTGCAGGAGATGGATCGACCATGATAATTCAAGGGTAGTGCCAGATTAGCTTGGCGCCGACAGGCGCCAAGCTAATCTGGCACAACCCTGGAAATTTTATGGTCGATCCATCTCCTGCTGTAGTGCGTCAGGGCTGAATGGGTTAAGAGGGACAATAATTCAACACATCTACACATTCTAGACGTGCCTTCTCCGTATACGCGGTATAAAACCGCGTATCCAGGCGCGGCTCGTCTCAGATAAGTTATGCATTCACTAACGAAACACTACTCCCGGAGCTTTAGTGCTATGTTGGTTGGCCAGTTATGTGTTTAGTTGGCTACGTGGCTCGCCATTTTAATCACGAATGATTTCAGACCGTTGTCAGAGGCGGGTAGGGGGAGAGGGGGGGGGGAGAGGGGTGGGTGGGTGGGGGGGGGGGGGGAGGCTGTTTGGAGAACAATTGGACATGCCATTATCTTGGGGCCGCCACTATCTTAGGGACGCTGATACCAACACGGCACCGCCGTGAGATGGCTTTAGTCACATGCTTGGCGTTAAACTTTAATAACTAACCTCTTGTTTAATCTTCACGAACCATTGTGCCAGAGGTACGAAATACCCACATTTTAAAGTTACCTCTGAGGGCTGCATTACAATTCAGGAGACAGATCGACAAATCGACCATGATAGTTCAAGGGTGGTGGCAGAATAGCTTGGCGCCTATAGGCGCTAAGCTATTCTGCCACCACCCTTGAACTATCATGGTCGAGCCATATCTTGTTGAGGTGTATTGCGGGCAGAATGAATTAAATGAAATGTACTTCTTTTTTTAAGATTCTCCGAGTACCCGCGTGCGTGTATTCATTTTCAACCTTCCTGGACAAAAGCGGAATCTCTGTTGCTTAAAAATCAATGTAAATCGTTGTCATTTTTTTAATGTGAGCAAAAAACAGAGTAAAAACCTACTGGTATAAGATATTTAAAGGAGAAGTTAAGAACCTTATTTTATTTACGCTACGTTTAGTAAGAAAGAACAATCTAGCAGCAATACGAATTGTATTTTTCTTACCTCCCCTGGCGGAAGCCAGCAGGGCGAGAGTGATGAGGGCGGAAATGACCCTCATGTTGATGTCACGCGATAGCGGGGTTAAACAGTTGCTTGTCTGCTGTACCCGGCTTCAGCCACCCGTTATATACCCGACTACTGACCCATCTTAGTGAAAATGACGTACGTGAGGCCGAGCAGTTGTTATCGATCGTACAAAGTCCGCTAGAGGGTGTAGATATCAGTCATCTCAAACGTAATCAAACGTAATCTCAGACCCAGATAAATGCCCAAATCTGGGGATGTATATGCGGCTGACTTGTTCTAGCAGGAGGCAAAGATTATCATGAGTCCCTGCTGCTACAGGGACTCATGAGAATCTAGGCCTCATGCAGACAAACAGATTTGGATTATTTGCTTATGTCCGCCCAAAGATGCAGATATCAGTAATATCAAATGTAATCTCTCAAACGTCACAATTTCCAAAAGTCGAGGACGTAAATCAGGCCGATCGTTGCAAAGAGACATAAATTCACATGAGTCTCTGCAGCAAAATTTAGGCCTCTTGCTGGTGGAAGACATGAAATGGTTTGTTACATGAATGTTGATTGTGAATGTCGTTTGGTCAGCATCTAAAATGGAGAGGCCTGGATTAGGGATGATCTAGTTTAGAAACTTAATCGTGGTGTTGTCACAGTTTTGTGTAACCTTTGAAAGGAGAAATTTGTCTTGGTAAACAAATTAACGTTGATATATCAGTTGAATCATTGTCGACTTAGCTTTGGTGTATGCATCTATCTTTATTGTCTGTTTGTTTGATGTTGTTCTTGTTTCTTTTTTCTTTCTGTTAAGATTTCTCTCCTTTTTATTTCTTTGATTTTTGTTTACTTCTTTGTCCTTTTGTGTTTTTTTCTTTCTGCTGTTCTGTTTTATAATTATTATTATTATTATTATTATTATTATTATTATTATTATTATTATTATTATTATTATTATTATTATTATTATTGTCTTTTAGATTTAAACGCATATTAGAATAAAGCAACACAAAGAAAATATTTGCAGACTGTAGCAACAGTAAAGAAAATATCACTTATTTCACCTGTACAGAGCCCCAAACACGTGTGTAATTACTTGACTGATAACTCGTGGTTAACTCTGATGACCTGCGCACACCAGGGCATGACGAGATGTACCGATAACCCTGCACTCTCCTCTTGTCAGTTATCAGCCGCTTGTCTCTGACCCTTCATCTCTTCAGTGCCGGTGGCCATGAAATATTCCCATCATACGTGCCTAACTCCTTCACTGCCGATAAATATTGAACACCAACCAACTCTACCCTTATCAGCTCCATTGGTATTAACTCATTCAGCCCGACGGCCGTATTTCCCAAATTTTGGAGGCGTCATCTAGTAATAATAATATATAACTCTTCTATAGCGCAATATCCCCGCAAAAAAGGCTCAGAACGCTTTACATCTAGATAATCTAACTAATTGAAATTAACTAAGCTAACGAAAATGTACAAAAACGCAATCTAAGGACTATGGACCAGTTGCAGGAGATGGATCGACCATGATACTTCAAGGGCAGTGTCAGGTTAGCTTGGCGCCGACAGGCGCCAAGCTAACCTGGCACTACCCTTGAAGTATCATGGTCGACCCATCTCCTGCTGCAGTGCGTCAGGGCTGAATGGGTTAAAGAGACTAACCCCTTGACTGCCAGAGGACGCAGGTTGAAATTATGGAATAATTGTAAATTCACCGTCCAAGATTCCCAACTGTCAAAGGAACTGGATTCAAGCGTATCGGCAAGAGATCTAGATCCTCATGAGCTCCCGCAATTGCTGGGGTCCATGCGGATCGATACTTCTTGAACTTTGGGTGGTGTTTAATTTACGGGGTTAACGTAACTATTTCTGTATAATATTCATCGTTATCTACACTATTCCTATTAGAAGTAGGCGTGGGATATGCTCTAGGCGGTATATAGGTGTATTGCCACATGGTTATGAAATTCCAAATGTGAGGCCAAGTATGATACAGAAAAATGTGAGGATATCATATCCGCGGAGAAGGCGAATATGACGAAAAGTCTAACAAGACTTTTTACAGATGTACCGACTATACTTTATTTTGCTTCCCCGATAACTACACTCGGATATAATATAACAACAAACAGTCTTGGGTGTGGCGTTTTGTGTCCTATCCAAAATGTGTCATGTATATTACGGTTTAATTCATTCAGCCCGACGCACGTATTTCCCAAATTTGGGAGGCGTCATCTAATGATTATGCACCTGTTGCAGGAGATAGGTCGACCATGATAATTCAAGGGCAGTGCCAGATTTGCTTGGCGCCGGCAGGCGCCAAGCGAATCGGCGCTACCCTTGAATTATCATGGTCAACCCATCTCCTGCTTTAGTGCGTCAGGGCTAAATGGGTTAATGTCTATATATGCAAAAGAGTTTGCAAATACGCGTACTTGTTTTTGTATTTGTTTTGCTGTTTGTTGCATAGCGTGTGAGAACATACACACGCCCTATTAGCGCCCTAGATGTCACATCCGCCGCAGTGACAAATCTGTAAGATGGAGGCAGTTTATCTGTATATAAAACTCGCCATGTTTTCAGATGCATCCGAAAACATGGCGCGTTTTATATACAGGTAAACTGCATTCATGGATACGTAAATTACTAGTCTGTGATAACTAACTCGTGTATTACGCCCTGTCTGTTTCAAACTACATGCATGTTACGACTTCAGTGGCGTAGGTACCGGGAAGGGGGGAGGGGAGGGTCCTCCCCCCCCTCCCACACACCCCCTCCGGCTCCCCCCCAATGAAAATTTAGGGGGGGGGGAAGAGTGAGTGTTCTCCACCCTTCATTTCATTTCCCGAAGGCTGGACTGTCGCTTACCTGCCTTCTACTACCACTCCCCCACCCCACCCACCCCCTTCACACACACCCTCCAAACCCCTCCCCCTTCTTCGTTGGGGACTTGGGTGGGGTTAGGTACTTTTTAGTTCCCAGGGTCACCCTGGTCAGCCCCACAGGGTGAGTTTTTCTCTCTATTCTGGGGCATGTGTTTCTGTCTACCCTTGGTCCGTTCACCTGTATTTGCCTTTTTAAAACTCTCCCTACTGTCTGCACTGCCTGTAGCTCTTGATATTGGATGTGTGTTGCTAAATGGTCTTAGCTTTATTTAGGCCCCATGTGTTAGGTTTATTTAATGTATTTGACCGGCTGGCGACATACATTCAATGTTCTGTTTATTTTTTTTTTCACAAGCAGTGCAGGCACGTCCTGAGAAAGCCTTGTTGCTGTCGGGACGTTAAGCAATGTACAATCAATCAATCAATCAAACCCCTTCTTCGTTATTTTAATTTAGGGGGAGGCTGCAAAGGAACAAGTAAAGAATGCTGAAAGGGCTCCAATGTAAATACTGGACTTTGAGTCTCTATCTCCCCGACCCTTTAATCCGCAGTTTCCTCCATTTGGAACCTTTCGCAAATCTGCAATCGCCATAAGCACACTTAAAGCTCCGTAATTTAAGTATCTTGGAGGCTACGTTATGAATCCTTCTGTTCTCAACGCGGTACGTAAAACTTTCCACCACCTTTGACACTGCTGTCTCCTTCAAATCCAGATGCCATACATCTTATCATCTGTTATACACTGCATACAACTTCCAGGACGCCAAACAACCACGATAGCTCCAGGGTAGTACCAGATTAGCACTACCCTGGAGCTGTCATGGTCGATTTTTTTGCCACAGTTTACGTTGGACGTGAAACGTTTACTGACTGATCAAATTGTATTATACATTATGTTTATGATAATGGAGTGTAGCCCGCGAGTGCTAGTAATAATGAGTGCATGTTAACTGAAAAGGACGAGGCTGAAGAGAATGTTCAAATCTGTCATAACGTCCACCTTAATATAGCGGTCAACTGTTCTTAGCAGTCACTTAAACAAAATATGCAGGTAATCGATCAGTTTTATTTAAAAAATATAATTAATACAGGATTGGATGGTTGGTTGGCTGTCTGGTTGGCTTGTTGTTTGGTCGATCAGTCGGTTGCTTGGTTGGTCGGTATGTTGGTTAGCTAGCTGGTTGGCTTTTTGTGTTCTCTTTGGTTGGTTGATTGGTGTCATTTTCTTCTTTTTTATTTTGTTTATTTCATCTTATTTTATTTTCGATGGGGTTGCTTTCTTTCTGTGCATTTTAGTGTGAGTATCTTGTACATTTTGTGTCCGTGTGAAATTTCGACCACTTTGTCAACAATTTGTTTATCAGTGCTATATCGATGAACCCGCACGTAAACCGTGTTACTGACCATCATATGTTGGTCAGTCGTTTATCGCACGTCCATCGACCATCACCACTTATCCGCTCACCTTTGAACTCGACACTAACTGGTCATCGATAGCCCCACACTCGTCCTCTCCTTTGATTCGCTGCCGCTGACAACCAGTGTGCCATGATACGGATAGGTAAAGTTCTAACGGTTAGTCTAATGGTGTGTGACTGAGAGAGAGAGAGAGAGAGAGAGAGAGAGAGAGAGAGAGAGAGAGAGAGAGAGAGAGAGAGAGAGAGAGAGAGAGAGAGAGAGAGAGAGAGAGAGAGAGAGAGAGAGAGAGAGAGACTCAAGACTCAATCATTTTATTGTTAAGGCCATCGGCCCATCACATGAAAACTCTGGAAAAACGTACATCAACAACAACAACAACACAAATTACAAAATGCGAATAAGTTATTTACACACTCCATGCGTATTTCATGCCGCGTCATGAAAAACGAAGTAAGTTTATTCTTGCCAAGAATGGACCAGCTGCGTTTTTCAAAATATGGCCGCAGTGGTGGCAAGCCCGTGAGCCACACAAATAGCGGACCTCACGGCGGCGTTTTAAACTGAAATAAATGAATCGGGCAACATTCTGCACCGACTCTCTGTCATTAAGCAGACGACTAAGGGACCCATAATTGGCATAAAGGGTGTATTTAATAGGAATAAACGTTTGTCTAAGGTCTTCAAGTGATCTGCAATGAAACAAAAAATGCATTTCGTCCTCAAGTCGGCAGTTGCATAATGGACAAATAAAGGCGAAATTGGTATCGTTGGTATATCTGAATTTGTGCGTATTAATTTCTGAAGCCCCAATTCTAAACCGTATAAGAAGGTCCTGTAAATGTTTTTTGTGAATATCAAAGAAGTAGGTTTCTAAATATAAAGAGAGAGAGAGAGAGAGAGAGAGAGAGAGAGAGAGAGAGAGAGAGAGAGAGAGAGAGAGAGAGAGAGAGAGAGAGAGAGAGAGAGAGAGAGAGAGAGAGAAGACAATGACAATGACAATGATTCTTTATTTTACAACGGTGAAAGTTTTGGTGAAACCATTTTTCGAACTTGCCGTTGCTAATCTACTTTACATATAATGCACAAATCACAAAATACTATCATTAAATTGGGGAAAACTATATATATAACTAATAAAAAATTGAAATATAAAGTTTTTAAAAAAGAAATCATTGAAAAAGCTGAAATAAACATAGAAAATCTCACACATACACACAATTGTAAAGGTATACATCTTCATACTTACATTCATAAACACAAGCACAAGCACAAAACACACACACACACACCCACACACACACACACACACACACACACACACACACACACACACACACACACACACACACACACACACACACACACAATACATGCAGCATTAGCATCTTGTATTAACTGAAGATATAACTGAATTGAAGAGTTAGAAAGGGAAAATAGAACACTGCAAGTGCTTACGATGATGAGGTGAGGTACTTAAAGAGACCGGTTTTAAAAGATGAAAGCGTTGTTGATGTTGTAACATTTTTGGGCAATGTGTTCCATAGCACCCGAGGACGCTAAACTTGTCTTATAGAGATCGATACTAGGTCGTGGCACAGTAATGGACTGCCTTGATCTGGAGTATGTTGATACCGGGAGGGAAAACATTTTTGTTAATATACTCGGGGAGTCTGTTATTCAATACTTTGAACATTGTTATTCCCTTATTTTATAATAAATGTTTTTTTCAAGGGGAGAATTTCTAAGGTTTTCAGTTTATTATCCGTTGTTGAGTTAGGGTCTGAAAAGATAATCTTCGCGGCTCTACGATGAAGAGAGTTCAGCCTCTTTAACTGGGCCTCGCTTGCGCCATCCCACACCGTAGAAGCATAATCTATATGTGACCTGATGTGGGCATTGAAGAACAGTTTTCGTGTTTCTACATTAGCTATATGTTTTAACTTGGATAAAATAAACAGTTTCTTTGATATTGTTTTACATATATTACTAAGATGGCATATACTACAGCAACACCGAAAAGACTATGTTCCGTTACCTGGCTGATAGATTTGCCTTGAATAGACAAGCTGAGTGAGAGAGTGCCGAGGTGGTGCTTTTGGCGGGTACTTACACCCATACATCCAGTCTTTGCAGGGTTTAAGATCATGGAATTGTTACTCTATCAGCTCTTAATGTCCTGTAGTGTGTTTTGTAGGTGCTTGTCAATTACTGACAAATCCTTATCGGGAGTGTGTATCGCCCCAGCCACACACCAATATAGGTCTAATATTGACCCAATATTGGCTTAGATATTGGGCCGATAAATGGGTGTCGATATTGGAAGTGCAAATTTGCCCGATGTTGGCCCAATATTGGGTAAATGTTGGCTGCCAAGCTGGATCCATCCTAGGGCCAATATAGTGAATGTTGGCTGCCAATGTAGTGCCAAGCTAGAACCATCCTAGAACCAGTATGGTGCCAAGCTGGATCCATCCTAGGACCAGTATGGTGAATATTGGCTGCCATTATAGTGCCAAGCTGGATCCATCCTAGGACCAGTATGGTGAATATTGGCTGCCATTATAGTGCCAAGCTGGATCCATCCTAGGACCAGTATGGTGAATATTGGCTGCCATTATAGTGCCAAGCTAGGTCCATCCTAGGACCAGTATGGTGAATATTGGCTGCCATTATAGTGCCAAGCTGCATCCATCCTAGGACCAGTATGGTGAATATTGGCTGCCAATATAGTGCCAAGCTTAATCCTTTCTGGTGATATTCTGCCAACCTTTTTCCAACCTGTACAGTATTGTCCCAGATTTGGATATTTGTAATTTAATCCAGCTTTTAGTCATCCGAGGAAAAAGACCATCATGCAAACATATATAAATACATGTATGCTAGTTAGCTTCATTATGAGCCAACACTAGGCCTGGACAATTGCCATTTTCCCTTTGCATGGCAAGATCAAATCAAACGTTCATCAAAATATGTAACACCTACCTCAAAACACAACTTAAAGAAAAAGACCTGAACTCATAGATTCACAGTGATGCACAAGTTTAATCTGATTCTCAGTTTTAAAAATAGAAAACATTCCAACTATACTGATAGTAATTATAAGCATGCAATATGAATAATTAAGGACAATGATTATCTCAGCTAACCATTTTCATCTGATAATTACTGCCTGAAATAATTTGCCTATGTTGGCTCAAGAGAATGATTGTACATTGCTTAACGTCCCGACAGCAACAAGGCTTTCTCAGGACGTGCCTGCACTGCTTGTGAAAAAAAACTAAACAGAAAATTGAATGTATGTCGCCAGCCGGCCAAATACGTTAAATAAACCTACAACATGGGGCCTAAATAAAGCTAAGACCATTTAGCAACACACATCCAATATCAAGAGCTACAGGCAGTGCAGACAGTAGGGAGAGTTTTAAAAAGGCAAATACAGGTGAATGGACAAAGGGTAGACAGAAACGCATGCCCCAGAATAGACAGAAAAACCCACCCTGTGGGGCTGACCAGGGTGATCCTGGGAACTAAAAAATACCTAACCCCACCCAAGTCCCCCAGGGCAGACCCGGGTGGGGGGGCTCAAGAGAAGTGCCAGAACAGCTTTGTGCACAGTTCTGGCACCACCCTTGAACTAAAATGGTTGATGCATATCTCCTTACCCATAACATAGCTTTCACAGGGCAATCTGAAGTTAAAACAAATCATCCTCAGGCAGGATTGAACTGATAAATTACCCCCCCCCCCCTCCCCCGACCCCACCCACCCACACAAACCTGTCTGTAACAATACACAAAATGTACCAAAAAAAAAAAAAACCATGCCCACAATTTACAAAAACAATTGTTCTGATACATGACATACAAAAACCATCTCTGAATATACACAGATTTTGAGGTACTGGCAACGGGATCTGTAGACATAACAGATTTTGTATACAGCGCATGTATACAGTGCATGAGTAACTTTCTTACAGATTAACAGAATATACTGACAATTCGATTAAAGACAAAATTTCCTCCTAAACATACAGGATTTGGCACAAACAACATTGGTTATAAAAAGAAAAGAATTTCATATGACATGTCCTTACCCTTTTCATCCTGATACACTCCTGCTTGAAATTAATTGACTATGACAGTTCAAGGGTGGTGCCAGAATAGCTTGGCACCTGAGGCACCAAGCTATTCTGGCACTACCCATGAACTAAAATGGTTGATCTGTTGCGTAATTTTAATGTAGCCTTCATAGGACAATAAGGAAATCGGACAAAATCAGCATCAGGTTGCAAAGGGTTCAGAACAGCGCTGCACGGCTTGTTCTAAAGAAGCGTAAACGCGACCACGTGACACCCATGCTTAAAGAACTCCAATGGCTGCCGGTACTGAAGTTTCGATGCCAGTACAAGATGGCAACTCTGGCATACCGTCACTTCGACGGGACTCTCCCGGCTTACCTTTCTGCTTCACTCTGCACATACCAGCCTTCACGCTCTCTGCGGTCCTCCAGTGAGAAACGTTTGAAGGCTCCGAAGCGTAACTTGAAAACTGTCGGTGAACGCTCATTCAGCTTCATTGCACCTTCAGTTTGGAACTCGCTGCCTGTCAGACTTCGAAATCTCCCTACTCTCCCTCAGTTTAAGGCTCAGTTGAAAACTCACTTCTTCCAGCTTGCTTTTCCTCTGTCATAGATCCGTGGTCCTGTTGTATTTATTTGTAGTGTTTCATATCGTCTATGTCATGTTTGACTGCCTGTGTTAGCGCAATGAGTTTTTGCCACAAAAAGATTTTGCGCTATACAAGAACCATTCATTATTATTATTATTTATTATTAATGGGTTAAAAAGAGTGTCAAATTCATGTACATAATGCTGATCAACTGGCATCGGTACAATAAAAAAAATGTAACCATGAAACCATAATATTAATAATAAATGTAAATATGCAGGCAACCATGACCTGGCATATTGATTCTAGCAACACAGAATTTAAAAAAGTATTTAAAAATTGCCTCCAGTGACATATATATAATACTGACTAGAGTAATAAAAAATAATAACACCGTTATTATATAGGCGCTTTTTCTCAATTTTTGGGGAAATCGACTCAAAGCGCCGCGCCTGAAACCCAACACACACACTCACGAAACAGACACGGATTTACGCCATTTAAGACACAGTACAAACACAGTACAAGACAAACGAAGGGCCAGTCAGCTACGGAAGTTACAGAGATTATTTGATCGCTTGTATTTGAAATCTGTAAAGTGGCCTGAGACCGGTACCAAAGTGTGGGGTGTGGAAGAACCGTAGTACCCGGAGAAAGAACCCCCGACGTGTTGGAAGGGCGCTTACAAAAAATAACCAACCAAAAAACCCCCCCCCAAAAAAACAAACACAGAAATTGGCACAATACTTAAAACAAAATAAAAATACCAATAATACCGGTTATTACATATGCGCTTTTCCCAATTCTGGGAATCGGCTCAAAGCGCCGCGAACTGAACCCAACACGCACGCTCACGTGACACACACTGAAGACAAACACAGTACAAGACAAACAGGATATTCACGTGGTGCGAGGGGTCAGCTCAACTACTGAGGTTTCGGTTGATTGATTGATTGTACATTGCTTAACGTCCCTACAGCAACAAGGCTTTCTCAGGACGTGCCTGCACTGCTTGTGAAAAAAAAACAAAAAAAAAACAAAACTAAACAGAACATTGAATGTATGTCGCCAGCCGGTCAAATACGTTAAATAAACCTAACACATGGGGCCTAAATAAAGCTAAGACCATTTAGCAACACACATCCAATATCAAGAACTACAGGCAGCACAGACTGTAGAGAGAGTTTTAAAAAGAAAAATACAGGTGAATGGACCAAGGGTAGACAGAAACACATGCCCCAGAATAGAGAGGAAAACCCACCCTGTGGGGCTGACCAGGGTGACCCTGGGAACTAAAAATTAGTTACCCCACCCAAGTCCCCCAGGGCAGACCCGGGTGGGGGACTGAGGTTTCAGAAATTTTGATTGCTTGTATTTGAAATTTTATAAAGTGGCATGAAACCGGTACCATAGGGGAGGGGGAGGAAGAGCCGGAGTACCCGGACCCCCGACGATCCGCCCGAATTAACGGTGACACTTACTACAGGAGGAAAGTCCAACGCCGAAACCCATTATTGAACCTCGCACCTTTAGCATTGGTGGCAGGCGCCTTAACCACTGCGCCACAGACCACCCCCAATGGATGGGTGAAGTATGTGGGTGGGGTGGGGGGGGGGGGGGTAGTCGTTAAGCAAACACTGCCCTTGAATTATCATGGTCCACCCATCTCCTGCTGTAGTGCGTCAGGGCTAAATGGGTTAATGCCTATATATTATTATGTAAAAGAGTTTGCAAATACGCGTACTTGTTTTTGTATTTGTTTTGCTGTTTGTTGCATAGCGTGTGAGAACATACACACGCCCTATTAGCGCCCTAGATGTTACATCCGCCGCAGTGACAAATCTGTAAGATGGAGGCAGTTTATCTGTATATAAAACTCGCCATGTTTTCGGATGCATCCAAAAACATGGCGAGTTTTATATACAAGTAAACTGCATTCATGGATACGTAACTTCAGTACTAGTCTGTGATAACTAACTCGTGTGTTACGCACTGTCTGTTTCAAACTACATACATGTTACGACTTCAGTGGCGTAGGTACCGGGAAGGGAGGAGGGGAGGGGAGGTTCCTTGCCCCCACCCCCTCTTCCCTTCCCTCCCATACACCCCCTCCATCCTCCCCCCAATGTAGGGGGGGGGGGGGAAGAGTGAGTGTCTCCCACCCTTCGTTTCATTTCCTGAAGGCTGAACTGTCGCCTTCTACTACCACTCCCCCACCCCACCCACCCCATTCACCCGCCTTCCTCCAAGCCCCTCCACCTTCTTGGTTATTTTAATCTTGGGAGAGGCTGCAAAGGAATAAGTCAAGAACGCTGAAAGGGCACCAATGTAAATTACCTTTGTACGCCACTGGAATTTGAATCGCTATCTCTCCGACCCTTTAATCCTCAGTTTCCTCCATTTGGAACCTTTCGCAAATTAATCTGCGATCGCCATCTGCATTGATAAACACACTTGAAGCTCCGTAATTTAAGTATTTTGGAGGCTACGTTATGAATCGTTCTGTTCTCGACGCGGTACGTAAAACTTTCCACCAGCTTTGACACTCGTGTCTCCTTCAAATCCAGATGCCGTACATCTTATCATCTGCTATACACTGCATACAACTTCCAGGACGCCACACAACCATGATAGATCCAGGGTAGTGCCAGATTATCTCGGCGCCTGGAGACGCCGAGCTAATCTGGCACTACCCTGGAGCTGTCGTGGTCGATTTTTTTGCCACAGTTTACGTTGGACGTGAAACGTTTACTGACTGATCAAATTGTATTATACATTATGCCAGTTTATGATAATGGAGCGTAGCCCGCGAGTGCGAGTAATAATGAGTGCATGTTAAATGAAAAGGACGAGGCTGAAGAGAATGTTCAAATCTGTCATAACGTCCACCATAATATAGCGGTCAACTGGTCATAGCTGTCACTTAAACAAAATATGCAGGTAAACGATCAGTTTTAATCAAACAAATAATATGATTAATACAGGATTGGTTGGTTGGCTGTCTGGTTGGCTTGTTGTTTGGTTGATCAGTCGGTTGCTTGGTTGGTCGGTATGTTGGTTAGCTAGTTGGTTGGCTTTTTGTGTTTTCTTTGGTTGGTTGATTGGTGTCATTTTCTTCTGTTTTATTTAGTTTATTTCATCTTATTTTATTTTCGATGGGATTGCTTTCTTTCTGTGCATTTTAGCGTGAGTATCTTGTACATTTTGTGTCCGTGTGAAATTTCGACCACTTTGTCAACAATTCGTTTATCAATGCTACATCAATGAACCCGCACGTAAACCGTGTTACTGACCATCATATGTTGGTCAGTCGTTTATCGCACGTCCATCGACCATCACCACTTATTACATACCCGCTCACCTTTGAACTGGACACTAACTGGTCATCTATAGCCCCACACTGGTCCTCTCCTTCGATTCGCTGCCGCTGAACAGCGGCAGCGAATCGAGGGAGACAACCAGTGTGCCATGATACGGACAGGTACAGGTCTAACGGTTGGTCTAATGGTGTGTGAGAGAGAGAGAGAGAGAGAGAGAGAGAGAGAGAGAGAGAGAGAGAGAGAGAGAGAGAGAGAGAGAGAGAGAGAGAGAGAGAGAGAGAGAGAGAGAGAGAGAGAGAGAGAGAGAGAGAGACAGACAGACAGACAGACAGACAGAAAGACAGACAAACAGAGCGTCATATCTAGAGTTTTGAGTCGATGTCTGCTTGGTTACGGAGTTGCTGATTTTACGTCACCTTCAGTCTGGTTTTCTCCTTAACTGGGCGATTTTTAAATCCCTTCTATTTATAGATGGCCGTTTTAGAGTGGGTCGCGGTTGGACGAATTTAATAGCATGCCCATGATGTCAAAGGCGGGCAGGCCTAAACCTCTGACAACTGAAGTAACAAGATAAAAACTACGTCATGTCTAGTTACGCCAAAGACAATACATTTTTGGTTACGCTAACTTGCTGCTGAACGTACATTTGGCGCGAAGGACAGAAACATCACACTCTACTCCAAGATCAGACTGATGCGCTCCTTAGTCATCTCGGTGTTCTTATATGCCTGTGAGTCATGGACCCTCACAGAAGACCTCGAAAGGAGGATACAAGCCACTGAAATGAGATGTTTTCGAAGGCTGCTTAGTGAAAATTTCATACATAATTGTATATCATGCAATATCTTATCAGTAGCAACGTCTGATCACAGGGCAGTTACCCTGGAACTTCATAACACTTCTCTTGAGAGAGACGCTGGTTACTGGCGCTTTAACGATGCCCTTCTCAAAGATGCTAATTTTGTTACTAAAATGAATAATTTGTTAGATGCCTTGTCTGATGATGCACACACTTCTGAAGAAAATTGGGAGTTACTTAAAATACAGATTCGCGACCTATGCATCGATTTTGGCAGGTTGTAAAAACAAAACCATTCTCACAGAATAACATACAAAGTTTGTGTAGAAAAATAAAAGCCTGTTTCCAAAGGTTAAACCCGACTGCGGCAGTTTCTCAGCAAACGAGAGATACGCGTTTGGGGTGGGTGGGGGCGGGAGAGAGGGGAGGGAGGGGGAGATGGGGTGTGGGGTGGGGTGGGGGGGGGGGGAGTGGGAGTTACTGCGTAAAGAAAACGCAATGGAAGAAAATGAAACTGACAACACCGTAAAGGCAATTGAATAAGGTTTTCAATAGCATAAGCCGAATTTTTAAATGTTGAGGCGACTGTAAATATCGACCAAAGAATAAGTGGTTATTGGTGCTTTTTTAAACAGTGGGCAGATGTTCACATCTGCACGGGACATAGACGACCCCGCCCTCCACGAGTCCCCTGCTGCCTTGCAGGACTGGCCGCTTGGCTGCGGAAAGGCTAAGGGAGGAAAACCCTGACATCAAAGCCCCCGTGTCTCCGGGGAAGGTTTTTGAGCCAGAGACTAGGACAAGGACAGTCTGATATAAAACCTACAACCCGAGGACCTCGATGCCACCGTCCTAGCGTGCTAGGCCATGGCAGACGAACCAAGGGTTTAAAGGGTGGGGCCAGTACTGCGCACACTGCACTCCACCAGAAAGCTCCACCGCGCAGGCTTTAGGAAACGCCCACGGACCATGACAACGACCTTTCCAAGTCCTGTAGCGATGGGCAAGGGGCGAAACGGCAGGTGAAAGATGTCACTGGAAGCCGCAGTCTCAAACCTGCATGCAGGCGGTTCAGGATATTGGTCGCCTGATGTTGACCTGGGGATGACAACGTCACTCGGCACACCCTGGACGACCAAGCAGCCTTCTCTAGGGACAGCACTGCTTGCTCCACACGGAGAGGGGCCTAGAAAAGGTGGCCTAACCAAAGCTCATCCCCTCGTAACCCCAGTTGGCTAGTCGCGGTCAACGGGCATCTTCTGCTGCGGTCAGAAAACAAGAAAAAACAATGGATCCACTTTCATGACGCCACGACCGGACTCAACGTAGCATGCTGGAACATCCGAACCATGCTCGACACAGCAGACAGCGGACGCCCTGAACGTCGCTCCGCCCTTATTGCCCATGAATTGCGGAGGTTAAACATCGACATCGCCGCGCTCAGCGAAGTACGCCTCCCGGAGGAAGGCAGCCTCCAAGAACTTGGCGCTGGCTACACCCTCTACTGGTCAGGCAGGCCTGCATCAGAAAGACGGCTCTCAGGCGTGGGCTTCATGGTCAAGACCCCCATTGCGACTAAGTTGGAAAACCTACCAATGGGTCACTCCGACCGCATCATGTCCATGCGCCTCCCACTGAGACACCAGCAATACGTCACCCTTCTCAGTGTGTACTCCCCAACCCTCCTGGCAGAGCCTGCAGAAAAAGACAAGTTCTAATCTGACCTGCGCAGCCTCCTGCAGAGCACCCCCGCAGACGACAAAGTCATCATCCTTGGGGACTTCAACGCCAGAGTGGGCCAAGACTCTGAAGCCTGGAAAGGAGTCCTCGGCAAGCATGGCGTTGGGAACTGCAATGACAATGGCCGCCTGCTGTTGGAGTTCTGTGCAGAACAGCAACTTGTCATCACCAACACTACTTTCCAGCAAAAGGACAGTCGAAAGACCACCTGGATGCATCCTCGCTCCAAGCACTGGCACCTTATAGACTATGTCCTTGTGCGTCAGAGGGACCGCAGTGACGTCCTCCTCACCAGAGTGATGCCCAGTGCAGAGTGCCACACTGACCACCGCCTTGTCCGCTGCAAACTCAGGCTCCACCTCAAGCTGAAACCCAAGAAAAGAGGCCCCCTCAAGAAAAAGCTTGATGTCGCCAGCCTTCAGCGTGATGACAAGAAAGCTGCCCTTCAGACAGATTTAGAGCGCATGCTCAAAGACACAGTTGATCCAGCAGACTCCTCCCCTGAAACACTCTGGGAGCAACTGAAAACTGTTATTGTAAAATCTTCTGTGGAAGTCTTGGGCTTTGTTAGAAAGAGGAACAAAGACTGGTTTGACGAAAACGACGTGGAGATCCAGGAATTTCTAGCAAACAAAAGAGCCGCCCACCAGGCCCACCTAGCCCAGCCTTCCTGCCCTGTGAAGAAATCTGCCTTTCGCCTCATCTGCAGCAGTCTCCAGCTCAAGCTTAGAGAGCTCCAGAACGAGTGGTGGTCGAGACTGGCACAGAGGACCCAGCTTTGCGCTGACAACGGTGACTACAGGGGCTTCTATGAAGCACTGAAAGCAGTGTATGGCCCTAGGCACCTGGTACAAAGTCCCCTGCGAAGCGCCGATGGACAGGCACTCCTCACAGATAATACCTCCATCTTGAACCGCTGGTCAGAATACTTTCAGGACCTCTTCGGTGCTGAGCGCACTGTTCAAGAAACAGTCATCCTCCAAATCCCACAGCTCCCACTAAAGGTTGAATTGGACGAACCGCCCACCGCCGAAGAGACCCTCACAGCCATCCACCAGCTCAAGAGTGGCAAAGCAGCAGGCATTGACGGAATCCCGCCAGAGATCTGGAAACATGGAGAGCACTGCACAACAAGCTCCATGACCTCTTTCTCTGCTGCTGGGAGAAAGGAACACTACCAAAGGATCTGCGTGATGCAGTCATCATCACCCTATACAAGAACAAAGGAGAGAAATCTGCCTGCTCTAATTATCGTGGAATTACCCTGCTGTCCATTGCCGGGAAAATTCTCGCAAGGCTGCTCCTGAATCGGCTGGTACCTGCCATCGCTGAAGACCAACTCCCAGAGGGCCAGTGTGGCTTCAGAGCCTACAGGAGTACCACCGACATGGTCTTTGTGCTGAGACAGCTTCAAGAGAAGTGCCGCGAGCAGAACAAAAGGGCTGTACGTAACGTTTGTCGACCTAACAAAAGCGTTCGACACTGTGAGCAGGCAAGGCATGTGGCAGATCCTGGAGCGACTTGGCTGTCCCCCAAAGTTCCTAAGCATGATCGTCCAGCTCCACGAGGACCAGCAAGGCCAGGTTAGACTCAACAGTAACCTCTCAGAACCATTCCCCATTATCAACGGCGTGAAACATGGGCTGCGTGCTGGCACCAACCCTCTTCACCATCTTCTTTAGCATGATGTTGAAGCAGGCCACAGTAGACCTCGACGATGACGATGCAGTGTACATCAGGTATCGTCTCGATGGCAGCCTGTTCAACCTCAGACGACTGCAGGCCCACACCAAAACCCTAGACCAACTGATTCGTGAGCTGCTCTTTGCTGATGACGCTGCCCTTGTTGCACACACAGAGAGAGCCTTGCAGCGCATCACATCCTGCTTTGCAGATGCTGCCCAGCTCTTTGGACTCGAGGTCAGTCTGAAAAAGACAGAGGTACTTCATCAGCCGGCACCCAAGGTAGAGCATCGCCCTCCCCACATCACCATCGGCGAGTCTGAACTGAAGTCAGTACACCAGTTTACCTACCTTGGCTGCATCATCACGTCAGATGCCAAGCTGGACAAGGAGCTTGACAGCAGGCTGGCAAAAGCGAACAGCGCTTTTGGGCGACTTTTCAAGCGGGTGTGGCACAATCAACAGCTGAAAACGGGCACCAAGATCAGTGTGTACAGAGCTGTCGTCCTCACCACCCTGCTGTACGGTTCCGAGTCCTGGGCCCTCTACCGCAACCAACTACGACTCCTCGAACGCTTTCACCAGCGCTGCCTGCGTACCATCCTGGGCATTCACTGGAGTGACTATGTCACCAACGTCGAGGTCCTTGAACAGGCAGAAACTATGAGCATCGAGGCTTTGTTGCTGCGGACACAGCTTCGCTGGGCGGGGCACGTCTCCAGGATGGAGGATCATCGCCTACCCAAGATCACTATGTTCGGCGAGCTTGCTACTGGACACCGTGACAGAGGGGCACCAAAGAAGAGATACAAAGACGGTCTCAAGAAGTCACTTAGTGCCTGCCAAATCGACCACCGCCAGTGGTCTTCGCTTGCTGCGGACCGTGACACCTGGCGCTCCGCCATCTACAAGGCAGCCGTCTCCTTTGAGGACTCTCGCAGAGCTAACCTTAAGGACAAACGGCTCAGGAGAAAAAACCGAGTTGCCGTAACTCAGAACCCTGACCAGACCTTCCCCTGCAGCCACTGCGGTCGAACTTGCCTGTCCCGGATTGGCCTCCGCAGCCACGAAAATGCCTGCAGACGACGTGGGCAAGCCCTATAGAATCTTCGTTCGCGAAGTCAAGCCAAGAGCAAACAGTAGTGTGTGTACCAGTGTATGAGCCATATTTTGCTTGATAACAGGCAGATGTGATTACGAGACCCAAATCAAAATGTCCGAGTCGTAAGACGAGAACATTTTGACTTCGGGTCAAGTAATCACATCGGTCGGTTATCGGCACAATATCAAGCAAAATTTGGCTCAATATAATTTATGTACCCAGTCCAAAGCAAAACTTTACCTCGCGTCCTTCTGTTTGCGGCTGATTGCGATTTTCAGACAAAACATGTGATTAGCAGATGACTGCGTTTCGGACTCTCAATTGAGCGTGCAGATTTCGTCTGTGTATGAACAAATCAGTGCTTTCTACTCAAAATTAGATCACAGATAATAACGGAAAATACGAGCAGGTTTGTTTATTTTGCCTTTTTCTCGAGTTGTCGCTTACACTTTAGCTAGAGGGCGTCTTGTTAATTTCACTCGTTCAGTGTGATTCCTTTCGCACGTTTACTGGCGTCTGCTATCCGTTCATGCGTGTTTCTGGGAAAGAAATTCACTAGAAGTATTATCTCATTGGAGACGTGCCGCATGATTATCTCATTGGAGACGTTCCGCATGCGGATACGCGGCGTATCCGCCGCGTATCCGCATGCGGAACGTCTCCAGTGAGATAATCGCTACTGCATGTAAGGAACTCGTTAAGTCAGCAGCATGGGCATATTTAGCGTTTCTGTTTTGACAAATACAAGTATCAAGATCGATTTTTTTTGGATGGGAGGGGGAGGGGAGGATTTTGGAAAGAAAAATACATCAAGCAAAATAACGAATATTAATTTGCTCGTTACACAATATTACTTTGCCACCTTTAAGCAGAAACGCTGTATCACACACGTGTGATACAGCTTGGCTATATCACACGTGCGTGAACGGCCAAGTCCTGTAGAAAGTCTGGTATGGGCACATGCGATATTGAAACTTGACCTACTTTCAGCTTACGCGCAATGACATCATTTCACAGTGACGACAGGCACTCTGGCGCCATCTACTGCGCTATTAGGAACATTTGTCTGGCATCCAAAATATTGACGTCACATTACAAAGTAACTTACGTCAAGACCTTTGCCAAGACACAGTGGCGGCTGTGTTGTGACTAGGTGTGTGCCGAAGACCAAATGACATCGGATTTATGCAAAGAAAAAGGTGAATAAGAAATAGATTCTTACATCGGTGTTTAGGTGATAGTAAGAATCTCACTCTCGTCGTATTACACTGGAGTGAGATTCTCATTATCACCTAAACGCCGATGTAAGAATCTTTGTTTTCATCCCTACGTCACACGACCAATCTCTTTAGGGCAAACTGTACCACATGACCGAATGGCGGAGTTTATGTAGCCCTCTGTCTGACGCGTCTTGTATGCCAGTTTTGTTTATAAAAGACCACCAAAATGTTCTAAAGTACAAAGTTACTTAGAGTTGTTTGAAACAGCAGGCATACTACTGAAGTTGTTTGTAGCACGCATCTGCAGCAATAGTGTGTAACAGACCAGTAAAGAAAGAATCTTTGCGGAATCGAAAGCACATGTGCATCCGATGTACTATTTTATTGAAGAACTTATTTTTAGGCAAACAGTCACGCACCTCTTTCATTGACAATTTGCAGACAATGCTGCTTATCATGCAGACAACATCGTCATGAAAGATCTTAAATTGTTTTCCTCCCTACGTCACACGACCAGTCACTTTAGCGCAAACTGTACCGTGCGACCGTGATATAAAAAACACTGTAGCGAAAAATGGCGGACGTTTTATAGCCCTCTCGATGACGCGTTAGGACCTCGTTTTCGAGTCTTGACAGAAAGTCGGTTCGACAAAATAGCAGGAAAAAACGCACTAAAGAGACCTATTTGACGTAATACACATCATCTGCCTTATTTTTTTACGACGTGAGGAGCCAACTTAAACAATATTTCACCACTAATTACACAGCGCAAACAGCAAAAGCCTTCGCCAAATCCATCTCATCGCCATGCACCGAGACATTTTCAAAGTTCGGGAAACCACGGAACAAAAATAGCTTCCGAGTTTTTTTTTTAACCAATCAGAGACAGCAATCCTTGCAAACCGGCAACACACTGTCGTCTGCTCAGCCACCAACATGCCACAATTTCACCAAAGCACAGAGCAACAAATTCAAGAACTAAAACGAAAATACACACCCAGCAACACTATACACAAAGCACGCTATTGCCAAAGTTCTCTCTTCACGTCCCTCAATGCGGGACTATCTGAAGAAAAACATCTCACGAATTTTTGAAGACTATCTGACGTCATGTCAACGCTGTAAAATAAAATCTTACCTTAAAATCCATCTCAGCACTAGTCCTGCTGTTAATAACGAGCGTTTTTTTTTTTGGTATTCCTTTTTCCAGATATCCCAACACACATGACACTTTAGGATATAACAACGACAATCTGCTGCACACTCGAAGCATCCCCTTCAGTCATCTTGAATCTAAAAGCACGAGGCACCATGCTAGCTTGCACAAGCTGTCACATCAGTGGTCAAATGCCGATCGCTTCATCAAAAAGTTCTTAATTTTTCTGAATCACACAGCAGTTAAGAAGCACTGTCACTGTCATACTTTAACGACTTTTTGTAGACATTGCAGCTTGAATCATTCTGTACACAAGCCAAGATTAACTTTTTACTCGCGAAACTTGCGCTTCACACGGAATCATGCTACGTCACACTCTTGTCTCGTAAAGACTGGGAATCCCCGGCAGAACATGTATATTCAATGGTGTCACCTATCCGCCACAGAAGCGGCCGTCTTCATAAACCGGATTTTTTTCTAAACAATAATAATAATAATAATAATAATAATAATAATAATGAGTATTTATATAGCGCTTAATCTTACTCAAAAGCTCTAAGCGCTTTACAATCTGTACACAAAAATAAAAATACAATGACATATGCACATAACAAACAAAGCACGATGCCCGAACACACCACTTTTACAATAAACTAAACAACAATACATACATAATAATTTATATTCTAATTAACATTCAGTCTAAACAAGGAGGATTGCAGAACTACAACTAAGGCATCAAACACTGGCAGTTATTCAAAGTAAAGCTTGAAGAGGTGAGTTTTCAACGACCTCTTGAAGTCAGAGACAGACTCACTGTTTCTGACCTCAAGAGGAAGTGTATTCCATAACACTGGGGCTTGATAAACAAAAGTGCGCTGACCAAATGTTTTAGTTTGGACAGAAGGTACACACAACTTCCGTTTATCAGAAGAGGAGCGGAGCTCACGAGAGGGTGTATACACATGCAGCAAAGAGGACAAGTATTCTGGGCTGGTGCCTGAAAGGCAGTTAAAACAGATTGACATAACTTTATATTGAATACGTGAGGACACAGGTAGCCAGTGAAGGGACTTCAAGATGGGTGTGACATGCTCAGTCTTACGGACTCTCACAACAAGCCGGGCTGCATTAAACGGAGGAAGGAAAACAAATACGTTATTGGTCGGAGGGGTTTGCTACACGGACCTTTGTAGGCCTGAGGGAGGTCAAAGGAATCATTGTACCCCGAAGGCCGAAGGCCTGAGGGGTACAATGATTCCTTTGACCTCCCGAAGGCCTACAAAGGACCCTGTAGCGAACCCCTCCGACCAATAACTTATATTATATCATAAGTCTATTATGTATACAAGTATATTCTTTTGACGTCAGTCATGTCTGGCGTGATACAGGTCGGACGATTTCAGCTTGAGTTCTTTTACGAAATAGTGGAGGAATGAAAACAAATACGTTATTGGTAGCAGGGGTGTGCTGCACGGACGCTTGTAGGCCTCAGGGAGGTCAAAGGAACCATTGTAACCTGCAGGCCGAAGGCCTTCGGGGTACAATGGTTCCTTTGACCTCCCTCAGGCCTACAAGGGTCCGTGTAGCGAACCCCTGCTACCAATAACTTATATTGTTTTTCATCCCGACGTCACACAAACCAATCCATTTAGCGCAAACTGTACCACATGACCGAGCTATAAAAACCCTTGTAGCGACTTCTTGTAGCCCTCTTTGTGACGCATCTTGGATGCGAGTTTTGTTCTATGAAAGATCACCAAAACGTTCTAAAGTAAAAAGTTACTTAGTGTTGTTCGAAACAACAAGCACACTCAGTACTGGAGACGGCAATATTTGAAATTACGTTGCAAGTCTATAATGTATAAATGTATATTCCTTTGACGTCAGTCATGTCTGGAGTGATCCAGGTCGGACGATGTCTGCTTGATTTCTTTTACGAAAATAGTGGAGGAGTGAAGACAAATAAGTTATTGGTAGCATGGGCTTGCTGCATGGACCCATGTAGGCCTTCGGAAAGTCAACGGAACCATTGTATCCCTCAGGCCTTCGGCCTTCGGGGGTATAATGGTTCCTTTGACCCCCCATCAGGCCTATAAGGGTCCGTGTAGAAAACCCTTGCTACCAATAACGTATAATATATCAATACATGTGTCAAAAAAGGGAAAACTTTATAGAGTGGCTACATTACAGTATAATCTACAGAAACCCAACTAAAAACAAAAAAAAAAAGACATCACAACAGTTGGTCACCGGGCTTTTATTTTTGCAGCGTCACGTCAGTAGTGATCGTTACGCGTTCATTATTATGACGTCACAACTTTAACGTGGTTGTGTTTAACCAATTCACTGCCGATAAAAAGTGAGCACGATTCAGCTGCAAGAGACATGGATCCTCATGAGCCCCCGCGACTGCGGGGGATCATGAGGATCTATTCCTCTTGCTGAGACCAATTTGTATCCATGGTTCTTGGACGGAGTTGGCTTTTGATCCTTGAATGAACCTAGAATTCAGAAACAAAAATGTTGAACAGTGTACCTACAGTAGCAGGGAAGGGGTTAAGTGTGCTTGTGCTTAGGAATATTTTGAACCCAAAATATAGTACTTGTTTTGAAGTACTTCAAACATAAGTAACGTCACATTTTTAGGGTGGTATTTACAGCACGTTTGGGAGGCTGAAGTGTCACGGTGTAACGTCACACTTTTAGGGTGGTATTTACAGCACGTTTGGGAGGCTGAAGTGTCACGGTGTAACGTCACATTTGTAGGGTGGTATTTACAGCACGTTTGGGAGGCTGAAGTGTCACGGTGTAACTTCACATTTGTAGGGTGGTATTTACAGCACGTTTGGGAGGCTGAAGTGTCACGGTGTAACGCACGTTACATTTTTCATCAACGGATGTCTGCCACAATTCTGATAAAACTAAACCTGGCACTTATTTTGGTTTTACAGATTCAGATAGTCGCCTAGTTGTTAACCCCTTCTCTGTCTCTCTACGTACACTTCTGTGTCTGAAATCATTGTTCATTCAACGATCAAAAGCCATCACCGTCCAAGAAACGTGGGTACAGTTTGGCCTCAGCAAGAAGCATAGATACTTATGCGCCACCGCAGTCTCAGGGCATGTGTCATGTGTATATCTATACTGACAAGCAAAAGAAATGCGACATTTTTGGAATAAAAAACTCGCGTTTATGTTGTTCGTCAGTATATAAGGAGGCTGGTTGGCTGCAGTGGAGAAGTAACTCCTAACTCTACCCGGAGGGGGCAGGGACCCGGAGAGCCCCGCGGTGGCCGCACCGAGGCTGGCAGTACCACGGCGGGCCGGGGTTCGGAAACCGCGGCGCACCCCGAGGAGGCCCGGCCCCACACTGGGCCCCCCGGGGCCAACCTGGGACAGACCCGGGGAGGAATATAGGGGGAAAAATTAAGAGAGCAGGCAAACCCGGGCGGCTGGAGTCCAGCCTGAACGGAGGGGGGCCAAACACTCAAATAACATAGGCCCGACTAAAGGACGTTTAGCATCCATCGTCAATGCACTCCTTATAAACCTAGATAATGGGTGGTGTCCTATGCGCAGGATAACACCCTCCTAGTCACGCGGTGGCGGACCCGGTACCCGCCCCCCACCGGCCCCTCCCCACATTCTCAAACTATCCACTCGCGAAGTGTTACCGTGGGCCCGACAGGGCCGAACAGTAAACACAGGTCACACTCATCGCCATTCCACCTCATGGTCCCGCACCCGCCCAACCTCCCCATGGATAATAAAAGATATCACATCATCCTCATCATCACCAATCACCAGGTCCCTGGCCGCCCCCTCTCCCCCCCACCCTGCCACGGGTGGACCCCCCAGTCCGGCGGAGGCCACCGCCGGGCTCGGGGGGTCCGTTCGGGCATGGGGGGGGGGACCCAGGAACCACCCATCACATCACCCTTTTTTTTTTTTTTTTTTTTTTTTTTTTTTTTTTTTTAATCCTTACAGGTTACTTTCCTTTATTTTTCCGCCCCCGGTACGTTAAGATAGCCCCCCCCCCCCCCCGGAGTTCGAGGGAAAGCCCGCTGAAAGGTGTCCTACCGGGAGGCTTTTTGACCAATTGCCCCCCTCCTAGCGGAGAGAGGGTCCCGGTGGAAAGCACCTGAAGTCCCACCCCCCACCCCCCACCCTCCCTCTCCGCCAAGATCCTCGGTGGGACGCGCCCGGGGGCTGGCGGCCGGCTCCGGGGTCCATCTTTTCCGTATTGGGCCGTAGAGGAGGACACTCCTGGAAGGTCCACTCTGCGGGATAGGGGGGTTAGACAACCCAGGGTGGCGAGGTACCCTAGATGGCACTCCGACACCGCGTGACTCCCCGCTCGCCTGCGTACGGTCACCACCCATCAAAATAAATAGGGTACCCAGGGAGGTTTAGCATCCTTCGTCCATGCACTCCCTGGGCAGTGGAGGGTACAACACCCCCCTCCAGAGAAATACAGAAACACTTATAGGGGGGTTAGTAAAAATCAACCCCCCTCAAACAGTTAGGGGAAGTAGGGTGCGGGCCTAAAAACCGGGCCTTGGACTGTGACCCCAAAGGAGGAAGCAGGAGCCAGACACCACCAACGAATAAAGAAGGGAACACCAGCGCTCCCCCCACCCCCACCCCCACCCCCACCCCCAACGACCCAGCCTCCCAAGGCGCGGACGGACGTGACAAGAGGTTGATCAAAGCGATGCGCGAACATCGGCGACAAACAGTCAGAACATACTCCTCCCCCCCCCCCCAACCCCGGCCCACCCCCCCTGGACGAAATTAGCAAGAGCTGGAAGTGCGTATCCCTTTTAAATTAGCACTAGCACTGCAGTGGAGAAGAGGGTAGCTAATGCATTCAAGTATTGCAGAAAAAAACCGATCTCATTGGCGAAGGTACTGAATGAGATACTCAGGGTAGATCTGCTGGTTGCGGAAGATGACGTAGATGCGCGGTCTGGTGACATCATCCACCACACAGTCGTAGAGACTGTTGGGATCGCTGGAGCTGCGGGGTGGGGGCCGCTGCATACCCCCGTCCCCCCGTGCGACGTACCCCGCCAGAACCCGCGCGTAGAACATGTAGCGGTACCCGTTTGGGCTCTCTGACGTGTAGCTGTGACAGAAAATACAAATTTAAATCATAGATAATGTTAGAAAATGCCTGTTATTCACGTAACATTTAATAATAACAATTATTATTATTATTATTATTATTATTATTATTATTATTATAGTAGTAGTAGTAGTAGTAGTAGTAGTATTAGTATTAATATATTTACGTTCAAAGACAATCAAACATTTAAATAGAATCATTACTTGTCCTGTCAAGTTTATTTACCGGGCATATTTTAATATTTTTTTTATACAAGTTCTATGCATAAATGTTTAGTTTCAATCTGCCTCGTTTTGTTACTGCATGGATATTTTAATGGTCAATTTCTAAGGTGTTTTGTGTTAACAAAGGCTTGCTGAAAAGATACATGACTGTCATTTCACCGTCATCAGCCTAATAAGCCAAAGGTCATCGGGTCACCGCAGTCGATCTGAGCTAAGCTGTGCGCCTGCCAACCGGGGCTAACGCCGGCCAGTGGACCTTTAAGTTTTGCTCATGGTATGGTTCTTGCGGGTCGACACTCAAACAAGTCAAAGGCCTCCTAACCTGTCAGAGAAGGCAGAGTCGGCGGCGAAGTAAGCTCCCCTGCCATACCTGGCTCCAACGTTGCTACCAGCTAGCAGCGGGTCGATGATGTTCTGGTGCAGGATGGGTTCCACTGCATGGTACGGCGTTCCGTGGAAGAGGTTTCGCAAGTTAGCCTTGCGCGCGCCGTACTTCCGTTCCATGCTCTGTTCCTGGCTGCAACACACAGGAAACATTCTTATCCTATCAGGCTCTTTCACGTCACAAACAGCGTGCCACAAAACAGGGAAATCAAACGATAAGCCTTCCCTGCCACTGAACGCATATTTCGTGTGTGTATGAAATCTTTGTTAATTGACTCATTCAGCCCGACGCACGTATTTCCCAAATTTTGGAGGCGTCATCTAACGACTACGCACCTGTTGCAGGAGATGGATCGACATGAAAATTCAAGGGTAGTGCCAGATTAGCTTGGCGCCGACAGGCGCCAAGCTAATCTGGCACCACCCTTGAACTATCATGGTCGACCCATCTCCTGCTGTAGTGCGTCAGGGCTGAATGGGCTAAAGGACCAAAAGCCACAACCATTTAAGTTAGTTATTTGGGTTTAACGCCGAGCAGGCGACTATGGCCATCTCATGGCGGCACAACCATTAAAAAAACATGCGTAAAACATTGGTCTCAGCAAGAGGCATAGATCCTCATAAGGACCCGCGGTCGCAGGGGCTCATGAAGATCTATATCTCTTGCAGCTGAATCGTGAAGTGAAGGGGTAGGAAGGGGTAAAAAAAAAAAAGTTGTGTCAAGAAAGTGTGTATGATCTGTCTGGATTTTTAAAAATTCAGTGTCAGGTATGATTGGCTGGTAAAGTAGTATTCGTATTCGTACGTTTCATGCATTGGCAACTAAACGTAGATGCAAATATGCCTGATCTCCGTTTAATAATTGACGAATGCTCAGTTTAAAGAGTTTTAACGAACATTTCTAAGCACTAGACCACAGAGGTCGGGTATTATAAGTTATTGATAGCAGGGGTTTGCTACACGGACCCTTGTAGACCTGAGGGAGGTCAAAAAAACCTTTGTACCCCAAAGGCCTGAGAGGTGCACTGGTTCCTTTGACCTCCCGAAGGCCTACAAGGGTCCGTGCAGCACGCCCCTGCTACCAATAACGTATTTGTTTTCATTCCTCCGCTATTTTCGTCAAAAAAATCAAGAAGAAATCTTCCGACCTGGATCTTTCCAGACATGATTGACGTCAAAGTAATATACATTAATACATAATAGACTTATGACGTAATTTAAAATCTTTCATGATGTAGTGTGCCTGTTGTTTAAAACAACACTAAGTAACTTTGTACTTAGAACGTTTTGCTGATCTTTTATAGAACAAAACTGGCATCCAAGACGCGTTAGAAAGAGGGCTACAAAAATTGTGTGTGTGTGTGTGTGTGTGTGTGTGTGTGTGTGTGTGTGTGTGTGTGTGTATTGTGTTGTGTTCTCTGTGTGTGTGTGTGTGTGTGTGTGTGTGTGTGTGTGTGTGTGTGTGTGTGTGTGTGTGTGTGTGTGTGTGTGTGTAGCGAGGTCACATGGTACGTTTTTCGCTAAAGTGATTGGTCGTGTGAAGTAGCGATCAAAACTAAATATATTTATACAACGGCTTTTGAAAGTGTGTTTTCTTTGAATTCGACATTTTTCTCTTCGAAGCGGTGTGATACACCTTGGCCTTGTATGCGTAGCCGAATCGCGCCGTATGTTTTATTCAGCCCCCAATATAGTTCAATACTTCGGCGCTTGTACTGTTACAGGGAAATCAGTCTATATCCTCGTGTATCTTGTGAGAAATGATTGGTTTCTGGCAACATACGTACATGTGAAAGGCGTCCCACATGGTTCGGTTCTGTATGCGCTTAATTTCCTTGACCTTTGCACGAGGCATGTCCTTCAGGAACGCCCTCTCAACCTTCCGGTACTCTTCCGCCGACATGGGATCTGAGGGAGACAGCTGCACTACCAGCAGTTCTTTCCCCTTCATGTCCCTCCAGTATAACGGGATGCTGAAATGTGAACAATTGTGATTAGCAATGTAGACAAAATACACACTAACCAAAGGAACAAGACCCAACAAATGTACATTGAGAACTTAATTTTTTTACTGAGTTGAGAAAACTAATTCAGTAGTGAGGTTTCATTTGAAACGAACTAATTCAATAGTGAGGTTTCCTTTGAAACGAACTAATTTAAGAGTGAGGTTTCCTGTGAAACGAACTAATTCAATAGTGATGTGTTTTTTTTTGTTTTTTTTAAACGACCTACACCCAATAACCACTGGCCAGAGAAGATCAGCAACGTCAGACTCTGGGAGAGAACAGAGCAGATAACAGCAGAGAATGAAATTGGGCGAAGAAGATGGGGATGGATCGGTCACAGTCTGAGAAAGCCAGCTTCCAGTATCACTAGGCAGGCATTGTCATGGAACCCCCAGGAAAAGAGGAAAAGAGGTAGGCCGAGAAACTCCTGGCGTCGAGACCTCCAAGAAGACATCAAGAGACTGGGAACCACCTGGAGTAGAATCGAAGGAGAAGCACAGGGCAGGAGTTGCTGGAGGTCTCTCGTCGACGGCCTATACCCGGGTAGGGGTGACAGGCGTAAATAATAAAATAATAATAACACCCAATAACGAACGAGAGCGAAGTCACGGCGGATAGCCACTTAGTGGAACATGAGCACAGACACGCGCCAAACATCTCCAAGAGGCCTAGATCCTCGGGCTCATGAGGATCTAGGCCTCTTGGAGATGTTTGGCGCGTCGTCTATGCTTATGTTAGATGCTGCTTATCCATCATGACTTCGCTCTCGTTGCCTGTTGAGATTCGTTCGGGGTAAACATAACTTCTCTAGTATACTCCAAGGTAGGGATTCTCCAGTTTAGTTGTCGTCTGCAATTTGCATTACAGTTCAGGAGAAAGGTCGAATATGATAGCTCAAGTGTGGTGCCAGAATAGGTTGGCTCCTTAGGCGCTAAGCTATTCAGGCACCAACAATCATCGTCGATCAATGTGAATAAGAAACGATGTTAAATAGTACAGCCATGCCGGCACCATCCTTCGGTTATCAAGGTGAATAAATGTACGTGAGACCCGTGTATTACGAGCCATCTACTTTGAAAATAAACTAAATTCCCCTGTGCCCCTCTACCACTACCCCACCCCCAACCCATCCGCCCCACCCCCCTCCCCTACCCCCACTCCCACCCCTTCAGGAGATAACTGCCCCTGCCCCACATCTACACAGAGTCCGTTTGAATAGTGTGGCTGGCTAATGTTGTAACAAAAATTAACCCTTTTCGTGTCGATAGCTGTTATTGTCGCGATGATTCATGTAGGAATCACGGCGAAAAAAGTCGCAACCGACACGCAAAGGGTTAACGTACTTGCTGCCACTAGCGGAGGTCTGGTCAGCTGTGCTCGGTCGGGTTAGAGACAAGGCTTTAGATAACAGCTCATCAAGGCTTCTTGGTGACACTAATGGGACCGTGGGTCTGTCTGACGTCTCGAGAAGGTTGCTGGGTAGAGGCTGCTGGTGACGGTTCCTGCAGGCCGACCCAAACTTACATCGACCCTAAGGAAGACACAGTCACTATTCACGATTCCCAATGTACCAAAGTACTGTGTGTAGGCCTATCTCTTGGGTGCATAATCAAAGAATGTATGCATGGATGGAGGGATGCATTCTCACGGTGAGTTTACCATTTATATCTTAATGATAATGATAATAATAATAATAATAGCAACAATAACAATAATAATAGTAATAATAGTTCTTATAATGCGCCGTTCTCCAGAAAACATTAGACTCACTGCGAATAAAAAATAAAAAATGGTTTCAAGAGCAAACTCTCTCACACGCACGCATACCCCACTTTAAATCACCCCATCCGGCCCCCAAAACGTTCATTCTATTCCTTGTTACACCAAAAACCCAAAACTAAAGAAACTGTCAGGTAAAAATAAAATATAACTTGCTAAAGGCTAGACGAGAAAAGAATAAAAGATCTTCAAGTGCACTTTGAACTGGAACAGAGTATCAATGAAAGCACTTATCTCTTCTCTTCAGTCATGAAAAGAAGAGATAAATGTTGTTCATAGCTGCCCATCGCAAATAAGTATGTTTCTCGACCCAACGCTTTCGGTATCATCGTGCTTTACAGGTATTATTTCAAAATTGCAACTTAAAAGATTGGCTTATCAAACTTTGATTTCAATCAATCAATCAACCAATCAATCAATCAATCAATCAATCAATCAATCAATCAATCAATCAATCAATCAATCAATCAATCAATCAATCAATCAATCAATCAATCAATCAATCAATCAATCAATCAATCAATCAATCAATCAATCAATCAATCAATCAATCAATCAATCGTTGCCAGGCGATCGATCGACCAATCAATCAATCAATCAATCAATCAATCAATCAATCAATCAATCAATCAATCAACTCATTCGAGACGTGCCGCCACCGGATACGCGGCATAAGCCGCGTATCCGGAGGCGGCACGTATCGAATGAGTTAACCAATCAGTAGGGGGCAGAAAAATCAAATCAAAGCAGCTCCTACCTTGAGAAAGAAAGTGCAGATTCGTCCTGTTGTGGGTCGCTGTATCTGTGACAAACCTCCACCACACTGTGCTGCAGTAGTGCAGATTCGTCCTGTTGTGGGTCGCTGTAGCTGTGACAAACCTTCACCGCTATGTGCTGCAAAAGAACACGATGACGATATTCAAATGCAACAACATGACGGTGATGTCAGAAGCCTCCGCACATGCGAATCTAGGCCTGTGAACAGTTGAAAATTAAATCGCAGTAACTAATAGTACTAACCATATTAACCCCTTCACCGCCACTGGACGCATATTTTTTTTCTGAAATATGTGTTTGCACCACGCCAAAAGTCTTCAGCCGTCGCAGGAACAGATAAAGATTCGAAGTGCATGACGTCAGCACGAGGCATAGATTGCGGAGGCCCATGAAGATATATACCTCTTGCAGTTGGGTGGTGTTCAATTCGTCTCGTCAGTGAAGGGGTTAACCGTTGCAGATAGAGCCAGTCTAGTGGACGATCCAGATCCAGAACTAAAAGTTCTGGTTGAAATGCCTGCATCTGGGAGCTGCCCTAAATCACACTCCTGGAGACAGACTGAATTTGGTCGTTCTCAAGTTTTACGACATTAAATTTGAGACTACAGGCGTCAAGTTAACTCTTTGGTTGTCGGTAGCGGTTTTTGTCACGATGATCGCGACAAAAACTGCTACCGACAGCCAAAGAGTTAATCTGGCACCACCTTTGAACTGTCAGGCTGGATCCATATCTGGCTGTCAGGAATGAATGTCAGGGTTTACAATTACCGCTAGATCGGAGGTTGGGAACAGAGGAAAGTCTGAGGAGCTGGGGTTTGCGGCCCTCGAGAACGCTCCCTGTCCAGCCAGGCGGCGTGAACACGGGCCCTGATAACATCAGAGTCAAGGCCATCGCCGAGATAGACAAACAGGTCCTGCAGGATGTCCTTGGGTTTCCTTTTTGTGGACACGCCATACAGTTCCAGAATTTCCAGTACCTGAAAGACAGGGGAAGATGCAAAATCGATACCAGGACCTATATAGAAGCGTTCAAGACCACTTTTACATAGATAACATCCCCACACTATATGTGATAGTCTTATCGCGCTAAGGTGTCCGTAATATTATGGTGAACCTGTCGGCAGTTTCTTCGCGCTGGGACCATACGGCGTTGAGGCGCGTCCCCTGGGTGGTGGATAGGGGGTCCCTCGTGAGAGGGGTGCACCGAATGAAATAAGGTGCCGTGAACCAACATGGTCTAAGGGAAGGTGACCCCGACAGAAAACCCCTGGTCCTCCTATCCTCCTAGTAAGGGGGTTGGGCGTGGGGGTAGCTTCCCCACCCTGCAAAAAAGGAAATAGTTACAAAAACGCCGACGAAAAGACTAACAGTAATTCCTTTCCTGGAGGAGGAAGGTTCTTCTACCATAAGACTTATGACGTCCTGTGGTGAAAGCCGGAAGTCTTCGGAAGCCACAGTACCGAGCCGCCTCTCTCTATCCAGGGATACAACCATGGGCACATGGAACGTTAAGACCATGTACCAGAGCGGCAAGGCCGCCCAGATAGCAGCGGAAATGCAAAAGTACAACCTTTCCCTGCTAGGTATCAGTGAAGCCAGATGGACGCAGTCTGGCCAGAAAAGGCTGTTAAGTGGGGAGATGATTCTGTATTCAGGTCATGAAGAGGAGAATGCCCCCCATACAGAAGGCGTAGCATTCATGCTGTCACCAGTGGCACAAAGAGCGCTGATGGGCTGGGAACCTCTTGGGCCAAGAATCATCACAGCAGCCTTTACAACCAAGAAAAAGCTCAAGCTGTGCAGTTGTCAACAACAGTCGCACGAGAGCAGCCAAAGTAAGGGCACAGGGGGAATACTGGGAAGCCAACCGCGAGGTGAAGAGGAGTATCAGGGCAGACAGGAGGGCCTACACAGACAACCTGGCAGCAGAGGCAGAAAAGGCAGCAGGCAGCGGCAATATGAAACAGCTCTACGACATTACCAGAAGATTGTCAGGCAAGTATGGCCATACAGAAAGACCAGTAAAAGACAAAGAAGGCAAGCCTATTGCAGACAGAGTAGACCAACTCGACAGATGGGCCGAGTATTTTGAAGAGTTACTGAACAGACCTAGCCCACCCGACCCCCCAGACATCCAGCCGGTAGAGACCGACCTACCCATCAGCTGTGACAGACCCAGCCGGGAAGAGATCAGAAGAGCAGTGGCATTTTTGAAGAACGGCAAAGCAGCAGGCCCAGATGGCATCCCAGCGGAGTCTCTGAAAGCAGACCCAGAGACAACAGTGGAGATGCTGTACCCACTGTTTGGAAAGATCTGGGAAGAGGAGGTGACGCCGGCTGACTGGAAGGAGGGGTACCTAATCAAGCTTCCCAAGAAAGGCGACCTCAGCAAGTGTTCCAACTACAGAGGAATCACCTTGCTGTCAGTACCAGAAAAGGTCTTCAACAGGATCATCCTGGAGAGAATGAAGAGCTCCGTTGACCCCAGCTGAGAGACCAGCAAGCAGGATTCAGGAAGAACCGATCATGTACAGACCAGATCGCCACTCTCCGCATCATCGTGGAACAGTCTCTGGAGTGGAGCTCCCCGCTGTACGTCAACTTTGTGGATTATGAGAAAGCATTTGACAGTGTGGACCGAGAGACTCTGTGGAAACTCCTACGACACTACGGTGTACCCATAAAGCTCGTCCGCCTGATCAAGAGCAGCTACGATGGTATGACATGTCGCGTGATCCACGAAGGGCAGTTCACCAGGGAGCTCCAGGTCAGAACTGGTGTCAGGCAGGGGTGTCTGCTGTCTCCGTTCCTCTTCCTACTGGCCATAGACTGGGTCATGAAGATGACCACAGAGCACAGACGAAGTGGAATACAGTGGACACTGTGGACACAGCTTGACGACCTCGATTTTGCAGACGACTTGGCATTACTGTCCCACACTCATCAACAAATGCAGGACAAGACCACGAGGCTTGCTGACATCTCGTCCCAAGTGGGCCTCACCATTCACAAACAGAAAACAAAGACAATGAGGCTGAACGCAACCAGGGAGGAACCAGTCTTGCTTGCTGGCACCCCGTTGGAGGAGGTGGAGTCCTTCACCTATCTCGGGAGCATCATAGACAAAAAAGGCGGCACTGATGCAGATGTCAGAGCACGAATCGGTAAAGCCAGAGCAGCCTTTCTCCAGCTGAAAAAAGTGTGGAGTTCCAGAGAGCTGTCACAACACACCAAAGTCCGGATCTTCAACTCCAATGTAAAAGCAGTTCTCCTATATGGAGCAGAGACTTGGAGATTGACAAAAACCACAGTCAACAGAGTACAGACCTTCATGAACAGTTGCCTTAGAAGAATTTTGAAAATCCACTGGCCAGAGAAGATCAGCAACGTCAGACTCTGGGAGAGAACAGAGCAGATAACAGCAGAGAATGAAATTGGGCGAAGAAGATGGGGATGGATCGGTCACAGTCTGAGAAAGCCAGCTTCCAGTATCACTAGGCAGGCATTGTCATGGAACCCCCAGGGAAAGAGGAAAAGAGGTAGGCCGAGAAACTCCTGGCGTCGAGACCTCCAAGCAGACATCAAGAGACTGGGAACCACCTGGAGTAGAATCGAAGGAGAAGCACAGGACAGGAGTTGCTGGAGGTCTCTCGTCGACGGCCTATACCCGGGTAGGGGTGACAGGCGTAAGTAAGTAAGTAAGTCGGCAGTTTGCTATCTAGAGTGTGTGACTGTTCGCATAAAAGCACATAATCCTTATTTGAATGATTTAAGCTTATTTCTTGCCCTTAGAAAGGCCAGGCACAATCCAAAAATATACTCATGTTTCCATTATTTATTTCGAAATTAGAAGTTTAGATCGTGAATCGTACGTAAAACGTCTACATACCGCAATACCGCAAGAATGCGAGGAATATTACAAGAGTGCAAACATGTTAGTAACAAGGGAAACAACTTCACATTTGCATTGTAATGCAGATTTCAGTTTATAGACACTGAGTTCAAAATAGTTTCGTATTACACGTTGTTGTTTCATATGTTGCAAGTTAAACTGCATCCGGTTTTTGTTGTTGTGCAAAATGGACATTTGTTACGAATTTTATTTGCTGATTCAACTGTTGCGTTGGAGTTATTGTGTACAATTAATAAAAATAAATGCGTCGCATCTGTTCAAAGATGGCTTCGACATGCATCGCTATTCTGCGGTAGTGAAAGGTTCTATAAAACAAAAAAGTGGAGTTTTCGTATACTATCATCATCATCATCATCAGTCCCTTGCCCGAACTGGGCGTTGGGGGGACTGAAAGGCAGCAGCAACAGACAGTGCTCTCCACTGAGTTCTATTTTGGGCGGTGGCAAGCAAGTCTGGCATCTCGAGTTCGGTCCATTCTTTTATGTTTGCGACCCAACTCTTTCTCTGACGACCTCGCCGACGACTTCCTTCGAGAGTGCCTTGGAGGATAGTCTTGGACAAGGTGTTGTGTCGGGTCATGTGGCCAAACCAAGCAAGCTTGCGCCGTTTCACAGTTGCCAGAAGGGGTTCATGTGGGCCCACCAGGGAAGTGACGATGCTCCGTACATATTCGTTGGTCTTGTGCTCGCGGTACGAGATGCGGAGCAACTTCCTCAGGCACTTGTTCTCAAAGGCCTGGATTTTCTTTTCTGAGTCTGCAAGCAGTGTCCAAGTCTCACAGCCGTAGAGTAGAATAGACACTACGAGGGACTTGTAAAGCCTGTACTTGATGGTGAAGCTGATGGAGTTACTTCGCCATATCCTGTCCAGCCTGGCCATTGCGGATGTTGCTGTACCTATCCTGATACGGATCTCTGCTATGCAACTACCGTCTTTGGACAGGGTGGCTCCCAAGTACTTGAAGCTATTGACCTCTTCTAGCTTCTGGCCATTCATGTGAATATTGCTGCTGCTGTCGCTTGTGGTGTTGATCATCACTTTGCTTTTATCCGTACTGATCTCCATGCCATAAGACCCTGCGCTACTTGAAAGTTTGTCTGTCAGGTTTTGGAGCTCACTATTGCTGCCTGCCATGAGGTCAATGTCGTCTGCAAATCGAAGATTGCACAGGGATCTGCCACCAATAGAGATTGAAGTATGGTGGTCGTGGAGGGTTTCCTGCATGATCTTCTCCAGGAATATGTTGAAAAGGACAGGAGAGAGCAGGCATCCTTGACGGACACCGATCGTCGTCCTGAAGAACTCGCCTGACTGATTGTTAAGTAGAACCGCGCTGCAGGCGTTCTTGTAAAGCGCTTCTATCATTTGGATCAGTCCCTCCTCTATGTTGAACGATCTCATGACTTGCCAGAGTCCGTCGTGCCAGACGCGATCAAATGCTTTCCTGAAATCAATGAAGTTGTGGTAGAGTTCGCGCTGATGCTGCAGATGTTTCTCGATCAGGACGCGGCAGTTGAAAATCTGCTCTACAGTGCTTCTTCCAACTCTGAAGCCAGCCTGTTCTTCTGCCAGCAGTTCCTCGGCGAAAGTTTTGAGGCGGTTGAGAATGATTCTAAGCATTACTTTGCTAGGGTGACTTATCAGACTGATAGTTCTGTAGTTCTGGCACTGTTTCAGGTTTCCTTTCTTGGGGAGCGGGATCACTAGAGACTGTGTCCATTCTACTGGCCATTTCTTTTGCTCCCAGATCTTTTGACAGAGTGTAGTGAGGACCTTCGTTGTTACTTCTCCTCCATGTTTCAACAGTTCAGCAGGTACGTTGTCTATACCTGGAGACTTTCCTCCCTTCAGGCCGCGTACGGCTGCTTCCACCTCTTCAGCTAACACTGGCAGGTCTTCAGCCTTCCTGGCCCCAGCCTGGTTGTTTTGGAGGATGCTGGTGTCTGGCTCAGCCTTGTAGTTATACAAGTCTCGGCAGTACTCAGTCCATCTGTTTAGTACAGCAGTGTTTTCCGTAAGGAGTTGGCCGCTGCTGTCTTCGATGACTGTGGCTGTTCGCTGTTGAGTCTTGGTGAGGGTCCTTAGCGTTTCATAAGCCTTCTTGCTGTTGCCGTTTGCCATGCCCTCTTCCACGCTACAACACTGGTCTTCAATCCAATCTTCTTTGGCTTCTTTCATCCTCTTCCTGATCTTCTTGTTGACAAGTTTGTACTTGTTTGCTGATGTGAGGTCTTGGCCTCTCTTTTTCTTCCAGGCTCTCCTCTCATCACAGAGATCGAGGATGTCATCGGTGACCCAGGGCTGTTTGCGCTTCCTCTGCTTCCCCAGCACTTCTTCTGCTGTAGAAAGTAACACCTCTTTTATATTTCCAGCAAGGGTGTCTACGTCGCAGTCCAAAGTAGCCAAGGCTGCAAATCTGCCTCCCACCTGGGCTTGGAAGAGCTCTTCTACTTCCGGGTCTTTTAGCTTCTGGAGGTCGAATCTGATGCGAGGGCTCTTGCTATCTCGTTTCAATGCCAGCTTCAACTTGAGGCTAGTAAGGACGAGGTTGTGGTCGCTGCCAATATCAGCGCCAGGAAAGGACCTCGTTTGTGCTTTGTTAACGCTGGATTTGAATACTATCATTCCTAGACATACCGAGAGGCTGATTCTTTAACTGTTTGATCCATAGTCACCGAGCGCGTTCCGCGTTCGGTGATTATGGAACAAACAGTTCCGCGCTCGGTGATCATAGAACAAACAGTTCCGCGCTCGGTGACTATGGATCAAACAGGTCCGCGCTCGCTGACTATGGATCAAACAGCTGCAGAAGTGTCAGCCGCTTGTTCTGTCTAGAAATGATGGTATACGACCACTCCACTTCTGTGCTATAATGGAATACGTAGGGCACTCGATAGGTTTTGTATGCTCGTCGCTGATGTGGCTTCATCTTGTACAACTTAAAGATTTATTTTCAGAAAACAAAAACTCACCAGTTATCAGACATAGGTGGATGATATTGGCAAGGGTGAAAGATATGTTAAATGCTCGTAGTGTCTGACAGCAATCACATTATTTCAGCATAGTGGTGCACACTTGAAATATCATGGAAAAACATATGTATCTTGGTTCCACGCAGCTTGCTCCAGAGGTAGAGCTTCTAAGTGAAAAAGGATTACATGTGCCAGTGTAACGAACGCCTTTAGTACAGGTTTCGGTCGGACGAAGGTATGACATCATTAGCAGTTGGACCGAATGTTCACGTGCGATAATGTAGAGATAAGCAATATTCACGTGCGGTAATGTAGAGATAAGCTATGTTCACGTGCGATAATGTAGAGGCGAGCGATGTTCACGTGTCACGTGTGGGAGTGACAGTGTGGTATCGGGAACTATTGCTAGTTAGAGGTGCCATATCAGCCGAGCCGAGCGGACGTGTTCGTTGGGGCTCTGAGGAAGAACTCTGGCTAGAGAATTCTATAGCTGTATATAGAATACAGGTATTTATTCTTTTTTTTATCGGTATTTATAATGACCTGTAACGCTATTCAGACAAAAAGGGAAAGTATTGTTTTTTAGGAAGAGCCCGACGCCAAATAGGAATGTAATTCAGTATGTAATTAGGTATATATACCTAATGATGAAAGAATGTGGAGTAATATGTTACGAATTGAAGGTGAGCTGTGATTGTAGTATTTGGCTCATAATCCATTGTGTGTACTAGTAGGTACGCAAAATGTGTGCACAGTGTTAAAGTGGCTATAGGAATTGTCATAAGAATTGTGACAATAGTGACTGTAGTAGTATGGTGGCATAGAGGACATTTTACAAAGGAAATGATCTAGAGCGCTCTGAAGTATAATAATGTGTCGAAGACACATTCAGACTCTTTTAAGTATAAGAGCGAAAATTTACGAGTGTATAAATGTTGTGTACAGCGGGCCGGTACGGAGCGGAAACCCCTGGTATGTGGCTGATGAAGCTGTCCTAAAAACATCGTCTACGAGACCGAATGCGGACATCAACGCCTTCATCTCTCCTTCGTCTATCATCACTGGTGCATACGTGCAGCAACGATAGCGAAGTAAGCCTACAGATTTGAGCTACAGGACCACAGGCAGTGTTCCTTCAGTGTAGCCTATGTCGCCTAGCGCCGTTGATAATGTCACGCCTAGGAATATTCTAATCTGTGAGTACTGTCATCGACTAGTACCATTCCGTTCGGGAAATCTCCGTCAAGTCGTCGATGCGATATCTTTGACTGTGTTGTCACTAGTGTAAAGAGTAGAGTCGAGTGACGTCTCGAGAGAGAGACAACGACCTCTACGGTAACGAGTGAATGTGTGAGCGCTGAAGTTATGAATAGCCGGTACGCCACTTCTTAATTGTGTGAAACATTTGTTTATATAACGTGAATTATGTGATTTAATGTGTATATGTTATGAGTGTATAAGAAATAGTGAAACAGAGGGCAAAGAGAGATAACTGTGTGGCCTTTGTCCTTGTTTGTAAGCGTGTGTGGTGGTAGATGAAAGAGTCTAGTAAACAGAGATAGAACACCCACCTTTATACTGATTGTCAGAAAACCCACGCACACAATCATTCCATTTGAATAAACGTTTATATTTGTAACAATTTAATTCAGTACACGAAAAAATACTTTCGTTACAGCCAGTCGATAACTCCTTACCACACATTAGAACAGAGTAGCTTTACTGGTGAGATGCAGAATGTACCGCTCTGGCAGATCGAAACCTTGTGATGTTTGTGTCTCTTTGAACCTCAAACATGGCAACAGTCTCAGAGTCGCGTAAAGATAGAAGTCGACTCCAGGACCTAGAATACGTGGGGCATTCAATACTTTTCTGGATGCTCCTGACTTGAAACTGTGTGGTGTCATCTTGTACATCAAGTGGCTAAACCTCACCAGTAAAGAATATCCACAACCAAACCAGTTTACTTTCTTCAACCCCCACCCGGGTCTGCCCTGGGGACCCCACCCGGGTCTGCCCTGGGGGACTTGGGTGGGGTTAGGTATTTTTTTGTTCCCAGGGTCACCCTGGTCAGCCCCACAGGGTGGGTTTTTCTCTCTATTCTGGGGAACCCCACCCGGGTCTGCCCTGAGGGACTTGGGTGGGGTTACGTATTTTTTAGTTCCCAGGGTCTCCCTGGTCAGCCCCACAGGGTGGGTTTTTCTCTATTCTGGGGCATGTGTTTCTGTCTACCCTTTGTCCATTCACCTGTATTTGCCTTTTTAAATCTTGTCTGCATTGCCTGTAGCTCTTGATATTGGATGTGTGTTGCTAAATGGTCTTAGCTTTATTTAGGCCCCATGTGTTAGGTTTATTTAATGTATTTGACCAGCTGGCGACATACATTCAATGTTCTGTTTATTTTTTTTTTTCACAAGCAGTGCAGGCACGTCCTGAGAAAGCCTTGTTGCTGTCGGGACGTTAAGCAATGTACAATCAATTTTTTCACAAGCAGTGCAGACACGTCCTGAGAAAGCCTTGTTGCTGTCGGGACGTTAAGCAATGTACAATCAATCAATTCTGGGGCATGTGTTTCTGTCTACCCTTTGTCCATTCACCTGTATTTGCCTTTTTAAAACTCTCCCTACTGTCTGCACTGCCTGTAGCTCTCGATATTGGATGTGTGTTGCTAAATGGTCTTAGCTTTATTTAGGCCCCATGTGTTAGGTTTATTTAACGTATTTGACCGGCTGGCGACATACATTCAATGTTCTGTTTACTTTTTTTTTTCACAAGCAGTGCAGGCACGTCCTGAGAAAGCCTTGTTGCTGTCGGGACGTTGAGCAATGTACAATCAGAGTCGCGTAAAGATAGGAGAAGTCGACTCCAGGACCTAGAATACGTGGGGCATTCAATACTTTTCTGGATGCTCCTGACTTGAAACTGTGTGGTGTCATCTTGTACAGCAAGTGGCTAAACCTCACCAGTAAAGAATATCCACAACCAAACCAGTTTGCTTTCTTCAACCCCCACCCGGGTCTGCCCTGGGGGACTTGGGTGGGGTTAGGTATTTTTTAGTTCCCAGGGTCTATCACCCTGGTCAGCCCCACAGGGTGGGTTTTTCTCTATTCTGGGGCATGTGTTTCTGTCTACCCTTTGTCCATTCACCTGTATTTGCCTTTTTAAAACTCTCCCTACTGTCTGCACTGCCTGTAGCTCTTGATATTGGATGTGTGTTGCTAAATGGTCTTAGCTTTATTTAGGCTCCATGTGTTAGGTTTATTTAATGAATGTATTTGACCGGCTGGCGACATACATTCAATGTTCTGTTTACTTTTTTTTTTCACAAGCAGTGCAGGCACGTCCTGAGAAAGCCTTGTTGCTGTCGGGACGTTAAGCAATGTACAATCAATCAATCAGCTTTCTTCAAACGTAACATTTGTAATGCCACATATGCTTTAAGAATAGGAAAAAATAACTGGCTCATTTAATAAGTAGATCATTAGTTATTTTTCCTGTTATTACGTTTCCTTTTCTAACTCTTGTGTATCTGACTTTGGTCATTTTCCCGACTAGCCCACCCGGGTCTGCCCTGGGGGACTTGGGTGGGGTTAGGTATTTTTTAGTTCCCAGGGTCACCCTGGTCAGCCCCACAGGGTGGGTTTTTCTCTATTCTGGGGCATGTGTTTCTGTCTACCCTTTGTCCATTCACCTGTATTTGCGTTTTTAAAACTCTTCCTACTGTCTGCACTGCCTGTAGCTCTTGATATTGGATGTGTGTTGCTAAATGGTCTTGGCTTTATTTAGGCCCCATGTGTTAGGTTTATTTAACGTATTTGACCGGCTGGCGACATACATTCAATGTTCTGTTTTTTTTTCACAAGCAGTGCAGGCACGTCCTGAGAAAGCCTTGTTGCTGTCGGGACGTTAAGCAATGTACAATCAATCAATCAATCAATCAATCATTTTCCCGACTGGTGTGTAAGGTATACTGCACCTCATAATGAACAAAGACGTATGCCAAAGTGAAAAATACTCTCACCTGTTCATCATTGGTGACGTCATGATTCAGCCGACACTCGATGCCATAGCGACAGTCGTTGAGGACGTAGTGACGACACAAGTGCAGCGCTTTACAGCTGTAGCGGGACCCGTCATCTCGGCCGCAGTCCTGGGCCGAATTGTAATAGCGACACACTTGAGGGCGCGTCACGCCTTGGCGTACGTAAGGCAACTGGAAGATAGCGCGGATATCTTCAATGCCCAGGTCCGCCAGGTAATGCTTTTTCAGAAGATTAACGTTGTGGGCGGCGAACAGCGAATGGCCAAAGAAGCATTTATCCCCAAAGTCGCAGATGCCGGACAGCAGGTAAAAGACACAGACGTGCAGATCTAGACACAAATAGTCGAAACGGGAGCCGGCTTTCTTGCTGTGTGTCGGGCAGACTGTCAGATGCGTTGTCAGCGAAACATAGGTTGTGCTTTTGAAGTCGTTCATGATGAACAGTTCCTGATAGTCTCCGAGAAAGGAGTCCAGAGAGCGAATACTATTGATGCCTAAGGCACGCAGCGGACCCTTTAACTCATTAAACGTCTCTTTGACAGTCTCGGTGAGATCGTCACAATCATGAAGAAGAAAATCTCTAACCTTCTTCAGTATTTTGGGATCATTTTGCTGTGCTACAGCCATGTTTTTGTGGTTGAGGTATAATGTATTAAAATATCTGTATTAACGGCTTCACCTGAAAAATAAAACAGTACTAAATAAAGTTTGTTACTGAAGTTTGTTCTTACCTTTTAGTCTTAACTCGTTCAACCTGACGCAGGTATTTCCCAAATTTTGGAGAAGTCATCTAACGACTATGCACATGTTGCAGGAGATGAATAGACCATGATAATTCAAGGGCAGTGCTAGATTAGCTTGGCGCCGACAGGCGCCAAGCTAATCTGGCACTGCCCTTGAATTACCATGGTCGACCCACCTCCTGCTGTAGTGCGTCAGCGCTGAATGGGTTAAACATCAATCACTTTTGTTCTTAGTTTAGTGAAGTGTTTCAACGTTGTTTTTCCGAGGCGTTTTTCTTTAGTTTTGTTGATTGGTTTTTTTTGTCTACTTTTCTTCTGTTTGACTTGAGTGAAACCCCTTGGCGGTGATTGGAGTAGGAACCAGGGTGGTGGTGGTGGCAGTGAAAGGGAGAGGGGTGTGTGTGGACCATTTAGATTTTGATTGTAATGTATGTTTGATTATTTTGGAGGGTAGACAACCATCAGGGCAGTCCTAGACATTTTCTTTTCTAGAAAAAAACACTTCACAATTTTTGCCCTTTCCTCCCCCTCCCCTCCCCCACCCGGGTCTGCCCTGGGGGACTTGGGTGGGGTTAACTAATTTTTAGTTCCCAGGGTCACCCTGGTCAGCCCCACAGGGTGGGTTTTTTCCTCTATTCTGGGGCATGTTTTTCTGTCTACCCTTGGTCCATTCACCTGTATTTTCCTTTTTTAAACTCTCCCTACAGTCTGCGCTGCCTGTAGCTCTTGATATTGGATGTGTGTTGCTAAATGGTCTTAGCTTTATTTAGGCCCCATGTGTTAGGTTTATTTAACGTATTGGACCGGCTGGCGACATACATTCAATGTTCTGTTTAGTTGTTTTACAAGCAGTGCAGACACGTCCTGAGAAAGCCTTGTTGCTGTCGGGACGTTAAGCAATGTACAATCAATCCCCCTCCCCCATCTTATCCTTCACCCATCTGTCCCCTCCCCAAAACCAACTGTTTAATTGTTGGAGGCTGGAAAGAAACATGTCAGACACTCTGGGCCAGTACACCTGCGTTGTAACTTATAATACCGCTAGAAAAATTCGTCATTGCTACATGAACTCATTCGAGACGTGCCGCCTCTGGATACGCGGCTTCTCGGAGGCGGCACGTCTGGAATGAGTTAATGTATTGGCGAATCTTACTAGCGGCAAGCAAAATACAAGCGATAGTCCCCGTCTAAACTACTACTGTACGCACATTTCTAAGAACCGGAATGAAACAAAACTAGACCTGGCTAGCAACTGCCCTGGCTTGCACAACACGCGGCTTTCTGTGCGTCTATAAAAAGCCGCACGGCCTGGATTACTTCGGAGAATCGTCTACTTAAAAAGAGAGACAACGGTAATTCAATGGCGCTGGCTCAACAGTCGTGCTTGGTTGGCTCGGTCTGTATTGTGGTAGCTCATGTTTTATTATAATGTAATGAAAGGTACTGCTTGATTTGCTTGGCGCCGGACAGGAGCTAAGCTAATCGGGCCCTACTTTTGACTGATTCGGCCTGTATGGAGGTAGACGGTGTGTGTATTATTAAACTGTAGTCAAAGGTAGTGCCTGATTAGCTTGGCTCCGGACAGGCGCCGAGCTCATTAGGCACTACCTTTGACTGGTTCCAGGTGCTGACATGACTCAGCCGCGACCACTAGTGTGCAGTGTGCGCTCAGATCAATCAGATGCTTGGCAGATTTCACTCCAGTCCTTTGCGTCTCTAGCTATTTGATCAGACTTGGACAGACTTTGTCCTATTGTAAAACTGTCTCTCTTGGCTTGACTTCGCGAACGAAGATTCTACAGGGCTTTCCCACATCGTCTGCAGGCATTTTCGTGGCTGCGGAGGCCAATCCGGGACAGGCAGGTTCGACCGCAGTGGCTGCAGGGGAAGGTCTGGTCAGGGTTCCGAGTTATGGCAACTGTTTTTTTCTCCTGAGCCGTTTGTCATTAAGGTTAGCTCTGCGAGAGTCCTCAAAGGAGACGGCTGCCTTGTAGATGGTGGAGCGCCATGTGTCACGGTCCGCAGCAAGCGAAGACCACTGGCTGTGGTCGATTTGGCAGGCACTAAGTGACTTCTTGAGACCGTCTTTGTATCTCTTCTTTGGTGCCCCTCTGTCTCGGTGTCCAGTGGCAAGCTCGCCGAACAGAGTGATCTTGGGTAGGCGATGATCTTCCATCCTGGAGACGTGCCCCGCCCAGCGAAGCTGTGTCCGCAGCAACAAAGCCTCGATGCTCATAGTTTCTGCCTGTTCAAGGACCTCGACGTTGGTGACATAGTCACTCCAGTGAATGCCCAGGATGGTACGCAGGCAGCGCTGGTGAAAGCGTTCGAGGAGTCGTAGTTGGTTGCGGTAGAGGGCCCAGGACTCGGAACCGTACAGCAGGGTGGTGAGGACGACAGCTCTGTACACGCTGATCTTGGTGCCTTTTTTCAGCTGTTGATTGTGCCGCACCCGCTTGAATAGACGCCCGAAAGCACTGTTTGCTTTTGCCAACCTGTTATCCAGCTCCTTGTCCAGCTTGGCGTCTGACGTGATGATGCAGCCAAGGTAGGTAAACTGGTGTACTGACTTCAGTTCAGACTCGCCGATGGTGATGTGTGGAGGGCGATGCTCTACCTTGGGTGCCGGCTGATGAATGACCTCTGTCTTTTTCAGACTGACGAGTCCAAAGAGCTGGGCAGTATCTGCAAAGCAGGACGTGATGCGCTGCAAGGCTCTCTCTGTGTGTGCAACGAGGGCAGCATCATCAGCAAAGAGCAGCTCACGAATCAGTTGGTCTAGGGTTTTGGTGTGGGCCTGCAGTCGTCTGAGGTTGAACAGGCTGCCATCGAGACGATACCTGATGTACACTGCATCGTCATCGTCGAGGTCCACTGTGGCCTGCTTCAACATCATGCTAAAGAAGACGGTGAAGAGGGTTGGTGCCAGCACGCAGCCCTGTTTCACGCCGTTGATAATGGGGAATGGTTCTGAGAGGTTACTGTTGAGTCTAACCTGGCCTTGCTGGTCCTCGTGGAGCTGGACGATCATGCTTAGGAACTTTGGGGGACAGCCAAGTCGCTCCAGGATCTGCCACATGCCTTGCCTGCTCACAGTGTCAAACGCTTTTGTTAGGTCGACAAACGTTACGTACAGCCCTTTGTTCTGCTCGCGGCACTTCTCTTGAAGCTGTCTCAGCACAAAGACCATGTCGGTGGTACTCCTGTTGGCTCTGAAGCCACACTGGCCCTTTGGGTGGTGGTCTTCAGCGATGGCAGGTACCAGCCGATTCAGGAGCAGCCTTGCGAGAATTTTCCCGGCAATGGACAGCAGGGTAATTCCACGATAATTAGAGCAGGCAGATTTCTCTCCTTTGGTCTTGTACAGGGTGATGATGACTGCATCACGGAGATCCTTTGGTGTTCCTTTCTCCCAGCAGCAGAGAAAGAGGTCATGGAGCTTGTTGTGCAGTGCTGGGCCTCCATGTTTCCAGATCTCTGGCGGGATTCCGTCAATGCCTGTTGCTTTGCCACTCTTGAGCAGGTGGATGGCTGTGAGGGTCTCTTCGGCGGTGGGCGGTTCGTCCAATTCAACCTTTAGTGGGAGCTGTGTGATTTTGAGGATAACCGTTTCTTGAACAGTGCGCTCAGCGCCGAAGAGGTCCTGAAAGTATTCTGACCAGCGGATTAAGATGGAGGTATTATCTGTGAGGAGTGCCTGTCCATCGGCGCTTCGCAGGGGACTTTGTACCAGGTGCCTAGGGCCATACACTGCTTTCAGTGCTTCATAGAAGCCCCTGTAGTGCCCGTTGTCAGCGCAAAGCTGGGTCCTCTGTGCCAGTCTTGACCACCACTCGTTCTGGAGCTCTCTAAGCTTGAGCTGGAGACTGCTGCAGATGAGGCGAAAGGCAGATTTCTTCACAGGGCAGGAAGGCTGGGCTAGGTGGGCCTGGTGGGCAGCTCTTTTTTTTTTGCTAGAAGTTCCTGGATCTCCACGTCGTTTTCGTCAAACCAGTCTTTGTTCCTCTTTCTAACAAAGCCCAAGACTTCCACAGAAGATTTTACAATAGCAGTTTTCAGTTGCTCCCAGACTGTTTCAGGGGAGAATTCTGCTGGATCAACTGTGTCTTTGAGCATGCGCTCTAAATCTATCTGAAGGGCAGCTTTCTTGTCATCACGCTGAAGGCTGGCGACATCAAGCTTTATCTTGAGGGGGCCCCTTTTCTTGGGTTTCAGCTTGAGGTGGAGCCTGAGTTTGCAGCGGACAAGGCGGTGGTCAGTGTGGCACTCTGCGCTGGGCATCACTCTGGTGAGGAGGACGTCACTGCGGTCCCTCTGACGCACAAGGACATAGTCAATAAGGTGCAAGTGCTTGGAGCGAGGATGCATCCAGGTGGTCTTTCGACTGTCCTTTTGCTGGAAAGTAGTGTTGGTGATGACAAGTTGCTGTTCTGCACAGAACTCCAACAGCAGGCGGCCATTGTCATTGCAGTTCCCAACGCCATGTTTGCCGAGGACTCCTTTCCAGGCTTCAGTCTTGGCCCACTCTGGCGTTGAAGTCGCCAAGGATGATGACTTTGTCGTCTGCGGGGGTGCTCTGCAGGAGGCTACGCAGGTCAGAGTAGAACTTGTCTTTTTCTGCAGGCTCTGCCAGGAGGGTTGGGGAGTACACACTGAGAAGGGTGACGTATTGCTGGTGTCTCAGTGGGAGGCGCATGGACATGATGCGGTCGGAGTGACCCATTGGTAGGTTTTCCAACTTAGTCGCAATGGGGGTCTTGACCATGAAGCCCACGCCTGGGAGCCGTCTTTCTGATGCAGGCCTGCCTGACCAGTAGAGGGTGTAGCCAGCGCCAAGTTCTTGGAGGCTGCCTTCCTCCGGGAGGCGTACTTCGCTGAGCGCGGCGATGTCGATGTTTAACCTCCGCAATTCATGGGCAATAAGGGCGGAGCGACGTTCAGGGCGTCTGCTGTCTGCTGTGTCGAGCATGGTTCGGATGTTCCAGCATGCTACGTTGAGTCTGGTCGTGGTCGTCATGAAAGTGGATCCATTGTTTTTTCTTGTTTTCTGACCGCAGGAGAAGATGCCCGTTGACCGCGGCTAGCCAACTGGGGTTACGAGGGGATGAGCTTTGGTTAGGCCACCTTTTCTAGTACTCACAAACCAGATAGGTGAGGCTAGCGCTGGCAGAATTGTCAGTACTCAAACCAAGGGGAATCACAGCGCTGGACAGACAACAGTTAGATCCCCTGCCCCCGCCTATCAGGCACCCAATCGCCAGCCCACAGAGAAATACGCAGGTATAGAATAAGACAATCATTTCCATTCCTTATAAGAATGGATCAGGTCTCTTATATAACCCATGTCTTTCTCCGGAACTTAGGAAGTAGGCAGGAGAAACATACATACACAAACATGAAGGTGCGCTACTATATGTGGTCGGGTAAATACCCTGATTTCCCACAGTAGATGCACAGAACATTACACAACAATGTAACGATACAAATTTTGCCTCGAGTTATACATGATACTCACAAACCAGATAGGTGAGGCTTTTCTAGGCCCCTCTCCGTGTGGAGCAAGCAGTGCTGTCCCTAGAGAAGGCTGCTTGGTCGTTCAGGGTGTGTCGAGTGACGTTGTCATCCCCAGGTCAACATCAGGCGACCAATATCCTGAACCGCCTGCATGCAGGTTTGAGACTGAGGCTTCCAGTGACAACTTTCACCTGCCGTTTCGCCCCTTGCCCATCGCTACAGGACTTGGAAGGTCGTTGTCATGGTCCGTGGGCGTTTCCTAAAGCCTGCGCGGTGGAGCTTTTTGGTGGAGTGCAGTGTGCGCAGTACTGGCCCCACCCTTTAAACCCTTGGTTCGTCTGCCACGGCCTAGCACGCTAGGACGATGGCATCGAGCTCCTCGGGTCGTAGGTTTTATATCAGACTGTCCTTGTCCTAGTCTCTGGCTCACAAACCTTCCCCGGAGACACTTGGGCTTTGATGTCAGGGTTTTCTTCCCTTAGCCTTTCCGCAGCCAAGCGGCCAGTCCTGCAAGGCAGCAGGGGACTCGTGGAGGGCGGGGTCGTCTATGTCCCGTGCAGATGTGAACATCTGCCCAAAACTGTAAGTCCTAACAAAATACGTCTTACCTTATCTTGCGCACAAGAAGTGTGTCTTCCAGGCGTTTACGACTACATCCGGGAATTTCATTGACCTCGAACTGGTTATGTCCCATCATGTTCAGACTGTAGCCGGGACCTTCTCAGTGCATGTGTTAACGCTTGGCTGGTTGCTAACCTGCTAAACTAAATACTAGAAGCTATGCACACAGGACTGATTAGCAGACCGGGTCTCCCATAATGCACAAGGGTCCAGTGAATGTGTTTGCTGTGGGCTTTGTTAGTTTCAGTAAACATTGTTTAGAAAGCAGGAAAATATTATCGACGTCTGACATTGGTTATCTTGCACTAAGGGAAGTGGCGCACTTTGGTTTATTGTTAAAAACAGCACGGGGAAGCCCGCCAACATTCTGGCTAATCATTGAGTGAGAGACTGAGTGACTCAACACGAGATTAATCCGCCTGTGTTCACGAGACTAACGATAGCTAACTTCGAAGCAAACACATCCTTGACAGCTAGTGACCCGCGAAAGGCTAGCGGGCTGTACAAGAGACTGCACAAGATTGGAGACGAACGGTAAGCCTGTACGTTTGTACATTGTGTTTATCTCTTAACAACGCAGTTAGTTCTGCCAATGTAGCCACTCATTTGTACGAAACACGTCATCTCAGTTCCGTAAGTTATAATAGATTATTCTCATAAAAGCATTGCGACATTGTCACGCTTACTTCATTTAACCCCAACGGCCGCATTTCTCAAATGTTAAACGTGTTACTTACGACTATGTATCATTTGTGGAAGACGGATTGACCATGATAATTCAAGGGTAATGCCAGGTTAGCTTGGCGCCTTCATGACCATGATAATTGGCATTACCCTTGAATTATCATGGTCAGTCTATCTCCTGCTGTAGGGCGGTTGGGCTCAGTGGGTTAACCTGTTCACTGTCCAGAAAGAGTCAACACCGCCCAAGTGCTGGACATGCATGGCTGTATCACCGTGCCCCAAACGTGCTGTGCAGATGCGATGAGTCACTGCTGACATACTATGCCTCTTCCTCGTCTTATTTTGTGTCTCTGTCACTCGGATTACTTCTTCTTTTTGTTGTTTTTGTTTGTTTGTTTTATTTGTTGGTAGTGGGGTTGGTAGTGTTGTTGTTGATGTTGTTGGTAGTGGTGGTTGTGTTGTTTTTGTTGATGGTGTCGTTTTCCGTTGAATTTACAATGAGTTCAGAAATGCAACTTGCCACTGGCAGAGAAGAGATTAAGCCATTTACCGCCGAGTAAAACGGAACACTACCCAACTTGCAAGCGAGATAAATCTTCATGAGCCCCCTGCAGTTGCGGGGGCTCATGAAGACCTATGCCTCTTGCTGAATCTACTTTATCTCTCTTTATCGTAGTGTTTTGCCTGCTCACTAAAATTCTACACATGAGTGGCTGTATCATAAGCGTGCAGTCGCTTTCTATAAACACACTTTACATACCCCCCCCCCCCCCCCCCAAGACCATGTCATTTTACTGTGTGTGTGTGTGTGTGTGTGTGTGTGTGTGTGTGTGTGTGTGTGTGTGTGTGTGTGTGTGTGTGTGTGTGTGTGTGTGTGTGTAATCTTCAGCGACTTTGGAACTTGTATCGGAATGTAACACAAGTGACCTTGTTGTGGGCTGTTAACATATTGTTTTAATGTTGCTTTTAATGTTGTAGTTTAGCAAGGACAAACATGAAAAGAAGCCTGTGCGCCTATTGTTTCCATCATTGAGAAATAAAGTATCATTCATTCATTCATACTTTTTATCCGCGTTCCTTTGACAGCTGGGGATCTGCATTTTCAATGATTTCCAATAACACAGTCTGCATCCACTGTAGGAGTCAAAGTACAAAATTGTTGTACATAGGCTTGCACTGTCTAGGTTCGCTACAATACATGTATGTATTGCAAGTGGTGCGGTGTGCTAACACATGTCACTGGGTGAAAATAAAACTATTTAATTACACCAATAAGCCAAGCAAAGAGGTCAGCGAAAAGTAAAACCGCGAGGCAGCCCACCTAACAATACAAGAAACCAGTGTGCCGATATGAATAATCCATTAGCTCATTCAACTTGACACACCACATTAAGACATAGATCGAGCATGATAGTTCAATGGTGGTGCCAGAATAGCTTGGCGCCTATGGGCGCCAAGCTATTCTGGCACCATCCTCGAACTATCATGTTCGCTCTGTCTCTAGAATTGTAATACAGTCCTTCAGTGAGCAACTTCAAAATTGGGATTTCGGTCCTGGGGCAAAATGTGATAACGGTGCAAGTTTTTACATGGCGGGTTAGCCAAGTATGACTGAAAAAGAGCACAGAAATGAAAGGCGAAAGTTCTGCACATGCTTGTGTGTGATGTAATTCGTAATCTATCAAACGTGGAGACAAACAAACCAGAAGGACTATTGCTGGGAGTTTGCTTCATTTGTTAATAAAAATAATGCATGATTTAAAACTCGTTGCTCAGGAATTTTTGCAGTTTGTATCAAAACGTATAACGCTGATTAACAAGGTAGAACAGGACTTTTTGGAGAAATCTTTTGAGCACATTAGATAGCCATGTGGTAGCCCATAAAACTCATTAAAAAGTTAGTGAAACGTAAAAGCCAATGGATTTATTAAGAAAAATACAAATGAACACCTGTTTGAAAGTTACCTCGTCATCACCATTATCACCGTCTAACAGGTTGAAATTTCAACAATCAAACAAACAAAAAAAAAACAACCCAACTTCACCACTTCATATGGTGTTGGTGAGCCCAAAAATTGTGTTAAACCAGCCTAAAAGAGAAACTTCCGGTTTTGTAGAGTTTTACATTGACATCTTCTGCATTATTTCAATATACAGTAATTTCTTCTTTGTTGTCAAAATCATACAGGATCACTCAAAAGCGTCATTGAATAGATGTCCTGTACGACTCTGACATGAAAACATCGCCACTGAGCAAAGGAATTTCCAGCCTGCAAGCCCATGAGTACCGAGGTGGGACCGACGCTGGCTCTAGGTGGTTTATCTGTGGCTACCCCGGTACTTACGGGCTTGCAGGCTGGATACGTTTTTCCTTGCGTCATAAGGATAGAATGAAAGCAGACCTCAAAAACATGAAAGATGAATTTTCATCTTGCAGTGCACCTATAGCGATATTTGTTTGGTCAGAGATGAACCATTTGACGAGTGTTGTGCCAAATTGTCTATTGGACTGCTTGGAGAACAGGAAATGTAACAAAAGACCATGAAATTTCAACTCTCCTGACTTTGTATATGCTGCACCTGCAATGGTATCCGCGTAAATGAAAAAATCTACACGATTTTGTTACATTACGTGGTAAATGTTTAGGGGACAATATACCAAAGTCTAAAGTTTCATTGAAATTGAAGCTTCGACTAATTTTATATTACAAATTTTGAAAGTCAAGTGTGCAGAACTTTTGCCTGTTAGAATATATACATACCCTCTCCAATTTTACTTCACTGTCAATGCTGGCGGGCAGAAATGGACCGACCTTGAAGGCCAAAGGCAGTCTTTGATTAGCTGGGCGCCTGTCCAGGCGCCCAGCTCATCAGACACTACCCTTCATCTTTCAAAGTCTTGAATTATCATGATCGACCCATCTCCTGTTGTAGTGCGTCGATGCTAAATGGGTTAATCTAGCTAGGTGAAGTGTCTCTCTTTGTTCTAGTCTAGTCAGTTGTTCATCGCTTATATCAGTGGCGCTCGACGTTCAAAATTCAAAACCAGGTGTTACAGTCAGAGTGTTGAGGTGGGTGACAATTTAGATACGGACGAACATTGAAAGTCAGCCATCGCGGATTTAAACACAACACGGCCGCCACTATCATGCACTGATTGGCAGGTACAAGCTGTCCTTTATTTTTATCAGTTTTGTGATTACTACAAGTGTGTAGATATACTGACGAGGAAAACAACTGACATTTGTGGATGGTTCAAAGAATATCGCATTTCTTTTGCTCGTCAATACAGATTTGTCCAAGACAATGGATCTGACGTCATTGCACTCTGAACATGTTCACTGGCCTGACGTACTCACAAGTCTATCTTGTGCCGCGGTACCCAAAGGAAGTCCAAAGAAAGAATGATGATTCCAAAAATGTCGCATTTCTTTTGCTCGTCAGTATATGCGTTTCAGCCTGTGTAATGTTGCCGGTGTAACAAGCCAGAAGGCCTCTCACGTCAGGTCGGCCATGAGTCAGTCTGACATACGCCAAAGGGAACCCGGTCGTCTGACCTGGCGTGACAGAGTGAGAGGCAATCTGGCGTGTTGCTCGCATGATGTAAGTTCCTACATCAAAGTAAGTCTGGATCGATCTAGGCACAATGTGACACATGTCGACAGCGGGTAAGAATATTCTCGCGTGTTGAACCATTGATTCTCAAAACTATATTGCTAGTCATGGAATGACTCCAAGTCAACAACGAATGAATGAGCGAACATTTTATTTCTTTAGCGCTTAGAGCTTATTTTATGATAAGCAGTCTAAAAATTATTATTATTATTATTATTATTATTATTATTATTATTATTATTATTATTATCATTATTATTATTATTATCACAAAGCTGAATGTGTACATGTATTAACTCATTCAGCCAAACGGCCGTATTTCCCAAATTTTGGAGGCGTCATCTAATGACTTATACACCAGTTGCAGGAGATGGATCGACCATGATAATTCAAGGGTAGTGCCAGATTAGCTTGGCGCCGACAGGCGCCAAGAAAATCTGGCACTACCCTTGAATTATCATGGTCGACCCATATCCTGCTGTAGTGCGTCAGGCTGAATGAGTTAAAGCGGGCTTTCACTGCTTAAATTCGACAGTTTTATTTCTCAGTGTTGTTTTGCCACAATTTACTCGTTTCTAATATGGCTTTTTCTTAACAATACCTGTGAATACGCACAATTAAAAGTAACAGAGCTTTAATACTGCCCCATATGCGTATAGAAGAAATGTATCTCCTGCTTACACACGAGCGGAAGAGCAGCAAAGTCAGTTTTCATTTTACGCCAATCAAACTTCATAAGTTAAATCTAGCCCGTCTAGTACAACTATAAGACATACCAAAAACGTTTATAAAGGAGATATTGCACATTATTAACCCTTCATTGTCTGCAACAGATCGCTTTAACTCCTTCACTGCCCAGAAAAAAATGAAAGGTTAATAAAGCAGATCGCTTGAACTCCCTCAAACATCATAAGTTAAATGTAGCCCGTCTAGTATTAGGTCTGATGTATGAACAGAGACTAGACAAGTCCCAGACTTAGCCCTAGTCTGCGACTTGTTACGTAGGGACTAACTCAGACATATATTTCCGATGCATGAACAGAGACTTGAGTCAGACTATCAAGTCCGAGACTAGATAGGGTTAGTCCGCGACTTGTGCCAGGTGCTATTTTTAACTGGGGGAAATCCAGTACCAAATGCCACTGAGCATGCTCCACCGGAAACAGTTGTCGCCGTGTACTTGTTGTGACAACCCGTATCGTCCATCTTCACTGCCAGTAAGTTGCACTTTTCACTCATCGCTTTTAGTTTCGATGCCTTTGATGACCTCGTGATTGACTGGTCGCATGCTGCAATGACTGCCAGTTGTGTGTGCAGATTTACGGTTGAGCTGTACCAAGTAACTTTGTGTTATTAACATAATGATGTACTTAGCACTGTTTAGATTACGGTTCTAACCACCTTTGCTCAAAAGACAGAGTTACAGAGGATTTGAGTTAGGAGATTGCTCCCTTTCTTAATCAATGATCTTGTGAGGTGATGTGATACATTGTTCGTTTTTACTAGGGCAGAACCATATGGCAGCAGCTCAGTCCGCATTGTACTTATGGATAGTATTCTGTAAGTGCAGTGTTGTGTTTAGGCGTTTTCCTTCAAACAATCGTATTGCTGACATTTTGCATAGCCTTGCTTTGCAATGATAGTGCCAGGATTGAGTGCCCGTTTATGAGTTTATGTGTGTGCTTTTGTTTTGCCTTTCACTTGGTAGTGTGTTTACTCTTCCCGACTGCTTACACAAAAGGTGACGGTGATAAACCTATTGCACCTTCCAACTACTGATGTACATCTTTTATTTCTTGCAGGGCATGTTTCCCCTTCTTTTTGTCTTTTGTTCATCACTTCTAAAAAAAGAATGTCGAAAAGATTAAGAAAGGCCAATTTCAGCGAGTCGGAGGTGGCAAAACTTTTAGACGAGGTGTCCTGTGAGAAGACACTGTTAATGAGTGCATTTCAAACGAGTGTGACGAACAAAAAGAAGTGTGAAGTATGGGACAAAATCACCAGAGCTGTTAACGCAGTTGGTGGTAATGGCCGAGATGTGAAAGAGGTGAGAAAAAAATGGAAGGACCTAAAGAATGCTGCTATCAACAAACCGCATGTCATGTCAGGGACCGGTGGGGGTGGCAAGACACCTGATGTACCATATGAAGAACTGATAATGAGCATCATCGGACAGGACACACACCTGCAGACAGAGATCCCTGGAAGTAAGCATTTCCTTCCAAGTCAGTCACTGTCTAAAATTGGTATTAGCATTGCACTGTAAACCGGCAAAATTAAATACAACGTGCTTGCAGGGGGTTGTATTTTAAAATATTTAGCGTGCATATTTTCCTTCACAGTACCAAGCCTGAGTAACCCATATGACTCACATAGTACCAGACCGTGAAATTCACGGTCCGTACATCGTGGTTTGCTACGTAACCCAGATGATATATGTAGTCCAGGCCCTGAAACCCGCAGTCCATACATCGTAGGTTGTTGAGCACCCCAATGATAATGTTCACACGTGTTCTGTTTCACTTTCAGTCATTGATGTTTTGGGGCTTACGAGCGAAGCAAAAGTGAGTCTATGTTCTGGGTCAGTGGTCGTCTCTCCGTCGTCTGGCGTCCGTCCGCCGTCATCCGTGGTAAACGTTAAAGTTGACATTTTGTCGGAGACTGTTCAACCAACAGTCGTCAAACTTGGCCCAAGGATACTTTGTGGCAAGACCTTTCTAAGCATAACAGTTTCAGTGACCTCTCACACAAAGATCAAGGCATAGGGGGTCAGTAAATTATATCAACAAGAAAGGCAAAGCCCTTATGGCTGACATGTATGACAATCCATGTGTGACAATAAGTAAAGGGATGGCTTCTTCACCAACAAAATCCATGGTTTCTCACAATTCAATCAGTTTTCACACATCTGTGAAAGCCTCGTGACCCTTGACCTTTGCGATGGGTCGACTAAATTAGTATACATAGCAAGGTCTTGCCATCAGCTACCTTTGTGCCAAATATGATTGAAAAGTTAGCTAAAATGTTTATAATAACTGCAATTCTAACAGAAATTGGCATTTTATACACATGTGTCGATCTCTTATGACCATTGACCTTTTCTGAGGGGTTATCCAAATTAGTATGCATAGATAGGTCCTACCATCACGTCTCTCTGTACCAAGTTTAGGTTTGAAGTTATGAATATTAATTGAGAAAAACATTTGTTGTCAAAATATGGTTATGTTTTACCTATATCCGGACCTATTGTGACCTTTGACCGTTCCGAGGGGTCATCCAAATTAGTATACATAGATAGGACGTATCTTTGTACCAAGTTTGGATTTGAAGTTGTGAATAGTATTTGAGAAGAAAAAAAAACATCTTTTGTCAAACCATGGATAATTTGGACCTATTTCCTGAGCTCTTGTGACCCTTGACCTTTCATAGGAATCAACCAAATTAGTATGCATAGAAAGGTCTTTATAACAGGTATCTTTGTACCAAGTTTGGGTTTGAATTGTGAATAGTCTTTGAGAAAAAAATTAATTATATCAAAATAGAGATATTTTTGATATTTTACTGATCCACTGTGACATTTACCTTTGTGAGAGGTCACTCAAATTGGTATGTTTAGAAAGGTCTTGCTACAAAGTATCTTTGGCCAAGTTTGAAGACAAGCTTGTATAGTCTCCGAGAAAATGCCAACGTCCAAGTGTACAACGGACGAATACTGCGCCAGAACATAGACTCACTTTTGCTTCGCACGCGAGCCAACAATAGCTATATTTTGACATCATTTATTTTTTATTCACAATTTCAAAACCAAACTTGGTACAGTGATACCCGATGGTATGACCTATTTTTGCATACTAATTTGGTTGATTCCCCGGAATCGTCAAGGGTCTCAATCAGGAAATAGGCCCAAAATAGCCATAATAAATTGTGACTAAAGATTGTTGTTGTTTTTTTCTCCAATGCTATTCACAACTTCAAACCTCAACTTGCTACTGAGATACCTGATGGTAAGACCTATCGATGCATACACATTTGGATGACCCCTCAGAAAGGTCAAGGGTCACTAGAGGTCGGCAAATGTGTGTAAAATGCCAATTTGTGATAGACGTGTAGTTATTATCAACATTTTTGCAAACTTTTCAATAAATTTTGGCACAATGGTAAGAAGACCTTCCTATGTATACTAATTTAGTCGACTCAGTGCAAAGGTCAAGGGTCACAGGGGTTTCACAGAATGATGTGTGCACAGTGACTAAATGTTGAGAAAACTTGGATTTTGTTGGTGCAGAAGCCATCCCTTTACTTATTGTCACACATGTGTGGATCGGTCACACACGTGAGACATAAGGGCATTGCCTTTCTTGTTTTTTTCTGTCCGCCGTCTGTCTTTTGTCGCAATCTTTTCACTACTGATAGTCCTGTGCATTGTCGCTATCTTTAGGGTACAGATGACTGACTGTCTACACATACACAGAAAACAAAAACAAGACAAACTAGAAAATAAAAAAGCAGAAATCTCTCTCTCTCTCTCTCTTTCACACACACACACACACACACGAAAAAATTCTTGAACACTTATTTTATTTTTAATAAATTTTACAAATACTTTTTGTTTTTAGCCACACTGGCTGACACATGGCGCTGCACAAATGAAGACTCTTTGAATGACGGAACCGAACTGGGTAAGCCAATGTGATCATTCATTTCCGTTTTCATTTTCAGGAGAGGACATTTTTGCTAAGAACAGAACTGACTCGATTAAAACAGTAGTTGAGAAGTTATCATTAAACATTAATAAATTTCCACAATACAGAATACCGACGATTACAAAGTAAAGTAGGTAAAAGCACTGTCAGGGGAGGGACATGTGCATGATCGACCAGTGATCATAGATCTACGTTGGTCAAAGCAACCCCTTCCCCCCTTTTGGTAGGTTCTCTCTTAGGGTGCATGGAAATTTAGCTGTAGGTGGAGGCATGGAATGTATGCCCCTGCAGACACCACAGTAAAATGTGGCTGTCTTTGCATGTAGGCAAAAGGTCCTGCCATCCGAATGGTGTGCTGACGAGGTCGCCAAGTCCGAAACAGTTGTCCATTCCAGCTAAATATCTGGACCCCCCTTGGGGGACCTAGATTTAAATTTCCATTCATCAAGAGGCTGGAACAGTGGGATATGTGATACGCCCCCCTTCGGGGTGTGGGGGGGGGGGGAGGCTTCCATATATGCATTGCTTACAGTCACTATCTTAGCGCACCCCCTCTTTCCAATCTTTTGTTTTAGTCCTTTGACTAAAGTAGATCTATGATCACTGGTCGATCATCCACATTTCTTTCCCCTGATATGGCTTTTACCGACTTTACTTTGTAATCTTCCTAAAATATTAGCAATGGCAGTCCCCACTTTTCTTTTGAAAATACCGAAGGTTTGATCCTTGAGTGAAATAATTGATCATGATACTTGTACAGTGTCAATATGATCATGCGTCTTTTCACTTCTTTACCTTTCAGTGCCAGTGATTGATGATCCCACCAGAGACATGATTTTTCCTGAAGGCACAGCCTATATCCATAGGTAATTTGTCAGTCTACTTACTGAACATTGCGTTTATAAAAGTAGCAGATTTTACATGGTTGGCAACATCTCTCTCTCTCTCTCTCTCTCTCTCCCCCCTCTCTCTCTATTTATTTTCCTGTTATGTTGTTTGTTTACAGGACAGCTTGTAAGACAGGCATTGAGTTGCCTAATAGCTTTATCCTGAATAAATAAAGATTCATCATCATCTCTCTCTCTCTCTCTCTCTCACACACACACACACACACACACACACACACACACACACACTCACACACCCACACAGAGAGCGAGAAAGAGAGACTGAGAGAGAGAGAGAGCGATGCTCCCTCCGTTCATGAACGTAATCAAAACAGTATTGTACAGATATGGTTTACTTTGCAGTTATGGACGAGGGACTCGCTGGGACTTGAGGGATGCAGTTCTCGTTTACTGGACCACAGTTTTGTTAGTGCACCAAGCACTTTCACACCAAACACCCAAAATAACTCACAATTGCAATCACCTACACCTCTGCAGTTCAGTCTTCCACTTCCATGTTCAAGAGCACGCGCACCAAAACAAACATTTTTGACCAATTGCCCCCCTTCTAGCGGAGAGAGGGTCCCGGGGGCCGGCGGCGGGCACCTGAGGCCCCCCACCTCGGTGGGACGCGCCCGGGGGCTGGCGGCCGGCTCCGGGGTCCATCTTTTCCGTATTGGGCCGTAGAGGAGGACACTCATGGAAGGTCCACTCTGCGGGATAGGGGGGTTAGACAACCCAGGGGGGCGAGAGGTACCCTAGATGGCACTCCGACACCGCGTGACTCCCCGCTCGCCTGCGTACGGTCACCACCCATCAAAATAAATAGGGTACCCAGGGAGGTTTAGCATCCTTCGTCCATGCACTCCCTGGGCAGTGGAGGGTACAACACCCCCCTCCAAGAAATACAGAAACACTTATAGGGGGGTTAGTAAAAATCAACCCCCCTCAAACAGTAAGGGGAAGTAGGGTGCGGGCCTAAAAACCGGGCCTTGAACTGTGACCCCAAAGGAGAAAGCGGGAGCCAGACACCACCAACGAACAAAGAAGGGAACACCAGCGCTCCCCCCCCCCCCCCAACGACCCAGCCTCCCAAGGCGCGGACGGACGTGACAAGAGGTTGATCAAAGCGATGCGCGAACATCGGCAACAGTCATAACTCCCCCCCCCCCCCCCCCCCCTGGACGAAATCAGCGAGTGCTGGAAGTCTGTATCCCTTTTAAATTAGCACTAGCACTGCAGTGGAGAAGTATTGCAGAAAAAAAAAGAACCGATCTCATTGGCGAAGGTACTGAATCGGATACTAATCACCAACGAACAAAGAAGGGAACACCAGCGCTCCCCCCCCCCCCTCCCCAACGACCCAGCCTCCCAAGGCGCGGACGAACGTGACAAGAGGTTGATCAAAGCGATGCGCGAACATCGGCGACAAACAGTCAGAACAACTCCCCCCCCCCCCCCCCCCCCCCACCCCTCCGGACGAAATCAGCGAGAGCTGGAAGTCTGTATCCCTTTTAAATTAGCACTAGCACTGCAGTGGAGAAGTATTGCAGAAAAAAAACGATCTCATTGGCGAAGGTACTGAATGAGATACTCAGGGTAGATCTGCTGGTTGCGGAAGATGACGTAGATGCGCGGTCTGGTGACATCATCCACCACACAGTCGTAGAGACTGTTGGGATCGCTGGAGCTGCGGGGTGGGGGCCGCTGCATACCCCCGTCCCCCCGTGCGACGTACCCCGCCAAAACCCGCGCGTAGAACATGTAGCGGTACCCGTTTGGGCTCTCTGACGTGTAGCTGTGACAGAAAATACAAATTTAAATCATAGATAATGTTAGAAAATGCCTGTTATTCACGTAACATTTAATAACAATTATATTATTATTATTATTATATTTATATTTACGTTCAAAGACAATCAAACATTTAAATATATGACAATCATTACTTGTCCTGTCAAGTTTATTTACCGGGCATATTTTAATACTTTTTTTTATACAAGTTCTATGCATAAATGTTTAGTTTCAATCCGTCTCGTTTTGTTACTGCATGGATATTTTAATGGTCAATTTCTAAGGTGTTTTGTGTTATCAAAGGCTTGCTGAAAAAGATACATGTCATTGCACCGCAGACCTGCCTACCACCAATTTTTTTTTTTAGTATTTATAATCGCCAAAAATAGTATTCTTGGGGAAAAAAATAGTATTTTCATAAAATTGTAGCAGATCCACTCTCCTCCCTACTTTGCTCTGACATTTTGTATTTTGAGACTTTATTGACTGACACAACACCCCCCAAAAAAAAAAAAAATAAATAAAATAAAATAAAATAAATAAAAAAAAAAAATAAAAAAATAAATAAAATAAAATAAAATCGTAAATTTTAGGCATTAATCGTATTTTCGTATTTTGAAAAAAAATCGTAAAAATACGCCCTAAAGTCGTAGGGTAGGCAGGTCTGGACTGGCACCGTCATCAGCCTAATAAGCCAAAGGTCAAGGGGCCACCGCAGTCGATCTGAGCTAAGCTGTGCGCCTGCCAACTGGGGCTAACGCCGGCCAGTGGACCTTTAAGTTTTGCTCATAGTATGGTTCTTGCGGGTCGACACTCAAACAAGTTAAAGGCCTCCTAACCTGTCCGAGAAGGCAGAGTCGGCAGCGAAGTAAGCTCCCCTGCCATACCGGGCTCCAACGTTGCTACCAGCTAGCAGCGGGTCGATGTTCTGGTGCAGGATGGGTTCCACTGCATGGTACGGCGTTCCGTGGAAGAGGTTTCGCAAGTTTGCCTTGCCCGCGCCGTACTTCCGTTCCATGCTCTGTTCCTGGCTGCAACACGCAGGAAACATTCTCATCCTATCAGGCTCTTACACTTCACAAATAGCGTGCCACAAAACGGGAAATCAAACGATAAGCCTTCACTGCCACTGAATGCATATTTTGTGTGTGTATGAAATCTTTGTTAATTGACTCATTCAGCCCGACGCACGTATTTCCCAAAGTTTGGAGACATCATCTAACGACTGTGCACCTGTTGCAGGAGATGGATCGACCATGATAATTCAAGGGTAGTGCAAGATTAGCTTGGCGCCGACAGGCGCCAAGCTAATCTGGCACTACCCTTGAATTATCATGGTCGACCCATCTCCTGATGTAGTGCGTCAGGGCTAAAGGGGCTAAACGACCAAAAGTCACAACCCTTCAAGTTAGTTATTTGGGTTTAACGCCGAGCAGGCGTCTAAGGCCGTCTCACGGCGGCACAACCATTCAACAAACAAGCGAAAAAACTGGTCTCAGAAAGAGGCATAGATCCTCATAAGGACCCGCGGTCGCATGGGCTCATGAGGATCTATGTCTCTTGCAGATGAATCGTGAAGTGAAGGGGTAGTGAAGGGGTAAAAAAAAAGTTGTGTCAAGAAAGTGTGTATGATCTGTCTGGATTTTGACAAATTCAGTGTCAAGTATGATTGGCTGGTAAAGTAGCATTCGTATTCGTACGTTTCATGCATTATCAGCTACATAGAGATTCAACTGTGCCTGATCTCCGTTTAATAATTGACGAATGTTCAGTTTAAAGAGTTTTAACAAACATTTTTTTTTTCGGTCGAACAAAGCACTAGAGCACAGAGGTCGGGTATTATACGTTATTGATTGCAAGGGTTTGCTACGCGGACCCTTGTAGACCTGAGGGAGGTCAAAGGAACCTTTGTACTCCAAAGGCCTAAGAGGTGCAATGGTTCCTTTGACCTCCCGAAGGCCAACAAGGGTCCGTGCAGAGAGCCCAAATCCCCACCCGGGTCTGCCCTGGGGGACTTGGGTGGGGTTAGGTATTTTTTAGTTCCCAGGGTCACCCTGGTCAGCTCCACAGGGTGGGTTTTTCTCTCTATTCTGGGGCATGTGTTTCTGTCTACCCTTTGTCCATTCACCTGTATTTGCCTTTTTAAAACTCTCCCTACTGTCTGCACTGCCTGTAGCTCTTGATATTGGATGTGTGTTGCTAAATGGTCTTAGCTTTATTTAGCCCCATGTGTTAGGTTTATTTAATGTATTTGACCGGCTGGCGACATACATTCAATGTTCTGTTTTGTTTTTTTTTCACAAGCAGTGCAGGCACGTCCTGAGAAAGCCTTGTTGCTGTCGGGACGTTAAGCAATGTACAATCAAACCCTGCTACCAATAACGTATTTGTTTTCATCCCTCCGCTATTTTCGTAAAAGAAATCAAGAAAAAATCTTCCGACCTGGATCACGCCAGATATGACTGACGTCAAAGGAATATACATTATTACATAATAGACTTATGACGTAATTTAAAATCTTTCATGATGTAGTGTGCCTGTTGTTTCGAACAACACTAAGTAATTTTGTACTTAGAACGTTTTGCTGATCTTTAATAGAACAAAACTGGCATCCAAGACGCGTTAGAAAGAAGGCTACAAAAGTTGTGTGTGTGTGTGTGTGTGTGTGTGTGTGTGTGTGTGTGTGTGTGTGTGTGTGTGTGTGTGTGTGTGTGTGTGTGTGTGTGTGTGTGTAGCGAGGTCACATGGTACGGTTTTCACTAAAGTGATTGGTCGTGTGACGTAGAGATGAAAACAAAATATATTTATACGTCTTTTGAAAGTGTGTTTTCTTTTGAATTCGACATTTTTCTCTTCGAAGCGGTGTGATACACATTGGCCTTGCCCGTAGCCGAATCACGCCGTATGTTTTATTCAGCCCCAAATATAGTTCAATTCTTCTGCGCTTGTACTGTTACAGGGAAATCTATATCCTCGTGAATCTTGTGAGAAATGATTGGTTTCTGGCAACATACGTACACGTGAAAGGCGTCCCACATGGTTCGGTTTTGTATGCGCTTAATGTCCTTGACCTTTGCACGAGGCATGTCCTTCAGGAACGCCCTCTCCACCTTCCGGTACTCTTCCGCCGTCCTGGGATCTGAGGGAGACAGCTGCACTACCAGCAGTTCTTTCCCTTTCATGTCACTCCAGTTTAACGGGATGCTGAATTGTGAATAATTGTGATTAGCAATGTAGACAAACACACATAATAATAATAATAATAATACCGTTATTATATAGGCGCTTTTTCTCAATTTTGGGGAAATCGACTCAAAGCGCCGCGCCTGAAACCTAACACACACACTCACGAAACAGACACGGATTTACGCCATTTAAGACAAACACAGTACAAACACAGTACAAGACAAACGAAAGGCCAGTCAGCTACTGAAATTACAGAGATTTTTGATCGCTTGAATTTGAAATTTGTAAAGTGGCCTGAGACCGGTACCAAAGTGTGGGGGGGTGGGGGGGATGGGGGGGGGGGGGTGGAAGAACCGGAGTACCCGGAGAAAGAACCCCCGACGGTCCGCCCGAATTAACGGTGACACTTACCAGAGGAGAAAAGTCCAACGCCGGAACCCGGTATCGAACCTAGCACCTTTGGCATTGGTGGCAGGCGCCTTAACCACTGCGCCACGGACCGCCCCATACATACTAACAAAAGGATCAAGACCCAACAAATATACATTGAGAAGCCAAGTTATGAGTGAGTTGAGAAAACTAATTCAGTAGTGAAGTTTCATTTAAAACGAACTAATTCAATAGTGAGGTTTCGGAGGGCTCATGAGGATCTAGGCCTCTTGGAGATGTTTGGCGCGTCGTCCATGCTTATGTTAGATGTTGATTATCCATCATGACTTCGCTCTCGTTGCCTGTTGAGATTCGTTCGGGGTAAACATAACTACTCTAGTATACTCCAAGGTAGGGATTCTCCAGTTTAGTTGTCCTCTGCAATTTGCATTACCGTTCAGGAGACAGGTCGAATATGATAGCTCAAGTGGTGTGCCAGAATAGGTTGGCACCTTAGGCGCTAAGCTATTCAGGCACCAACAAACATCGTCGATCAATGTGAATAAGAATCGGTGATAAATAGTACAGCCATGCCGGAATCATTCTTTGGTTATCAAGGTGAATAAATGTACATGAGACCCGTTTATTACGAGCCATCTACTTTGAAAATAAACTAAATTCCCCTGTGCCCCTCTACCACCACCCCACCCCCAACCTATCCGCCCCACCCCCACCCCCTCCCTTACCCCCACTCCCACCCCTTCAGGAGATAACTGCCCCTGCCCCACATCTACACAGAGAGTCCGTTTGAATAGTGTGGCTGTCTAACGTTGTAACAAAAAATGCACCCTTTTCGTGTCGGTAGCTGTTATTGTCGCGATGATTCATGTAGGAATCACGGCGAAAAAATCGCAACCGACAAGCGAAGGGTTAACATAGTACTTGCTGCCACTAGCGGAGGTCTTGTCAGCTGTGCTCGGTCGGGTTAGAGACAAGACTTCAGATAACAGCTCATCAAGGCTTCTTGGTGACACTAATGGGACCGTGGTGGGTCTGTCTGGCGTCGCGAGAAGGTTGCTGGGTAGAGGCTGCTGGTGACGGTTCCTGCAGGCCGACCCAAACTTACATCGACCCTAAGGAAGACACAGTCACTATTCACGATTCCCAAAGTACCAAAGTACTGTGTGTAGGCCTATCTCTTGGGTGCATAATCAAAGAATTTATGCATGGATGGAGGGATGCATTCTCACGGTGAGTTCACTATTTATATCTTAATAATAATAATAATAATAATAATAATAATAATAGCAACAATAACAATAATAATAGTAATAATAGTTCTAATAATGCGCCGTTCTCCAGAAAACATTAGACTCGCTGCGATAAAAAATAAAAAATGGTTTCAAGAGCAAACTCTCTCACACGCACACATACGCTTCTTTAAATCACCCCATCTGGTCCCCCAAAGTTTCATCCTATTCCTTGTTACACCAAAAACCAAAAACTAAAGAAAATGTCAGGTAAAAATAAAATACTACTTGCTAAAGGCCTGTCGAGAAAAGAAAAATATCTTCAAGTGCACTTTGAACTGGAACACTTATCTCTTCTCTTCAATCATGAAAAGAAGAGATTAATGTTGTTCATAGATACCCATTGCAAATCCGTATGTTTCTCTGCCCAACGCTGTTGGTATCATCGTGCATTACAGGTATTATTTCAAAATTGCAACTTAAAGGATTGGCTTGTCAATCAATCAATCAATCAATCAATCAACCAATCAATCAATCAATCGGTCTTTGTCGGTCGGTCGGTCGATCAGTCAATTAGTCAAGCAAGCAGTCAAGCATGAAATCAATCAATCAACCAATGAATTAACTCATTCGAGACGTGCCGCCACCGGATACGCGGCATAAGCCGCGTATCCGGAGGCGGCACGTCTCGAATGAGTCAACCAATCAGTAGTGTGCAGAAAAACAAATCAAAGCAGCTCCTACTTTGAGAAAGAAAATGCAGATTCGTCCTGGTGAGTGTGGCTGCAGCTGTGACAAGCCTCCACGACTGTGTGCTGCACAAGAACACGATGATGATATTCAAATGCAACAACATGACGGTATGTTTATATTGTTTAAGGGTGATGTCAGAAGCCTCCGCACACGCGAATCTAAGCCTCTTGTATCAGGGAGGAGGCCTTTGTCTCGACAGTGAACAGTTGACAATTAAATCGCAGTAACTAATAATACTAACCATAATAACCCCTTCACCACCACTGGACGCAGATTGTTTTCTGAAATATGTGTTTGCACCACGCCAAAGGCCTCCAGCCGTCCCAGGAACAGATATAGATTCGAAGTGCATGACGTCAGCAGGAGGCATAGATCCTCATGATGCTCCGCAATGGGGGGGGGGGGGGGGGGGGGGCTCATGAGGATATATACCTCTTGCGGTTGGGTGGTGTTCAATTCGTCTCGGCAGTGAAGGGGTTAACCTTTGCAGTTAGAGCCAGTCTAGTGGACAATGGCGGCATATTTTGCCAGATCCAGAACTAACAGTTCTGGCTGAAATACCTGCATCTGGGAGCGGCCCTAAATCACACTCATGGAGACAGATTGAGTTTGATCGTTCTCAAATAATACGACATTAAATTTGAGACTATAGGCATCAAGTTAAGTTTTTGGCTATCGGTAGCGGTTTTTGTCGCGATGATTCCTGCATACATGCAGGAATCATCGCGACAAAAACCGCTACCGCCAGCCAAAGAGTTAATCTGGCGCTGCCCTTAAACTATCAGGCTGGATCCATATCTGGCTGTCAGGGCTGAATGTGAGGGTTTACAATTACCGCCAGAACGAAGGTTGGAAACAGAGGAAGTTCTGACGAGCTGGGGTTGCGGCCCTCGACAGCACACCCTGTCCAGCCAGGCAGCGTGAACACGGACCCTGATGTCGTCAGACTCAAGGCCATCGCCGAGATAGACAAAAAGGTCCTCCAGGATGTCCTTGGGTTTCCTTTTTGTGGACACGCCATACAGCTCCAGAATTTCAAGTACCTGATGGACAGGGGAAGACGCAAAATCGATACCCGAACGTAAGTAGAACTTTTCAAGACCACATTTACATAGATAGCATCCCCACACGATATGTGATAGTCTTACCGCGCTAAGGTGTCTGGGATATGGTGAACCTGTAGGCAGTTCGCTAGCTAGAGTGTGTGACTGTTCGCATAAATAAACGCATATTCTTTATTTGAATAGTTTAAGCTCATTTCTTACACTTAGAAAGGCCATGCACAATCCCAAAATGTGCCCATGTTCCCATTATTTATTTCGAAATTAGAAGTTTAGATCGTGAATCGTACGCAAAAGGTCTACATACCGAAATACCACAAGAATGCGAGAAATATCACAAGAATGCGAGAAATACCACAAGAATGCGAGAAATTCCACAAGAGTGCAAGAATGTTAGTAACAAGGGAAACAATTTCACATTTGCATTGCAGTGCACATTTCAGTTTATAGATACTGAGTTCAAAATAGTTTCGTATTACACTTTGTTGTTTCATGTGTTGCAAGTTAAATTGTATCCTGTTTTTGTCGTTGTGCAAAATGGGCATTTGTTACGAATTGTATTTGCTGATTCAACTGTTGCGTTGGAGTTATTGTGTACTATTTACAAAACATTAATGCGTCGCTCCCGTGTTCAAAAGATGGCTTCGACCTATATCGCTATTCTGCGGTTGTGAAAGGTTATATAAACTTGGGCTAGGAACAATCCCCTTACGGCCCGTAGACTAGCTTATTGTATGGTCAGCGCATTCGTATACTATCACATCTAGACTGACCGAGCGGCTGACACTTTAACCGTTTGATCGATAGTCACCGAGCGCGTTCCGCGCTCGGTGACTATGGATCAAACAGTTCCGCGCTCGGTGACTATGGATCAGACATTTTGCAGAAGTGTCAGCCTCTCGGTCTGTCTAGAAATGATGGTATACGAACACTCCACTTCTATGATAATGGAATACGTAGGGCCCTCGATACATTCTTAAATGCTCGTCACTATGTGACGTCATTTTGTACAACTCATAAATTTATTTTCAGAAACCAAAAATTCACCAGTTATCAGACATAGGTGGATGATATTGGCAAGGGTGAAAGATATCTTAAATGCTCGTGGTGTCTGACATTAATCACATTATTTCATCATACAAATTTTTCACGAAAAAACATATGTATCTTGGTTCCACGCAGCTTGCTTCAGAGGTATGCGATAAAGGATTACATGTGCCAGTCGATAATTCCTTACCACCCATTAGTGCAGTAACTTAACCCATTCAGCCCTGACGCACTACAGCAGGAGATGGGTCGACCATGCTAATTCAAGGGCAGTGCCAGATTAGCTTGGCGCCTGTCGGCGCCAAGCTAATCTGGCACTATCCTTGAATTACCATGGTCGATCCATCTCCTGCAACTGGTGCATAGTCATGAGATGACGCCTCCAAAATAATTATGGGAAATACGGCCGTCGGGCTGAATGAGTTAACTGGTGATATACAGAAAGTACCGCTCCGGCAGATCGAAACCTTGTGGGGTTGTTTTTCACTCTTTGAACCACAAACATCAGAACACGCTCAGAGTCGCGTATCGATAGGTGGAGAAGGGAGTCGACACCAGGACCTAGAATACATGGGGCATTCAATACGTTTCTGGCTGCTCCTCACTTGAAACTGTGTCATGTCATCTTGTACAGCAAGGGGCTAAACCTCACCAGCAAAGAACATCCCCAACCAAACCAGTTTGCTTTCTTCAAAGGTAACATTTGTAATGCCACATATGCTTTAATAACAGGAAAAAATAACTATTTATTTAATAAGTAGATCAGCAGTTATTTTCAGCAGTAGTTTTTCCTGTTAAGTTTCCTTTTCTAACTCTTATGTATCTGACTTTGGTCATTTTCTCCGACTGGTGTGTAAGGCATTACTGTACCTCATAATTTACAAAGACGTATGCCAAAGTGAAAAATACTCTCACCTTGTCATCATTAGTGACGTCATGATTCAGCCGACACTCGATGCCAAAGCGACAGTCGTTGAGGACGTAGTGACGACACAAGTGCAGCGCTTTACAGCTGTAGCGGGACCCGTCATCTCGGCCGCAGTCCTGGGGCGAATTGTAATAGCGACACACTTGAGGGCGCGTCACGCCTTGGCGTACGTAAGGCAACTGGAAGATAGCGCGGATATCTTCAATGCCCAGGTCCGCCAGGTAATGCTGTTTCAAAAGATTAACGTTGTGGGCGGCGAACAGCGAATGGCCGAAGAAGCATTTATCCCCAAAATCGCAGATGCCGGACAGCAGGTAAAAGACACAGATGTGCAGATCTAGACACAAATAGTCAAAACAGGAGCCGGCTTTTTTGCTGTGTGTCGGGCAGACTGTCAGATGCGTTGTCAGCGAAACATAGGTGGTGCTTTTGAAGTCATTCATGACGAACAGTTCCTGATAGTCTCCGAGAAAGGAGTCCAGAGAGCGAATACTGTTGATGCCTAAGGCACGCAGCGGACCCTTTAACTCATTAAACGTCTCTTTGACAGTCTCGGTGAGATCGTCACAATCATGAAGAAGAAAATCTCTAACCTTCTTCAGAATTTTGGGATCATTTTGCTGTGCTACAGCCATGTTTTTGTAGTTGAAGTATAATGTATTAAAATATCCGTATTAACGGCTTCACCTGAAAAATAAAACAGTACTCAATAAAGTTTGTTACTGAAGTTCGTTCTTACCTTTTAGTCTTAACTCATTCAACCCGACGCACGTGTTTCCCAAATTTTGGAGGCGTCATCTTACGACTATGCACATGTTGCAGGAGATGGATAGACCATGATAATTCAAGGGCAGTACCAGATTAGCTTGGCGCCGACAGGCGCCAAGCTAATCTGGCACTGCCCTTAAATTATCATGGTCGACCCACCTCCTGCTGTAGTGCGTCAGGACTGAATGGGTTAAACATCAGTTACTTTTTTTTTCTTTCTCGTTTTATTTTTGAAAACTTTTCAAGATTAGTGATATGAACACATATGAATCGCAAACAAGTACAACACGAATACAGAAAGAATAAAAAATCATACATACACAACCTGATAATAAATTTAAATGTTAAAAAAATAACAATAAGTTAATTAAATTATTGTGTGTTTGTGGAGAGAGAGAGAGAGAGAGAGAGAGAGAGAGAGAGAGAGAGAGAGAGAGAGAGAGAGAGAGAGAGAGAGAGAGAGAGAGAGAGAGAGAGAGAGAGAGAGAGAGAGAGAGAGAGAGAGAGATGATGATGATGAAACTTTATTTTTCAACGGTAAAAAGTTTTGACAGAAAACAAATCGTCATTTTACAAACTTGCCGTTGCTAACTACAGGATAAAAAGGAAGGGAAACTATAAAATATATATGTACATACAAAACCCAATAGCATCATTATATACAGAAAAAAAAATAATACTCACCACACACACATGCACACACGCACGCACGCGCGCGCGCCGCTCACACATACACCCACACGCACAAACAAACACGAGCACACACACACACACATGCGCACACACATATAAAAACCATCTGTATGAAATACATGAGGTACAGGAAATATTACAGTACCTGAGAAACGTACTAAGTCTGACTCATCAGGTAATCAAAAAGTTTTGTTTTAAAACTTCCTGGTGAGGTAATAGTTTTCAAATGTGCAGGGATAGAATTCCAAGCAAACGGACCAGAGAATGACATACTAGTTTTAAAAAGGTCCATTCTTGGCAGTGGTAGGGGTAAGGTATTGTTTCTTGAGGTCCGTTCACGTTCTTGGTGAGATATAAATTTAGTGATTAGATACTGGGGTGTCATATTATTCAGTATCTTATGCATAAAGACGCATTTGTTTAATGTAAGTTGCTGACGCAGACCGAGAATGTTTAAATGTCTAAATTTGTCTGTGGTAGGGATGGGGCGTCTATCTATCATTTTTACAGCTCTTTTGTATATGGAGTTTAATCTCTTCATGTGGACATCACTGCAGCCGTCCCACACTGTGGAGACATAATCAACATGGGACTTTATATGAGCATGAAAAAACAATTTACGGGTATTTGTATCCGTTACATGTCTAAGCTGGGACAATAAGAAAGTGTTTTAGCAATGGTCTTACAAACAGCATTTATATGGGTCTCCCAGCACAGTTGTTCGTCAACATGTATTCCTAAAAATTTACGCTCAGTGACTTGTTCAACAGGTTCAGCGTTTAATTGTAATTGTAATGGCTGTAGTCGGCGTTGATGTTTTTGTCGCGTGGCGATTAAGATACTCTTTGTTTTTGCTGGGTGAAGAACCATATGGTTCTGTCTACACCAGTCAGATACCTCATTGAGACTGCATTGTAAACTATGGCTAATGTCCGTCGGTTTTTTTGCCAGAAACATGAAGACACGTATCGTCAGCAAATAGATTACAATTAACGTCAGAATTAGTGATATGCAACGGTAGATCATTAATAAATAGTATGAATAGAAGAGGGCCCAAAATAGATCCCTGGGGGACGCCGTATTTTACATTTCCTTGCTTAGAGTATCTTCCATGGGCGTATACCATTTATTTTCTGTCTTCGAGATATGATCGGAAGAATGCTATAGCGGTTGCGTCCAAGTGATAAACGGTTAGCTTATTTAGGAGAATGTCATGGTCCACAAGGTCAAACGCCTTTTTAAGGTCTATGAAAACTGCTCCTGACATCAGGCTTTTATTGATTGATTCCAGCCAGCTATCTACAATATGTGTCAGTGCTGACTGACAAGAATGTTTCGGTCTAAAACCAGACTGGTGAATATTAAGTAATTTACCTTTTTTGAGAAAATCAAGGAGATGTTTTTGAATGTGCTTTTCAAGGGGTTTTGACAAAGCTGACAGAAGGGAGATTGGACGATAGTTATTAATATCTTCAAGATCTTTAGATTTAGGGATTGGGATTACCTTTGCTTCTTTAAGAATGATTGGAAATGTACTTTGCTTTATGCAGAGGTTGAAGATATATGTTAGTGATTCTACTGTATACGGTAATGAGATTTTTAGGGTTTCATTATCAATATCATCAATGCCAGTAGACTCTTTGTTGGGCATGCTAGAAATATATCTGCCGACTTCCGCAACTGTAATATCAGGGATGGTGAAAGTATTTGATATAGTTGTGTTTTTAAAGTGTTCTCTGAGAGAACTCGGCACTTCATACGGTTTACTGTTATTTGCAGCTGACAATGCCAATATTTCGGCTGTCGTTAAGAAATGGTTATTTAATATATCAGCTGACATATGAGATGGGATTTCGGGTGCTGATTTACCCTTTGTTATGACGTTCAGAGCTTTCCAAACAGATGCCGTGTCCTTTTTGTCTCGAATCATTTGTTGGAAAAAAGACTTCTTAGACGCTCTAACTAAATATTTGACACGATTGCGTTGTTTTTTGTATTCTTCGTACTTTTGCTCTTTTTTCAGTTTGTCTCTAAATGACATGGCCTGCTTGATATCCGCTGTTAACCACGGTGGTATGGTGGAATGTTTAACTCGTTTTTCACGTATTGGCGCATGTTTATTGAGGACACTGAGAAACAGATCCATCCAGCACGACAAGGCACTGTCAGGAGATTGGTGATCATAAACCTCAGTAAACGGAGCATTGTGCAGGTCCCACAGAAATTCGTCTTTATTAAAGTGTTTAAAGGAGCGATATTTTATAGTTTTATGTTTTTTAGTTTTTTGCTTGTCTAGTTTCATGGAGACGTTACAACATACTGGGTTATGATCGCTGACAGCTAAGGAGGGAACCTGCACATTTGATATTTTATCGTCATTTGTCACGTAAATGTGATCAATTAAGGTTGAGGATGTAGATGTGGTTCTAGTGGGTTTTTTAACTAATTGTTTTAAACCGAATAAGGCTGTTGTTGATGCCCATGCAGCATGGTGCCCTTTGGGCTTAAGTAGGTCAATGTTAAAGTCGCCCAGAAGAACAATGTTATCTTTACTTTGATTAACTTTATCCATCATTTCTACGAAGTCATCATACCAGTCCCAGTTGGCTGCTGGATTTCTATAGATAAAGCCAACCAGGACTGAGGGGGATTTAGATGTTTTCACCTCGACCCATAAACTTTCAACTTCGGCTGACTCTAAGTCCTGTCGTCGTTTAACGTTACTAATTATCGAATCATGTATATTATATATACTGCTAGTCCAGTGTGCTGGGGACTTGAGGCATCTCTGCGGAGTACTGAGAAGTTTGGGACTGAGATGGAGTTATCCCTGACAGTGCTTTTGAGCCTCGACTCGGATACACCAAAAACATGAAAATGTGTTGGCGTGTTCAAGAACACGGACAAATCTGGCACCTTATTAACTAAATGGTAAATGTTGAGGTGACCAATTCTCAACTCATCAGGTCGTCGTGGGGCAGTTTTTACATTATATTTTGGCATGTTGGTAACAGAACAAACGTAGCAATAATATTCAAAAAAATAATAAAAATAATGTCAATGTATAAATGAATAAGAAAGCGACAAGAAAACGTGGGAAAAACAACAGCAACAACAATAAAGCAAAATTAAAATGTTTTTGACTCTCGTGGTCAGAGTCCGCTGCGAGTTCGAATTGCTTGAGTTCAGATACAAAATAAAAGGCTCGACAGCTATTTAGAAAGAATCAGAAAATAAAGAAACACTTCTGAGCGCACCTAGGCACGCTCGCCGGATGCTGCAGTTCCTAACTACTAATACAGTAATAATCGCACATCAAAATAAAATGGACTTCTATAATTTAAAACAAAACAAAAAACAAAAAAGTCACTGCGACTTTGAAATCAAGCACAGCTAACTACGGACAGAACAAAACCGCAGTCATTAAAGTCGAAAATGTAATTCTAGATAAAAAGAAAGCTCAATTCAACTCGACTCGAGGATTAATGTCACAAAAAGATCCACGAAGCACGCACAATAGAACTTTGGCAAGGTTGCGAGAAAACTGCTAAAAAACAAAAACAAAAACTGTCTGAAATACACGCTGTCGAATAAGAAGAGTGTGTCCTATGACTGTCTAACACAAGCTGTCAATCTAGAGACTCGTGTCCTAATGTCCGGCGCGTGGTCTGAATTTCTGCAGCAGAGAAAACAAGGCTGCGCAGTCACTTTCACTAAGCTGGGGCACTCCTGGGGGCGGGGGTAGTGGGGTATATGGAAATACGGAGGGATTAGAGTACGGGTACACCGGTCGGCCGTCTGCTACGAAGATGGAGGGGGGGGGGGGGGGCATGGTTGGTGTGGAGTAACCGTAGGGTGGCCGCTGTGACTTCTGCTCCGGAGCAGTTCCGGCCTTTGATCCACCGCTATGTTGGGTGCCTAGCGACGTGCAGTCGGCTTGACTGCAGTCTTTTTCCACAGTATGCTCCTGTCGGAATCGGGGTGCAATGCTGGAACTGACTGGGCGCTGAGAGCGTCGGTCTCTTTGAGGCTCTTTGTCTCTGGCACCAGACTTGCCGTGTGTGTACCGTGCCCGGGCAGCTGTTCATGGTGGCGAGACTTTGGGTGATTTGGTTCTGGCCGGGCTGCGTTGTTGGAGGTGCGGCCAGAGTACGAACGCTTGATGTTGACAGCGAGAGCACTGGTGCCCCGCTTGTTGGGATGGATGGCGTCTCTGAACCAGCCGCTCTTTCCCTCGCCGGTTCTTGTAGAGAAGGCGTAGTCATTGTCAACAAAGTTGACCTTGAGGGATGCGCACATTTCCCTGAGGCAGAGGTTGGTGTCAGTGATGCATGGGTCTGGCTGCTGACGCTGGTTGTTCGTGGGCAGGATGGAAGACATGGAGATTTCTGCCTTGGGGAAGACTCGTCTGGCAGCAGAAATCACATCCTTCCAGCCCTTCTTGCCGATGACGAACTCACGCTTACAGTCGTTGATGCCAACGTGTATGACGATTGTGCTGACTGTATTCGTGGGTTCGGCATCATGAAGGCGCTGTAGAATGCCGGCTCTGTCGAGGCCCGACACTGACACGACCTGTGCCTTGTCAGTGCCAGTGACGGACTCAGCTTTCCGTGCAGACCGCGTAGGACAGAGTCACCTAAAAGCAGCGTCTGGGTGACAGGCTTTAGCTCTGGAATCCCAGTACGGTCGGTGGGTTTGTCAGAGCCTGGAGAGGGTCGGGGTGTTGGTACCGGCTCCTTGTGCTCGGGCGTTTGCCGGATAGCAGTGTTGTCGTGAGATGGACGCAGGGGTTCAGATGTGGTCGTGGTGGCAGGGGATTTGAAGGTGGCAGGCGATTTTTCCGGCGCTTGCTTTGCCACGGTGTTGGAGGGGGGAGAAATGCCTTTCTTGCTGCCTTTTTTGCCGGTCCTCGATCCCTCCTTCTCCCCCTCCTGCTGGGTGATTCGTTGTCGGAGGTGTCTAATTTCAGTTTGCAGCGCATCCACCTCAATATTGTAGGCGTGGCGGATCTCTCCAACTGCTGACTGGAGAGCAGCTATCTCTGCCATTACGCGCTCCATGGCCAGGGGGTCTGGGTTGAGAACAACAGGGCAGACCGTCTGGCACGCAGACTCGATAACCATGACATCAGCAGGGGCAGGAGGCTGAGTGCCAATGCCACCGACGTCAGATGTGATGGCAGCACAATCACTGTCGATGCTGTCGTTGGTTATGGTGCCAGCGCCGCCGACATCGGAGGCAGGGGCAGCACTAGCTTTGCTGACAATGGTAGAGATAGTGATAGCGCCAGTGCCGCAGTTGTCGGAGGGGAAGGCACTGTCGTTGCAGTTGTTGTAGGTGGTTGTGATGGTAATGCCAGTGCCGCCGACGTCAGACGTAGGGGCAGCACTAGCTCTGTTGTCGCTGTCGTTGGTGGTGAAAGTGCCAGTGCCAGTGCCGCCGACGTCAGACGTAGGGGCAGCACTAGCTCTGTTGTCACTGTCGTTGGTGGTGAAAGTGCCAGTGCCGCCGACGACTGAGATAGGGGCAGCACAAGCTCTGTTGTCGCTGGTGTTGATGGTGCCAGTGCCGCCGACGTCTGACGTAGGGGCAGCACTAGCTCTGTTGTCGCTGGTGTTGATGGTGCCAGTGCCGCCGACGTCTGACGTAGGGGCAGCACTAGCTCTGTTGTCGCTGTCGCTGGTGTTGGTGGTGCCAGTGCCGCCGACGTCTGACGTAGGGGCAGCACTAGCTCTGTTGTCGCTGTCGCTGGTGTGGATGGTGCCAGTGCCGCCGATGTCAGACGTAGGGGCAGCACTAGCTTTGTTGTCGCTGTCGTTGGTGGTGAAAGTGCCAGTGCCGCCGACTTCTGAGGTAGGGGCAGCACTAGCTGTGTTGTTGCTGACGGTGCCAGTGCTGCCGACGTCAGACGTAGGGGCAGCACTAGCTCTGTTGTCGCTGTCGCTGTCGGTGATGGTGCCAGTGCCGCCGACGTCTGACGTAGGGGCAGCACTAGCTCTGTTGTCGCTGTCGGTGATGGTGCCAGTGCCGCCGACGTCAGACGTAAGGGCAGCACTAGCTCTGTTGTCGTTGTCGGTGATGGTGAAAGTGCCAGTGCCGCCGACCTCTGACGTAAGGGCAGCACTAGCTATGTTGTCGCTGTCGGTGATGGTGCCAGTGCCGCCGACTTCTGACGTAGGGGAAGCACTAGCTCTGTTGTCGCTGTCGCTGGTGTTGATGGTGCCAGTGCCGCCGACGTCTGACGTAGGGACAGCACTAGCTTTGTTGTCGCTGGTGTTGGTGGTGCCAGTGCCGCCCATGTCTGACGTAGGGGCAGCACTAGCTCTGTTGTCGCTGTCGGTGATGGTGCCAGTGCCGCCGACGTCGGAGGTAGTGGCAGCACTAGCATTGTTGTCGCTGGTGGTGCCAGTACCGCCGATATTGGTGATAGAGGTTCTGTCGCTATAGGTAGCACCCTCGGTGTCGTCCATGACGGTGATGGTCTGGGTGTCGGTTACTGACAGGCTGGTGTCAACTGAAGAGGGCGGTGACGGTAGCGCCAGTTGACTGTGACCAGACTGAGCGGTCAAGGTGTTGACGATTTCTCTCAGCGCAGCAAACTCCCTGTCTACCCACTGGCGGCAGGACCTACCCTGAACCAGAAAACTGGCTGTGGTGTAGTACGCATGTATCACAAGTAGTTGCCGCTTGCCGTCCTTTATCCGTATGGTTGAGTGCACTAGGTCTTTCGGCAGGCTGGTTGTATCAAGGTCAATTTGTTGTTCAAAGGCGGTATGGTTTTCCCCGTAGTCTTCCCACGTTGTTGTGACACCTTGGGGCTTGGACTCGCCAATGTAGCGAAGATGTAACACCTTTCGCCACACTGGTAGCCATGTTCAGTGTTATACGTGATCTGAATAGGGTCCAAAGTCCGTCTAATCTCTTCAACACTTGCCTGCGTAAATGTTAGTTTGGACCGTGTGGTTGGGCCCATCTTGCCATCTGGCTAACATCACAAGCAGTGTGAGCCTCTCAAAGACAAAACACAGATTAGCACACACCTGGCCTTGACACCTCACTGTTGCGGCCGTGGCAGACGAGGACCAGGTGGTGAGAGAGATCTTGCCTGTGCTATTGTCACTGTCCCCAAGTCGCCATGCCAGCTGTTGAAACGTGCCCGCAGGCCCCTGCAGATGCACTCAGGCGTGAGGGGGGAGTTGAGCTCCCGACCCCATTCACAGCTGGTGGGCTATGCTATGCTATTATTGAAGGAACAAGGACTTCCAGCTGGCGCTGATTTCGTCCGGGGGGGCGGGGGGGGGGGGGGATGGGCCAAGGGGTGGGGGGGGGGGGGAGAAGGGAGTATAGTTCTGGCTGTCTGTCGCTGGTGCTCGCGCATCGCTAGTTTTACAATCTTGCATCATGTCGAGTCGTAGGGGGGGGGGGGGGGGGGGTTCTCCTTCGTTCTTGTCGTCAGTGACGGGTCGTTTGTTTAGATGTGTTGGATCAGGGGGTGTTTGTTAAGTAGTTGTATTGTCTGGTTTGCGGTGGTGTGCCAAGTGTCTGGGGTGGGGTTTATGAGACCTTCCAGTGTGACCTTCCAGCTGGTGGGCGTGAGAGCACAAGGGATTATATATTAGGCAATTGGCCGTCAGAGGTGGCGGCAGGTGGCGGGGGCCGTAGGCTGCCTGGCGCCAGGTACAAAATCTCTATAGTAAGACAGGTTTCATGGCTGATCGAATAAGATAAAGTTTGTTCAGTTCATATTTTAAAGTTTAAAAAAATGTGAAATAGGGAAAAAAATATAAGAAAGTATATTACAGAATACCTTGGTTTCGGCGCAAGGGGTCCGTTTAGGATAACCAGCACACACACATTGTACACAAGTTCACACAAAGCAATTTATCTTCCGCATGTTCAGTGAAAATTGAACCGATGAAATTGAAAACTATCGTTTCACAAATCCCAATTAGGCAAAATTAGGATCGCAATGTTTATATGCAAACTGTACACACGCGTTGCACAAAATCACACACAATCCTATAATAACGTAATCCACGTGTGTCTATCCAAGAAGAAAACACAACAGTACTCCATAATAGTGCACAGTGTTTTCTCGTCACGGTTGGCTAAACTGCGGAGCTCCGCTGAGAGAGAGAGAGAGAGAGACTGTTCCTGGAATTTGTTTTGTGAGTGGGTCTGCATGCACGTATTGGTAAACAGATAGTTGTCAAAAGTCAGCAGGAAGTAACTGTGAATCATAGCAGGCCAAACTGAAATCAACTGCAGTCTACACAGATTAACAAAATAGGTAACAGAAATTAATTATTTACACAGTCCAAATAAGGCAGCCACAGGCGTGTAAAAAGGCTAAGTTTGTTTCTGACAGTAAATACATATTTCTCTGTACAGTATCTGGTTTTGAACTCTGCCAAAAAAACAGAAAGGTTTAGCTGCTTATTCAAACAACGGCACCGGTAAATAAAAAAACTTTGCCATTAATAAGAGCAAGTCAAGAACTGGGTCTGTCCGCAGCCCTTTTTTCACCCCAAACACAACTAATTCTGTACAGAGTTCAAAATTGTCACAATGAGCACATTTTTCTTTCAGTCTGTTCAGTAATTTGTCCCAGAAAACACGCACCACTGTGCACTCAAAAAATAAGTGTTCAATAGACTCCTTAGAGAGTAAACAAAAGGTACAAAGGTTTGAATCCTTTAACTGTCCATAACGCAGGTAAACATTGGTTGTCAGTATTCTATGGACAATTCTATACTGAAACCAGCGTAATTTGGTTTTCTTGTGTGACCGTTATGGCATGCACAAATATAGCTTTCCAATTTAGGTCGTTATATTTGTTTTCCCATTTTTCAATACACGTAGGTGGTGTCATTTTATTTAAGAAAACGTTGTATATATCTTTTGTACCCTTTTTATGTTTAAAGACAACACCCAAAGGTGTACCCAAATCAGTTACTTTTTTTGTTGTTCTTAGTTTAGTGAAGTGTTTCAACGTTGTTTTTCCGAGGCGTTTTTCTCCGTTAGTTTTGTTGTTGATTGTTTTTTGTCTACTTTTCTTCTGTTTGACTTGGGTGAAACCCCTTGGCGATGATCGGAGTAGGAAGCAGGGTGGTGGTGGTGGTGGTGAAAGGTAGAGGGGTGTGTGTGTGGACCATTTAGATTTTGATTGTAATATATGTTTGATTATTTTGGAGGCTAGAAAACCATCGGGGCGTCCTAAAAAAAATTTTCATTTCTAGAAAACAACAGTATTCACAATTTTTGCCCTTCCTTTCCCACCCCTCTCCCCTCCTCCCACCCCTCTTCTTCTTATCCTTCATCCATCTGTTCCATCCCCTAACCAACTGTTTAATTTTGGAGGAGGCTGGAAAGAAACATGTCAGACACTCTGGGCCAGCGCACTGGTACACCTGCGTTGTAACTTATAATACCGCTAGAAAAATTCGTCATTGATACATTAACTCATTCGAGACGTGCCGCCTCCGGATACGCGGCTTCTCGGAGGCGACACGTCTTGAATGAGTTAATGTATTGGCGAATTTTACTAGCGGCAAGCAAAGCCAACTTCAAAATAAAAGCGATAGTCCCCGTCTAAACTACTACTATACGCACATTTCTAAGAACCGGAATGAAACAAAAGTAGACCTGGCTAGCAACTGCCCTGGCTTACACAACAACACGCGGCTTTCTGTGCGTCTATAAAAAGCCGCACGGCCTGGATTACTTTTGAGAATCCGTCTACTTACGACAAAGAGAGACGACGGTAATTCAATGGCGCTGGCTCAACAGTCGTGCTTGGCTGGCTCGGCCTGTACTGTGGTAGCTCATGTGTTTTATTATAATGTAATCAAAGGTAGCGCTTGATTTGCTTGGCGCCGGACAGGAGCTAAGCTTATCAGGCACTACTTTTGACTGATTCGGCCTGTATTGAGGTAGACGGTGTGTGTATTATTAAACTGTAGTCAAAGGTAGTGCCTGATTAGCTTGGCTCCGGATAGGCGCCACGCTAATTAGGCACTACCTTTGACTGGTTCCAGCCACTGACTGACATGATTCCGCCGCGACCACTAGTGTGTAGTGTGCAGTGTGCGCTCAGATCAATCGGATGCGGCCGCTTGGCAGATTTCACTCCAGTCCTTCCCGTCTCTATCTATTCGATCAGATTTGGACAGACTTTGTCCTATTGTAAAACTAAGTCCTAACAAAATACGTCTTACCTTATCTAGCGCTCAAGAAGTGTGTCGTCCAGGCGTTTACGACTACATCCGGGAACTTCAATGACCTCGAACTGGTTTTGTCCCCATCATGTTTAGACCCTGTAGCCGCGACCTTGGCAGTGCTTGGCTGGTTGCTAACCAGCTAAACTAAATACTAGAAGCTATGCACACAGGACTGATTAGCAGACCGGGTCTCCCATAATGCACAAGGGTCCAGTGAATGTGTTTGCTGTGGGCTTTGTTAGTTTCAGTAAAATATTGTTTAGAAAGCAGGAAAATATTATCCAACGTCTGACATTCATGATCTTGCACTAAGGGAAGTGGCGCACTTTGGTTTATTTTTAAAAACAGCACGGGGAAGCCCGCTAGCATTCTGGCTAATCATTGAGTGGGAGACTGAGTCAGTGACTGAACACGAGATTAATCTGTGTTTCGAGACTAACGATAGCTACCTTCGAAGCAAACACATCCTTGACAGCTAGTGACCCGCGAAAGGCTAGCCGGCTGTTACAAGAGACTGCACAAGATTGGAGACGAACGGTAAGCCTGTACGTTTGTACATTGTGTTTATCTCTTAACAACGCAGTTAGTTCTGCCAATGTAGCCACTCATTTGTACGAAACACGTCATCTCAGTTCAGTAAGTTATAATAGATTATTCTCATAAAAGCATTGCGACATTGTCACGCTTACTTCATTTAACCCCAACGGCCGCATTCCTCAAATGTTAAACGTGTTACTTAAGACTATGTATCATTTGTGGAAGACGGATTGATCATGATAATTCAAGGGTAATGCCAGATTAGCTTGGCGCCTGAAGGGGCCAAGCTAATCTGACATTACCCTTGAATTATCATGGTCAGTCTATCTCCTGCTGTAGGGCGGTGGAGCTCAGCGGGTTACCTGTTCACTGCCCAGAAAAAGTAAACGCCGCCCAAGTGCAGGACATGCATGGCTGTATCATCGTGCCCCAACGTGCTGTGCAGGTGCGATGACTCACGGTTGACATACTATGCCACTTTCTCGTCTTATTTTGTGTCTGTGTCCCTCGGATTACTTCTTCTTTTTGTTGTTTTTGTTTGTTTGTTTGTTTTTTGTTTGTTTTATTTGTTGGTAGTGGTGTTGGTAGTGTTGTTGTTGTTGTTGTTGGTAGTGGTGGTTGTGTTGTTTTTGTTGATGGTGTCGTTTTCCGTTGAATTTACAATGAGTTCAGAAATGCAACTTGCCACTGGCAGAGAAGAGATTAAGCCATTTACCGCCGAGTAAAACGGAACACTACCCAACTTGCAAGCGAGATAAATCTTCATGAGCCCCCTGCAGTTGCGGGGGCTCATGAGGACCTATGCCTCTTGCTGAATCTACTTTATCTCTCTTTATCGTAGTGTTTTGCCTGCTCACTAAAATCCTACACATGAGTGGCTGTATCATAAGCGTGCAGTCGCTTTCTATAAACACACTTTACATCCAGTTAGAATATATACATATCCTCTTCAATTTTACTTCACTGTCAATGCTGGCGGACAGAAATGAACCGACCTTGAAGGCCAAAGGAGTCTTTGATTAGCTGGGCGCCTGTCCAGGCGCCCAGGTCATCAGACACTATCCTTCATCTTTCAAAGTCTTGAATTATCATGCTCGATCCATCTCCTGTTGTAGTGCGTCGATGCTAAATGGGTTAATCTAGCTAGGTGAAGTGTCTCTCTTTGTTCTAGTCTAGTCAGTTGTTCATCGCTTATATCAGTGGCGCTCGACGTTCAAAAATCAAAACCAGGTGTTACAGTCAGAGTGTTGAAGTAGGTGACAATTTAGATACGGACGAACATTGAGACTCAGTCATCGCGGATTTAAACACAACACGGCCGCCACTATCACGCACTGACTAGCAGGTACAGGCTGTCCGTTATTATTATCAGTTTTGTGATTAAAACAACTGACATTTTTGGATGGTTCAAAGAATATCGCATTTCTTTTGCTCGTCAATACAGATTTGTCCAAGACAATGAATCTGACGTCATTGCACTCTGAACATGTTCACTGGCCTGACGTACTCACAAGTCTATCTTGTGCCGCTGTATCCAAAGGAAGTCCAAATAAAGAATGATGATTCCAAAAATGTCGCATTTCTTTTGCTCGTCAGTATATGCGTTTCAGCCTGTGTAATGTTGCCGGTGTAACAAGCCAGAAGGCCTCTCACGTCAGGTCGGCCATGAGTCAGTCTGACATACGCCAAAGGGAACCCGGTCGTCTGACCTGGCGTGACAGAGTGAGAGGCAATCTGGCGTGTTGCTCGCATGATGTAAGTTGCTACATCAAAGTAAGTCTGGATCGATCTAGGCACAAAGTGACACATGTCGACAGCGCGTAAGAACATTATAGCGTGTTGAACCATTGTTTGTCAAAACTATTGCTGTCATGGAATGACTCCAAGTCAACGAATGAATGAGCGAACATTTTATTTCTTTAGCGCTTAGAGCTTATTTTATGATAAGCGGTCTGTAAATATTTATTATTATTATTATTATTATTATTATTATTATTATTATTATTATTATTATTATTATCACAAAGCTGCAAGTGTACATGTATTAACTCATTCAGCCCAACGGCCGTATTTCCCAAATTTCGGAGGCGTCATCTAATGACTATACACCAGTTGCAAGAGATGGATCGACCATGATAATTCAAGGGTAGTGCCAGATTAGCTTGGCGCCGACAGGCGCCAAGCTAATCTAGCACTACCCTTGAATTATCATGGTCGACCCATCTTCTGCTGTAGTGCGTCAGGCTGAATGAGTTAAAGCGATCTGCGGGCTTTCACTGCTTAAATTCGACAGTTTTATTTCTCAGTGTTGTTTGGCCTCAATTTACTCGTTTCTAATATGGCTTTTTCTTAACAATACCTGTGAACACGCACAATTAAAAGTAACAGAGCTTGAATACTGCCCCATATGCGTATAGAAGAAATGTATCTCTTGCTTACAAACGAGAAGAAGAGCAGCAAAGTTTTCACTTTACGCCAATCAAACTTCATAAGTTAAATCTAGCCCGTCTAGTATTACTATAAGACATATCAAGAACGTTTATAAAGGAGATATTGCACATTATTAACCCTTCATTGTCTGCAACAGATCGCTTTAACTCCTTCACTGCCGAGAAAAAAATGAAAGGTTAATAAAGCAGATCGCTTAAGAGATATTGCACATTATTAACCATTCATTGTCTGCAGCAGATCGCTTTAACTCCTTTACTGCCGAGAAAAACGTGAACAGGATTCAGCCACAAGAGACATAGTTGCGGGGGCTCATGAGGATCTATGCCTCTTGCTCAGACCAATTTGTTTCCATGTTTATTGGACGTTGTGGCTTTTGGTCGTTGAATAAACAAAGACTCAGGAAAAAAAAATTGTACGTACAGTGGCGGGGAGGGGGTTAAGTGTCGTGTTGTAACCTGTCCTTTCAATTAACCCCACACCACGCCTGCCCTGCTTACGCATACATGTGTTTGCTCTGTGCACGAAAGACTGTAGCCGCCAAAGCGACACTTTGTTCACCGTGCATCGGAAATTCCATAGCAGTCGTCCTTACTTTCGTTTTCCTCGGTGTTTATTTCCTCTGAATGGACAGTTTCTGAAAAAATGTTGGTGGTTGGGAAGGTATTCCCTCTAATCTGAAAGCTACGTGCCACGACACGGACATTGCTCAGCTACGGAGAAACAGACATCGATACCTAGCTACATGCGGGGGCTGATGTGTATCAATGCCTCTTGCGTGTGTCATTTCTATTCGCGTTTTTCAGTGTGGATGTGTTAGTTTGGTGGTCAGACAGCGTAGGCTTTAACCCGTTGACTGCTGGTAGAAAAGGCAAACACCATCCAACTGCAAGCAACTGCAAGAAACATAGATCCACATGAGCCCCCGCAGATTCGGCGGCTCATGAGGATCTATGCCTATTGCTGACACTATTTTGTATCCGCGTTCTTGGCTAGGGCGTTGAATTAAGAGAGATTGCAGAAACACAATCTAGTTCTACGTCAGCTGGCAATGAAGGGGTTAAATGTTTCGCCGATGGCCATTCATTTGCTTCATAAGTCTGTTACTGTATCTCTTGGCTTGACTTCGCGAACGAAGATTTTATAGGAGTTGCCCACGACGTCTGCAGGCTTGTTCGTGGCTGCGGAGGCCAATCCGAGACAGGCAGGTTCGACCGCAGTGGCTGCAGGGGAAGGTATGGCCAGGGTTCTGAGCTGCGGCATCTCTGTTTTTTCTCCTGAGCCGCTTGTCCTTAAGGCTAGCTCTGTGAGAGTCCTCAAAGGAGACAGCTGCCTTGTAAATGGTGGAGCGCCAGGTGTCACGGTCCGCAGCAAGCGAAGACCACTGGTGGTGGTCGATTTGGCAGGCACTAAGTGACTTCTTGAGACAGTCTTTGTATCTCTTCTTTGGTGCCCCTCTGTCACGGTGTCCAGTAGCAAGCTCGCCGAACAGGGTGATCTTTGGTAGGCGATGATCCTCCATCCTGGAGACATGCCCCGCCCAGCGGAGCTGTGTCCGCAGCAGCAAAGCCTCGATGCTCACAGTTTCAGCCTGTTCAAGGACCTCGACGTTGGTGACATAGTCACTCCAGTGAATGCCCAGGATGGTACGCAGGCAGCGCTGGTGGAAGCGTTCGAGGAGTCGTAGTTGGCTGCGGTAGAGGGCCCAGGACTCGGAACCATACAGCAGGGTGGTGAGGACCACAGCTCTGTACACGCTGATCTTGGTGCCTGTTTTCAGCTGTTGATTGTGCCACACCCGCTTGAAAAGTCGCCCGAAAGCGCTGTTCGCTTTTGCCAGCCTGCTGTCAAGCTCCTTGTCCAGCTTGGCGTCCGACGTGATAATGCAGCCAAGGTAAGTAAACTGGTGCACTGACTTTAGTTCAGACTCGCCAATGGTGATGTGAGGAGGGCGATACACTGTCTTGGGTGCCGGCTGATGGAGGACCTCTGTCTTTTTCAGACTGACCTCGAGTCCAAAGAGCTGGGCAGCATCTGCGAAGCAAGACGTGATGCGCTGCAGGGCTCTCTCTGTGTGTGCAACGAGGGCAGCATCATCAGCAAAAAGCAGCTCACGAATCAGTTGGTCTAGGGTTTTCGTGTGGGCCTGCAGTCGTCTGAGGTTGAACAGGCTGCCATCGAGACGATACCTGATGTACACTGCATCGTCATCATCGAGGTCCACTGTGGCCTGCTTCAACATCATGCTAAAAAAGATGGTGAAGAGGGTCGGTGCCAGCACGCAGCCCTGCTTTACGCCGTTGAGAATAGGGAATGGTTCCGAGAGGTCATTGTTGAGTCTGACCTGGCCTTGCTGGTCCTCGTGTAGCTGGACAATCATGTTGAGGAACTTTGGGGGACAGCCAAGTCGCTCCAGGATCTGCCACATGCCTTGCCTGCTCACAGTGTCGAACGCTTTTGTTAGGTCGACAAATGTTACGTACAGACCTTTGTTCTGCTCGCGGCACTTCTCCTGTAGCTGTCTCAGCACAAAGACCATATCGGTGGTGCTCCTGTTTGCTCTGAAGCCACACTGGCCCTCTGGGAGTTGGTCTTCAGCGATGGCAGGTACCAGCCGATTCAGGAGCAGCCTTGCAAGGATTTTCCCAGCAATGGACAGCAGGGTAATTCCCCGATAGTTGGAACAGTCAGACTTCTCGCCTGTATACTGTATTCTCGTTACTGTATAGTAATAGACTTAAGCTTGCATTCAACTGCATATAAATAAATCTCTTACGAGTCATTGTAGTCACTGACTGATTAAGGTACACACTTAAAAGAGATATTTACTGTGTAAAGTTGAGAAGGCCTCTGTCGCACGTCTGCACATTAACACCGCAGCAGTGCTCAGCCATCCAGTAAGTCCACAGGGGGAGGGAGTCACAGTTCTCGCAACAGTTTCGTGCCCCTGACTCAGCGCGCCAATAGCAATATCATATTGATGCTTTGAGCGAGTCAGGGCCAGGAGACTTGCCAGAACTTGGGTTCGGCCTCCCCCTGTAGACTTCCTGGATGGCTGAGCACTGCTGCGCAGTTAGTGTGCGGACGAGCGACAGAGCCTTCTCAACTTGCACAGTAAATATATCTTAATTGTATGCCTTATTCAGTCAGTGAATATGTTCCTTTGACGGCTAGGGATCTTTGATATTATGCCGAGTTATGCCGTCTGTATGATATGTAACGGCCAGATCAGTGTTCGCTCTAGGTCTTTTTGACATTTGTTTTTGATTTCTCAGTAGTACCTGGCTAAAACAGTGCACACCGTCAAAGTCGGTCCTGCCAAACAAATTATGTACATGCTTTTGTTGTGCTGTTGTGTCCCATGTGTCATTAACCTAGCTCAGTGCCGAGAAATTTGAACAGCACCCATCTGCAAGAGGTATAGATTCTCATGAGCCGCCGCAAGTGCGGCGGCTCATGAGAATCTATGCCTCTTGCTGATATCACATTGAAGCCATGTTCTGTGGCAGCTATGTTTTGTGTTTGTTTGTCTTGAATTAAAATGAAAATTATTCCATGCCTCCTGCTGATATGATTTTGTAGCCACGTTCCTGCGACATCTCGGGATATTTAGCCTTGGATTAACGAAGACTGAAGAAACACAGCCTGCGTCAGTCGGCACTGAACGGTTAGCCCCTTCACTGACGAGGAAAAAAAGTGAACATAATCCAACTGCAAGAGGCATAGATCCTCATGAGCCCCCGCGACTGCGGGGGCTCATGAGGATCTATGTCTCTTGCTCAGACCAATTTGTATCCATGTTTCTTGGACGATGTTTGCTTTTGGTACGTACTTACCGTGAACGTACAGTGGCAGGGAAGAGGTAATAGCGTTTGTTTTGCGATGTGTCTTTGTTTCAGTTGCCCCAAGGAAGACTTCATGAAGCGAAGCACCCTCGCCTTTTCTAATATAATTTGAACAGAACTGTTACACAGTAACTGAGTTTGGCCATCTCATCTGAGTGTGTTCAAAGACACTAGGGACACAGCGTTTTCTATGAGACATAGCTGCGTTGATTAGAATCTTCGTACTTCTGGCCTTTATTCAGAAAAGGCAAATCACTTTGAAGTTGTTACTTTAGAACTCTGTCACTACTGACTTTTTATTAATCCACAAAGCCTTTTCTCAAACATGGCCATGGCACGTCCAGATGTCCTGGTAAGTTTCGTGAGAAATTGCCTGTTGGTCCGTCCCAGTTGTACCTCTGTGGTTGAAGACGAGTTCACCCAGAACTATGCGCAGTTCCAGCTGAGTGCTTATGGTATTCTGGACGTGAGAGGTTTCCGCGGCTTGCTGCTAGCCTCCCCTGATCTGTTCGTTCTGAACGAACACGACAACAAGGAGTTTGTCTCCCTGACGACGCGTTTAACTCTGTGTCCCGCGCACAGCCGGAAGAGCGGGTCCTGTAAAGAAAACGCCTGCGACAGCCTGCACATCTGTCTCTTCTACCTGCTGTCAGGAAATTGTGTGTTCGGGACGGGGTGCCTGTTTGGCCATTCCGTGGAGACTCCGCAAAACGAGCGCGTTCTGAAGGCGCACCACCTTGGCGATCTGAAGGTGGACGAGTTGCGCATGATCTTCACGCTGCCGTTCGTGCGACGCGGTGTGACGCGACCCCAGGTGTGCCGCTACTACAACGACGAAGCAGGCTGCAGTAAGGCGGCGGAAGGGGGGCGGTGCCTGTCCGTCCACCTGTGTAATCATTACGTCAAAAACGACTGCCGCTTCGGGGAGCGATGCCGCCGCAACCACGACATCAATGACCAGGTATGAAGCAGCAAGAGACCTACCTCCACTAGCAAAAGGTCAGCTGTGCGCGGGCCAACGGCGACCGTCGTCGGCCCGAGCAACTATGCGCACTGGGTATTTTCCCAGCCGTTGCTCAGGAGGCTGTGCGTCTGTTTCCCTCACCACAGTTCTTTCGCCTCACAAATTAGCTACTGGTTGAGATCTGGAGCGAAACTGGATTTTGTTTAACCCTTTGCGTGTCGTTAAAACCGCTTCCGATACGCAAAGGGTTAACTCATTTTGTCCTGAGGATGAAATTATCATTTTTATTAGATATTATTTTAGGTCTACGTCACAGTTCTGGGAACAGATAGACCATGATAATTCCAGGGTGGTGTCGGAATAGCTCGGCGCCTACAGGCGCCATGATATTCAGACACCACCCTTGAACTATCATTGTCGATCCACATCCTGTCGTAGCATGTCAGCGCTTCAGGGGTTAACCTTTTCTTTCAACAGCACTCATTACCATCGATGTTGAAAAATTGTTGTTGTTGTATTTGATGTTGATCCTGTTGCTTGCTGCTCGTGTAAACGTCCAGAGTGTAAGTTGTCTTTTTTTCCGCGAACGACTAAATCGATTAGTAGAATAATTGAAGGCAGAAATGGCATACTGGAGTCATCAGCAACATCAACAAAAATCCTATAATTTAAATAATTATTAGAGAAGTTTAAAAAAAAAATTTATTAAAAATCCGAAAATTACAGAATAATTAAAGAATTATTGTCACACGATAGCACTTTAGACGGTAAACGTTCACACACCACCCCAGTAAAGTCACTCGAGACAAACCACTTTCGGATAAACAGTCAACGGCACTGTAAACGTGGAGTAATATGGGGTTACCATATGCACTATCACTTACAGTCGTATGAGGAAGGGTGTGACTCTTTACAATATACTGATGAGCAAAAGAAAAACGACATTAATGAAATCATTAGAAACACGTTAGTGTTTCCGATGTTTCCGAAAATGTCGCATTTCTTTTATTCGTCAGTGTATATCTATAAACTATTCCTCAAGCGAAAGAGGGTGCTAGATATGAATCTTTTGAATAAACTGACGAGCAAAATAAATGCGACATTTTTGGAATCATCGGAAACACTAAAGTGATTCCAAAACTGTCGCATTTCCGTTGCTCGTCAGTGTATATTTATGCACTATTTCCCAGGTGAAGGAGGTGCTTGAGCTGTACGGAGTGTCCGTGAGCCGCAAGCCGAGAGAAATCCTGCATGATCTCCTGATGTACATGCAGAGTGAGGAGAGATACGACCTGAACACCAACCACAAGAAATGGCTGGCGTCAGGTACACTTGGTGTTTTTTTTTCGATTTTGTTTTTATATTATTATTATGTTATTATATCTTACTTTCTTTTGCTTTTTTACACGTGAAAGACTGTTAATACTAAAATACCACTAGAATCGCACACGCATAGTGAAATTTGCTGATGATACGACAGTCAAGGAGGTTGTACATAACAATGACGAGAGTGCATATCGGAATGAGGTAGACAGGTTAGTAGGCTGGTGCTCTGACAACAACCTGGTTTTGCATGCTGGTAAGACCAAGGAAATGATAATCGATTTCAGGAACAAGAAAACAGTGCCCCCCTCCCCCCCCCCCACCCCACCCCCTTCTCTTAACCATCCAAGGTAAAGATATTGAAATTGTTGAAACGTTCAAGTTCCAGTTTTACCGCGCCGGCATTGAGAGCGTTCTTACCTTCTCAATGACGGTGTGGTATGGCAGGGCAAGCGACAAAGCCCGCAAGAAATTAAATAGGGTGATCAAAACAGCATCTCATATTGTTGGAAGCGATCTCCTCTCGCTGGAATCTCTGTACCACGCACGCACCATCAAGAAAGCGAGCTCCATGATACATGACGAGCACCATCCTGCACATAGCCTGTTCGAGCCCTTACCATCTGGCTCACGCATTAGATCCATTAAGGCCAAAACCACTCGTTTTAAGAAGAGCTTTTATCCCTTGGCTGTTCAGGCCCTGTCTAATGTGGCTGTGATATGGTTCACTCAGCAGACTGACTCAAAGTCCCTTTAGAATTACCTACAGCCTATCTTAGTTGTTTATAGTTCTTAATATGTTCTCTTAACCATTTCTTAGACAGGATATACAGTTTTTACAAATACATATGAATTTAGTTAATCTGTTTTCGTTGCGGCTTACTTTGCGGTTTTGTTGTCAGAATATGGTTATTATGCGGTAGATTTATTTTATTTTACTTACTTAAATGTGTGTGCATATTTAGTAGAATGACTGCTACACATAATTATGTGTGGTTTGGTATTTTAGAGTCTGCTTGATTGTGATGTATGCATGTGTGTGTGCGTATGTGACAGCGACTAGAGCCCGCGTTTGAGGACGGACAAGCTTGAAAATTTAGGATATTGTCTCTAAAAGAATTATCTCGGGACCTTTTTTTCGATTTTCTGATTAAAATGCTCATTGGCGAGAAAATTGCCGGTTCACAAAAAAACGGTTAATCCACACTGGTGTTCATACTTTTTCTTAATTTTACTATATATTTTGCGTATAGAAAGATAAAAGGGAGGTATTGAATGAATTCGATAACCAGCATTGTACCTCTATAACGTTTTGAGTGATAATTAAATATTTTTTAAAAACAATATATTTTCTAGTTTTTGGGATTAATTTCACGAATTATATGGGTTAATCTTAAAACAATTGAATCTTTTTACCAAAGAACAAACAAACAATCTTCTCATTAATAATCGCATGATTTTTCGAATATGGTATTTACATAAGCCTACAGTTGGTTTCGGCTGTCGGGTACGGTTAGTTCAATTGCGACCTGTATATCGTTAGTTGTAAAAATCAAACAATGTTCTGCCGGCACCACGTTTTAGGAGTCATTTGTAAAACAGCTAACATAACTTTAATTTTCTTTTACGAAAAGAGCTATCTTCTCGTTAATACGTCAAATGTTAGTACTGCGATGTCTGACGTATAACATCGAGTCGTCACTATGAACACAGCGTCGTGGGACTAATGATGCCATGACGTGAAGCTTGAAGTGGCGTCATTTCGCTGCTCGTGCTATTATTCTTCTTCAGAATAGCTATACTACGCCAGACCACGGAGCTTACGAATGACCGGAATCGCCTTGTGTCCGTCTTTATTTTTGTTTGCCAGTGTGGATCAGAGGGTGGGTTAGAGTAGAAGGAGATGGACTCCTGTCGCTACTCGAGCCCACAGAGCGTACTAAAGGCGGAAAGTGCTGTGTCCGTCTTTATTTGCGTGCACCGACGTTTTTATTGATCACGAGTTGGCTTAAGTGGTGTTCACATGGCCGATTTCTCAACGATTTTTGTCTGGCGATTATTGGCCAACACGACGTTGCCCATGTGAACGCTCACCAATTTTGCGACGACTTTCCAGCGACACGCCACCAACTTTCGCTACTTCGTGCTGTTCCGTCGACACTCGGCACACCTCGGTCAAAGGGGCATCACCCCATGAACTCGACAACAGGTTGACTGAATATTGAAAACAAAATCATATTTGATTGGCTAGTTCCAACCAATCGTCGATCAGGAAACAACCCGCTTGCTTGGAGATGGTGGGAACTTGAAATCGGTGGGAAATCGGTGGAAAGTCGAGCATTGCTCTACTCGCTGCCAACTCCCCACCGACATCTGGCAATTGTCGGCCAACTCCAAAACGACAAAAGATGCCCATGTGAACAGGTGGAAACTTTTGTCGGCCAATTGTTGCCAGACAAAAATCGGTGAGAAATCGGCCATGTGAACACCACTTTAGACTTAGAGAGGAGAAAAATGGATCAGCATAATAAGCTGAAAATATGAACAACTCTGAATGTCCCTTAAAGATAAACGCACCTGAGCTCCAAACAATACGGTAGACTTTGGGATAAAATACTCATCTTGTTTTTTTTTTTTGTTTTGTTTTGTTTTTAATCAGTATTTCATCAACAGTGTCCATTTCTGTGTCAGTTTATTGGGGCAATATATAGACCTGTTGACGCGTTCAGTGCCGAGAAAATTAGAACACCACCCAACTGCAAGAGGTGTAGATCTTCATGAGCCCCCGCAGTTGCGGGGGCTCATGAGGATCTATGCCTCTTGCTGACAACACATTGAATCCATGTTCCTGTGGCAGCCATGTTTTTATTTGTTTGTTTGTCTTGAATTAAAATACAAATAATTAGGTCTCATCGAGACAGTTTGACCAGTCAAACTGTCTCCACGAGATCTGATTTTTTTTTATTAGGACTTCCCTTCTGTGGTGTTACGCCTGAATCGAAATCGAGACCAGAAAGTTGACTGCCAAGCGTGTAAAATGCAGAGAATATCCCAGCGATGAAATGCAGTTACAACTCAATTGATTAATATTAATGTTGATATTAATGATATTGATATTAATTTAATATTAATAATAGTAATATTAATAAAATGAGTGACTTACTTTCTCAACGCACTGAAAATAATTATAAGTTGCAAATGGTATGCCTCTTGAGGATGTTTGGTCAGAGCGCGCGCATGCACGCACGCACACGCATACACACACATCGACGCGCTTTCAGAAGAGCATGCAGGTGTACTTAGTACAGCATGTAGCTAGGTAAAGTCAACCTGATTTCACACACATTATAACAAGACTGAAATTGTACCGTGAAATTCTAGTTTTGTCACCATTTTCGCAAGTCTTGAAGGGAAAGCGAATCTCATATCACGTTAAAGCACGTAAAACAACAACAACAACAACAACAACAACAAAAAACCCAAAACGTCCTGACAAATGCCTTTTGACAAACCAATGACGCTTATGCACTGCGCGCGCCCCTTATAGAGTTCACTATGACGCATTGGCACATCTGCGAGGCTTTTTGAAAAGGAGATATTTCAACATCAGAATGAAGTCGAAGACAAAAGGTAGAGTCACTTGACAGCGAAGACAGCTCTCAATAGAAGGGACTTTGTAGGTTATGGTTCATCCCATCTTGTTTTTTTTTTTTTTTTTTTTTTTTAAAAGAAGACAAACACGTATACCGCCAAGAGACACAGATCCTCAAGAGCTCCACGGGCGCATGAGGATCTATGCCTCTTGAAGATGCGCGCATGTCTGTGAGAGAGAGAGAGAGAGAGAGAGAGAGAGAGAGAGAGAGAGAGAGAGAGAGAGAGAGAGAGAGAGAGAGAGAGAGAGAGAGAGATGATGATGATGAAACATTTTTATTCAATCCAGACCATTTTTATTCAGGATAAAAAGTTTTAGGCATGGCAATGCCTATCTTCCAAACTGTCCTGCTACTCTACAGATATAAAAATATATCAGACGATACATCAAAAGATAAAACATATGTAAGTAAAAAGACACCCACCCCCCCCCCCCACACACACACACACACACACACCACCACCACTCAGAGGAAAATAAATAGAAATAAAAAATTAAAAAAATATATAATTATATACACAGGTATGAACCTGACATGTTAATGCAGACAGTCGAGCTATTACCTAATCTGCAGCAACAGTAGAAGAGTATTAGGTAATAAGAAACTTGTCACTAACTATACGAATAGTAGCATAAGGGAGCCGAACATACTATTACTTCTGAAGTAAATATTTATGGAGGCGATCTTTGAAGACGCTAATCTTACAAATTGATTTCAGGTGTGGAGGTAACATATTCCACGCTTTAGCGCCTGAAAAAGACAAGACTGGTTTTACAGATGTCTAATCTAATTTTTGGAAGGTGGATCGAACTATTTTTCGTGTTTTTCCTATTATTGTCGGAAAATAAAGTTTTTAGATAGGGTGGGGCTTTTCCGTGCATGATCTTGTGCAGTAGAACACAGCGATTAAATTCAAACTGTTTCTTCAATGTTAGTAACTTGAGAGATTTTAATTTTTCATCAGTCGAAGTAGGACCGGGAAGTATTAATTTAATGCCCCGACGAGAGAGAGAGAGAGAGAGAGAGAGAGAGAGAGAGAGAGAGAGAGAGAGAGAGAGAGAGAGAGAGAGAGAGAGAGAGAGAGAGAGAGAGAGAGAGAGAGAGAGAATTACGTCATATTTAGAGTAGTATGTCAATGTCTGCGTGGTGATGGAGTTGCCTGTTTTACGTCACCGCCACTGTCTGACTTTCTCTAAAAGTAAAGTTTTTAAAATGTTTTAATTCTTTTCTGAAAAGAATTAATTTTGACTAAAGAAGTTGAAAGGATACAAAGATGGCTAACGAACTCATCCAATGTCTTTTTCTAAACTAGTTATATCCAAAATTTCAGGTAAATATGACAAAAATTACAGACTCTAATCAGGGTCAACCGACTTCCTATAAACGGTTGTTTATGTCTTCAATGAGACATTCAATTACAATATTCTCGAAGGCTCTCTTAGCCACCGTTTTAAGAAAGTATTTCGCCAAGTTTTAAGCTTGTGTGTATAGAAATACCGGAGATTCTCTTGTTTACATACATACGCACATACATACATACACACACACACACACACACACACACACACACACACACACACACACACACACACACACACAAACATACATACATACATACATACATACATACATACATACATACATACATACATAATACATACATACACACATACGCACAAACGGCGCTTCGCGCCAAATGTACGTTCAGCAGCGAGGTTCCGTTGGCGTAATTAGACATGTAATCTTTATGCGCAATGTACTTTAAAGATTCATAAATTGTGTTGTGACTGTCTTTTTTCTAAGCGTATGTCTTTCTTCGTTGGGTTATTCTCTGCCCGAATCGAAGCAGCTGTATTTGTTATTCTCTATCTGTGTGGGCAGATCTGAGCGGCGGGAAGGACGGACGTACAAAAACTGCACCAAGCAAAGCTCGGCAGCGAACGGTCTGCCAGCATTATCTGCAGGTATAATCTCCTGTGCGGATCCCATCGGGTCTGCGAATCGTAAAATCACGTCGCAAACTGTATCATAGCTCCCATTCAAGGTTGGCCAGAATGATACGGGGTTTCCCCTTGCTGTTTTAAATGTACGTCAAAGGTCGCGCGCAGGTCACTAGACAATAGGCAGTGCAAGAAAAAGAATGTCACGCTCGGCAGTAATAATTTGCTGACTTCTCTCAAAAATACGTTACTGAAAGAAATAAGCCCATAGTAAACATATTGATTATATCTGTCTCTCATGAGAATTGCTTGAAAAAAAAAGCGTTAAAAGGTTAATATTGTTTTTAAAATCATAATATTTTCAAGGTCAAAAGACGTCTTATTATACATGGACACCAAATGGTTTCAGCAAAAGGCATAGATCCTCATGAGCCCCCGCAATTGCGGGGGCTCACGAGGATCTATGCCTCTTGAATCTGGGTAGTGTTCACGTCTTGTCAGCAGTGATAGTGTGTATTTTTTTTTTCAGGGACGTTGTAAATACGGGAACGAATGCAAAAATGACCACGCCTCTCCTCGACACTAGAGATCTGCCATAGAGGATGACGAAGAACACAAAAAACATGCACACTAATAATAATAATAATAATAATAATAATAATAATGTATATTATTAAGGCGCCTATACTTTTGATAGAAAATATCTAGGCGCCGTACAAATGACAAATTAACATACATACACCTTGCATCAGACAACACATATATAGTCCCTAACATACACATTCACGCAACAAGATATACAAGAAAAATAAGAATAACAAAAAGAAAACACCAACAAAAAATGCTCACACACAAAAAGACACACGGACACACCAGACAGCCCTCGCCGATAACGAAATATTGGCAAAAAGAAGAGTTATAACGGTGAATACACGTTTAAAGAAATAAATGCGTCTTTAAAAGACTGCCGAAAACTATTGGCTGATTCAACATATCTGAGTGACTGTGGGAGTTTACTCCAAAGAAATGGTCCTTGGTATGAGAAAAACCTCTCGCCAAAAGACTTAATGTGAGAAACGGAGCTGTCTTGAAGGTGTACACAAATGAAGAAGCTCAGAAAGATAAACAGGGCCAGTAGAAGGAGACAGACAGGTATGACAGATGGACAGAACTAACACGAAAACTGGTGGATTTGGCATGCCCCTCGTAAATTACAAATAGTGCGTCGTAGAGAAAAACGAATTTTTTTCTTCACATTTTGGTCAGAATATGTGATCGAAACATTTCTTCACTAGGCAGTTAGGAATGTTTCCTGTTAAGCTACAGGTTGGACATGACGTCGGAAAATGGAGATGACGTCAGAAAATGGAGATGACGTCAGAAAATGATGTAACCCCATCACAATATGATTTCGCACCCAAATGCCACTTACGCTGTTCCATGACAGTGATAATCGAGCTGATGTCTGGTGTATTACATTTTTTGGTGTCGTTTACAAATACATGTATTACACAAACACATGCCGCATATCGATGAGCAAAAGAAATGCGACATATTTTTGTTTCCAACGGTTGAAGAGAAGCAAGAATTTGGCAGTACACAGTACGTTGTGGGACACTGAGGCATAACGCATTGTCATTATAAATGCAGTAGGTACCGATGCATATTATGTATATTATCACAGTAGTGGAAGCAATAGTATACACACATATCGTTTGCTTGCGTGTACTTGTAAAACTGACATGAAGAAAAATATCAATGTTTTTTATTGTGGCTGTTTTTTGTTTTTGACAAGAAAACGTATTGCAATCAAATCTTAATATCGTATCATATCTTATAGTAACTTAACTTAACCTTATACGTAACTTTATACATAGCCTCACACGACGAATCACTTTAGTACAAACCGCACCATGTGACCTCGCTACAAAAAACCCTTGTAGCAACTAATGTCGGACTTTTTGTAGCAATCTTTCTGACGCGTTTTGGATGCCAGTTTTGTTCTATAAAAGATCAACAAAAGGTTTTAACGTCCTTTGTGTTCTTCGAAGCAACAGGCACACTACTGGAGACGGCAACGCCATGAAAGATTTTAAATTACGTCATAAGTCTATTATGTATAAATGTACATTTCTTTGATGCAAGTCATGTCTGGCGTGATCCAGGTCGGAAGATTTCTTCTTGATTTCTTTTACGAAAATAGTGGAGGAATGAAAACAAATACGTTATTGGTAGCAGAGTCTTGCTCCACTTACCCGTGTAGGCCTTCGGAAGGTCAAAGGAACCACTGCACCCCTCAGGCCTTCGGCCTTAGGGGTACAATTCCTTTGACCTCCCTCAGGCCTACAAGGGTCCGTGCATCAAACCCCTGCTACCAATAACATATTATACTCATACTTCTTTGCCTACTGCTCCCTCATGTCTATTTATTGAGCACAATGCCTACTTATAGTCTCCTCCCTCCCCCTCTCTCCCTACAACACACACACTCAAGTATGTATCTACAATACCAGCATACAGATACCACTACACACCGCTAATATTTGAACAATATAACAAAAGTCAGGAACAAGCGAATATATTGTTACAAAAGACGATTGTATCCACATTGACAATAGTAAATCTACCTATCTGCCCTGCAATAGCAGCGCTGTACCTTTCAAACTGACGAGCAAAAGAAAATGTCGCATTTCTTTTGCTCGTAAGTATAACTTTGCTTTATGCTCTTCAAAAAAGAGCAATGCTTGGCAAAGTACTTTGCACCATACATTTGTAGATGTGGTATTTGGCTAGAAGAACTATGAGGTGAAACACTTTGTCATTCATCACATGCTCTCGCGTTCCCACAATTATTATTTCTGAGGAAACATTCAGAGGATCACACTCAATGCAGCCAGTGCTTGGAGTGGAAGAGTTTGCGCGTGGGTTATGGCCGTCTCTGCATCCTCCCTGAAACAGGTCGCTTTAGTTTAGTTAGGCCTACCTACGTTGACCCCGTATGGATTTGAGAGTGAGTGAGAGACGCCTCATTGACCTAAACATACTAGTACAAGCAGAAGTTTTCAGGGGGAAAAAAGAGACGTTTTTAGACAGAAAAGTTTACTGATGACTGCGCGAAAATTTCTTTTATTGTCTCAGTAGCGGGAAGAAGGCCCACATGTAGGTATAGGATCACCCATAATTTCAGACTCAAAACACATATAAACAGATGTTAATATCGGAAAGAGCTTATACAAATGTGTGGTCGCGCACAATTTGAAAGCTCTCCCTTTTATATTTTATGAAAAATCACAACTTGATTTGGCGAAAATGAGAAGATTTGCGCATTTATATAATGCTACGTTTATTGTCGAATAACTACATAATCTCTAGCGATGGGCTATGCACGCTGTTTATAAACTGTAATCACAAGACCATTATAGTGTTCAGAGCAGACCCTGCTCAATAATTACATAAAACCGCTGAACCAAACCGAAATGGAACATTCTGTGTCAATTAAAACCGACAGCTAGCTACTCACAAGGTGAAACGGAGATCACTAAGTGTTGGGTCTCAACCTCGGCGTCGACCCAACCTCGGTCAAAGTGACGCATACTGCTCACAGATAGTAAGGAATATTAATTTTCAGCTTGAATTACTAAAAGTTTTCAGAATCGACATAAGCACGGGTATATCAGTGATTAGCCGAGGTTGGGTCGACGCCTAGGTTGGGACCCAACACTAAGTAGCCCAGTGGTTGGACTGTGTTGGCAAGACTAGGTCGTGTTGCCAAAGGGAAGCAATAAATAATGTAGTCTCTTCTACGACGCATGATGAATTTAGTACCCTGATATGATTAGAGTCAGCACGGTCCTCACTCAACAGAAATGTGTCCCAATCTACAAGCTGAATCTATGCTAAACACAGGGCTGCATCACATAACAGTACAGCCTCCTATAAGCAAACGGTCAAAGCACACTATTCAGGCAACACCCTTAAACTATCACGTTCATAATAGCGTCTGAAGACAAGTCGCTGTTGTATGTTAAAGCTTTATATGTTCATTACGGACCTGACATCTTTGAACAAACCTGCCACTCCTGCCTCCAGTGCGTTGTTGTAGCTAGTGTTGTGACGGCCTCTATCGTTTGCGGGGGTACGCCCCGCTTTGACTGTGACCCACTCCGGCGGGGAATACGCCACAAGTACACTTCTATTCAAATGAGATGCTGAGCAGCTCATTTGAATAGAAGTGTAATTGTGGCTTACTCCTCGAGGGAAGTGATCCCGCAAACGGTATGGGTTAATACAACTGGATTAACCACTTCAATGCTATTCTAGTACAGTGTACGTCTGAAATCTATGTTGGTTGGTTAGTTCGGGTTTAACGTCCACAGCACCGAGGTGATCATGGACGGGCGGGTTATGCGGGACAGGGTAATCTATTGCCTATGGAGTACGACCTGAACACTGATCAACTCAGGCGCACTCCAACTCTGCCACTTTGATTTACCAGGACCTTTCAACGGACATGCTATTGAACAAATCCGTTTTTCCCCTTGGATTGTGAGTCCAGCTACCGGGGCCGGGACGGGATTCGAACCCATGACCCGGCGATTCCCTTCGCTCTCCTGCTCCGACGTTTAACCGCCTGAGCTATTTCGGACTCATGAAATCTATGTAAACCCAACGCGAAATAAATAGCTCCGGCCGTCCCATGAACCATGGATACAAAGTGGTTTCAGCAAGAGGCATAGGTCCTCATGAGCCCCCGCAATTGCGGGGGCTCATGAGGATCTATACCTCTTGCAGTAGTGTGGTGTCCATTTTTCACGGCAGTGAAAGGGGTTATAGGTTAATACACTTATAACAATTGTCACAAAGTTTATGGACAGTCATCTGATTTTCCGCGCAGAATGTGACACAAATTTTATTGTTTCAAAACTCGGCGAGTGTTGACGAGCTTCGCGGTAATTATGCTACAAAGCTCACGGGGTCTGTGCGAGCACTGTAACAATTAGTCACAAAGCTCAGCTCGTACAGCTCCCACCATCTGTATGACTGACAACCTGAATTGTTGTCAGAAAGAACGTGGTGTGACACCTGGAAGTGTCCACGAGCTTTACACACACACACACACACACACACACGTACACACGCACTCATACACACACACACATACGCGCGCGCACACACACACACGCACGCTGTCACAATGAAAAGTCGCAGGACAGACCACACAAACCTTTATTCGCGTGTGGCTGATTATTGTACAATTTTCGATTATCGATGAATTATGTGCAGTATTTTATAAAATAGCAAATTAAAACCTTACACCCTGGATGGGACTCAGAACTTTAAAGCGATTCGATCTTGCTAGGCAAGAAAGATTGAATAATTGTTTCCTTTGTACTTTGTGTTCTTTGTTCTTATTCTGACAATACTGCTGCTCAATATGGCTAACGTGACCAATGAAGTCAGAGAGTCGTAAAATTAAAGCTTGTTCAACTTCTCTTTTTCTCACCGACACGTACAAAGGGTAGGTCCTAGTAGTGTTACGTGTGCCTACGCCCGACGACTGTGACGGAAAAAGTATACAGAGAAGCCGTGGCATTAACACTTTCGAGATTGTGTCGCATCCGGATTCGCGGCTTTACGCAGCGAATCCGGATGCGGCACGTCTCGAAAGAGTTAACCCGTTGGAGGCCAGCTGACGGAGACTGTGTTTCTGCAATCTTCCTTGATTCAATAAAATAATAATTAAAAAAACAAAACGTAGCCGTATTAGAAACATGGACTCAAGGCGTTGTCAGCAAAAGGTATAGAACCTCATGAGCCCCCGCAACTGCGGGGGCTCGTGAGGATCTGTACTTCTTGCAGTTGGGGGATGGTCACATTTTCTCGGCACTGAACCTATTGCAACCAATCGCATCGGCGACTTTTAACCCATACCATACTGAGGCTAAAAGCTTCACATTTGTACACTACCATATGCAAGCTACGTTTTAGTACTTACAGATTAGGATATAGGCCAGTGGCTTTAGTTCAAGGGTGGTGCCATAATAGCTTGGCGCCTAGAGGCGCCAAGCTATTCTGGCACTACCGTCTTGAACTATTTTAGTCAAACTTATTTCACACACTGGTGTATTCCGAATGATAAGGGTTAAGCAAGCAATCAAGCCCGCCATGAAGCTATTAACTTTAAACTGACTTGTACACATGGTAGTGACCCATATCACAGCGTGCACAGGACTATTGCCAATTCACCACAATTTGCTAAAACAATCCGTAATGTTTCAACGTAAATATGTTATAAAATTAGCGTATACTCAATACACACAAAAGTCACCGTGAAAGAGACCATTTCATTCCGAAATCATACTTTCAAAACTAATACTGCACTGCATATCACATGTCGGCATGTACAAAACGCAAGTCAGTAGTTTAGTTCAGTGGTGGGCGTTTAGATGATAATGTCATCAACAAACAGAAGGAATGTATTAGAAAACATATCAGATATGCGAATTTCATATTAACCCTTTAACTGCCTGAAAAAACCGGAACACATCTCACTTGTAAGAGGTATAGATCCTCATGAGCCCCCGCGACTGCGGGGGCTCATGAGGATGTATACCTCTTGAGAAAACCTTATTGTGTCCATGCGCCTTTAACGGCTGGGGATCTTCGACTCTGAATTTGCAGCGATGTAAAAAAAAAAAAAAAAAAGGAAACGCATTCCCTGTTCCGTCAACCCTCTCACCGACGGAGAGCGATTTATAACATGCACCGGCTTACTTCATGAAGCACTTATGCAGGCCGCCTCCATGGTTCAGAATTCCGCAGACCCATGCTACCAAGTTGTCTTCTTCTCCGATGCCCTTTCAGTCATCAGGACCTCGAAAACGACAAGCTCCCCCAGCTGACCAGAGCTTTGCAGAAGGTCAGACAAACCAGAAGAGTTGTTCTCCAGTGGATACCAGCCCACTGTGGGGTACCAGGAAATGAAAGGGCAGACGAGCTGGCGAAAGAAGGAGCCACAAAAGATCAACAAGAAAACAGCGTCAGCTATAGTGAGCAAAAGACAATCATCAAGGCATTGATGAGGCCGAGGTCAAACAGAGACGACTACCACACAATGACCAGAGAGCAGCAAGTCGTCCTGATCAGACTGCGTACCGGCCACAACAGACTGAACGCTCACATGAACAGAAAGCTCAAGCTGGCGCCATCACCAACCTGCGCCTGTGGTCAGGAAGACCAAACAGCGGAACATATTCTCCAGAGATGTCCTCTACTGGACGATGAAAGAAAAGAAGTGTGGCCATCGCCAACTCCACTGCAGACCAAACTCTACGGCAGCCGAGAAGACCTGGAGAAAACGACGTCATTCACCGCCGGTGCTGGTATGACCGTATAGCCCACTGCGAACGACAAGAAGAAGAAGACTTCATCAAGCATAGATCCTCATGAGCCCCCGCAAAAAAGGACACGCTGCGTACACCACCATGCGTACGCTCCCTTCTCAGCAGTGGAACAAAGCGGACCTGCAGGTGTTCTCCGTTAGTCTTCGTGTTATACGTGACACACTGCGACCTGGAGATGTTCTCCGTCAGTCTTCGTGTTCCACGTGACGCACTGTGACCTGGAGGCGTTCTCCGTCAGTCTTCGTGCTACACGTGACACACTGTGACCTGGAGGTGTTCTCCGTCAGTCTTCGAGATCCACGTGACACACTGTGACCTGGAGGTGTTCTCCATTAGTCTTCGTGTTGCACGTGACACACACTATGACCTGGAGGTGTTCTCCGTCAGTTTTCGTGTTGCCCGTTACACACCGTGACGGGGTATTGACCCTCGTTTTCTACATCCACGGGGACATTTCTCGCACAAAGTCACATACTGGCTGCTTCTGTGCGCTTCTTTTTGATCTGAGAAGATGTTTCCCAGTTTGACTTCGTGTTGAAAGCCTGATTGTGAGGGGCAGAGCAGGGTTTCTCCAGTCAGGCAGGCAACTCTTCTCCTCGCCCTTTATCTAGTCAAGGTTCTTAATCTCATCTCTACAGCCACAGGATGATCAAGTCTGTTTCCGTTCCCTTGATTAACTCCTTACGCCCTGAGAGTCTGTTTCCGTTCCCTGATTAACTCCTTACGCCCTGAGAGTCTGTTTCCGTTCCCTGATTAACTCCTTACGCCCTGAGGACGGAATTATCGAATTTTTGTAGATATCAGAGGTCTATATCACAGTTCTGTAGACAGATCGACCATGATATTTCAAGGTTGGTGTCAGACTAGCTTGCCTACAAGCTAAAGGCGCCAAGCTATTCTGACACCAACCTTAAAATATCATGGTATCCACATCATGTCGTAGTCTTTCAGGGTGTTATGGGTTAAATACTTCACTGCCCTGACCAGAAGGCGTACAGACACGGGGTCCCATGGTCTATGCTTTTTGCAGGCCAATTAATGTCCGTGTGCCTCGGGAAGATGGGTTTATTCGGCAGTAAAATCTGCAACTGTTCCATTTACTTCACATCTAACTATTGACAGCTGAGGGGTTAAAGGATAAACTTATTAACATATTACACGCAGCTATCTCTCTTCTCGTTGCTCGGTCCCTGAAATACTTTCATCATTGTTTTCCTCCAACTCTACATCTTCGCCACTGTGTTCCTCCGGAACAAAATGTTCATTTTCCTGTAATGCTGGGTATTGTGCACTGTGTCCTATCGAATGCCGATCTCTGTGTTTGACGAGGCGTTGGCTATTTAGAGTCGCAGCAACGTTGTATTCCCCTTGGACTGTGCCCACCTTGTTGTTATGGGTGCTGACGGAGTTGATATAGTAATTGTTTTGCACGTGGACAACTGGAGGTGATGTGCTTCCCACATATCCCATAGCAGCAGAGTCAGGGTTGAAATCATTCACTGCTCCTCTGTGCTCACCTCCATCGCCATGTCCGTGACCTTTTGTGTTCATCGGGAAGACAGGAGAATTGTTTGAAGCTCCTTGTAGCAGAGACTCCATAGGACGTATATTGTCATTGTGGCCCGCGTTCTGCATGCCCATTTGTGCCAATCCGGAGAAGTTAAATCCTTGTCTCTGAAAATACTCCGTCATGTGTTCCATCTGCTGCGCCGCCACAAAACCCTCTGATGAGGATGGCGAAGACCTCTGTCTGTCTCCAGCAGCCCCGTCACACTGTGGTGCGCATCCCGAGGCCCTTTGTTTAAGGGTGTAGTGTCCGCCGTTCTGATGTCCCGGAGCGCCGCAGACCTCCTGTGGTAGGACAGATGCAGGCTGGCTATCAGCGTTACTGTTGCGTGTGAACTGGCCCACAGTGTGTGCCGGGGTTGAGGGTTGCGGAGACGTGTGGCTGTTTCTCTCAGCGTCAGTAGTGGTGTCAATTTTGGTGAGTGAGTGAATCGGCAGCTGCAAAGAAAAAAAAACCCACATTAACTCATTCAGTCCGACGGCCGTATTCCCCAAATTTCGGAGGCGTCAATTAATGATTATGCACCAGTTGCAGGAGATGGATCGACCATGATAATTTAAGGGCAGTACCAGATTAGCTTGGCGCCGACAGGCGCCAAGCTAATCTGGCATTACCCTTGAATGATCATGGTCGACCCATCTCCTGCTGTAGTGCGTCAGGGCTGAATGGGTTAAGACATTTTTCGACGTTCTAAGTGTTTGTAGGTATTACTATTCTAACCGGTCAGGAACGACGCATTCTAGTGTTACATGAAGTGGTGAAGAAAGAGCTGAGGACCTCTGGCAGTCTTCATTATATGCACACTAACAGAAACCTTAGTTATGCAACAGTTATTTTATTATTTTAGGTTTGACCTGAAATTTACTTGCACCGTGGTATGCAAGACCAAGACAGGCGCTTTCATCTAAAATGTGTTGACTCTAACGCCTAACCTCAGAAAGCAGTGCTCTAGGCGCTTAACAAAAAGCTAATTGTAAACAAATAATTAAATACAAAAATTAAGTTTAATAAAATAAACACAAAAGTACAACACATTCGATGAACAATCTATATACAATCATCCTTCAAAATGCATATCATTTGCTCAAGGGAGGTGTTGCGCTCACAGAGAGAGAGAGAGAGAGAGAGAGAGAGAGAGAGAGAGAGAGAGAGAGAGAGAGAGAGAGAGAGAGAGAGAGAGAGAGAGAGAGAGAGAGAAAGAAAATGTCTGCAACACATACACACGCGCACGCGCGCACACACACACACACGCACACACACACACACACACACACACACACACACACACACACACACACACACACACACACACACACACACACACACACACGGCACTTCGCGCCAAAAGTACGTTCTGCAGTCTGGTTAGCATTACTAGACATGACGTAATTTTTCTATTGTTACAAAAGTTGTTTAGGGCCTAGGCCCACCCGTCTATGACGTAATAGGCATTCTATTGATTTCGCTTCCCATCCTAAAGAGTTCCTTCTATAAATAGCTAATGCAAGATGCAAAAATTTCCACCTCACATTTACTGTTTTTGTTAAACACCGAATAACACACTGATTAATTAGTTTGCGCTTCGCTGTCATTGTCATTGTTGTGGATATGAATATAGTTTATAGAAGCCCGTCACACGGTAACCCGGGTGATAACAGTGCTGCCAAATGTAACTTGATTGAAGTGAGCATACAATCGAAAAATATCCGAGACAAAATACACAAATACATGGCTGACAGAACAAACTTAAAGCGGACTGAGTTATTTCAGACAAAAAAAAAAATAATAATAATAATAATAATAAATCGGGTTATGTTGATCCCACGACATACAAAAGTAACCAGAGATAAATTAGTGCAGGCCACCTTACCCGCCAACGGAGGTGCGCTAGGGACCTGTCCCGACACAGTAGTCAGGGAGATGACACATAACCGCACACTTGTTGACAGGAAAAAAAACACCCTATTTTCACGCATTTTGCATTGTAACTCATAGGATTGATTGTACATTGCTTAACGTCCCGACAGCAACAAGACTTTCTCAGAACGTGCCTGCACTGCTTGTGAAAAAAACTAAACTAAACAGAAAATTGAATGTATGTCGCCAGCCGGTCCAATACGTTAAATAAACCTACGATATGCGGCCTAAATAAAGGTAAGACCATTTAGCAACACACATCCAATATCAAGAGCTACAGGCAGCGCAGACAGTAGGGAGAGTTAAAAAAAGGAAAATACAGGTGAATGGATCAAGGGAGGACAGAAACACATGCCCCAGAATAGAGGGGAAAACCCACCCTGTGGGGCTGACCAGGGTGACCCTGGGAACTAAAAAGTAGTTAACCCCACCCAAGTCCCCCAGGACAGACCCGGGTGGGGATGTAACTCATGGGAAAGTGCCAGGGTTGTTAGGCTCGCGATTTTTACACAGCTCGGGAGAATCGTGAAATACGTTGATGTAGGAGAGAGTGGAGTGTACAACTGGATGCGTGAATACGAAGCTGGGGGAAGGGGCCAAAGCTTCCTCTCCACCCCCCCCCCCCCACCCCCCCCACCCCTCTCCACACGACACACATAGTCGTTTGATTTTTCGGCATTCAGAAGTTTTTGTACCTCACCATTTCCTCCCCCTCTCCTAACACACATTATTAAATGCTTATGAAATTTTTTTTGTCCATACATGAACTTCGTTTGTCATTGCAATAATTACTGTAATCAATGCCATTAATTTCTACATATCCCCAGATTTACTAACAAACAAGCATGCATTATGACTTCATTATGTTACTAGTCAAGATAAATAAAAGTCTGCTCTTACGAAGCGAACCCCTACTCCCTCCCCTCAGTACTGACTGCACGACATTTTAACCCATTCAGCACTGACGCACTACAGCAGGAAATGGGTCGACCATGATAATTCAAGGGCAGTGCCAGATTAGCTTGGCGCCGTCAAGCGCCAAACTAATATGGCACTACCCTTGAATTATCATGGTCGATCCATCTCCTGCAACTGATACACAGTGGTTAGGTGACGCCTCCGAAACTGAGGAAATGCGGCCTTGGGGTTGAATGGGTTAAGGGACTCGAGTTACCACATATTTTTCGTGTAAAAATTGAGTTTGAGCTAGTTCTTTGAGACACCTATTCATTGTTACGTTTGCGGTTGTGTTATTTTTAGAGAGCATGTGCGTATTAATCATAGGAAAGATCTGATATTCATTTGAGTTATTTTGGATAAGAATTACGTACCTTTTTAGCAGGATTCATTTTCTGTTGCACGGAGACTTTTGTTGTGATGCGTAGTTTCGCTACTATGTTGTAAAGTTTGACCTACATTAGACTTGAAGGTTCGAGCAGGGTCGCGATCATTCTAGTGACCTCAGATATGACGTCAAAGGTGTCGGCTACATTTTGCAACGTTTTATCGAATTTGCCTAGACGTTAGTAGAAACTTTTGGATTGATCTATAGTGTTCTTTTAATGAATATTAATGAGTTTTTTTACATTTTTTTTTCTGATTGGTTGTATTTTATGAATTTGCTGGATTGTTCTGGAAATCTATAATAGTATAAAAGAGCGTGTTAGGAAATATGCCTGTACATTGTATGAGAGACGCAGTGTGTCAAAAGTGTGGGTGCATTGTAGAGGAGACAGTGTATCAGTGTGGATGCATTTGTGATGCATTGTGCGGAGATCGCATCGCTGCAATAAAATATTGTTGGAACTGTTACTCCAGTGTGTTCTACAACCTTGTGCCACGGGTGACGATTTGCAGCTGAGTGAAGTTTCTTTACAAAAACCCTACGTGCCTGCGTCTGGTGTGATTGTATCATACTACGACTACGACTACCACGTAACATTCATATTTGCATTTGGAAGACTATCCAAAACGAGGCCTTCAAATTCTTTGGTCAGATAGTACAGCCAAAACAGCCACACCGTACGTATTTTCAATAAAACGCAATGGTAAATGCAAGAAACGTGAATTTCCATTTCACATGCACTGTTCTCTCAAAAATATGAGTGACCTGCTACGTAGTTCGGGTTAGCAATGTGCTGTTTTGACCCGCGTCACTTCTTGGCCCCGTATGATCAGTTTATATCGAAATAAGTGACTGTTAGCCGCTCGTGTGTTGGCGCTCCATGTCTCCAGCGCGCATGACCTACTTTGAGACAATCATCTCGCTACATATATTGCGCGGTCCTCTTGCATAATTTACGAATTGCGCAGAAATCCTGATTAATTGATACAGTCGACGACGCTTAACTCATTCTACCCCAAGACCGAAATCCTCAAATTTTGCCGTTGTCCTCTGAAGACTGCAGTGTAGTGCAGGACACAGATCGACCATGATAGTTCAAGGGTGATGCCAGAATAGCTTGGCGCCCTTAGGCGCCAAGCTATTCTGGCATCACCCTTGAACTATCATGGTCGATCCTTATTTTGCTGTGGTGTGTCTGGGGTAGAATGAGTTCGTACGACCGTGTGACGGATAAGCCGTTTTTGTCACAGAGTTGTTCGATTTAAGCGTTCTTTTTTTCTACGGAGCAAAATTATGTTCATAACATACAACATTCTTCTAATATAAGAATAAAAGATGGAAAATTATGGTCAAACAGACAAAAAGAACCGATAGAATGTTTTCTGACAAAAGCACGTCAGAATTTACCAACACCTGAAATAAACCTCTCAGATGCCGGGGAAAGAGATTGAGACGGACAGACAGACAGACTGACAGACAGAGAGACAGACACCGTAATACGCGGGACCTTCCTAGCGACTTCTGTAAGCAGCTATTATTCAGGATGTTATTTTCCCCTGTGGCAATTTTCGCACATCGATGACTCACCCGAATGAAAAAAACGTTTGGACTTAAAGTTCAACAAATTCATTGCATGTGGATGAGAATTTAATCTGTATTTCATCTTTTCATCCTAGTAAAGTCAGACGCACCTTCTTTCCAAACAAATTGATATTACAGAAATGAGTACACTTCTTATTTCTGTACCATTAGTAATGACCAACAAAGAAAGAAGAGAAAATACGCGTGACACGGATCGGCGGACTCATTTTGTGGTTATTGTCCTCAATTCCTTACGATTGTTACCTGTTTGGCTGTAAACATATGATATTTTCCCCCTTCTTTGACACATGCACTTATATATTGTATAACAAGCAAATTAATTATTCATGAACTTGCTTGACATTCTTTCATTCCCGGAAAACCTTGCGGCCCTGGCAAAGTCATGTTGTTGATGGATTCTCGAGCCAGGGTCTTTCGAAATAAAACACAAAATACTGTTCTGCTTCAACACTAAATCATGATTCAACTATGACAACGTTAACACTTTTATGAATGTTAAACTTGCCGTTCTTCAGCAATGCCGAAGATATGTCTCGTCCGTGTACGTGCCATCGTGTGCTTCGGCACTCGAATTGAACGTGAAACCCGTAAAAAGCGATAGAACGAGTACAAAAAGCTAAAGACACTAACCAATAACTTGAAATCTTCATTGTTGTACATATGTAAAGTTTTAAAGCAAAATAGAGTCGCGAAATGCAACATTCAAAGCTAACCACCCCCCCCCCCCCCCCAAAAAAAAAAAAAAAAAAAAAAAAAAAAAACCAACAAAAAAAAAACAACACAAAAGAAACCCCAAAAAAAACACCGAAACTGTATTATAGGAGGTAGATGGAACAGACAAATGCTCAAAATCACTCCCTTGCGTCAACAAAACTGTCGTCCGCTGCTTCACATAGAAAGTCATGTTTTCTTGTTTGTTCGCTACTATTTCCTTTTCCTTTTTCAAGTTATTATCCACATTGCTGCTATGGGTATTTCATTGCGAAACTTTGCTTATGAATTAAACCAAATTAAAATTAAAATCATTTTGTGAATATGCCTATGTTTTGTTTCGATGACGACACCGACCAGCCTCGTCTTATGACTCGGACATTTTGATTCGGGTCTCGTAATCACATCTGCCCGTTATCGGCACTATATCAAGCAAAATGCTGCTCAATATATAATCATAATATAACCAGTGACACTAAGGGGGTAGAAGGTTTTTGTTGTTAGTAGAGTTCACAGTGTAGCTACAGACTTATCACGTTTCTTAAAATAACCAGGACATTTTCACGGATCATCAAAAAGATCTTATTTTCACTTTCACTTTTTTTACAGATTGCGAAATGAAAGATTTAAAAACTTTAATCACGATTCACGAGAACCGAAAAGAAAAACAACGACAACAACAACTAAACTCTTAAGTAACTTAACAAATGTAATTGAACGAAACATAAACAAGCGCACAGATGAGGTGCAGACGCCCTACCCGTTGTGCTGGTGTCATAGGCTGGTCAGTGTCGTCAAGACTAAGCTGCCAGTCTTCAGTGCTGAGTCTGCCTATATCTAACTTGATGTGTAGCCTGGAGTCGGGTTGAGCTGGCATCACGTCCAAGACGTCGATGGATTGAATGTTACTCTGTACGGCGATTGCGTAATCCTGTGTGCAAATACCATCCCCAGTTTAATTTCAACATTCCAGGCCGGGGTACAAAGTTAGGTCAATTTGAGAATAATTCAAGTGAGATTTTCAACAGTGTACTTGTATAATGTGCCGCAAAAGCACTCTGCCCAACTCAGGGTACGATTTTTGGATTAATTAATAGTCATGAAAAAATAATATAATAGCTTAACCATCCAGAAAGAAAACTGAAGCTTGACGAGTGACTGTCCTGACCAACCTCATCAAACAGCACAGCAAAACATCCACTGGTGTCTAAGGACACTAGAACAAAACAGACAACCTATTTTGCCGATGCTGTGTGACTGGGGAGGCAGTCCAGTTGCACTAACAAAAATAAAGCCAATCAATGTTCATTTAATGTTAAAGCTAATTGTTCAGTTACACGCACTACCGAAATCCCCAAATTTTGCCGTTGTCCTCTGAAGTCTGCATTTCAGTGCAGGACACAGATCGACCATGATAGCTCAAGGGTGATGCCAGAATAGCTTGGCGCCCATAGGCGCCAAGCTAATCTGGCATCACCCTTGAACTATCATGGTCGATCCATATCTTGCTGTGGTGTGTCTGGGGTAGAATGAGTTAATAAACCATCGCTGTACTTAATCATAACCTGTAACTCCATAACAGCATTATAAGTTTACATACATTTTGAGCATCTCCATGCGAAAAGCCTTAAACAGGCCAGTGTTCAACAGACAGGAAGAATCACTAACCTGTATAAAATCGCTGATGTGGAGTCGTCTGTCCCATACGTGTACTGTTATCTGTGCCGTCTGAAGCCCACCTGCACCACCTTTGTATCCGCCACACACCCTCACGTTCAGCACGGGAGGTCCTCTGTCACCGCAGTACGTGCACAGGTAGCCAGATAAACTGTCCGTAGTGATGTAGATAGAGCCGTCTGAGGTCAGCTGGAATCCTGCTGTGTCTTCCTGGAGCTCCTCTGTGTTAGGATGTCCAGTCTGGTGTTCGCCGAAAACATTCCGCGCTTGACCTATGTTCAGATGTCCGGTTTTATGTGTACTGTCCGGATGTCCGGTGTGATCTGTACGTGAATGTGAGAAGGTGACGTCATAGCTCTGTGGGTCACGTGACTGTGTGGTATGTGTCCCGGATGCTGGTTGTTGCCGCAGTCTGGTAATGGCGATGTGTCCGTCAGGCCGGCCAGTCAGGCGGTACACGCGCACCAGACGAGGGTCGGGGTTTGGGGGCAGGAAGTGGGGTAGCGTGATGCGCACAGGTTTCTGGAAGCGGAAGTCATGTCCGGCCCAGTACTCGGCCAGCGGACTGCACACGGACTCGCCGCCTTGTAGGCCCAGGACTCGGGCCACGCGATCAGTGTCGGTACACACGGCTGTATGCACGGCCACGGCATTATCCACCGCGCCAACAGGAATCTCTATAATGACGTCAGAGCCAGGCTTACGTAAGGTGCCACCGGCAGTGGAAATAGGGAAGACCGCCTGCCAGCTCCTGCTGAAGATGGGAGATGGAACGTCCTTGACCTCGTGACTGTCTGCTGCGAATTTCTCCAGATCCACAGCCAGCGTGTTCAGCGGATCCTCATCAGCCACCTTGGCGTTCAGCGCGTGCCGGAGCTCTGTACGCGAAGGTTCTCGGGCCGGCAACGGCCGCAGTTGACCCGCGCACGCTTGTGGCCGATGACCACCCGAAGACCTTTTGCTACTGGGGAGAGTGTCCATGTTGCCGCTGTCCACAGAATGGTGTCTGGGTATTGTAGCTACATCAGCGGGGCGTGACAGGTCGGTGTCAGCCAGTGACAAGCGTGACGGATACGAGCAGAGAGGACTGTTGGTGTCAACCGTTGTTAGCGGGTCTGTCAGCTCCAAGGAAACGTAACTCGACGTGGACGAGGTAGAGGAATCGGAGCTGTACATCTCCCAATCATCTCCTGTTTTGTCGTTACCAGAAACGTCTCTATCATGCTGCCAGGGTTTTATCTCAGCAGCTGCAGTTTGTCTCCGTTCTGCTTCACTGTTCTGTTGTTCGGACGTTGGTGTGAACACCTCATCTGTTTCAAACAGTAAAGTTGACCGAGTTGCTTTGCTGACATGCAGTTGTGGCGAACTTTTTATACGTGGCTGTGAACTACTCACTGTCAGTGGTGTTAAAGTTTTCGCACGACCTTTTTCTGTAGGCGCTTTGTCCAAGTCGATGACCTCAGAAGAATCGCGATGTAATTCACACGATCTGCCCTTGCGCTGCTTCACGGCACTATAGCTCACCGGGTCTGGGAATATAGCGCGGTATAAAAGCCCTTATTATTATCATTATTATTAAATACACACAAACACACACACACACACACACACAAGCACGCGCGCGAGCACACACACACATAATCACACACTCTGCATACTGTTCAGCAGTTGTCAGTCATGAAACAATGTGTTCACTCTTTTTGTCTATTTTGTCTTTTTAAGTCCCTTCTATTTATAGAAGGGACCTTTTAGGACGGGTCGCGTGAGGCGACTTTAAAAGCATGTCCATGATGTGAAAGGCGGGCAGGCTTAAACCTCTAACAATTGAAGTAACAAGATAAAAATTACATCATGTCTAGTTACGCTAACCTCGCTGCTGAACGTACGTTTGGTGCGAAGCGCCGTATGTGCGTATGTATGTGTGTGTGTGCATATGTATGTAAACCCCCACCCGGGTCTGCCCTGGGGGACTTGGGTGGGGTTAACTACTTTTTAGTTCCCAGGGTCACCTTGGTCAGCCCCACAGGGTGGGTTTTCCCCTCTATTCTGGGGCATGTGTTTCTGTCTACCCTTGGTCCATTCACCTGTATTTTCCTTTTTAAAACTCTCCGTAATGTCTGCGCTGCCTGTAGCTCTTGATATTGGATGTGTGTTGCTAAATGGTCTTAGCTTTATTTAGGTCCCTTGTCTTAGGTTTATTTAACGTATTGAACTGGCTGGCGACATACATTCAATAATCTGGTGTTTTTTTCACAAGCAGTGCAGGCACGTCCTGAGAAAGTCTTGTTGCTGTCGGGACGTTAACCAATGTACAATATACAATCAATCGTATGTATGTAAACAAGAGAATCTCCGATATTTCTGTACACACAAGCTTGAAACTTGGCAAAATACTTTCTTAAAGGGGTGGCTAAGACAGCCTCAGAGCATATTGTAATTGAATGTCTCATTGAAGACATAAATAATCGTTTATAGGAAGTCGGTTGACCCAGATTAGAGTCCGTAATTGTTGTCATATTTAATTATTTAATTAATTTTTACTAAAGAAGTTGAAAGGATACAAAGCTGGCTAACGAACTCATCCAATGCCTTTCTCCAAACTAGCTATATCCAAAAGTTCAAGCAAATATGACAACAATTACGGACTCTAATCTGGGTCAACCTACTTCCTATAAACGGTTATTTATGTCTCTTTCCTATCTTTTTTTTTTCTTCTGTGCGTTGACTAAAGTCGATCTATGACCATTGGTCGATAATGCACAATTCTCTCCCTTGACAGTGCTTTTTCCTACTTACTTGGTAGTTTCTTCTAAATTACAAACACTGGCAGTCAACTCCTTTGGTCTCGTTTATTACTACAATTTCGACTTTATAGTAGGTTCTCTCTTAGGGTGCATGGCAATTTGGCTCTAGGTGGAGGCATGGAATGTATGCCCCTGCAGAAACCACAGTAAAATGAGGTCTTGTTTTGCAGGTAGGCAGAAGTTCCTTTTCTTACTCCAGCTACGCCGATGGTGTGCCGAAGAACAGCTGTCCACACCAGCTAAACATCTGGACCCCACTTTGGGGACCTAGATCTAAATCCCCATGCACCAAGTGGCAGGTTATTAAGTGGATAAGTGTATACCCCCTTGGTGGGGGTAGGGTTTTTTCATATGCATTGCTTTTAGCCACTTACATAGGGCACCCATCTTATTTTTGTTCTTTGACCAAAGCAAATCTATGATCATTGGTCAATAATGCAAAATTATCTCCCTTGACAGTGCTGTTTCGTACTTACTTGGTAGTTTCTTCTAAAGTTAAACTCATATCACGTAAAATATATAGTTACGTTAAAAGTAAAATTACGTCATGGCAACGTTCTCCAAACCAATAACGCGTATGTACTGTTCCCCTTATAGATCGAGCTCACTGGCGCATTGCCAAATCTGCTAGGCTTTTTCAATAGGATATATTTTCAAAATCAGAATCAGTCAAAAACAACAGGTAGAGACCCTTGACAGCGCGGACAGCTCGCATATAAAACGGACTTTGTGGGTTATGGCTCTCATACAGAAGAGGCTTTGTGGGTTATGGTTCATCCTATCGTGTTTGATTTTTTAAAATTTGTTTTTTTATTAAGATGCTCATCGTCGAGAAAATCACAGGGGCCCGATGATAGTAGCTTTGACTAATGCAAATCCACTGCGCCACCGCGTGCGCGCCAGCGCCTACTAACAAGGGAGGAAACGAAATCACACAAAGCGGCGAAGCACTGTGATTCCAGAGCAGTTTTCAACCCTCAAAGCAACCATCCGCCTAAAACCTCAAACAGAACAAACTCGGTAGATATTTTGCCACAAATCTATACCAAATTATTTGTCCTCCGATCAAAACTGATAGTAGTATCAATACTTTTTGCAGTCAACCATCATTATAGCAGACGGTCGAGTTGTAGGGCTTTAAATGCGGCCGGAAATACGCCCCGTGCTCATTTTTTATTTATTGGTTTATGTAAATTAGTATATCCAATGAAATTAAAACAAGAGTGCGTCTTACTGTCGACATAAACTTGTGACCTGCACGCAGCAGTCGCTGTAGGTACTTATAGTCCAAGAGCTAGCCCAATCTACCGTCCCCCCCCCCCCCAGTTCTCAATAAGATGGGTTTCAAAGTGTACCTTAGTATGCCCTGAGATGTCTGAGCCATGTTCCCCTAAAATCCTTAGGAACACACCAAAGATATAGCCAATGGCGCAAGGGTATCCCCATTCACGCTCTTTGCGGATCCTAAAATGAGCTTGAGAAACATTTTTCTCTAAATAAATCAGAATTCATTCCAGAAGCCAAAATCAGGCAATATTATGTGCATCATCTGCAAAAAAATAGAATTAAATAATATTGAATCTGTGGTCCACAGAGAAGGTATTTGTGCAACCAGTAAACAGCCATTTCCGCAAAATCGCAAAAATGACAAAAATAATGTGTCAGATGCCTTCAGAAATTTTCTATAGCACTGGCAGTCCATTTTCAGGCTTACATCACTAAAACAGGCCGTCACAATTATTATAAACTTTACTAGGTGATACTGTGATCATTTTGAGTGCCACAGCGGTTGATTTTGTATCCCTACCCAAAGTTGTAAAAATACACAAAATTAATTAGAAAAAAATACTAAAGTTATTTCGTTTCATTTTGAGCTCTGTTTACCTATTAAGTTTCAATAATGTGAGCGTAAAGTGCAAGAAAATGCAGAAAGTCAGCATCCTTTACGATACGTTCGTGGTGAATGATAGCGTTTTCCTATTTAAAATTGCTAAATTAGAAAACGTACGTTGGTTGATTGGTTGTACATTGCTTAACGTCCCGACAGCAACAAGACTTTCTCAGGACGTGCCTGCACGTCTTGTGAAAAACAAAACTAAACAGAATATTGAATGTATGTCGCCAGAAGGTCTAATACGCTTAATAATCCTAAGACCATTTAGCAACACACATCCAATATCAAGAGCTACAGGTGTCGCAGACAGTAGGGGATCTCAAAAAAAAAAAAAAATACACGTGAATGGATCAAGGATAGACAGAAACACATGCCCCAGAATAGAAGGGAAAACCCACCCTGTGGGGCTGACCAGGGTGACCCTGGGAACTAAAAAGTAGTTAACACCACCCAAGTCTCCCAGGGCAGACACGGGTGGGGCGAAAACGTACGTTGTCTCAGATGCCCTCACAAATATTGTATACAACTGATAGGTCTTTTTTTAAGGTTTTAATGGTTAGGATAGAGTACCACAGTTACTCCCAACCTGATTTTATGATGCTGTGATTCATTTAGAGGGCACAGTGGCTGAATCTGCTGCCCTACCCCCATTTTCCCAGTACGCAAAGGAACACAAAATGATCATAAAAATCGCTTACGTCATACTCCTCTGTTTAAATATGTTTGTTGCCAGGTTTCTTAACAAAGTATGATTCAGCCACTGTGGCCCCTAAATGCATCACAGCATCATAAAATCAGGTTGGGAGTAACTCTGGTACTCTATCCTAACCAATGAAACCTAAAAAAAATACCTATCAGTTGTATATATTTCTAAGGGTATCCGAAACAACGTACGTTTCCCAATTTGGCAGTTTTAAATGGGAAAAACTATCATTCACCACGAACGTATCGTAAAGGATGCTGCCTTTCCTCATTTTCTTGCACTTTATGCTCACATTATTAAAACGACTTCGTCCGGGAGGCGTACTTCGCTGAGCGCGGCGATGTCGATGTTTAACCTCCGACAGTCGAAAGACCACCTGGATGCATCCTCGCTCCAAGCACTGGCACCTTATCGACTATGTCCTAGTGCGTCAGAGGGATCGCAGTGACGTCCTCCTCACCAGAGTGATGCTCAGCGCAGAGTGCCACACTGACCACCGCCTTGTCCGCTGCAAACTCAGGCTCCGCCTCAAGCTGAAACCCAAGAAAGCCCCCCCCCCCCCCCCTCCAAGAAAAAGCTTGATGTTGCCAGCCTTCAGTGTGACGACGTGAAAGCTGCCTTTCAGACAGATCTGCAGCGCATGCTCGAAGACACAGCTGATCCAGCAGACTCCTCCCCTGAAACACTCTAGGAACAACTGAAAACTTCCTCTGTGGAAGTCTTGGGCTTTGCTAGGAAGAGGGACAAAGACTGGTTTGACGAAAACGACGTAGAGATCCAGGTACTTCTAGCAGAAAAAAGAACCGCCCACCAGGCCCACCTAGCCCAGCCTTCCTGCCCTGTGAAGAAGTCTGCCTTCCGCCTCATCTGCAGCAGTCTCCAACGCAAGCTGAGAGAGCTCCAGAACGAGTGGTGGTCCAGACTGGCACGGAGGACCCAGCTTTGCGCTGACAACGGTGACTACAGGGGCTTCTACGAAGCACTGAAAGCAGTGTATGGCCCCAGGCACCTGGTTTAAAGTCCCCTGCGAAGCGCTGATGGACAGGCACTCCTCACAGATAGTACGTCCATCTTGAACCGTTGGTCGGAATACTTTCAGGACCTCTTCAGCGCTGAGCGCACTGTTCAAGAAGCAGTCATTTTCCAAATCCCACACCTTCCAGTAAAGGTTGAATTGGATGAACCGCCTACCACTGAAGAGACCCTCAAGGCCATCCACCAGCTCAAGAGTGGCAAAGCAGCAGGCATTGACGGAATCCCGCCAGAGATCTGGAAACATGGAGGCCCAGCACTGCACAACAAGCTCCACGACCTCTTTCTCTGCTGCTGGGAGAAAGGAACACTACCAAAGGATCTCCGTGATGCAGTCATCATCACCCTGTACAAGAACAAAGGAGTGGAGTCTGCCTGCTCTAATTGTTGTGGAATTACCCTGCTGTCTATTGCCGGGAAAATTCTTGCAAGGTTGCTCCTGAATCGGCTGGTACCTGTATCGCTGAAGACCACCTCCCAGAGGGCCAGTGTGGCTTCAGAGCCAACAGGAGTACCACCGACATGGTCTTTGTGCTGAGACAGCTTCAGGAGAAGTGCCGCGAGCAGAATAAAGGGTTGTACGTAACTTTTGTCGACCTAACAAAAGCGTTTGACACTGTGAGCAGGCAAGACATGTGGCAGATCCTTGAGCGACTTGGCTGTCCCCCAAAGTTCCTCAGCATGATCGTCCAGCTCCACGAGGACCAGCAAGGCCAGGTCAGATTCAACAGTGACCTCTCAGAACCATTCCTCATTCTCATCGGCGTGAAGCAAAGCTGCGTGCTGGCACCGGCCCTCTTTACCATCTTTTTTAGCATGATGTTGAAGCAGGCCACAGTGGACCTCGACGATGACGACGCAGTTTACATCAGGTATCGTCTCGATGGCAGCCTGTTCAACCTCCGACGACTGCAGGCCCACACCAAAACCCTAGACCGACTGATTCGTGAGCTGCGTTTTGCTGATGACGCTGCCCTTGTTGCACACACAGAGAGAGCCTTGCAGCGCATCACGTCCTGCTTTGCAGATGCAGCCCAGCTTTTTGGACTTGAGGTCAGTCTGAAAAAGACAGAGGTCCTTCATCAGCTGGCACCCAAGGAAGAGCATTGCCCTCCCCACATCACCATCGGCGGGACCGAACTGAAGTCTGTACACCAATTTACCTACCTTGGCTGCATCATCACGTCAGACGCCAAGATGGACAAGGAACTGGACAACAGGTTGGCAAAAGCGAACAGTGCTTTCGGGCGACTATTCAAGCGGGTGTGGCACAATCAACAGCTAAAAAATGGCACCAAGATCAGCGTGTACAGAGCTGTCGTCCTCACCACCCTGCTGTATGGTTCCGAGTCCTGGGCCCTCTACCGCAGTCAAATACGACTCCTCGAACGTTTCCACCAGCGCTGCCTGCGTACCATCCTCGGCATTCGCTGGAGTGACTATGTCACCAACGTTGAGGTCCTTGAACAGGCGGAAACTGTGAGCATCGAGGCTTTGTTGCTGCGGACACAGCTTCGCTGGGCTGGGCACGTCTCCAGGATGGAGGATCATCGCCTACCCAAGATCACCCTGTTTGGCGAGCTCGCCACTGGACACCGAGACAGAGGGGCACATAAGAAGAGATAAAAAGACGGCCTCAAGAAGTCACTTAGTGCCTGCCAAATCGACCACCACCAGTGGTCTTCGCTTGCTGCGGACCGCGACACCTGGCGCTCCACCATTTACAAGGCAGCCAGGACTCTCGCAGAGCTAGCCTTAAGGACAAGCGGCTCAGGAGAAAAAACAGAGATGTCGAAACTCAGAACCCTGGCCAGACCTTCCCCTGCAGCCACTGCGGTCGAACCTGCCTGTCCCGGATTGGCCTCCGCAGCCACGAACATGCCTGCAGACGTCATGGGCAACCCCTATAAAATATTCGTTCGCGAAGTCAAGCCACGAGATTGAAACGCAATAGGTAGAGAGGTCAAAATGAAATGGAATAACTTTAGTATTTTTTTTCTAATTAATGTTGTGTATTTTTACAACTTGGAGGTATGAATACAAAATCAACCACTGTGGCACTCACAATGATCACCTAGTCAAGTTCATAATAATTGTGACATCCTGTTTTAATAATGTAAGCCTGAAAATGGACTGCCAGTGCTATAGAAAATGTCTGAAGGCATCCGACATATAATTTTTGTCTTTTTTTGCGATTTTGCGGAAATGGCCGTTTACTGGTTTCATAAATGCCTTCTATGTGAGTCACAGATATAATATTTTTTTCATTCTGTTTTTTATTTGTTTTATTTTTTATTTTGATTTTTTTTTAAAAAGAGGATGCAGAAGGTGTGCCTTAACGTAATAGTGCCTGATTTGAGCTTCTAGAATGAACTCTGATTTATTTAGAGGAAAATGTTTCTCAAACTCATATTAGGATCCGCGAAGAGCGTGAATGGGGGTACCCTTGCGTAATCGGCTATATCTCTGGTGTGGTCCTAATGATTTTAAGGGAACATGGCTTAACATCTCGGGACATACTAAGGTACACTTTGAAACACATTTTATTGAGTACTGGAGTACTGGGGGCAGGGGGGTGCACGGTAGCTAGGACTGGCTTATGGCGTATTATTTCCCCCAACCCGAAAAGGTCTAATTTAAATGGCGCCTGGTTTAAACACTGCTCAGTTGTCAATATCTTTTCGAGCAATTCTCTTCGACTTCAGAGTAAACACGACAGAAAACAATGTTGGCACTGCAGTGCATAGTGGCCTCTTTCACGACACTCTACTAAAGGGTTTAACGTTAGACTCTAGATGTTGAGAAAGAGGTCCGTGCATGCTGGGATACTTCCGGCCACATCTAAAATTTCGCGGGTGTCTTCGTTTTTTCCCTTGTATTCTGTCTTAAGCTCAGTCGGCGCTGGCGCGCACGCGGTGGCGCAGTGAATTTGCATTAGTCAAAGCTACTATCATCGGGCCCCTATGTAGAAAATGGCCGTTTCACAAAAACCGGTTGATCCACACTGGAGTCCGTATTTTTATTTTTTATTTTTACTAGATATTTTGCATATTGCTAGATAAAAGGAAGATATTGAATGAGTTCGTTAACCAGCATTGTACATCTAGAACTTTTTGAGTGATAATTAAATATTTTTGGGAATTTTTTTTCACGTTCTTGAGATTAATTTCACGAATTATTTGGGATTAATCTTAAAACAATTGAATCTTTTTTACAAAAAAAAATCTCATTAACAATCGCATGATTTTTCGTATACGGTATTTACATAGGTCTACATTTTGTCTCGGCTGTCGGGTACGATTAGGTCAATTGTGACCTGTATGCCCTAGGTGTTAAAATCATATAATTTTCTGCACCACTTTTCGGAGTCATTTGTAATATAGAAAAGAAACCCACACCTTTAATTATTTCTTTTACGATCTTCTCATGGTTCTTCTCCGCATGATTTTTCATAAACAGTGTTTGCATAAGCCTGCTGTTTGTCCTGGTCTGGGGTAGGATTACGTCAAATTGTGACCTGTAAGCCCTAGATGTGAAAATTAGCAAGAAAATTGAAAAGTTGATCCTCTAATATGTAACATGCTAGCACTGCGATGAGTGACATATAACATCGACTCGTCACTATGAACACGGCGTCGTGGGGCTAATGATGCCATGACGTAAAGCTTGAAGTGACGTCATTTCGCTGCTCATGCTATTTTTCTTCTTCAGAATAGCTTTGCTACGCCAGACCACAGAGCTTACGAATGTCAGGAATCGCCGTGTGTCCGTCTTTATTTCTGTGTGCCAGTGTGTCTGGATCAGAGGGTGGGTTAGATTGATTGATTGATTGTACATTGCTTAACGTCCCGACAGCAACAAGACTTTCTCAGGACGTGCCTGCACTGCTTGTGAAAAAAACTAAACAGAATATTGAATGTATGTCGCCAGCCGGTCCAATACGTTAAATAAACCTACGACATGGGGCCTAAATAAAGCTAAGACCATTTAGCAACACACATCTAATGTCAAGAGCAACAGGCAGCGCAGACAGTAGGGAGAGTTTACAAAAGGAAAATACAGGTGAATGGACCAAGGGTAGACAGAAACACATGCCCCAGAATAGAGGGGAAAACCCACCCTGTGGGGCTGACCAGGGTGACCCTGGGAACTAACAAGTAGTTAACCCCACCCAAGTCCGCCAAGGCAGACCCGGGTGAGGGAGAGGGTGGGTTAGAGTAGAAGGAGATGAATCAGAAGGATAAGTTTGAAAATAGGAGCAACTTTGGGCTGGCGTCCCATCTTGTTTAATTAAGTTACGCGTTGGCAAGAAAATGGTAGTTTACAAAAAGCGGTTGATCCCCATTTGAGTACGTATTTTTTTTAAAATTCTTACTATATACGTTACAGCTAGATTAAAGGGAAATATTGAATGAGGTCGTAATCCAGCTTTGTGCAGGTCTCTTCCAACCTTTTGAATAAGAAATAATTCATATTTTCAAGTTTTGGAGCCACTAAATACTCCCATCAAACAGTTAGCCCTGGAAGAGGATGTCTGGAACAAAACATTCAGCCCTGGAAGAGGTTGCGCGCATTTGGAATGAGTGACGTGAAACATCAAATTCGTCACACGGCGTCGTGGGACTAGCGATGCCATGACGTGAAGCTTACAGTGACTCATTTTGCTGCTCGTGCTATTCTTCTTCTTCAGAATTTCTGTCGCTACACGAGCGTACTAATGGTGGGAAGTGCCGTGTGTCCGTCTTTATTTGTGTCCGCCCTACGTGTGTGTTGATCAGAGGTTGGCTTAGAGAGGAGGGAAATGGATCCTAAAATTATGAACAACTCTGAATGTTCCTAAAAGAAAAACGCATGCGAGTTCCAAACAATACGATAGAATTTGGGATGAAATCCTCATCTTGTTATTTTTGTTAGGTCGGTAGGAAGAGGAGAAGAGGGGTGAGAGAGGCCTGGGGGTCGCTAGCAATTACCCAATGCACACAAGGTCATCGGGCCGACATGAAGCGGAATACTCAGCGGGACTGACTGTGTCTAGTTAGATACGCATTGCCAATCCACCCAAGTTAGATACGCATTGCCAATCCACCCAAGTTAGATACGCATTGCCAATCCACCCAAGTTAGATACGCATTACCAATCCACCCAAGTTAGATACGCATTGCCAATCCACCCAAGTTAGATACGCATTGCCAATCCACCCAAGTTAGATACGCATTGCCAATCCACCCAAGTTAGATACGCATTGCCAATCCACCTAAGTTAGATACGCATTGCCAATCCACCCAAGTTAGATACGCATTGCCAATCCACCCAAGTTAGATACGCATTGCCAATCCACCCAAATTAGATACACACTGCCAATCCACCCAAGTTAGATTTGCATTGCCAATCCACCTAAGTTAGATACGCATTGCCAATCCACCTAAGTTATATACGCATTGCCAATCCACCCAAGTGCCGGTGTGAAGTACGCCAAAAAGACGTATAGTTCCGTCAAAAAGGCCACGCTATATAGACCTCGGGGTCCCTTTCGCGTGACAGTTCATCATTTTGGCAGCCTGCCACTCCAAACTGACCCCGGACGTATCTGGCGTATTTCGCCAGGGAGGAGGAGGGGGGGGGGGGGGAATGGGGTGGAGTCGAAGATTTTCTGCCAAAAGCTTCGTGCGCCTGACTCGCTCGGAGGATGTATAAAATATTCTATTAACAAATCTCGGCCAAAGTTCCCTCCCTTTCGCGTCACTAATCCCTTCGCTGCCAGTGATCACTAATTTCGCGTCTGAAACGGTCGCACACTGACCTAAATTTGCGTGAAGAAAACAATGAAACTGGGACCAAAATAATGCATTAAGAACACAGGACTAACAAGAAACAAATCTTCACGAGCCACCGAGACTCGCGGTAGCTCAAGAGGATTTATGTCCCCTGCAGATGGCAGTTTAGGGGTTAACAAAGTTAGGTTTAAACCGCCAACAGCAAAAAATGGTTGAAATATTATCGTCTGCACCGAAACACCGACTGGCACATTAAAGTAACTGAACGATATGAGAAATTGCACGAGAGTATTACCTAGTACTTGGAGACTGGTTTTGATTTTTGCTTGTCTTGTGCAGCTTTTGTTCGGCCCACTTTCCCACCGCTTAGACCTGCAAAAGAAACAACACACCGAAAAATAAATTACGTACTAATTGATAGTTAAACAAGATGGGATGAACCATAACCCACAAAGTCACTTCTATATGAGAGCTGTCCTCGCTGTCAATGGTGTTTATCTCTTGTCTTTGACCTGATTCTGATGTTGAATTGACTCATATTGAAAAAGTCTCGCAGATCTGCCAATGCTTCAGTGAGTTCTATGAGGGGCGCAGAACATACGCGTCATTGATTTGTCAAATGCCATTTGTCATGTCGTAAGTTTTAGTTTTTACGTAATTTTATATTTTACGTGATATGAGTTTCACTTCGCTTCATAGGCTTGAGAAAATGGTGACAAAACTAGAACTTCAAGGTAAAATTTCAGTCTTGCTATAATTTGTGTGAAAGCAGGTTGAATTTACCTAGCTACATGATATGCTAAGTACACGGGTCACCTGCATGCTCTTCTGAAAGCGCGTCGATGTGCGTGTGTGTGTGTGTGTGTGTGTGTGTGTGTGTGTGTGTGTGTGTGTGTGTGTGTGTGTGTGTGTGTGTGCGTGCGTGCGTGCGTGTGTGTGCGTGCGTGCGCTGCAAACCATCTCCACGAGGCATAGGTCCTAATGCGCCTGAAGAGCGCATGAGGATCTATTCCTCCTGGAGATGCGCGCATGTTTGTGTGAGAGAGAGAGCCGCGCGCGCGAGAGAGAATGGCGTCATATTTAGAGTATTATGTCAGTGTCTGCGTGGCGACGGAGTTGCCTCTTTTACGTCACCGCCACTGTCTGGCTCTCTGTAGAAGTTAAGTTTTTTTAGTGTTTTAATTCTTTGCTGAAAAGAATTAATTTTTACTAAAGAAGTTAAAAGGATACAAAGCTGGCTAACGAATTCATCCAATGTCTTTTCTCCAAACTAGCTATATGCAAAAGTTCAAGTAAATACCACAAAAATTACGGACTCTAATCTGGGTCAACCGACTTCCTATAAACGGTTGTTTATGTCTTCAAATTAGACATTCAATTACAATATCACCGGAGGCTTTCTTAGCCACCCACTTAAGAAAGTATTTCCCCAAGTTTCAAGCTTTTGTGTACAGAAATATCGGAGATTCTCTTGTTTACATACATACGCACATACGGCGCTTCGCGCCAAATGTTAAGTTGGTTTTTTTTTGTTTAACGCCGAGCAGGCGACTAAGGCCATCTCACGGCGGCGCGCCAAATGTACTTTCAGCAGCGAGGTTAGCGTAACTAGACATCAGGTAATTTTTATCTTGTTACTTCAAATTGTTAGAGGTTTAGCCTGCCCGCCTTTGACATCATGGACATGCTATTAAATTCGCCCCAACGCGACCCGTTCTAAAAAGTCCTTTCTATAAATAGAAGGGAAATAAAAAGTAATAATAATAATAAAGGTAATTTGTATAGCGTCTAATCACCAAGGTGTTGTAGGCGCTTTACAATCACAATAATGAAACACAAAGTAAAATACAAAAACAAACACATACAACAGCAACCAAAATACATTGATTTACAGAAAACACACACACACACACACACACACACACACACACACACACACACACACACACACACACACACACACAATGAGCCGGCACACAAAATGGTTTTTAAGTATATGCAACATAGAAAAGGTGTGTTTTAAGCTTGGATTTGAAAATGGAGAGAGATGAGGGGTATACATTACAAATAGTCCAACATGACTTCATAAAGAGACAATTTGCAGTGCGAGTCTAAATGGCAACAAGGGACACAACCTGTGCTCGAACAAAAATTATTGATGGTTAATCACCTTCGCCGTTAGGAAGGGAGTTAAAAGAGACGATTGATTACTAATCATATCGTACACCACTTCACTCCCCTTTGACTTCAACATGACAATATCCGTGCCTAAAGAAAGAAAAGCTCGTCGGGCCCTCGACGGCCGCAGTGAAACCGCCCACGGTCGTGCGCAAGCCCACTGCGGCAGTTGTGGGCCCGTAGACGTTTAGCATCTGAGGTAGTGCAGGGGCGGATCGGTGAGAGGGGAGGGGATAACATTCTTTAAAATGCTATAACAAAGTCCCTTTTTGGGGAGTTTTGACTCTCCCCCCCCCCCACACACACACACATTCTCGCAAACGCAATGTAATCAACCCCCTCCCTCCCCCTCTCCCCCGTTCGTTGTTTTTTTTCGACCACTGGAAGAAGGTATAGCGCCGGGGAGGCCTTTTGTGTCAGATCGAAGGTCCCACAGAAAATATTGGACCCCCCCCCCCCCCCCAACCAATCGAGGTAACTGATCCGACCCTGTGGTTCTCACAATTAGACAACTCAGCTCCTGAACGAGTAAAACAAGCATCGCTTATGTGAGCAGGTCTGTGATTTGGGATCTTACGGCGCGACGCCGTAAGGTTCGAAGTCGCAGACCTGCACAGACATTTCCGTTTGCCTCGAGTTGTCTTGCTTCAACTAAGAATTTTCTACCCTTTCTTTCACAATCCATTGTGAGTATTAGCGCACGTAACGGAGGATTACTGCTGCCTTTTGCGTGAAACAGGTAAACTTTCCTAAGTACACCGTCGGACAAACAACGCAGAAAAATATTTCATTTCACGAAATTCAAACTTTGATAAATTAGACTAGCTATATTGTCCAGCATCATTGTAAAACTTACTTAGAACATTAATAAAGAGAGACAATGCGAACTATCACTGCTTTATTTCTTCATTTGAGAAGATCGAGTTAACACAATCTTATAATGTGTTCATTAACGCTCTGACGAAATATCATAACCTACTGCTGACTCATGAAAATCGACGACTAGCATGGACTTGCACACCAATCAAAGTTCTGATCACACATTTTGGACACAGATCTGTGACCTCTAAATACAGGTCAGCTTCAGTACATAGCGGTACCCGGAAGTCAGGAAAACAGACGGTCTTAGTCGCGATTGCGTTAGTGTAGTGCTCAATTTGTATAGAATTTGTGGAGTAAATTACTTTGACCATATCACTACATCAGGTCAAAATGTAGGAGACTGAAACAATTACAGCCAGATGATGCTGTGAGTGTTGACGTCTCAAACGGTCTGGTCCGCTGACGCGAGTGAACCGGCTTTTGAAAGCAAAACGTCCTCGACACACACATTGATCTTAAACACTAAAAAAACTGACTGACTTGTGCGAGAAAAAACACACAAAAAACAATTACAGGCCATTGCATCATATTGTGTGCGATGTGAAACACATCTCTACACAGGAATCTTTCTAACAAGAATTAACCCTTTGCGTGCCGGTAGCGATTTTTGTCGCGATGATTCCTGCAGGAATCATCGCGATGAAAACCTCTACCGACATGCAAAGGGTTAACATACTTGCTGTCACTAGCGGGGGTCTTGTCAACTGTACTCAGACGGGTTGAAGACAGCCGGGCTTCAGCTAACAGCCCATAGTCAAGGCTTCTTTCTGACTCTAATGGGACACTGGGACTGCTGACGTCGCGAGATGGTTGCTGGGTAGAGGGTTGCTCGTGACGGTTCCTGCAGGCCGACTCAAACTTACATCGACCCTAGGGAAGACACAGTCACTATTCACAATGTGTACCAAAGTTCTGTATAACACAATTTATTACTATTTCATTTACACGCATCGTGAATGCATGTTACGCAAAGCTTTTGGTAACATTTACAGTTTTTCAAGAGATTTATCAATGGCGCATCAAACTTAGTTTTTAAGCAGACAATCCATCCATCCATCCACCCACCCACCCATCCATCCCAATCAATCAATCAATCAATAGAGCCATGGATGGATGAATGGTTGGACGGATTGATCCATCCATCCATCCATCCGTCCGTCTATTCATTCATTCATTCATTCATTCATTCATTCATTCATTCATTCATTCATTCATTCATTCATTCATTCTTTCAATTATTCATTCATTCTAGTAAAAGTTGCACCCATGTTGTAATATGGACAGAAAAATCAGGTCAAAGCAGCTCCTACTTCGAGAAAGAAAGTGCAGATTTGTCCTGTCGTGGGCAGCGGTAGCTGTGACAAACCTCCACCACACTCTGCTACAGTAGTGCAGACTCGTCCTGTGGTGGGTAGCTGTAGCTGTGAGAAGCCTCCACCACACTGTGCTGCAAAGAACACAATGGCGATATTCAAAGGCAACAACATGATAGTGATGTCATAAGCCTAGCTCCACACATGCGGATCAAAGCCTCTTGTAGCTGGGAGGAGGCCACTTTGTCTCGGCAGTGAACAGTTGAAAATTAAATCACAGTAACTAATAATACTCATCAACTAACTGTAGTAACCCTTTCGCCGACATTGGACGCAGATTTTGTTTCTGAAATCTGTGTTTACATCACGCCAAAGATCTTCACCAGTCCCATGAACATAATAATAATAATAATAATAATAATAATAAAGAGGATTTATAAGGCGCCTATACATGGTATCTGCTCTAGCCGCCGTACATGTGAACAAGAAAAAATATTACACAAAAAGTGACAAAACCAAAACCACATGTACAATTACACAAAAGAACAGAAAATGACTAAATACATGAACACTGATAATCAAGATGGGGAAAAATGGGGTTTAAAACTGTTTAATATATGGATTCAAAGTGCATGACGTTAGCACGAGGCATAGATCCTCATGATCCCCCGCCACTGCGGATATATACATCTTGCAGTTGGGTGGTGTTCATTTTGTCTCGGCAGTGAAGGGGTTAACCGTTGCAGTTAAAATCAAACTACTGGACGATAGCTCCGTATTTTGCCAGCTCTAGAACTAACAGTTCTGGTCAAAATGCCTGCATCTGGGAGCGGCCCTAAATCACACTCCTGGAGAGTTTGATCGTTCTCACGTTTTACGACATTCAATTTGAGATTACAGACGTCAAATTAACCCTTTGCATGCAGGAATCATCGCGTCAAAAACCGCTGCCGTCCGCCAAAGAGTTAATCTGGCACTACCCTTGAACTATCAGGCCAATGTGTTCATTCTTCCATTCTTTTTTTTTGGTGTGTGTTAGGGCGGGACTGAATGTGCCTAGTTAGATACGCAGTCATTGCACCCAAGTGTCGATGTAAAGTACGCCAAAATGACCACATACTCCATATCGACCCGTCAAAAATGCCATGCTAAATACGTCTTTTTGGTATGGATTGCATGCTAAATAGACCCGGGGTCGCCTTCCGCGTGACAGTTCATAATTTTGGCAGCCTGCTACGCCAAATGACCACGGGCCAATCCGACTGATGTATTTTACGGGGTAGGGTGGATGAGGGCGGGAGGTGGATTCAAAAGTTAGTTAGTTATTTGGGTTTAACGCCGAGCAAGCAACTCAGGCTATCTCACGGCGGTGGATTAAAAAGGTAGATCGGCAAAGAAACAACAAACAAATAAAATAAACTACATACTAATTGATAGTTGAAAAGTATTCATTAAAATTTGTCCAACATGACTTCATACAGAGACAAATTGCAGTGTGAATCTAAATGGCAACACGCAATTTTTGCTCTAGAACAGTTTATTGATGGTTTCGCCCTAAAGAAGGGCGATAAAAAGCGACGATTGATTCAGGTCATGTTACATAATCAAAATGAGGTAGGGGAGGCAGAGGACCGGTGTTTTTAAAAATAACTTTTTGCCTTGTTTGAAAATGTGTAGTAGGGCTGAATACTGGAATTTGCTGGAAATTTCTGGTTAGATAAAAGGAGACATGTTTGGTGCTTTGATTCATATCATCCAGAGCTTATCCAGTGGACAGTTGTGGACCTACGTTGAGTTGTCACTGCCATGGTGATTTGAGGGTCAGGCTGATTTCAGCTGTGCTTGGGTGTGGAGTTGGTAAGGAATCAGGTTCATAGCCAAGAAATGAGACAGTCAATGTGCTGTTTTTTTGTTGTTGTATTTTGTGCATGGCAAATGTGCAGTTGGTAGGCGGTAGTATTTTTTAGGCGATTGAAAAATTAGGGAATGACTGGGACTGACTAAGGCTAAGAGACTGGACAGTACGGAAACGGCACTGTGTTCCTTGGCCTGTCAGAGGCAAAACATGCCATGTGTGACATAGACCGGAAGCTGGTTTAATGTAACCATATCATTGTGTTTGGACTTTAGCAGCTGGAAAACTGAGAAAATCATGAAACATTTTGAAATGTTGCCGGAAAATTGCTTAGTTTGCAGTTTTATAGGCGTGTTTACATGTTTTGCGTCACAACACCCTGTTTACCTGCACTGTAGGCCATGTTTAGTGTGTTCGTTCATTTATTTTTTTACTTGCAGATAGTCATGAGTCTGACCTTTGACCTTGAGCTGTGACCTTTGACCTTGACCTTGAAAGGGGTGGGGTTTGGGGCGTTCAGTCTGCTAAATGCATGAAAAAATGCACACATTCAGTTATTAAAGTTGTGGGGTGATGTTGGGTGGGGTTGGGTGGGGTGGGGGGTGGGGGGTGGGGGGGTGGGGGAGGGTGGAGGTGGGGGGAGAGGGTTTTGATTGTACATTGATTTACATTGCTTAACGTCCCGACAGCAACAAGGCTTTCTCAGGACGTGCCTGCACTGCTTGTGAAAAAAAAAAAACAGAAAATTGAATGTATGTCGCCAGCCGGTCAAATACATTAAACAAACCTACAACATGGGGCATAAATAAAGCTAAGACCATTTAGCAACACACATCCAATATCAAGAGCTACAGGCAGTGCAGACAGTAGGGAGAGTTTTAAAAAGGCAAATACAGGTGAATGGACAAAGGGTAGACAGAAACACATGCCCCAGAATAGAGAGAAAAACCCACCCTGTGGGGCTGACCAGGGTGACCCTGGGAACTAAAAAATACCTAACCCCACCCAAGTCCCCCAGGGCAGACCCGGGTGGGGCAGGGGGGAGAGGGGGTTAAGGTCAAAGGTTAAGATCAAAGCTACAATGAAACAGTGTCAGCAGGTTCATTTCATCAGACAACTTACCTCAGAGTGAAATCAGCATCCAAAATAATGTGACATGCAGAAGTTATTTTGCATGATCCAGCTACATTTGTTTACAACATAGGCTGCATCTGAGGTGTCATTCTGCTGTAAGTGTCATGAGGGATGTCTGGTGTCTATTCTGAACTCAACACAAGCACTTTTACACTGCGTAAGGCTCATCTGAGTGCGTTGTTATGACAACAACAGCTGCGGCCACTGGTACAGACTTTTACAGGAGTGTTCACAGGTTTGACACACACAATCATGCCTGCTGCATTTGCAACATGAGTCGAGGTGTTTTGAGACTTTGATAAGTGTGTTTTATATAAAAAATGAACTGTACATAACCATTTGTCTCTGCTAACTCCTAAATAAGCACTCCAGACACTTGTTTGGGTATGGGTCCTGCGTAGCATAGTTTTGGCTGTTTTGTGTAGTCTTTTGCCTTTGGGATAGCTCAGTAGACATAATGTTTAAATTGCACAGCTGTTTCATGACTCCTTTTGCCGGATGAAAAGATTGCAAGCAGCATATAGGGCATGGCAGCTGGTTACAGGCCTATTCCTGCTTGCTGTCACCAGACAACAGGGTCAATGAGGATGCCTGGGTGTTGTCTTTTGAGCTGCCCTGAAATACACAAGGAAAGGCCTTGAGTCTGAAAGCTCATTTGTTATCAATGTCAGTGTTGTGGTAACCTTTTTCGGTTGTTCTGCCCACCGGGAGTCAGTTTGACTGTATTGCATGTGTGGAAAACCTGAAAAAAATAGGGGGATGGGTAATGAAAAAAACAACAAAAAAAAACCCCAAAAAAAAAACTTTCATGTGCCTGTGCCTCAAATGCAACATTTATGAAAATCAGATATATTACTTGATGTATATGCCAATTTTGGAGGCATTCTGACCATATCTAGTCTGCTTTTTATGGCATCAGATATGTATGATCCAAAACATAAACAGCATAGTGAACGCCACAATGACGCGCTACACATAATGAGCCACAACATAGAGATGCAGCAACATTCAATGGTGTCACTTTGGTTTTGACTAGCTAGTGTCTAAGGATTGCACCGATGGCAGATTGAATGGTGTTCAGGTGGGACAGTTTCTCTGACAGGTCATGTTACATATTCAAATGAGGTAGGTGAGGCAGTAAGAGGCCCGGTGTTTTTAAAAATAACTTTTTGCCTTGTTTGAAAATGTGTAGTAGGGCTGAATGTTGGAATTTGATGGAAATTTCTGGTTAGATGAGGAAACATGTTTGGTGTTTGGTGTTTTGATTCATACCATCCTGAGCTTATCAAGTGGACAATTTTGGGCCTTTTGTTGAGTTGCCACTGCCACGGTGATTTGAGAGGCAGGTTGATTTCAGCTGTGCTTGTGTGCGGGGTTGTAAGGAATCAGGTTCATAGCCAGGAAATGAGACAGTCAATGTGCTGTTTTTTTTTTTTGTATTGTGTGCATGCCGAATGCGCAGCTGGTAGGCGGTAGTGTTTTTTAGGGAAATGAAAAATTAGGGAATGACTGGGACTGACTAAGGCTAAGAGAC
>BTPG01000001.1:244981492-244994239 GCA_036245525.1 Semisulcospira habei
TAGACCAAAACACTCTTGTCAGTCAGACTGACATATTGTAGACAACTGGAGTGCGCGAGTGTGTGTGTGTGTGTGTGTGTGTGTTTGTGCTTGTGTTTATGAATGTGTGTATAGATATGTACATTTTTACAACTGTTTGTATGTGTGAGATTTTGCGGGTGTGCGAACGCCTGGACGCGTGTTTCTATGTTTATTTCCACTTCTTCAACGATTTTTTTAAAAGTTTATTTTTCCTTTTTCGTTTCGTTTTATATTTCTTTTTTCCCCCCAATTTAAAGATAGTATTTTGTGAATTGTGCATTATATGTAAAGTAGATTAGCAACGGCAAGTTCGAAAATGGTTTCACCAAAACTTTCACCGTTGTAAAATAAAGAATCATTGTCATTGTCTCTCTCTCTCTCTCTCCCTCTCTCTCTGTGTTTGACTGGCAAGCTTGAAAAAATAAAATAAAAACAATTTCAAAACACGCTTCGAAATAAAAAGCACTATAATATATAAGACAGTGCATTTCTTATTTCTTTCGTACACTGCATGACAGAAATAGAAAACAAACCATAAAATTAACAGGTTAGGATGAACCATAACCCACAAAGTCCCGTCTGTATGAGACCTGTCTTCGCTGTCAAGGGTCTCTACCTTTTGTCTTTGACCTGATTCTGATGTTGAAATATCTCCTTCTGAAAAAGCCTCGCAGATGCAATGCGTCATAGTGAACTCTAGAAGGAGCGCGCGCAAATGCACACGCGTCATTGGTTTGTCGTAATTTTTTATTTACATAATTGTATATTTAACGTGATATGAGATTCGGTTTCGCTTCAAGACTTGCGAAAATGGTGACAAAACTAGATTTCACGGTACAATTTCAGTCTTGCTACAATTTGACTGAAATCAGGTTGACTTCGCTTAGCTACATGCTATACTAAGTACACCTGCATGCTCTTCTGAAAGCGCGTCGATGTGTTTGTATGCGTGTGCGTGTTTGCATGCGCGCTGCAAACATCCTCAAGAGGCATAGATGTTCATGCGTCCTCCGGGCACTTGAGGATCTATGCCTCCTTGGGATGCGCGCATGTGTTTGACAAACGTCATTTGTCATGACGTATTTTTTTCTTTACATAATTTTATATTTAACGTGATATGAGATTCGCTTTCTCTACAAGACTTGCGAAAATGGTGACAAAACTAGAATTTCACGGTACAATTTCAGTCTTGCTATAATTTGTGTGAACTCAGGTTGACTTTACCTAGCTATATGATATACTAAGTACACCTGCACGCTCTTCTGAAAGCGCGTCGATGTGTGTATGCGTGTGCGTGTGCGTGAGTGCATGCGCTCTCTCCAAACATCCGAGAGTAAGAGAGAGAGAGAGAGAGAGAGAGAGAGAGAGAGAGAGAGAGAGAGAGAGAGAGAGAGAGAGAGAGAGAGAGAGAGAGAGAGAGAATTACGTCATATTTAGAGTATCAGTGTCTGCGTGGTGACGGAGTTGCTTCTTTTACGTCACCGGCACTGTCTAACTTTATCTAGAAGTGAAGGATTTTTACTGTTTTAATTATTTTCTGAAAAGAATTAATTTTTACTGAAGAAGTTGAAAGGACACAGAGCTGGCTAACGAACTCATTCAATGTCTTTCTCTAAACTAGCTATGTGCAAAAGTTTAAGTAAATATGACAAAAATTACGGATTCTAATCTGAGTCAACCGACTTCCTATAAACGGTTATGTCTTCAATGAGACATTCAATTACAATATCCCCGGAGGCTCTCTTAGCCACCCACTTAAGAAAGTATTTCGCCAAGTTTCAAGCTTGTGTGTACAGAAATATCGGAGATTCTTTTGTGTACATACATACGCACACACATACATACATACGCGCCAAATGTACGTTCAGCAGCGAGGTTAACGTAACTAGACATGACGTAATGTGTATCTCGTCACTTCAATTGTTAGAGAGTTAGCCTACCCGCCTTTGACATCATGGACATGCTATTAAAGTCGCCCCACCGCGACCCGTCCGAAAATGTAGCTTGTATAAATAGAAGGGACTTAAAAAAGAAAAGAAACGGTGTTTAACATTTGTCTGTACCTGACGCCAGCCATTTCTTGTGGTAGGCGTTTAGGTCGTACTTCTCGTCACTCTGCATGTACATCAGGAGATCATGCACGATTTCTCTCGGCTTGCGGCTCACAGACACTCCGTAACGCGCCAGTGCTTCCTTCACCTGCAACACAACGCTATGCAAGTAGATCTAGACCTCTAGAGAGTGGGCATTGGTAGTGCTAAGTGGATATATCTTGTAAGAGACATAAATCCTCTTGAGCCCCCGAAGTTGCGAGGGCGCATGAGGATATAATTATGCCTTTTGGGCGGTCCGTGGCGCAGTGGTTAAGGCGCCTGCCACCAATGCTAAAGGTGCGATTACGGGTTCCGGCGTCGGATTTTTCTCCTCTAGTAAGTGTCACCGTTAATTCGGGCGGACCGTCGGGGGTTCTTTCTCCGGGTACTCCGGCTCTTCCTCCCCCTCCACTTTGGTATCAGTTTCAGCCCACTTAATCAAATTTCAAATAAAATGATTTTGAATTTCCAAAAACTACAGTAGCTCGCTTGAGCTTGCCCTTAGCACCACGTGAATGTTCTGTGTTTACGTAAAGTGTGTGAGTGAATGCGCGTGATTCACGTGAGCGTGCTTGTTGGGTTCAGTTCGCGGCGGCGCTTTGAGCCGATTTTCAATTGGAATAAAGCGCCCATTTAATGCGCTTATTATTATTATTATTATTATTATTATTATTATTATTATTATTATTATTATTATTATTATTATCTCTGTGTATCCAGAAAGTCTGAGGTTGTTTGGTATTAATTTTTCACACCACAGTCTGCGTCGTCTGGCGGTTAACTCATTCTACCCCAGACACACCACATGAAGATAAGGATCGACCATGATAGTTCAAGGGTGATGCCAGAATAGCTTGGCGCCTATGGGCGCCAAGCTATTCTGGCATCACCCTTGAACTATCATGGTCGATCTGTGTCCTGCACTGCAACGCAGTCTTCAGAGGACAACGGCGAAATTTGGGGAAGCATGTTTTCATCTTTATTGCTCGTTTCCGTAATCCATACCTGGTCATCGATGTCGTGGTTGCGGCGGCAGCGCTTTTTGAAGCTACAGTCGTTTTTGACGTAATGCTTACACAGGTGGATGGACAGGCACCGCCTACCTCCTCCCGCTGTGTCGCAGCCCGATTCTTCGTTGTAGAAGCTGCACACCAGGGGTAGCGTCACACCGCGTCGCACGAACGGCAGCGTGAAGATCATACGCAACTCGTCCACGTTCAGATCTCCAAGGTGGTGCGCCTTCAGAACGCGCTCGTTTTGCGGAGTCTCCAGAGAGTGGCCAAACCTGCATCGAGTTCCGAAGCTACATTTTCCAGACAGCAGGTGGAAGAAACAGATGTGCAGGCTCTCGCAGGCATTTTCCTTACAAGACCCGCTCTTCCGGCTGTGCGCGGGACACAGAGTTAAACGCGTCGTCAGGGACACAAACTCCTTGTTATCGTGTTCGTTCAGAACAAACAGATCAGGGTTGGCTAGCAGAAAGACGCGGAAGGCTCTCACGTCCCGAATGCTGTTAGACGTCAGAATGGGCTGGCTGTAGTTCTCCGTGAATGCGTCTTCAACTACTGCAGTGCAGCTTGGGCTTACCAGTAGGCAGTTTCTCACAAACAATAACGAATCAATCGGCCGTGCCATTGCCATGCTGAACAGAAATGGTAAAATTCTCGAAAAGTTGTAAACAGTCAACGACTTCTCTATCGTTATGCTTGATGGAAATCTGAACTAACTGAGAATGGTTAGTGCCAAAATAAAACTCAAAACTGTCAGACGCGTCAGATGTATCGTTTGCCACAAGTTGAAAGCAAATCCGTCGTAATAAATAGCAAATACAGCCTGTAGTCCTCCTTGGTGAAATCCTGAAAAGAAAGAACATCCAGTTGGAAAAAGAGTTAATTTCTTGCCATTTAGGACATCAAAGGTAAAGTAAGTTAGATAGCCTTTTTTTTTCCTTTTTTGTTTTTACAAAGAAGTTGTTTGAAGTGGTGAACTTGATAATAAATTCGATAATTAACCCTTGCTTGTCGAGTAAAAGCGAACACGATCCAACCGCAGGAAACAGATTCTCATGGACCCCTGCGACTGCGGGGGCTTATGAGGATCTATGCCTTTTGCTGAGACCAATTTGTATCCATGTTTCTTGGACGGTTTTGGCTGTTGGTCGTTGAATAAACAAATATTTCAGAAACAAAAATGTACGTACAGTGGCAGGCAAGGGGTTACAACTCACGGACTTTACGCAGTGGTGCAGAAACTGTAGTCTGTGGGTATGTTGTTACCAGTATGGATTTATAGTCGGACAGCTGCATTAAAAAAAAAAATAATCATGTGTCCTCCTGGCCCAGCAATCAAAATAGATATACCCAATGCGCAAAAGGCCATGGTCTTTGCGCACTAGGTAGTTCGGTAAAGATCGTATTATAGGCACAGTAAAAACAAATTATCCTCTGTTGTGAAACACAGACTGATAGTGCAAAATGACATACCGTGGTTATTACGCCGGATGGATGAATGGGTTGATTAATGGATGGATGAATGGCTGGGTGTGTGGGTGGGTGGTTGAAAAGTTAAAGATCTTGTAACTCTCGCATCGATGGGTATCATGACGATGAAACTAGTTGAAAATGTTCCGTTTAAAGCAAGCCGTCACAATTGTGGATGAGATTATAATGGTACAGTGAAAAAAACAAACAACATTTCATTCAGTGGTGAGGACATGTGGGGCGTTGAAAAGAAAGAAACAAGATTAGGATTTCATCCCACGGTCTACCGTTTTGTTTTGAACTCACAAGCACTTTTCTTTTAGGAACATTCAGAGTTGTTCCTATTTTCAAACTTTTCTTTCTAGTTTCATCTCTCTTCACCTTAACTCATTCTACCCCAACACCAAAATCCTTAAATTTTGCCCCTGTCCTCTCAAGACTGCATTGCAGTGCACGACACAGATCGACCATGATAGTTCAAGGGTGATGCCAGAATAGCTTGGCGCCCATAGGCGCCAAGCTGTTCTGGCATCACCCTTGAACTATCATGGTGGATCCTTATCCTGCTGTGGTGTGTCTGGGGTAGAATGAGTTAACCCCTTTCTCCCCCCCTCTCCCCCGGATCCGCACAAGGGCACGCACAAACACTGACACACGGCGCTTCTCGCCAGTTATACGTTCTGTTGGCTGGCGTAGCCACAGCCGTTCTGCAGAAGAATAAGATGGAATGACCCATGCCGGCCACAAAGTCTGTTCTGTATGACTTTGCACGCATTTTCCCCACTTTTTTCCACAATACGTTCGCAGACATCATCACAAAAATAGAGAGAGTAGCCCACAAAGTCTCTTTTATATCAGTAAATCAGCTTGCATGCATTTTCCCACTTTTTGGCAGAAAACGCTTGCAGATAGATAGAGAGAGAGAGAGAGAGAGAGAGAGAGAGAGAGAGAGAGAGAGAGAGAGAGAGAGAGAGAGAGAGAGAGAGAGAGAGAGAGAGAGAGAGAGAGAGAGAACATGGTGTCAATTTATGTGTACCAATAACGTCAGTGTCTGGTGCTTTGCGTCAGTTCTGCAACAATGTATAACACTGACGTGTCTAGTGCTTGTACGCCACCGTCACCGTGTGAAGTCGAGAATTTTTTGTGTCGACTTTTTTCTTCGTTGAATTATTTTGTTTACGAAAAGGTTGAAGAGGTACAAAGCTGGCTAACGCACTCATCCAGTATCTTTCTTCAAGCTAGCTAAACGCAGAATTTCAAGTAAAAATAACACAAATTACCGACTTATATGCGGGTCAGCCGACTTTCTATAAACGGCAAGTTTTCTCTTTAATGAGTCATCAAATTTAGATTATATGCCTAGGGGGCTCTCGGAAAAACGACTTGAAGGAAGCATTTGCTGACGTTTCAGATCTGTATCTACACAAACACCGGAGATATGCGTGTCCACACAGACAGCCACACACAGTCACACACACAGTCTCACACACACAGTCTCACACACACAGTCACACACTCACACAGACACACACAGACACACACAGACACATACAGACACACACACACACACACACACACACACACACACACACACACACACACACACACACACACACACACACAGCTTCCCGCCAAATGTATGTTCAACAGCGCGGTTAGCATGATACAATTTTTCATCGTGTTACTTCACTGTCGGTCTGATGTGTGCCCGCCTATGTTCATTATTTGTATGCTACGGAACGTGCTCCGACCAGCCCCATCTAAATGTCAACCTTTTTTTCAACACGGTAGACAAAAAGGAACGTGTTTATGAAATTGCATATACAGAAAGCGCTGTGCATGCATGTTGCTTTAAAAATAGACCGACCCATTTTTTTTATTGGCTCCGCTCCTTTAGTCGGGGTCCGGCAAGAATGCTGCGCGTGCTTCACGGAAAGAGCGCGAGTGCTGTCTGCTAGCATAGTAAAGCGCGCTATTTGACGTTGATTAAAAAACAACAACAAAAAAACAAAACAACAAAAACCAACAACAACAACAAAAACACAACATTTTTAGCATGGAATAACTTCTAAAGGATACCATTATTGGAGCTGTAAAATAATCAGTACAATCTATGTATTTGGGTATAATCAGTACAGGAAGTGGGGATATTGTCAGTCAAGAGATTATGTAGTTATTTGACCCTAAACTTAGCATTTCATGACATGCGCAAATCGGCTCATTTTCGCCAAATCAAGTTGTGAGATTTTTAATAAAATATAAAAGGTAGAGCTTTGAAATTTTGCACGACAGCACATTATATGCGCTTTTTCCGATGGTAATACCAATTTTTATGTGTTTACAGTCTGATGTTATGGATGATCCTACATATTTATTATGTGGGCATATCCCGCTACTGAGCCTCTAAAAGAAAGTCTCGGGCAGGCAATCATCTGTACATTTTTCTGAAGTCTTTCTAAAAACGTCTCTTTTTCCCCCCTGAAAACTTCTGCGAGTACTAGTCTGTTTACATCAGCGAGGCGTCTCTCACTCACTCTCACAGCCACACTGAGTCAGCGTACATGCACGAAAGCTTCACACACAGATGACAGATCTAAGAGAAAGATAATAGGAGACCCGTAAGACAATGAATTCAATAGAGCCGCATCAGTCATTAATTTACGCCATTTTTAATATCAAAATTTTGACCCCAATTTTACCCCCGTTAATTTTGAATCAACCCTTTGATTTTTAAAAAGTGATGAGTATGACTGATGCGGCCTTATTGATCTGATTATCTTACGGGTCTCCTATTATCTTTCTCTATAACTATTGTCTCTGACAACACCTAATCATGAACCTGATCAAGTGATGCCAAGTGAAACTTAATACTTATTAACAAGTTGCAACTAACTTTTAGGAACCTGCAGAGGTAACCTTTAAGTGTGTTGTCATAAGAACTTATTAATTACTTACCCTAAGTTCTTACAAGTACTTACCCTAAGTTCTTACAAGTACTTACCCCAAGTTCTTACAACAACTTGACTCAAGTCCCAAGACACTGAGACAGTTTTATCAAGATACAAGGACAATAAAAAAACTTTTTTTTCTCAGTAGTACTCTGGAGGTGGTGCAGATGGGACTAAATAATCAGGCACAAGTGGTGTAAATGACATGTCATCTCTCTGCGAAGCATATGACAAAAATATTGATTGATTACCAAATCTGATTTTTATTTGTTTAAAAGATTGTGTAGTTTTTCTGTGGTTTCCTGTACCCCTATCTTTTTTCCCTCTGCTAAAAAACTAGCCTTCAGTTCTTCAACATTTACGGGAGATTGACTACGCATCTTATTTTGTATTTCAGATTTCTGTTTCTTGTAGTTATTCAAATCATCTTGGACGCGCTTAAATTCTTCATCATCAATAAAATTATCGTTTAATGCCTTACTGATAATAAGTTTCATACTGCTCAGCTTTGCACCAGCAAGCGTACTCAATGCTTCATGTTTCTGTAATTTTGTGTGAAACCTCTTGTTCAAGGCTTCCAAACCAAAGCAAGCCAGGCATGTAGCAACGCTAACACCCTCAACTGCTATTCCAGCCAAACTCCCAATTCCTGTGGCGAACAGAACAATACCCCCTACAGAACATGAAGCTGAAACTGCACCAATAGCCATAGAAGTGTTTTGAACAGAATTGAAAACGGTCTTATACCGTCTTTTGCACCGTGAGTACTTAGCCTCCTCACTCTCCAAATATTTCAAAGCTTCTGTAATATTTATTAATCTGAATGCATCTGCCTGTAATGTTTTATCTGAAGCAATTGGCATATGTGGATCAGGTGCAAGTGTTGTTTTAGTCGTCACATTTGTTTCAGTCAGATCAAGCGTTGGTAGTTGCGGATAGAAGTTTACCATTTTTTTATTCACAAATATTTTTTTTTTAATTTAATCAGCAATTACATTTTGCAACTCTTCAAAAGTATACAATTTGCTGGCATAATAAAATGCAACAAGATCAATGTGTTCAAGGTTTATGTAAGTTAGACGAACAAAAGTTGTTTTGTCGACCACCACCTTGACAGCTGGAACACTGCTCGAAACATTAATAACATCATTATTTTTTGTAATAGCAATAAAGACCTTTGATGATTCTGTTACTGTTTCGTCCCATGTAAGTTTAATTCCCTGTGCAATTTGAGCCTCTTTAGCAGTAGTTACTGATTTCATGATAATTTCAAATACTATTGCCGCTTCTCTAGCCACGACTAAGCTTGCTGGCATAAACACAACAGAAGTATCTGATCTACCCTTTCTAGTTGTAAGAAGATACCGCCGTCTCTCATAATTTTCAACTTTCAGTTTTTCTCTGCTATTGTTGTCTGGGGCAAAGCTTGGAACAAGACTTACAATAAGCGGCCCAGAATTAACAACCTTCCTAAACACTAAGGCACCTTCGTCATCAGTGTATACATAAGGACTAATAAATTCCAACTTTATGTCCCAGTCAATTGTGGGTGGTGGAACAGGTACAGGTGAAACCACCCACTTATTTCCCACATGTATTAAGTTGTAGGGCGAATTATTTACAGGTGGAGTAGGTACAGTAACATCACGTAGCTGACCAAGTTTAGGAATCTGTTTTTCACCGTCTTTCATGTCAACAATTACTTTCCTCTTGTACATGCCATTTGAATCAAGTTCAAAACCATATATTTCTCCAACATCCCCCTCCTTCTCAAAATCCTGTATGTCTGCCAAATCTTTCAATTCTGTTACTGGACATGCAACTGGTATGATTCTCAACTTTGGACCACCACTCATTTTTTATAAACAAAAATAAAATTATTTAATTTCCAACACAACACTAAAATCATGCATAAGAACTGGTTTGTCATCCTGATTAGTTACAGATATACTCAGTGACTCAAAGAAACTGGAACCTAATTTCTTAAACTGCAAATTAGGAAATCTAACAACCACACTTTCACAATACGGAGCAGTTCCAGTAGGTAAGCATCTCAACAAAGTTGAAGGCTTTCCATTGTGAACATTCTCAGATGTGTTTAGTTGTTTCAAATAAACATTTAGCACTCTGTGTACTGACAAATTGACAGGACGTTTTCCAGTTATTTTAAGTTTTTTTGTCTTCATTGTTATAATACCAAACTTAAATTCACCTAAATCATCTGTTCTCCACCAATCTTCGTCAATATAAAATCCAAGTAAATATGCAAATCTATCTGAGATCCTTAACCAATCTTGTGTCGGAGATTCTAATGTAACAAGTAGGTTAGCTGGATTTAAAGTTGCTTTAATTTTAAAATTACTTTGAAACCATTCAGCTATAGTACAAAAGTCATAATACCCAGGAGGTATAGCTTCAGTCTTACCATCAAAAATTACTTTATTATATATGTCATCTTCTACATTAAACCATTTTACTGTGTAGAACATTTCATGGATAGCTGCAGCCTTGCTACCATCACGATTATCAATCCCATTAGTTAACCACACTGGTTTGCTTGTGTCAAGATTTGTTAAGGTAATAAACATTTTTATTATCTCATATAAAAAAGGATGGAATTTAAATCACCAACCATTACCACAACGAACGCATTTCAATTTAATGTGGATGCCAAATACAATGTCGCACCTACTTATGAACAGAAAATAATTCAACTAAATCAGCTTGACATAGCTGTGTCTGACGCAAGCGTACAAGACCTATTTCAAGTCAAAGTACCGAATCCGTTTGACCATTACCTAAACCCTCCAATAACAGATGACTCAACTGCAAGAAAGTGGTCTTCAAGTCCACTACTGATGTTTCAAAACCAACTCAATTTTGCCATACTATGTTCAACTACAGGCTGTGGTGTTTCATTTACAGACCATTTGAATCACTCAAACAAACTGATTAGATCTGTGTATCGTTTCCATGTTTATTACCAGCTTAGACGTATACTGTCAGAACTTCATACACCACTGCCCACTGAATCCAGTTTCAACAGGTATAACAACCCCATGGATATGAAAGCATTTGAACGCATCTGTAATGAATTTAACATTAACCCTGGCACTAAGTATGACTTTACACAAAAACTTGATGATCACAACGGCATGGGTACATTGTATTATGCTATGAGCCACAGACAATACCCTCAAGATTACTACCCTGGGTACACTTCATTCTCATCAAAATCACAAGTCTGGATAGGATCAATAGAGCAGAAGCAGTCTAACGCCTGGACCACATTTGTCTTAGATAAATCTGACGGGTTTACTCAAGCGGGAGTCGAGCGCGTCAATGAATCTATCAGAACATATGTCTGGTGTTTACTAGGTGCACAATCACTAACAAAATCAAACATTTTGAATGGAAGTGGAAAATTTGAAGCACAAAAACAGTTTCTTGCAAATCTTGAAGATTCAATTAATTCAGTGGTTGATCTCCCATCAAGCATACAGCGCTACCAAGACGTTTTAAGATATGCCAGATCGAAAGTTGACTTTGTAGTTGGCACTGGGTTATACATGTTACCATCTGATCTTCAACTCCAAATGGGTACAATAACAAATTATAACAATGAAATCATTGTTGCAGGTGTTGGTCAAAAACTCGGTCTCAATCAATCTGTAAACTTAGGAAAAACAACCACACATGTTCAGTCATTAAAATCATTACAGACGGTAACACCCCCGGCCCCGGCCCCGGCCCGGGCACTCATACAACCAGTACAGTCAACACCAATCCCTGACACACATGAGTCAGAGAGAACTGCATTGGTAATAGGTCTAACAGGATTAGGGGTTTTACTTCTTTATCTGTTTCATTAAATAACCCACCATCAACCCTCCTACTGTAACCAAAAAGACCCACACATGTTCTGCCATAAACCCTACTGCCTTTGCCGCTGTACTAATCAGCCAACTGACAACAGTGCCTATAATGCCAGGCAAAGCGTCCACTGCTTTCACAGCCAATTTTTTAAGCAAGTCTGAAATGTGAGACAGTTGTTTCTTTACCCATGACTGTAAATCTTTTGGATCTGTTGGAGTCGGGGGACCCGGGGTTGGTGGTGCCGGTGCCGGGGGTGCTCCACCACCACTGCCGGAGACAGCTAACACAACAGTACTGATAATAAATCCAAGAGCTGTAATTAAACTAGCAATTGTGATACCCTGTTCTCTGAAAAGTGTTTTTAGTCTCTCAGCCAGAGTTGTGTCTTCGTGAAGTATTTTTTGAATAGTTTCTCTAATTCTGTTGACCTGTGATTTCAGTTTTTGTCTTCCAATACTAATTGTTTCTAACCGTCCTGATCTTTCTATCTGCAAATCATTTAATCTGTGTTGGATTCTTTCTTTCATTTCTGTGTCAAGATTTCCATTGTCTGCGGTAGCCAGTTTCTCTTTTTCACGTTCTATGTGTTTATCAAGCTCACCTAGTTTGGCAAGATTATTAACCATCTCACCTCTTATTGTCTGCAGTGATTTATCCAATCCCATAATCTCCCTCATTGACAAAGGTGGATCATCTATTGTTTTCATAGCATCATTTAATTGCCCTTCAGTAAATGAGGTTTCTTGTATCACTGTGTTTGCTATTTCTGGTAGGCTTGTTACAGGTGCCATTTCAATCTCTTGCCCTGTTGGCAACTTTGTTTGCGTGTCGTGAAGAACACTAACCAGTCTTGGCGTGACAGGAGACCCACCAATACCCAGTTGACGCAAGGCACCAACACCACCTTCATTTTTTATTGTACTTAAAGCCCTAAACCTACTAGGGTCTTTTTTGTTAGTCAATAGTACTTTTCCTTTGTCAACAGTATTTAAATATAAATGACCCTTGCCATCAAGTTCAAACTGGTTAGGGTCTACGTTGTCTGGGCGGCCACCAACATGATCATAAAACGAGTTCACTTTGGTTTCTAAAAGTTCGTGACGTAAACTGTAAATATTTCTTGTACCAGTCATATCTGCCATATCTGTCATATCTGTTGTATTACCAAAATCATATGTGTTATCCATTTCAAAATCTTCATGATTAAATCCTCCTGCTGCCATTGTTTTATTAATTTATTATTTTTTATTGTGCATAATAAAAATGACACAGTCTTACGGATCAAAGTTAGACCCATACAGAAAACTACGTGAGCCCCTGGGTGTTAAG
>BTPG01000001.1:244999240-245079200 GCA_036245525.1 Semisulcospira habei
CATCTGGTCAACGTCTGTACACAATATAAAAAAAATAATCCCCAGTCCTGACGGTCCTGGCGCAACAATATATTACCTGTTTGACCCTGCACCCCAGAGGGCATTTGTCAGAGAAGAATTACAGATTATTCCCTCAGACACCGTTACTCATTTCAGTAACTAAGTCGTCAATTAATTCATCAACCAGTTCATCACAAATGTCTTCAGATAACTTGAGTCTGTAATGTCCAGGTGCATAAGCTTTTTCCTTACTGTGAAACACACGTTTCGTGTCTCCAACTGCAAGTGATTTCTTATGTGTTTGGATCATTTCAAGATTATGTTTATTTGATCTCAGTGACATGTTTGGATAATCAGGCATCAATGCACCATCTAACACTTGCTTGTAATGTTCATGACGAATGTCTTTATTTTTTATTGCTGTTTTTTTAATTCCTTTGGCTTTCGACTGACTACCCTTCTGGTGCAGTATAGAATACATTTTTGATCTCAGTCCAACGTACTCAACTATTGGCACACCATTTAGTTCATCCTTAAACTTACCAGGCACTTTTTTGTTTTGTGTGCTAAACAGCGGGTGATCTTTAGGGTAGTCAGACGTGTCATACATGTGTAACTCTGTTTTCATGTCTTCGTAAAAGTCTTCAGTAGGCACGTCTATTATCATAGAGTCAGTGTCAGTGTATAGCAGACGGCAGTCAGGATATTTTGGTTTGAAGTAATCATAATAAAATTCAAGCATCAACAGTTTTGACAACTCAAGAATTGCCATACCAATGAATACTGGCTTGTCCAGTTTGACAATCTTTTTTTTGAGTGACACTGCATACAATGATGAATGAAACTCTTTGTATCCTGTGTACTGAGGCTTACCTGTAAGTTTAATTGCGCCCAATTCAGTTGTGACCAGTCTCACATCTTTTCTGTGATGAGGATTTTCCATCGTCTTGCCAAAACAGGCATTGTTCATAAGCTTAAAGAAGTCTTTGTCAAATGCAGTGTTGCCGTCTCTGGCACGAAGGGTTGTGTTCTTCATTATGTAATCTTTCATGAAAGCACTCTGATCAAATTGGATTCCTCTGTGAACTTTCTTTAGTACTAACCCGTGTCTGATGTAAAACTGCAACAAGCGGTAGTGACAAACATAATTGAATTTGTCATTTAGATTTGGTACAAGTTTAGTGTCTTCTTTTTTTCCGGTCATACTCATTTTCTCAACTGCTAATGGATAATCATTATGGTAATTGTGTAGGTGGTGTGGGTACTCTAGGTCTACTTCAAAGATCCAACCCTTTGTGTCGTTTCGGTCAAGATTCATAATATTGTTTGTTAACCCTGACTCTGTTACATCATACTGTGACAAATCATGCAGACAAAAGTTTTTCAAGGGCAATAACTCACACATCGCCCAGCCATAAAGGTTATTAGCGTCCAAGTACGTAATGAATGACCTTGACCCAGGGTTTGAGGGGTCAAAGTTGTCCAGATATTTATTGTTGGCTATGGCGTAATTGTTCGATGCAATACTAATCCCTCCCCTCAATCCACGTTCCACCATTTCACCCATCGTCCGATCAGACAACAGGTCTATAGATATCTTACTAGATTTCAAAAATGCATCCCATGTCATGCCAGGACTAGTTATGTAACAGGCTGGGTCAAGACTGTAGTGCAACAAACCCTTTTCACGGTAACTTTCAAATACATCTGCTAGCAAACAAACGTCTGCTTTCAAGTACTGGTCATGGTAGTCACCAATCGTCTGACATCCTAACTTCCCCCATGCATCAAGTGCATGTTGATATTCAGAGTCAGAAATACCTTTTCCAGTTAGTGTAGAATCAAATTTCTCTTTTGGTGGCAGTCTTGTTTCTTCAAACACAACCCACTCACTGATGTACTCATACGGATAAACTCCTTTCTTAATCAAGTCTGGCTCAAAATATTTACTCGTTATTGGATACTCAGTCAGTCCTTCTGCCAGACTAGCAAGACCTAAAGACAAATGTTGCATGGAGTCATAAAATGCTAATTTATCTAACCTAAAAGTTAAGTATTTCTCAGTTGTCTGGGCAATACAACTTATGTTTTTGTAAGACTCATCTACAGCCTGCATGATGATGTGTGAATCATACCCTTTGAGATTGTGGAAAAAGATTGGTAACTTGTATGTCTTAGGATCTATTTTTAATAACAAGTTACAATTGCTATGTGCAGCACCTCTGTAACATCCAGTTATGTGATCGTGGTCACGAACTTTATCACATCCTAAAGGCTGTTCACAAATCCAACATGTCTCAGCTGTATCAAAATTTAGTTTGTCTTCTTCTGTCATCACCAGAGGCATCTGACATGTTGTGAGATACTGTACTACCTGACTATACAGATGTCTCATTTCTGTTAAAAACAAACATGCTGCATTTTCACCCCTGTAGATAACAGGTTCTGAATGAAGACCGTCTGACCTAACAATAATGTATCCAAAAGAACACACCACTTGGTCACTTAGTTTTATAGTCTTTGGTAATGACTCTGGAACTGGACCCTCATATGGAACAACGAGTGATTCAAAATCTGCGTATACTACAAACGGCAGCTTTTGCTGATTCCCATAGTTCTTAAAATACACTTGACTACCAGGATCTGGATACTTAAGTACAGTTTGTATGTCATCAGCGGACCTGCAGTGTAAAACATGTTTGTGTGCTACGTTTATGGAGGAGAATCTTTGTAAACATTTTTTACAAACTTCCTGTTTGCCATTGTGTTTTGTTGTATGTCCGTGAATTAGACGTGACATATTCCTGATAATTGTGTAGTGAAAGTTATTGTCATCACCGATTAGCAACATGTCAACATGCTTATCTTCTGACTGACCGTAGGTTGGTGCCAGTGGAGATACTCTAATTGGCTGTAGCTTGTTCTCAGCATTATTATCCCACACAAACACATTCACGGATATACCAGGATTTAGTTTTTCAAACAAATCTATGTCCTCTATTTTAACAGGGAACTCAATGCCACTAAAAACGAGTTCGTTTACAAATTTGATGTAGTTTGAAACACGTTCAGGTTTTGATTTTACAAAGTGTAATTTAGAAAGCACACACCACATGAAACAGAAATTGTCATTGTTCTGTATGTTGACGACAGCCTTTTTGTTCGAAACTTCTGTTGGCAGTGGCAACCATGCTTTACCTAATATAGGATGATACCTAGACTGCTTTAGTTGCAGTTCATGTACATGTCCTTCGTGCCAGCCAGACCCCTTCATTCTTGCACTGTCAATCGCCTGTAGAAAGTCTGGTAATAGTCTGTCTCTAAACACGTTCTCTACCTCCGGTTCTCTTCTTGTGTTAACTGTGTGTTGTCTTGTTGATATATACGATACAATTACCTCACCGTCCACCCTAGTGAATTCGATTTTAGCAACAATCTGAATCTTCACACTGCCTGTCAGAAGATTTTGTTGTATGACAGAAAAAGAGTTTTCTATTGATTGATAGACATTATTAGTATTGCTTATAGGCAAGTTTGTTGTGTGAAACACGTTTCTTAAACTAGATGAGCCAGGGTTTTGAACATTGTCCGTCATTTTTATTTGTCCGACAAAATAATAAATGAAAAAATATTACTGCTGGCTCACCTTGTGTAATACCACTTTATTAACTGTAACACTGTCAATATAAACATTTAGTTTGCGTAGTTGTTTAAATATGCTATAACAAATTTCCCCTAACCAACCATAGTTGGTATCATCAACTTTAAAAGTAGGTGTCTTTAAATCAACTGTCATGCGCTCCACATCTGGATGCTCATCAACATAATCCAAAGTCACACTATATGTAGCATATATTTCTGATGGTGCTGAAAGGCTTATGTTAGTCTGTTTGGGTAATATTAAGTCAGTAAAATGCATAACATCTTTGAAACAGTGTGAGATATCAAGCACTTGTATGATTTGACCGTCTGTCATTTTTATTGGACAAACAAAAGAATAATTGTTATCAAGCAGAATCATGTTTTCTAGGAAATTACACTGAACAGTATTTTTTACGTTTGCATCACTCCAGCAATATTGTCAGTAACGTTTTACGCTTACACTGTGTTACCGCTTCTATGTAAGCTAGATAGATTTAGATTCAAACCACAGATACATTCACTCAGGGATAAAACACTATGTATTTTCTGCTCATGATCAATGTCATAAGGGATATAATCACTTGAAGATTGAACCACTATACAGAGTTGTCTCCCATAGACTATATATGGCATACCCCAAGAAGACCTTGGCTGTCCAGTAGGCATAAAGCTGGTTACAGCTGGAATACAGCATGTGCTAAAATCATGCTTTTCCTGCTGCCTTTCTACTGTATTCCAGCTGTATTCATGCTGGGCTATTAAATGATTTGGGTGGGTTTATGAATGGCTTGCTTCACAGATTTCAATTGCAGTGTCATGTACATTGACCCTGTCCCTTAAAGCGAACAGACCTGGCACAGTATTTGGCGATTATTGGCTTTGCAGTAAATTATAAATCACACCCTGGTCAAGTGAGAGCCAAATGAAACATCAGACGTTACATACAGGTTGCCGCACCATACGCGGCATGTGCCGCACCATACGCGGCATGTGTGCGGCATACGCGGCATGTGCCGCACATACGCGGCATGTGCCGCACCATACGCGACATGTGCCGCACCATACGCGGCATGTGTGCGGCATACGCGGCATGTGTCGCACCATACGCGGCATGTGTGCGGCATGTGTGCGGCATGTACGCGGCATACGCGGCATGTGTGCGGCATGTGTGCGGCATACGCGGCATGTGCCGCACCATACGCGGCATATGTGCGGCATGTGTGCGGCATGTACGCGGCATACGCGGCATGTGTGCGGCATGTGTGCGGCATACGCGGCATGTGCCGCACCATACGCGGCATGTGTGCGACATATGTGCGGCATGTGTGCGGCATGTGTGCGGCATACGCGACATGTGTGGCATTATGGCAACATGTGCCACACATTTACAGTGTGGCGCGTTGCAAAGATTTTTTCAGATTTCAACTACCAGCAAACTCTTTTGCCTCAAGGTGGGTAAACAAGTCTCGTCAACTAGTCTAGAGTGTCGTCAAAAAGAGGAAAGTGCGACCTGTCGTTAACGTGACACACTTAATAGGGAGTTCCGAGGAGTGCTACGTTAGGTTATGCCATGACAAGTTGTAAATGTTCATAGTAAAGTCTAGTCAACCTACTCAAAAGAGAGACCAGAAAGTAGAGCTGAATAAAACGTTGTAAACGGGAGTCAAGCCCGGGCTCGGGGCTCTTGAGGATCTGTTGTTTATGTACTCAGTCGGGTGTCTGTTTAAAGCATATGATTTTAATGTGCCTTTCACAGACACCCACCAGTATGTACACCAGATCGACTCACAGGTGTGCTTACAAATTGCATGCATCAGACATGTTTAATCAGGTATGCTCCCGAAAGGAATATCTTACAATGATATTGCATTGATGTGAGGCCGTACTTAAAGACCTTGTGCGTTTGGCGACAGGTGTCATGTTGGGTAAGATTGTGTTAGTGTGCGTGTGTTTGCGTGTGTGTCTGTGTGTGTGCGTGTGTGTGTGTGTGTGTGTGTGTGTGTGTGTGTGTGTGTTTGCGTGCGTGCGCGTGTTTGCGTGTGTTACCACCTCTAACAAAATCTGTTTTGTTCAAGATATAACATATGTCATTTATTTCAAAGTGACGGCTGACACACACATGACAGTTGACTTGAAATGTCTTACGAAACGATTACAGTGGTGCAGTGTCCCACCCCCCTAGCAACTAAAAACCAATAACACGCTACGCACTACACAATGGAAGCCTATATAATAATACATACAGTTTTGTTAAGACTGAGATCGCACCACTGATTTAGGCTTGTACAAAATCAGATGAGATCTTATAATTGTATATGTGTGTGTATGTATGTCTGTTTATGTGTATATGTGTCTGTTCATGTGTGTGTTTGTGTGTGTGTGTGTGTGCATGTGTGTGTCAGTGCGTGCGTGTGTGTGTAAGATATCGCTTGTTAGTTTTCCAACTGGCTGTTTTTAGTGCAGAGTATGACCTCCGTTTTGATTTCTCGGGAACCAGTCATAAGTATATATAAAGTCGACTTCACAAAGCCTTAGAGCCTGCTTATTCATAGAGTGTCAGGTCTCGCGGCGCGCTACTGTGCCAGCGCGTAGCAACGATAAGGCAACACAGGTGAGCTGGCTTGCAACGCGTCGTGTCCTGCCTAGAGTACTGGCGACGGGCTGTGTTTACGTACATAGTGGCATTGCGACATCGGACATATGAGCTAATTAAGAGAGAAAGGAATACTGAGTGGTCTGAAGTATTATTAACACAATGACTGAGTTAACCCCTTAAGTATTATTTTTGATTTTCATAAAAATGTGGCTGTTTAAATAATAATGATTTAGGGGTAACTTCCAATAGTATTTACTCTGTGCGGGAGACATGGAAAATGAAGGGTCAAAAACTTATAATCAAGGGGGTTAACTCAGTCATTGTGTTAATGCTGGTTCAGACCACTCAGTATTTATATCTCTGATCTACGATCCAGTTTAGCACGAATACGTCACACACGACTGGCAGATCTACGATCTTAGTCAGCAGACCAAATGTAAGTACAAGCGATCGAGTCAGTCTGTGAATACTATGGTGGAACATGGAAAAGTAGAAATTTTACTTTCGAGCATTGTCATTTTCTCAGGGTTCAGTTGAGCATATGGCCGGCCGCAAGCTTTTATCCATTCTTTTGCGTCTGCCAGTCGTGTCTTTGATAAAGTCTTCGGGAACGGAACAAATCTTCACCCGAATATGGATTGGGGTATCAGGAATCTGATTTACACTCCCCGTAACAACGGTACTTTCCAGGCATCTCATATACAGCTGAAATTGGCTAAAATAATGGAAACATCGAGAGCACTTCCATGCCTTGCAAGCATAAACAAACGTGTTATGTCGGACCTTCTGCTTGGTAGTCAGAAGCTCAGTCATGGTCTACAGCGTTTTGATTGGTCGAGAGGCTAAGTCTGATTGACATTTCAACACTGGAATGGATCGGTCAAATTAGTATCGGTTTGTCATAAAGATGCGCCCCGCCCATCAGTTTCCTATGCTTTTCGTGCGATACCACCTTTCAAGACCACTTTTACATAGTAAAACACCTCACACCACAAGTCTTACTACATGGTGCTTTTTGGGCCGAGAATCGCGTACTACATCTCTAGGCGGCTGGCAAGCTTGAGAGTGCAAACAACCACCGATTACTCTACACTAAAATCAATGACATCGCACTCCTCACGAAAGCGATAAAAAAACATCTGAAAGTGAAACCGACAAACTTAACAATTCATCGTCACTACTGTAGATCGTCATTGTTTGCTCTACAAAGCGGGAACTCATATCAATAAAATCAGCGGTGAGCGGCGCAGACGGCGACGAACAGGCTAAAGCTAAACTTTCGTCCGCTTTGTTTGACTTTTAGTGAATGAATTCATGTTGTGAAAGGTTTTAAAAAACATAGAAATGAAGAATTCTTATATCATTATTTCAATACAGACCTCCCGACTCCCATTCTCAAACTGTTTGATTCATAGACACCTCGAGCTTCGCTCTCGGTGACAAGGATTCAAACATTGAGAATGGAGGCGCTCGGTTGTCTAGAAATGACAGTATACGAACACTCCACTTCTATGCTATAATGGAATACAATATAACTGCACGTCACAAAGACATGTGCGTGTTCTTCGCGTGAATATAACCCTTTGGCTGTAGGTTGCGCTTTTTGTCGCGGTGATTCCCTGCTCGACAAAAAGCGCGACCAACAGTCAAAGGGTTGAATCGAATCGAAGGAAAATATTCTTCCTTACTAATACGGCACATCCAGCCGTTCATGTATCAATTGACATAATAAACATATTCAACACTTCGGCGGGAGATCTATACTGACCACGACAGTTCAAAGGTAGTGCCAGCTCATTTTGAGGATTGTGAAGGCGCAAAACTATTCTGGCACTACCCTATTATTCCGCCGTGAGATGGCCTTGGTCGCCTGCTCGGCGTTAAACCCAATAACTAACTAACTTAAACTATAATTGGCTGATCCCCACCAGCTGGTATGTATGTAAGAATAAATTTGCGATGAAAATACGTAAAGCTCGCACTCGGCAAAGGTGAGCGCATTAGAGGTGGTGGGGTGGGGGATATGGGAAATGAATAAATACATTTACAGTGGGAATGCTTAACCCCTTCACTGCTGAGAAAAAGGTGAACACGATCCAACTGCCATACATAGATCCTCATGATCCCCCGCGACTGCGGGGGCTTTTGATGATCTATGCCTCTTACTGAGATCAATTTGTAGCCGGGTTTCTTGTACGGTGTTGGCTTCTGGTCTTGAATGAACCAAGACTTCAGAAATAAAAATACACGTACAGAGTACTTACAGTAGCAGGGAAGGGGTTAACTCATTCGAGACGTGCCGCCTCCGGACACGCGGCTTTAAGCCGCGTATCCGGAGGCGGCACGTCTCGAATAAGTTAAAGCTCGAACTTGGGAAAGGAGAGAGGGGTTGGTAGCGAGATGGTAGGGGTCAGGTTCTTTTCTAGAGAAGAAACCAACGCAGAAAGAAACACGCTTAAAAAGGACAGTTAAAACAGTTTTAATAATTGTGTTGTAACTGTCTTTTCAAAGCGTGTTTCTTTCTCCGTTGGCTTCTTCTCTGCATTTTACACGCTTGGCAGTCACCCTTTTGGTCCGGATATTTGTAGGTTATTTTCTAGCTCAGAGGGACTGTGCGTTGCACGCAATGGCGCAGTTTTTGTCAACTTTGTACCCACATTTGTAAAGTCTTTAGAACTGCATTCATGAACTGCGTACCGTATTCAGCTCAGGTATTTCTTCAACCAAAACGCTGTCTTTCCAGAAACGTCTGTTCGGTAGAATCAACAGTGGCATGAATTGTCCAAAACACCAAACTGCATTACACTCAGCGTCAGACATTGGCGGGGGGGGGGGGGGGGGGGGGGGGGGGGGGGGGAGGGGGGGGGGGAGTGGGGAGGAGGGGGGGGAGGGGGGTATATTCAGAAGTCGAGAACAGCAACAAGCAGAGATTTTCATGAGCCTTTGCAGCTGCAAGGACTCATAAACATCTATGCATGTCTCTTTGCATAATTATTGTGGGCAACACCGTACCTGCCACTGAACGTACATTTTTTTGTTGTTTTTGTTTCTGAAATCTTGGTTCATTCAACGATCAAAAAGCCAACACCGTCCAAGAAACGGGGACACAAGTTGGTCTCAGCAAGAGACATATATCATCATAAGCCCCCGCAGTCCCATGGGCTCATGAGATTCTATGTCTCTTGCCAGTTGGATCGTGTGTTGTTTTTTTTGTCGGCAGTGAAAGGGTTGATACATAGTCCTTTTCACTGGCGCCACTCGCTGTATTCATGCCACTCGGGCAGGCACGGCTGATGCAGATGATCGTCTTGTCTTATACCTGCGTATTTCTCTGTGGGCTGGCGATTAGGTGCCTGATAGGTGGGGGCAGGGGATCTAACTGTTTGTCTGTCCAGCGCTGAGTCGTTCCCCTTGGTATGCATACAATAGTGTTCGCTCTGCCAAATCAGTGCTGTTGTCGCCTGGCCCGATATAACACACCAGAATAACTTCGCCAGATCAACCCGAGGTATCTTTGCGTTAAACAGTGCTGTACAGTGCGTTTTCAATGGAAACCGCATATACAGTCTACTCCGCTTATAACGAGGTCGGATATAACAAAAGTCTCATACAACAACACGTTTCCGAGAGGTACCGACAGCATTCTTTCTATGTAAATTACTTCGCATACAAGAACACGTTTCCGAGTACCGACAGCATTCTTTCTATGTAAATTACTTCGCATACAACAACACGTTTCCGAGAGGTACCGACAGCATTCTTTCTATGTAAATTACTTCACATACAACAACACGTTTCCGAGAGGTACCGACAGCATTCTTTCTATGTAAGTTACTTCGCATACAACAACACGTTTCCGAGAGGTACCGACAGCATTCTTTCTATGTAAATTACTTCGCATACAACAATACGTTTCCGAGAGGTACCGACAACATTCTTTCTATGTAAATTACTTCGCATACAACAACACGTTTCCGAGAGGTACCGACAGCATTCTTTCTATGTAAATTACTTCGCATACAAGAACACGTTTCCGAGAGGTACCGACAGCATTCTTTCTATGTAAATTACTTCGCATACAAGAACACGTTTCCGAGAGGTACCGACAGCATTCTTTCTATGTAAATTACTTCGCATACAACAAATTTCGGATATAACAAGAAAAATTGGCGATTTGTTATATCTGGAGGTTTACTGTGTTATATCTGGAGGTTTACTGGAGGTTTACTGTGTTATATCTGGAGGTTTACTGTGTTATATCTGGAGGTTTACTGTGTTATATCTGGAGGTTTACTGTATTATAGTAGTTATCAAAGGCACGGTCACCTCGAGTTGACATAATGATGGTTATTGAAGCTCGTGAATAGTTTTTTTTTTGTTGGCATAGGTCTATTATCTATAAGTATGCAGTTCATGTAGTAACATATTGTAACTTTAGTCGATTCATAATTTTCAATCGCTCTAATAGTCTAGCAGCTTACGCAATTTCTGCAGAGGCGGTAAGGTTCGTCAAAAGAGTAACAATGGTTTGCAGGTACAAAACGAAAGTACTAATGCCATATGGTTTATGCATAACAACAAAATTTGTCCTTTGGATGGAGACACTTTTTTTTAGAAGTGTTTCAGTCCGAGCGCTTTTTGTTCGCTGTGGGGAAACCAGTCTTCGTACACGGCCCGGATAAAGTGCAAGACATTTTTTTGTGCATATCATTCAACCATACAAGTTACAAGTTTATTCCAGAGATCAAACTAAAATCATGAGCAAGTAAACATGTATGCATATTTACGATAAAATAATTTTAAAAGTAATATTTTTAATGCCGTAAGCATACTCGCGTGGCTAGTTTCAAAATGGCGGTCAGCGAGATACACTCGAAAGAAGTCAATCAGACGCGCACGGTTGTAGGTTTACTTTTCTCCTGTAGTGAGACAGAGATTATTCTGGATTTGAACTTTGAAGTACATCATATACGTTATTTTTCCTGGTTTTGAAAGAAGCTTTTCCCATAGAACTCGATCTTTTGTGGGAGGAAAGCATGTCGAAAGTAAACTCGCCTCGTACATGTTTTTCATCGTGTCTGCCGACCGCCTTCAACATTCTGAAGACTTTTTGTCCAGATACAACATACATGGTGTTCGTCTGTTTTCCAGCCTAACTGCTCAATGTGTAGGCCTGCTCTTTTTTATTATTGGAGATGGGATTAACTGGCCAAACACGGTCCTACCAGTCTGGTCTTAGGCACAAGCCAAAAAATCAACAGATACAAGCGAGTGGTCAGAACGATAGTCTGAGACAATTTTCGCCTTATTAACTTCTAACATCAAACATTATGCGAGTAAAAAGAAGTCCAATCGTCCTTTTTGGGCTGAATTAAAACGACGTCGACGCCATGTGTACTGTCTATAGTTGATGGGTGAAACACCCTACATACATCCACTAGGTCACACACCTGCATGCATTCAAGCACCTTTTGCATTGAACGTGGGCGGTTGACTTGTCTATATCTCTATGCATCCATACTAGCATCAAATACCACATTCCAGTCACCACCTACTATTATATATCTGATTATCAAGTCTGGCTATTTCTTCAAAAACTGCATCAAAAAAGGATGCAGAGTCTCCATCACTAGGCCCATACAGGTTAACAACAGTCATCCGTTTACCCTCTATGTCAATGTCTAGTAGGCTTTAGGAAAATGCCTGCAGACGACGTGGGCAAGCCCTATAGAATCTTCGTTCGCGAAGTCAAGCCAAGAGGCAAGGTACAATAATATACATTCCATCATTACTTCTAACCACATTATGTAACTTATACTTATAATAATAATACTAATGAATATTTATATAGCGCTTAATCTTAATCAAAAGCTCTAAGCGCTTTACAATCTGTACACAAAAATAAAAATACAATGACATATGCACATAGCAAACAAAACACAATACCCGAACACACCACTTTTACAATAAACTAAACAACAATGCATACATAATAATTTATATTCTAATTAACATTCAGTATAAACAAGGAGGATTACAAAACTACAACTAAGGCATCAAACACTGGCAGTTATTCAAAGTAAAGCTTGAAGAGGTGAGTTTCCAACGACCTCTTGAAGTCAGAGTCTGACTCACTGTTTCTGACCTCAAGAGGAAGTGTATTCCATAACACTGGGGCTTGATAAACAAAAATGCGCTGACCAAATGTTTTAGTTTTGACAGAAGGTACACACAGCTTCCGTTTATCAGAAGAGGAGCGGAGCTCACGAGAGGGTGTATACACGTGCAGCAAAGAAGACAAATTTTCTGGGCTGGTGCCTGAAAGGCAGTTAAAACAGATTGACATAACTTTGTATTGAATACGTGAGGACACAGGTAGCCAGTGAAGGGACTTCAAGATGGGTGTGACATGCTCAGTCTTACGAACTCTCACAACAAGCCGGGCTGCATTGTTCTGAATCTATTGGAGGCGATCAATGAGATACTGAGGGCAGCACAAATGCACAAACTAGTGTTTTAGTGGCTTCCACGGTGAGCAGGTGACGAACTGAACTAATGCGACGAAGTTCCAGATAAGCTGATCTACACACTGCACCGACATGCTGTGACATAGATAACCCGCTGTCAAGTGTAACACCCAGGTTTTTCACACTTGCAGAGAAGCCAATGAGTGTTTCATCCACAGACAATGATGACGGTAAAGGCAGGGACGAAGATAATCATGGATTAGCTACCAACATTACTTTAGTTTTGCCATCATTTAACATCAGTTTGTTGGTGGTCATCCATGATTTGACATGGTCAATGCACTGGCTTATGCTTTGGACTTAAAGTTGTTGTTAAACAAAATGGCCACTCATTTACTATTTGTATTATTACCACACAATATACATTCAAAACCCCACATGGCCCTTAGCATGTATTTACTGTTAGTCTTGAGGTGTGTCTCCTGCAGAAAATAGATAGAAGCTTTCAGCTGTTTGAGGTAATCTAATACATCTTTCCTTTCTGATACTGGCCTAAACCATTTGTATTAAAGGTGCATATTTTCAGTGGGTTGTCATTAGAATTAGCCATAATACATGCGAAATATATTTGCAACCGTTACATGCAGCAGAATGCACGTGACCACACTGGCGGACTGTACTATCGGTATAGAGCAACAAGCTATAGTAAACAAAAACCAATTCAGATAAGTAGCCAGACAGACAGAAATGGCTAAACAAATACAGAGGGCAGGAAAAAACACAAAACTCATACACAAAATCTTCCAGCCCATAATACTCCTGCCATATAATGAAGTATGTGTTCGACATACACCATGTTGACACAGAACATGTACAAACACCCCCCCCCCCCACTCCCCCCACCCCCCCAAAAAAAAAAATTAAAGAAAAAAACAAACAAACCAGATATGTATGTAAGCATTACCGCTCTCCTGCTTTGGAAAGATATCCAGTTAGCGAGGAGGAGTAACATGGTAACTAAGCAGTAAGGATCAGGAGTCTGGAATCACAATATATTTACAAATCAGTTCTGTATTTACGCTATACAATGACATAGGTGTGGCTCATACGCTGATACGGTTCCGTGTTATTCTGTAATAGTGTAAAGCCAAAAGTAAAACGTTTCAGTGTCACAGAAGCAGCACACATACCAGTGCTGGTGAACCCTGCACAGTAAGTTAATACGGTTAGTGAAATATATCATGCACATAGGCACCCACACACAAACACATGTACACACACATCTGTATACTTATTTCAAAGGTAGTAGACACCATATGCATCTACCTGGTGATGTACCTACAGACATGCATACATCCACACATGCAATGATACATGCATGCAGGTACATACACACCTGCCCCAATTGGAATCACAATACATAAGTACCTGGTAGTATGTACACAGACATATGCAATCATCCACACACATGTAAACAGGCATTTAATTCTAGAAACTGAACCCAGCAAAGTATATCAAATGCATGCAGGGTGAATCTGCACACACACGCACCTACACACACACGTACATGCACCCACACACACATGTACATGCACCCACACGCACCTGTACATGTGTGTATGAGTGCATGCACATGCATGCTGTTTCGATTGTGGTTGTGTTGTTCCGTGAGAGCATGCATGTTTTAAGCGTAGGAAATGATCCGATGTTTATTTGAGCTATCATGGTTATATATACGTACCTTTTCAGTAAAATTCTCTATCGTTTACGCAGATAGCGGAATTGGCTTTGTTATGTTACGCTAAGTTTAGTTCGGAAGCCGTCTAGCAAAGTCGCACGGAGATTAGCGGTCAGTTTTTGTTATGCGTAGATTCGCCGAGAATAAACCAGAACGTTCGAGCAAGGTCGCGCTGTCTAGTGACCTCGTACGTGTGACGTCAAAGTGCAAACTCTATTTTTAGTCATAGTTGTTTCCTGTGCGCGTGAAGTTAGCAACAGTTCTTTGTGTTTTGTGAAAGGTCGTGAATTGTCTGCCATACTTTTGTGAGACGTCATAACGCGCCGGGATTTCCCAAAATAGGGGCTGAAATGAGCAGTCGAATTTTGTAGACCATAATAGTTTATTATAGAAAGTTCTTTTTATTTTATTTTATTAATACTTATGAGTTTCAGTTACGTGTTCCGTTCTGATTGGTTGCGTTGTGTGAATTCTTTAGATTATTCTAGAAAGTTGTTTTACTATAGAAGATGGTGCTAGGAAGCACGCGTGTACATTGTCATGCATTGTCAGTTGTAGGGACACACAGTTTATCGTAGGTACGTGGCCCGTATAGGGTGTACATTGTGAGGCGCAGTGTAACAGTAGTGTACATTGTATGAGAAACGCTTTGTGTCGCCAGTGTTGACATTTTGCAGAGGATACATTTTATCAGTGTTGGTGCATTTGTGAATGCATTGTGTGGAGATCGCATCGCTGAATTAAAATATTGTTGGAACTGTTACTCCAGTGTAGTCTACATCCTTAAGCCACGTGTAACGGGTTGCAGCTGAGTGAAGTTTATTTAAAAGAACCTTACGTGCGTGCGTCTGGTGTGTTTATCATACTACGATTACGACTCAACACGTAACACATGCAAGCACCTGCACAAATAAGTGTGTCACCTGCACCAAGAACACACTCATAGCATGTTCCTGGTACATATGCACACATTAACCTACACACAAACATACACACACATAATATGTTATATGCATGCATACAGGTACATAAACACCTACCTCAATAATAAACACATAATATATTATATGCATGCATACAGGTACATAAACACCTACCTCAATAATAAACACAATACATAAGTACCTGGTAGTATGTACATAGGCAAATACATACATCCTCACACATGTATACAGACATAATTTTAGGAGTAGTTCCCAGGCAGTGTACACCAAATACAAGCATGGTGGATTTGCACCTGCACATATACAGTCATACACACATGTATATATATGCACCCACATACATGCATATGAGTACCTGCACATGCATGCAAGCACGCATACAAAAAACAGGTCACATGTCCCAGGAGCAAAACATGCATCCACACATGCATGCATGTAGGTACCTACACAAATGCCTCAATAATAAACATAATACCTAAGTATCTGGTAAACATAATAATAATAATAATAATAATAATAATAATACATAGTTCTTGTATAGTGCTGTTCTTCAGGAAAACACTGCGCATGCGAACAGCACACCCTCTCTCTCAGACACACGCACGATTATACACTACTTTAAACCACCCCATCTCTTCCCAACTCCTTACATTCACTTCCTCTAGGATCAGAATAAAAGACAGTCAACAGTTAGCTAAAGATGAGCTAAATGTTAAATGACCGACAGAAAAGAAAAGTCTTTAAGTGAGCTTTGAACTGTGACAATTTGGTAGATTCCGCATTTCAGTTGGCAGTGAGTTCCACACACTTGGGGCTAAAAAGATTAAAGAACGCTCCCCGACAGTTTTCTTGTTAAGCTTCGGGATTTTAAAAAGTTTTATACTAGAGGAACGGAGGGTGCGTGCTGGCTGATAAACACACGCACATGCACCCACCTGTACACAGATGCATGCATGTACACGCACAAGTAAGTATGTCACATGTCCCAAAAACATACATGTAGACTAATGTAATGCTTTAGTGTGTTACAGTTATACTTTAGTACTGTGTACATCCACCCTGCACACATTATCCCGTCGAAACAACAGGTCGCATAAGTCACATACTAATGACACACTAAAGATTTTCTTTCATCAAACTAGTAGCACCAAAACCACCAAGATCAAACGCCGAGCCACGATCTCTAACTGTAACACAGTACAGTTTTAAAACTTTTGTTGACGTGTTTGTGCATGACGTGTTTGTCAGACATGACCTATCTGCTAGGCCTCATCACCAACACATCAACAGCACAGCAACTATAAATGCAATGCCCTGTTGATCTCAGAGAGAGGAATGGCATAACAGAAAACAAGACCAACAATGAAAACAAGGACAATGTTACTCGAATGTGTTATAATGCCACAAATCACACCTAAAACACATAAAAACAAACTATAAATCCACAGAAAACAACAAAAGAAGGGTTTGATGTTTGACACCATTGTGGCCAGGTTTGGTACGCTGACAGGTACCTGGCTTACTAAAGAGAAAACATGATCGAAAACCATAAGGGAATGAGTGACAAAATAAAATCTGATCCTCAGTTGCATAGAAGCAACATGCTTTTGGGTGTGCTATGTTGAGCACAATTTCTTACACATAGAAAAAAATCAACCATTCAAAACAGCAACTGTCCACTGGCAAATGACTTACCATCACCAAAATTATATACAACAAAATGGGATGAACCATAACGCACAAAGTCACTTCTATATGAGAGCTGTCCTTGCTGTCAAAGGTCTTTAAATACCTTTTGTCTTTTACCTGATTTTGATGTTAAATATCTCCTACTGATCAAGATGAAGATTTAATCCCAAAGTCTACCGTATTGTTTGCAGCTCACATGCGTTTTACTTTTAGGAACATTCACAATTGTTCATATAATTTTTAAGCGAATTATTCTGATCCATTTCCCTCCTCTCTAAGCCAATCTCTGATCAACACACACGCCGGCACACACAAATAAAAATGGACACACGGCGCTTCCCGCCATTAGTGTGCTCTGTGGGCTGGAGTAGCAACAGCAATTATGAAGAAGAATAGCAAGAGCAGCAAAATGACGTCACTATAAGCTTGACGTCAAGGCATCACAAAAATCAGGACACCGTGTATTGATGTTTCACGTCACTCCTCCGAAAGGCAGCAGCCTCTTCTAGGGCTGATATATTGTTCTGCACAGCCTCTTCCAGGGCTGACTTTTTGATGGTAGTATAAAGTGGATCCAAAACTTGCAAAAATGAATTTTTTTTTTTTTTTTTTTTTTTTTTTTTTTTTTTTTTTTTTTAAAGTTGAAGAGGTACAAAGCTGGCTATCGAACTCGTCCAATGTCTTTCTTCAAACTAGCTATGTCCTAAATTTCAAGTAAATATGATAACAATTACGAACTCTAATCTGTGTCAACCGACCTTTTACCAGTTACAAAATGCTCGGATACTCTCTTAGCCACCCATTAAATAAAGTATTTTGCCAAGTTTCAAGCTTGCACGTACTGCAATATCTGAGATTCTCGTGTCTACATACATACGCACACACACACACACACACACACACACACACACACACACACACACACACACACACACACACACACACACACACACACACACACACGGCTTTTCACGCCAAACTAGACATGACGTAATTTTTTTAAATCTTATTCAGTTGTCAGAGGCCTGTGGGCCTACCCACCTTTGACATCATGGACTGGCATGCTATTAAATTCGCCCCACTGCGACCCATCCTAAAAAGTTCCTTCTATAAATAGAAAAGACTTAAAAACAACAAAGGAAAAAATAATTAAAATACAAAAAGAGTATAATACATTTAATCCATTGCCCCCAAATATTCAAACATAAAGTAAGGGTTGCTTTAAAAATACGAACTCAGAAATGCTTCCTTTAAATATTTGAACTCAGAAACGGTCTATGTTTTCTTTGAATGTCAACTGATTATCATGGTCCGTTCACAGCGTAATGTCTTCCATTAAATAGCATCGGGGATGAAACGTCATGGGACGAAATGTGTTTGGGACGAACGGTCTGGGCGAAGGCGCGTAGGGTGAAGATAGGCATGGATCAAGAGGCTCAAAGAAGCTTCGAAGCTTCGAAGCTTTCCAACGCTAAACAAACAAATTTTACGACACCTACAACTTCAAATACAAAATATAGATTATTTCGTCTTTAAGTACTTAATAATATGTGTTAATGTGTTATTTTGGCTTAGGAGAGTTTATTCCGACAGGACCGTCAGCGCGATCTTGTAGCAAGGGAAGTAATCGATGTGTCATCGCGGCAGTGGAAACGGCTTACTAGAACAACTAAACCAACTTTAATGTTAACCAAACTTCTAACACATGATTATTTTGTGTTTAGGTGCGCAATAATCGTTACGGATATGGTTATTTTAGCTTAGGACATGTTATTCCGGGTTTTAGCAGGACCCTTACAGAACAACTCGGATTGATATCCACTCAGTACTAGGCCCATTCACTGCTCAGTCGAGGCAAAAACGTTCCGGGCCGCCCTGACACCCAAACACACCCACTGTGGCACAAAGGTGAGTGTGTACTTGAGTGACAAAACGAGTCGGACTGCCTATGAATTGAATCTATTAACCGATTTAGCCCCACCGGCTTTTGGAGGTGTCACCTGACACCTATACTGTCAGTACCAGTTGCAGGAGATGGATTCGCGGCGACCATGACTTCAGTCAAGGGTAGGTGCCGGGATTAGCTTGGCGCTGAAGGCGCCATGCTAATCCGGCACTACCTTGACTGAATTATCATGGTCAATTCATCTCTGCTGCAGGGACTCGGGGCTAAATAGGTTAATGGGGAAAAAAGAGCACACCGGCCCGGCCTACCTGCCGCTGTAAAGAACGGTTGAGAACACCCGAGGCCGCCGCTTTGCCGGTCAGTCCGTTTCTTGGAACACTGTGAAGCACCCGGCTTTCGGTGCATACCCGCGGGTGCGCCACCTGCAGGATATCAAGGGCGGCAATCCATGTATCACTGAATAGGCCAAATCAATGTCTGTGTATTAGTCACTCAATATTCTGAAAACTTCAATCAATTTGCTTTTAGTTGTTTTTGTGTGTGTGTGTGTTTGTTGCTATGCACGTTTTCCAAGTGTTCCTTGACATGTTGTGATAAGTAGGCCTATAAGTGCGCTCATGTACGATATAAATTATATAGATTTTGCTTTTGTTCTAGTGTGCTCACTGCCATATCAGTCAAAGAGTAAACTCTTTGGCCATATCTAAAAGATTTGCTGTGATTAAGAGGATGGACAATGATAACGAGTCTTAGCCCGTTGAGTGCCAGCTGACGCAGATTATGTTTCTCCAATCTTCGTTATCTCATTCAGCCCGAAACACGCGTCGGCCCAAATTTTGGAGGCGTCATCTAACGACTATGCACCTGTTGCAGAAGATGGATCGACCATGATAATTCAAGGGTAGTGCCAGATTAGCTTGGCGCCGACAGGCGCCAAGCTAATCTGGCACTACCCTTGAATTATCATGGTCGATCCATCTCCTGCTGTAGTGCGTCAGGGCTGAATGGGGTAATTCAACACCAAATAACCGTAGCTGTCCCAGGAGTGTGGATTCAAAGTGGTGTCAGCAAGACTGCGGGGGTCATGAGGATCTATACCTCTTGCAGATGGGCGGTGTTTAATTTTTTTCGGCTCTGAATATCAGAGATGACTGCCAAGCATGTGAGGTACACACAAATAAACAACGAAGAAAGAAAAACGCTTAGTAAAGTCGAGCATGTAACAGCTTGCAGTTTAATAAAATCCACTCATACTGATAAATCATACTGATCTGGCACTGCTCTTAAATTATTATGGTCGATCCATCTTCTGCAACTGTTACGTAGTTGTTAGATGACATCCCCAACATTTGGGAAGTGTGGCCGTCGGGGTAAATGGGTTAATAGAATTTCCTTTCAAATTATTCTTTTGGTTATCATTAAAAGTTTAAAGTCACAGTGTACTTTTGTTGTGGTTATACCATTTGGCTGTTGGTAGCGCTTTTCGTCGCGATGATTCCTGTAGAAATCATCACGACAGAAAGCGCTACCGACAGCCGAACGGCTAAACTGTATTGTTATGTCGCTTTTACTTCTCAATTTGCTGTTGCCAGATTGTAGTTGACGATGATGATGATGGTGGTGGTGATGATGATGATAACTGATGTCATCCGTTGAGGATGATTGTTACGATTGTGGTTGTGTTATCCTGTGAGAGCGTGCGTGTGTTGATCGTAGGTAACGATCCGATGTTTATTTGAGCTATCTTGGTTACGATTCACGTGTCTTTTTAGTAAGATTTTCTTTTGTTCGTGAGTAGAGCCGATTTCGTTTTGTTAAGTTTAGTCCGGAACGTTCTAGGAAGGTCGCACTGTCTAGTGGCCTCGTAAGTGTTACGTCGGTTAGTTGGCATCGCAACATTTTCGCTACTTTTTGTTTTCCTGTGCGCGTGAAGTGAGCAGCCTTTATTTTGTTTTGGGAATGTTCTCGTACCTTTTTGAGCTATCATGGAACGTGGTGATAGGGTTACCATACATTTATGTGACTTAATTATACGCTAGAATTTAGAGCTGAAGTAAGCAGCCGTGTTTTTGTAGCCTGTTATAGTTTCTTTCTGGAAAGTTTATGTTAATGAGCTTCGGCTGCGTGTTTCGTTCTGATTGGTTGAGTTGTATGTTTTCCGTAGAAGATTCTGGAATTTGATAGTATTTATAAGGAGGGCCCTGGGAAAGCCCGGTCGTACATTGTCTTGCTTTGTCAGTTGTAGAGACACGTATAGTTTATTGCGAGAGGCGCTGTGTATGAGAAACTTTGTGTCGCAGTGTGGACATCGCAGAAGAGACTTTGTATCAGTAGTTTGTGCATTTGAAAGTACATTACTGTGTGGATATCGCATCGCTGAATTAAATATTGTTGGAACTGTTACTCCAGTATTGTCTACATCCTTAAGCCACGTGTGACGGATTGCAGCTGAACGAGGTTTATTTTAAAGAACTCTTACGTGCGTGCGTCTGGTGTGTTTATCATACTTCGACTACAATTCCACCACGTAACAATGATGATGACGATAAGAAAACAGGCGATGCATCACTATGATATAAAAAAATTTCCTTTATTTTGATTGTAACTATCTATTCAACATCGTCAGCCCGAACAACAACAAAAACCGCACCAGCAAAGCACAACCGGCCGACAACGGACAGAGACAGCCAGTGCATACCGGCAACAATGCCAAAACAACACACAGACACACACACACACACACACACACACACACACACACACACACGCACACACACACACACACACACACACACACACACACACACACGAACGCACGCAAGCGCTGCTAGTCGGTTTACTATCACTACTGTTCCTATGCAGTATAATTTCTGATGCCGGCTTACGCCGCGGAAAGAGTGCAGTAAAATGACACAAAACCGAAAGAAACGTCGAAAGCAAACCAGTTTCCTATTTTAATTTGTCCTCCGTTCAGAGCAAACAAATACACCACTGAGAGGACATCCACTCATCTAAAAATCATCCATTGGGTGTGTGTTGCAATATTCAAATTTGGTCTGTCAAAATCGATAACTCGGAGAGATTTATACACAGGCTGAGCTCCCTTGTCCTGCAGGTGCTGCGCGCGGTGCCTGGTGTGGGGAGACACCGGTAATATCGGGCGTGAACGGCCTCAACAGGCCAAGAGTGGTGAAGATTTACAGCACTCCTTCAACTATCCCATTTCATCTACAAGAGACATAGATTCTCATGAGCCTCTGCTTTGCAGGGCCACGTGGAAATCTATGTCTCTTGTGGGCAAGTAGTGGGCCCATTTACATCAGGTACTTCTCATCTGGAATTGATTTGATGAGGACAATGCCGCTACCCCTAACAGAAGTAAAGCAAAAGTTTGCCGAGAAAGATTCTACGCGGGTATATGAATTATACCAATATGTCTTAACCCATTCAGCTCCAACGCCCTAAAGCAGGAGGTGGATGAACCATGATAATTCAAGAGTAGTGTCAGATTAGCTTGGCGCCCAATGGCGCCAAGCTAATCTGACGCTACCCTTTAATTATCATGGTCAATACACCTCCTTCAACTGGCACATGGTCGTTAGGTGACGCTTCCAATATTTAGAAATGTGGCCGTGGGGTTATGTGGGTTAATAAGCGGTTGTAGATTTGTTCTGCTGATTTCATCTCGAAACTGTCAGAGACTCAGATTGTCGCCGGTTTTCAGCGGCCTGATGAGTGAAGTTCTCTCGGAACAAACAAAATACTGTTGAGCTTGCTGTTCGTGAATGTTGACTGGTGTTGGGCCTCTTAGGAGATGCATGCACACAACTTTAGAGGTTATCCTAACCCTTTGCGTGTCGGCAGCGGCTTTTTTTTCGCGATGATTTCTGAAGGATGGGGTTAATTGATGCCCTGAAAAGTAAAAAAAAAACAAAACAAAAAAACATTAAGTCCATTTTTTGGGGTGAAATTTGGCGAGCCTTTCACTGTAATAAGAATCGACTAGCTGTCTTTTGCCTTCAATAGCTCAGGCGGTTAAGCGTCGGAGCGAAAGAGAGCGAAGCAAGCCCGTCTTTTTTTCCCTGGATTGCGAGTCCAGCTACTGGGGCTTGGACTTGGACTCAAACCGGCGACCTGGCTATTCCCTCAGGAGCTCGTCCGTTGAATGGCTCTTTTAACTCAAAATGGCACAGTTGCAGTGCGCCTGAACTGATCAGTGTTCAGGTCGTACTCTATAGGCAATAAATGTCCCTGTCCCGACCGTCCATTATCACTCCGGTGCCGTGGACGTTAAACCCCAAACTAACCATTTAGCCTTCTCGTGGCAGATTAGGTCTTTTTGAATCGGCCAAAGGACCTTTTGCCTACTCTGTAGGTGTGCATGCCGGCCGGACAAACGTAATACACAGTGACAGTGCTTTTACCTACTTTACTTGGTAGTCTTCCTAAACGTAATAAACATTTACGTCACAAGCGGGGCCGGGAATAAACGCAATAAACGATAACGTCACTAATAGGGCAAGACAAACCTATAGACATTTACGTCATCAACAGTGCACCTTCTGAGCCACAGTGACTACATTTAGCCATGAATTATATCCACTAAAGAGTGGTGCAAGGAGTGGCCTGGCTTGAGTATTGTAAATTGTGACGCGCAATTGAAGGGTTGTAAAACAGAGAGCAGTGTCTCTACAGGTGTAGACAACAATCTATTATTATCGTCAGAGTGTAGTTCACCATTCAACCCTCAGAAAAGTGTCCTTTATTTGGGATTAAACCTCTAACCTTGTACCCAAACCGTGGCAGACAGATCGACCGTCAATAATATACTACTCAGTGAAATTACGGGTCACCCTGAAAAACGATCATGATATCAAATAAGCAGTACTCTATCAAATTTCAAGATTATGTCTTAGAATACCATGGATTGTATTACAATGATATATGGCTTTTCACGAAAAATGGACCCTCTGTCCATAACAACCATATCCTCCCGTATTTCTCTGTCGATTTTTTTCTGTAATACCCACGAGAAACAGCATAAGCTTAAACGCAGAGAGTACAACATGTTGACTGTTTATGACGCAACCCGTTTAAGGCTACCTCACGGAGGCTGTATTTCTGTAATCTTCGTTAGTGTAACACCAATAAACTCTATTTGTCCGAGGAACATGAATTCAATGTAGTGTCAGCAAGAGGCATAGATCCTCATGGGCCCCTCTTGCAGTTGGGTGGAGTTCACAATTTCTCGGCACTGGACAGGTTTAACGGAAACACTTCCCGCGAAGATCGATGTTCTCACCTAAGGTGTCCGTAAACAAAAACACTTCCAAGTGTGGATAGGCACTGGATGCCTCCATCGATTCACCGCCGCCGATACTACAGTGGTAGCGAATCGCGAGGGAGACAACGAGTGTAATGCTGATTGCATTCCGACGCGTTCTTATCCAGTTCCCACGCCCGGAACCAAATGTACCGGGCCTCCCTCTCCTCCTCAGTTTCTCCCCGCCCCGGCCATCGCGCCATAGTATGGGGTATACAGATCTCTATATTACGAGTGCACGGTGTCCGTTTATCATGGCACACACGGGGTCTATTATGATGATATACCACGGGTGCAGTCCCCCAGGCCAACCCGGTCCATAGATCTTCAACGAGTGTTTGATGTGGGACCGCTTGGAGACACCGGTGATATCGGCGGTGTACGGACACGAAGGTACAGATTTAGTGCAGGAGGGAGAGGGGTCTTTTTCAAGCTAGTGGCCGGAAAGGTACATGCTCGTGTTAACCCTTTGCGTGTCGGTAACGGTTTTAGTCGCGACAAAAACCGCTACCGACAAGTTGCGGCATAACTAACCGCTTTACAATCAAAATATTCGCAGCAGCTGTGTGGATTTTTCCTTTTGACAAAATGTAGATTCACTGTCTACAAGTGATGGGAAATCCACTTTTTTGTCACTTTAGGTTCTGGACTAGTTCGGCTGCATGCAGAATTTTACCGACCAGAGTGTACTGCGAAACGAGATTCGGTTCGCATGAACAAAGCAACTGCTGCATACGTCACACACATCAACATATCACTCTACAAAGTACAAACTTAGCTTTATTGTGAAGAAATTCGTTCTCACATAGAAATCCCACGTGCATTTCACCTCTATTTACACATTAACCTCTTTAGTGTCAGTTAACGCAAGCTGTGTTTCTGCAGTCTTCCTTAATTTACTAAAACACCAAAGAGAGTCTAGTTGCCTCAAGAACATGGATATAAAGTGGTGTTACCAATAGGCATAGATCCTCATGAGGATCTATACCTCTTGCAGCTGGGTGGTGCTGAAATGTTCTCGGCACTAAACGGGTTAAACCAAGTTACATGCATCGCGCGATAGCAGACGACGAACGACACGCCAGTACTCGTAGTCACGTGACCACTGTAAGTCATCGATTACATCCTGATACTGTCTCTGCGTTCAAGCTGGTTCACTCCATCTAAATGAGACATAGACTCTCACGTGTCCACGTATCGGTGAGAGTCTAGAAATTGCTGGTGGAGACATCGGTGATATCGCCAGTGCACAGACTTAAAGGTACAGATTTACAACAAGTCGTCGGCCCAAACCCCTTCCGGCATCCGACTACGAGAGGCCATAGACTCTCGTGGACCACCTGAAGCCGCAGGACCTAACGAGAGCCTGTGTCTTCAAAAAGCCACTGTTGACATCGGCGTTAAACAGATCCGGAAAGGGCTGCGACAGTTGGCGACTACAGGTGCCGATTTACAGCGGAGGTTCTTGAAGAAATCCCTGCCGTCTGCAAGCGGCATAGACTCTCATGCGCCCCTGCATCCGCAGTGGATCATTAGAATCTATGCCTCTTGCTGTTAGACACTGATCTCATGTACACCCTCTGATTGATTGAGATGCAGTCAATGACCTTATGTGGGAACGGCTGGGTGGGACGGCTCCCATAAATACGGCCCAGGCGAGACTCCGTCGCTCAACGGATAGGCTCAGGTGCACAAGTGAGGTATCTGACATTTGATGCGGAGTTTTGGTTTCACCGCAACACTACTGACCAAAGCAAAGGTAGGGTGTGTTTTATGCTTTCCGAATCTTTTGTGGACTACTCATATCTCGATGAGTTTGAATTGTACATGTTTAACCTAGAGGGTATCAACGGTAAGTTTAAAAAAAAAATGTCAGGTACCAACACTTACTTTTGTATAATTAAAAATTGAGAAAGTTCAGTTGTGTATTGTTCTTTTTTGAGTGCGGATACACCAGTGTTTTAAAATCTTAAAACGTGCTTGTCGGGCTGGGGTTGGCAGCAGGCATGCGCACGGCTGTGAAGTGTATACTGACGAGCGAGAGAAAAATGCGACATTTTTGGAATTATCAGAATTTGTCAAGTGATTACTATGATTCCAAAAATGTAATTCTTTTTGCTCGTCAGTATACTAATACAACTTGCTGCCGACTTCGGTACGCACGTGGTTGACAAAAGAAGCCGTGAAGCCTTGACAGTCACCGAGCATGTATTTAGCTCTTTATAGTCCGGTATTATTTATTTATTTATTTTTTATTTATTTATTATTTTTAACATTGTATTTATCTACAGGCTACGGCAGAAAAACACTACTGTCGTTCGTAACTTCGTAACCTGTTATTTTAGTTACCGGGCGGCGGAGGATCGGAGACTTTAAGTCAGTCTGCCAAGACCTTTCGGTACCAAACTGGAGGCAAATTCTCATCTGGATTTGTTGGCATGCCCCGTGTCCCTAATCATCTGCTTCAGTTCTTTGTCGGCTATCACATGATTTTGAACCCAACCCTCTTTCGGCAAGGCAAACGTTTTACATAGAGGATGCTCATTCAAAATGCTGTATGATGCAACTATATCTAACTGAAAAATCCTTATTGACTTATGATGTCTAACCATAGGTAAACCTGAAAAAAGCTGAGTAGTATTTTGCAAGTGGTCAGTGACATCCCTACCACGACAGCCCCACCCCTCCCCCACCATGAACGTCCAACTACATTGTCTAGAATTATTACCTTATATATGATACTTGTTTTACATATTTTTGGGCTGATTGTTTTGGTGCTTGTGTGAAAATCAAGTGTAGCTACGCAATAGACCACCATTAGCGAGTCTGTCAGTCTACTCGTAGTCCATTCTTTCGTTATAGGTTGCATGTATACATGTAACACAATGAAGCATAAACTCTTTTTGCGAATAGTAGTAAAAGCACGGTAGCAGTACTTCTATAATGAGGAGCAAAATAATTGCGACATTTTAGAAACCACCGGAAACGCTTTAGTGTTTTTGGTGATTAAAAAAAAAATGTCACATTTCTTTTGCACGTCAGAATATTACTATTACTACTACTACTACTATTACATGTTGTAGTAGCAGTAGTATCAGTAGCAGCCGCAATAGGTATATTCGTGTATGGCATATATTTTAATCCAAATTTCTTTTGACAGAAATTGACAGCTAACCCGCTGCACTACTAATCAACATGAAAGCCGCAATAGCGTGTTGTCTTCTCATCTGCACTCTTCACGTGACAACCACGTGGTCCGCTGCCATCCGTAAGGAAGCCAGTAACATGTACATACATCGTACGAAATAGTCCGTTTGAGGCTTCATGCCTCAAAACGGACTATTTCATACAGTATGTGTCTGTCGGATACATCGAACGAAATAGTCCGCTTGAGACATCATGCTTCAAAATGACTATTTCGTACGATGTATCTGTTGCTACAGTTCTTGTTACAATTTTCCTATGACCTCCCGGCAGGAGATGGGTCGGCCATGTCAGTTCCAAGGTAGTGCTGTGAGCGTTGTGCCTTTCTAGAAGTCACGTGTGGAGCTCGCTTGCTTGTGGGCCTAATACACGTATACTACTCATAATAAGTTAACCCCTTCTGTGCCACTGTAATTACACTGTACATAGATGTTTGTTTCTGAAATCGTGGTTCATTCAACGACCAAACGCCAACTGTCCACGAGACATGACACAATTTGGTCTCAGCAAGAGGCATAGATCCTCATGAGCCCCCGCAGTTGCTGGGGCTCATGCAGATCTATGTCTCTGGCTTTTGGATCATGTTCACCTTTTTCTCGCAGTGAAGGGGTTAAGGACGCACTCATGGTTTCAAATACGCACAACTCTTCGAATTAAAAAAAAATTGAGTTTGAATATTTTGGACAAGACTGTAGACCAGTTCTGACAACGACAATTTGACGATGACTCTGTTCCGATTTATAAATACAACACTAATCTGAACAAGCAAAAGGTTGAAACAGACTGACGCACTAACGGCTGTGCAGAATAAACAAGTGTGATCGCGCGAGTGCGATTGCTGCTTGTCCACACTGAAGTTAAAATCCATTAAAGGTGTCGAAAAGGCATAACAAACACAAACGGTGCTGAAATTTGTCTTCAGATTTATGTGTAATGCTTCTTTAAAAAAAAAAATCAAACTTATATTTTTCCCTTTTGTACTGTTGCAGCGGAGTCCACCACGACAACGACGTCACTTCCTCCAGCAGAGTTCGTTGACTCTTATGCACGTGAGTTTGACCCCGGGAACACTTTTGTTGGAAGATAATATTTGTCAAGAATGGCAAAGCCCTTATCGCTCACGTTTATGCATGATCCAAAACTTTGCTACACACTAAAATTTGTATCAAAAATTGGCATTTTTTTTCACACATTTGACTACCTCTTGGACTCTTGACCTTTCTGAGGGGTCATCCAAATCAGTACACATATACAAGTCTTACCACCATGTATCTCTGCACCAGGTTTAGTTCAAGTGTCGATTTGAAGTAGAAAAGAGTATTTGAGAGGAAAAAAAGTGTTGTGAAAATATGGCTTTTTTAAAAAAAAAGTCTGCACGTCTTCTGACCTTTGACGAGAATATCCAAGGAAGAAAGAAGCACGCTTAGAAATGACAGTTACAACACAATTGTGTTGTAACTTTCTTTTCTAAGCGTGCTTCTTTCTTCCTTGGGTTCTTCACTCTGCATTGTATGCGCTTGGCAGAGACCTTTATTATCCTTCTTTTTCTTTCTTTCTTTTTTACCCTTGGCGGAATCAAAAAGGTACGACTAAGGGATCATTCATGAGGACATGTGCCTTTTTCCTGATTTCTAATCACAAAACATTTTAAAAGTATGTCATGCTGCGAAGTGTCTTGTACCTGTGTGCGGCGTGTGTTTCAGACGGTAATGTGCCGTGCGAACATCACAGCGACTGCCACTGCTCTATGGGTATTTCCTTCTGCTACCATGGCTTCTGTACATGCGTCTGGGTAAGGTCCACTGTAGAAAACTCGCTGCGTACCATGTCAGTTGTGAGGTGACGTTAATTTACGCCGAACAACTACCAACAACGAACGAGAGCGGTCACTGGCAGAAAACCAGATTCTGCCATAAGCGTAGACAACACTCCGAACACTCCAAGAGGCATAGACCCTCATGAGCCCTCCGGGCTCATGAGGATCTATGCCTCTTGGAGATGTTCGGAGTGTTGCGCAACACTGGATATTCACCTTGACTTCTCGCTTCTCGCGCAACACTGGATATTCGCCTTGACTTCGCTCGCGTTTGTTGTTAGAAGTCGTTCGGTATGAACTTAACCTCACTTTTAACATGCACGTATAGCGTTTCACTGGGAAACAGTGTAAAATCCTATATGGACGGTATACAATGGCGTAGGAAGGTAATTTTCTTGGGGGGGGGGGGAAGGGGGGAGGGGGGAAGGGGGAAGAAGGGAAGGTGGTGGTGGTGGTGTGCGTGTGTATAGCGGAGGTGGGGGGGGGGGGGGGCAGGGAGTTCGTGCCTGACGTCTTCCTTTACAGCCACCAATATATCAAACATCAGGGGAGGGGTGTGTGTGTGTGTGTGTGGGGGGGGGGGGGGGGGTGAGGGGGGGTGAGTGAAGGAGTCAGTTCAACCTCACATAGGGGAGGGAGAGGGAGGAGGTCGACTAGTCAGCTTCGTCAAAATCAAAAATCAAAACCTTGATCTTATGATATCCTTTCTCCCCACATTCTTAACATAGATGTTCTCCAAAACAGAAATAATGCAATACATTCCTATGTGTTCTTTTACTCCAAATTTATTATCCCTCCAAACTTGTATTAGTTCCGGCATTTTGTTCTCCAAAAGATTTTTTTCTTCAAATTATATACATCCCCCTCTTTTTTTTCTACGGTAGGCTATCTGTCTAATAAACCCATGTTACCATGATAACCCATGAAAAGGCCCTAAGCTTGGATTGCTGTGTGCTGCTTTTACCTCACCCCCCCCACCCCCCCCCCCCCCCCCCCCCCCCCCCCGTAGTGCGTAGAAATGTATGTGACCTTTTTGAATATATATGACTAACCCTTTCCCTGCCAATGGATACAGATTGTGTTTTTGCCTACCGTACTGAAATACGGTAGACTCTGAAATGGGACTGGCCTAGTACCTAGTACGCGATAACATAGGCGTGCAGGCGTCTCACTGTAAAAGTGTAGCAACAAGATAAAATTACGTCACGTTTATCTACGCAAGCATTGCTGTTGAACGCAGATCTAGCGCCAAAGCGCCCTATGACTATAGCCGGCGTTTGTGGACGCCGGATAAGCTGGAATCTGTAGGATATTGTTTTTAAGAAAATTATCTCGAAGTATGTTTTTTTTTTATATTAGTTTACACATTATTGAAAAAAAATGCCGGTTTTACAGAAACCGGTTGATACGCACTTGAGTCCGTAATGGTTTCTTATTCTTACTAGATATTTTGCGTATAGCTAGACTAAAGAAAGACATTGAGTTCGTTAGCCAGCATTGTACCTCTTCAATTTTTGTAATGATAATTAATTCATTTTTGAAAATTTTCGAACCACCTTTTAACTCTCACCAAAGAGTCAGCCCTGTAAGAGACTGCGTGGAAGAGACCCTTGCGCGCCTTTCACGACTCAGACAATGACAGTGACGTCAAAGCGCCAAACACATCAGCGTTATCAGTTGACGCAATGCTTTTCCTTTCTGACAATTTGATTTAGGAAGACAGTCTCTATGTTTGTTATGATGTCTGCGACAAAAATAGTAACAACTCTGAATGTTCCTAAAGAAAATCGTATGTGAACTCAAAACAATACGGACTTTGGGATGAAATCCGCATCTTGTTAAAATCATTGTAACGTAAACATGAAAGATCTACATCCGTCAAAGGATCGAGCATACGCGGTGGCTTCAGCAAGAGGCATAGATCCTCATGCGGCAGTTGGGTGCATGGTGTTCGATTTTTCTCAGCATTGAAGGGGTAAAATGCGCCTCTCCAGCACCCACCTTTAAGTCTACATCGCATGCTTTCTCATGAAGATGAGGTACGGTGGTGCTTGTAGTTGTGGTGGTTCTGTTAATGAGATGATGATGATGATGGTGATGAAGACAACAAAGATTATGACGATGATGATAATTTTTGTCTGTAACTAGACGACAATGATGATCGCCGTTCATGACGCTAATGACGATGACGAATGCGATAATGACGACTGTGTGTGCTGTGTTTCAGGGATTCAGACCTAGACCTGACACTGTAGACGATGATGTAACTGAAGCCCCGGCGATGATGCCCCGTTGATGGCGGACACGTACATTGTTCAGATTGTCTCTCAGTGTAGCAAACAATCAAAAATTAAAAAAAATGAAAAATCGTACGGGTATACATGACAAGACTGTTTGTTTTTTCAAACATATTTAACTGTTCAAAAGGTTCAAATATAACTATTTAACCCATTCAGCCCCGACGCCCTACAGCAGGAGATGGATCGACCATGACAATTCAAGGGTAGTGCCAGATTAGCTTGGCGCCTGTCGTCGCCAGTAAAGCTAATCTGGCACTACCCTTGAATTATCATGGTCGATCCATCTCCTGCCACTGGTGCATAGTCGTTAGATGACGCCTCCAAAATGTTGGGAAATACGGCCGTGGGGCTGAATGAATGAGTTAAGTGTTTTTAAAATAATTCCCAAAAAAACGTGGTGCTGAAAATCACAATTTGACCGAGCCATACCTGGGAGCCGGGAAAAACAGCAGGCTTATGTGTGAAGAACGATTCGGCTATTATCGAGAAGATTGTTTATTTTTCATAAAAAGATTTTAAACCGTTTTAAAAATAATTCCCCAAATTCATTAAGATTGCACCTCTGAAGCAAAAGCACTATACTCTTTAAAAGCAAAAGCACTATACTATACTAAAAGTTGAATAGGTACGAAAGCCGGTTAACGGACTAATTCAATGCCTGCCTTCATCCTAGCTATATGCAAAATATCAAGTAAGTAAAGCAAAACATTGCGGGTCAGCATTTTTCCATAAAATGGCATTTTTCTCGTGAATGCATACTCCAGTTTCAATACACTTGAGGGCATGTTTCAGGACATCTCGTAAGGGGTAAAATAAAGACAAATCTAGATTAACGCATGCTGCCCCAGGAGCAAAATCCTCAAATTTTGAAGTTGCCCTCTGAACGACTGTATTACATTTGTATTTATTTACGTTCCTGCACATTTTTCTGTTATTTTTCTAAAGAGTAATGTGTTTTCAAATATAAATGAATTATCACTTAAAAGGTTTAAGAGGTGCAATGCTGGCTAACGAACTCATTCAATGTTCTACTTTAACTCATTCGGCCCTCGACAAATCACAGCAAAACATGGATCGAGCATGATAGTTTAAGGGTGGTACCAGAGTAGCTTGGCGCCCATAGGCGCCTTGACTGTTATGCTCGATCTGTCTCTAGAATTGTAATACAATCATACAGAGGGCAAATTCAAAATTTGAGGATTTCAGTCCTGGGGCAGAATGTGTTAATCTAGCTTTATGCAAAATATCTAGTAAGAGTAAGAAAAATTACTGACTCAAATATGGGTCATTTCATTTTCGTGAAAACGTCCATTTTCTTATCAATGTGTGCTCGAGTGAATTGTTGTAGGCAGAATATCCTACATTTTTCAAGCCTGTCCGTCCACAGTCGGCTGTGTTAGTGGCTGCATGAACAAGGGGAGTTAATAGAGATTTAGTTTTTCTGTGTGAATTAGTGAGACGGAGTTGACAAAAGTAAACATTATCTGCCACTTGCAATCTAAATCACTGCAAGTTTTTAGTACTTCTCTGTCTCTGTCTCTGTCTCTGTCTCTGTCTCTCTCTCTCTCTCTCTCTCTCTCTCTCTCTCTCTCTCTCTCTCTCTCTCTCTCTCTCTCACACACACACACACACACACACACACACACACACACACACACACACACACGCACACACGCACGCGCGCGCAAGCCAACGTGCAAGAAATAAAGAAAAAAATGAAATAAAATAAATGAAAATTAATAAAATCAACACATTAAATAAAATAATAAAATAAAATAATGAAAACAAAACAACAACAAAGAACAAACAACGAACAAACACAGCAATAGAGAAATCGGACGCATGCAACATAACATCACACATCATGAACAATCACTTTTATTTATCTCCTCAAAATACTGTAGATGAAGCAGTGTATTAGTCCCACCACTGCCAGTAGACGCAGATATTGTTTTTTGAATTCATTGTAACTTGAGTATCACAGATGATCAGCCGTCCAAGCAACAATGACAAAAATTGCTTGGTTGCAAGAGGCATAGATCCTCATGAGCCCCCGCGTTCGCGGGGGCTCATGAGGATCTATACCTCTTGCAGCTGGATGGTGTTCAGTTTTCTCGGCAGTGATGGGATTAACCCACTCAGCCCTGACGCACAACAGCAGAAGATGGATCGACCATGATAATTAAAGGGTAGTGCCAGATTAGCTTCGCGCCTGTCGGCGCCAAGCTAATCTGGCACTACCGTTGAATTATCAAGGTCGATCCATCTCCTGCAACAGGTGCATAGTCGTTAGATGACGCCTCCAAAATTGGTGAAATGCGTACGTCGGGCTGAATGAGTTAATCGCCTAGACCAAGCATAACTGCAGCGGGTACTGTATAATGTGCACAGTACCGGTGATTACATGCGCGAAGGGGTTAAAATTGATAAGGGATTAATTTGAACTTGATACAACATGTCTTAGCCATAAGAACATTGTACAGATTATCATCACAAATTTCCGGAATGACGAAAAGAAAATAAATTCCAAAGAAACCTCACCATAGTAAACTCGTACATCTAGATTACGCATGTAAATAAGAAACGTGAAGAATAAATATTTCAAAAAAAGAGAAAAAAAAAAGAAAAAAAAAAGGAGATAAACAACCAAGCATATCGCAGTGTGGTAAACGCGTACATATAGATTGCGCATGTATATTAGAAACGTGAAGAAAAAGAAAAAAAAAGAAAGAAAAAAACTAGATCAACACACAAGCATACCACAGTACAGTAAACGTGTACATCTAGAAAATATATGCGTGCGTGTTAGAAATGTGAAACAAATTCACTTAAATGCAGATGAACTTTGAGTTCATGTTCATCGCATCTCATTCAGTGATTAGACGTGTACTTGTGGCGTACTCCCCAAGTGGGTCCACCCGAGAGGTACTTCCGCTAGTGGTGAGGGAAAATGCTTACAGTCATATAATCAATCCAGACCAAAGAGGTGACTGCCAAGCGTGTAAAGTGCAGAGAAAAAACCAACGGAGAAATAAACGCGCTTAGGAAAAAACAGTTAACAACTCAATTTATTAAATCATTCAGCCCCACTGCCGTATTCCCCAAATTTTGGAGGCGTCATCTAAGGACTATGCACCAGTTGCAGGAGATGGATCGACCATGATAAGTCAAGGGCAGTGCCAGATTAGATTGGCGCCTGAAGGCGCTAAACTAATCTGGCACTACCCTTGAATTATCATGGTCGACTCATCTCCTGCTGTAAGGCGTCCGGGCTGAATAGGTTAATATTAATCCTTAAGTTGCCACAGTAACGTCCGTATAATTAATTATGTAAGAATCAATTGAGGCCAGTAATGTAAAATGGACAATGACGATCAAAATAAATGCGACGTGTCAGAAACACCGAGTATGTTGAACGACGGTATCTATCACAGGGAATACTATGCATATGAAATGTATTCTGACGATCAAAAGAAATGCGAAATATCGGAATCATTGGAGACATTGAGTATGTTAATCGTCGGTATTTATCAGAAGGAATAATATGCCTTATTCACTAGAAACACTTAGTGTTCCCGACGATTCTGATGGTGACACATTTCTTGTGCTCGGCAGTACAGATACGTTTCATTATCCCTTCCCTGCCGAGAAAAAAATCTTTAAGAGGCATAAATCCTCATGAGCCCCCGCGACTGCGGGGGCTCATGAGGATCTATGCCTCTTGCTGAGACAAATTTGCGTTCATGTTCTTTAGACAATTCTGGCGTTTGGTCGTTAAGTGAACATCTACCTCAGAAACAAAATGTATGTCCTTTGGCACGAAAGGGGTTTAAGCTGCTGCATGTATCATCAGGCTACGGGCTGAAGATTCCGGTTATTATATGCAAAGCAGGTCTATGACCCATTACCTGTAATGTCCAAAATCCCAGGCCAGTTCAGACATCATGATATTTAAAGTGATGAAATTTTCCACTGCCTCGAATACAAGAGGTGATGAGATGATGTGAACTCTTATGCGAATTTTCAAACTTCTCTGAATCCATATTATCTTCCAAAACGCCGGTCAGTCCCCCTACAACTTCCCCCTCCTCCACCTCCTACCCCCCTTCCACCACACCCCCCAATTTTCTCCATCCTCCCTCTCCTCCCTTCCCAGCCCCATTTTTCCAGCAACGTCGCGTCTCGCTCTTAGACGTCGATTAGTTTTGTTTTAAGCAAGAGAAGTACCAAATTGCACGTGTTACGACGAAAACGGTGGATTAACCTTTGCGTGTTTGTAGCGGTTTTAGTCGCGATGATTCATACAGGAATCATCGCGACTAAAACCGCTTCCGAAATGCAAAGGGTTTAAAGCCCGGACATGCATGTAAAATCGCATGTATGTCCGGGCTGTGAATCCACTGTCTGCCTTAAAGGAAGCACAATTGTATATCTACTTCTGGTTTGTCCATCTGATGACGTCCTCATCTGATACAATGTTGAAAGCCAGACCAAAAAGGTGACTGCCAAGCGCGTAAAGGATGATGCAGAGAAGAATCCAACGCAAAAAGAAACACACAAATTAGAAATGACATTTTCAACACAATTTATTAATATTCCGCTACTTATCTTATTCGCAGAAGGAATGTGGCGACTGAAGGATGTAATAAGTAGCCATCAGATGAGTAGCGACTGATCTGTACACTTGTTTGTTTGTCTATTTTGAAGAAGGGTATTCTTACCCGAAATATGAACTCATTGTGCCCGAGGTACGAAATACCCACATTGTTTTGGAGTTATCCTCTGAGGACTGCATTACCATTCAGGAGACAGATCGACCATGATAGTTCAAGGGTGATGGCAGGACAGGTTGGCGTATATAGGCGCCGAGCTATTCTGCCACCACCCTTGAACTATCATGGTGGAGCCATATCTTGCTGTGGTGTGTCGCGGGCATAATGCGTTAATAAATTGTTTTAACTGTCTTTTCTAAGCGTGGTTCTTTCTCCACTGGGTTCTTCTCGATAAAATGTTGAACATGGCAACAAAGTTCAAAACGAAGTTTACTTCGAAAACTCCCTCTCCCGGAAAACACAGGAGTACGGCTTGGCAAATCGGAACGCTCCCATGTACCAAGACTCATTGCGAAGCGGAAGCAGTTTTTCCGTCTTCGGAGGGAGGATGTCAAATCGCTGTAAAAGCGTAGTGACGTAGAGGAATATGCGGGCTCTTGCAAACATCTCCCCCGGGCAGGAACGCTTTCCGACTCCAAAGGTCAAAAGTCTGAAACGTGGAAGGAGAAGTACAGCGAGACAGCAAAGAGCAAGTCTCTACCAAAGAGCAAGTCTCTACCAAAAAGACAACCAAAACAACAAGCCAGCACCTTTCTTGGGGTTTCTACTGTCAACCGTGCCCCCACAAAAGCCGCCCCCATGTATACCCCGTGCGCAAAAGGCCGTCGGGCCGACGTAGGCTGGTGTTGGCCTGCGCACAGTTGTGCGCGGGCCGACGTCGGCCCGATGACCTTTGCGTAATGGGTATATGCCCACTTCATAAAGTTGTCCCCTTCTTTGACACATGTATTGATACACTGAACAACAACCCAGTAAACATAGGTCCTCGGGCCCACGAAGGCCGCATTGAGCCCGCGCACGACTGTGCGCGGGTCCTTTGCGGCGGCTGTCGTGGACCCGAAGGCTTTTTGCTACTGGGGAAGCACATGATACTCATGAATTTGTTTAACATACTTTCTTTAAAAAAAATATGCAAGCCAAGAATATACACATTGAATTCTCGAATTTGTCAAAACTAAAACGCCAGATATGCTTATACTCCTGCGTTACAGGTCCATAACGCGTAAAACTGAAGACACATTTCAGCACCATTTGTTTCTGTTATGCCTTGTGAATACACCTAATGAGCTTCTATGGAGGGAGGAAGGTTGAAACGTGTTCGTGAATGATCTTAACACATTCGCGGCGCGAATAATCTTAACACTTCTGGCAAATAAATATAAAACGAGCGGTAGGAGCGCTGAGGGCTGGGGGTTGGGGATGGGGGGGGGGGGGGGGGGGGGGGGTGGGGGGCAGGCCCAACTCCGAAAAAATGGGCTTGTATACAAAGTCATCATTTAATAGTATTTTTGGGTGGCGGGAGGGTGGTAGGGGGTGGGGTGGGCGGGAGGTTCCGGAACTCTTGTAACCTCTGACCCCGCCCCCCCCCCCCCCCGGACCTTTCCTTTATCTCCATCTACAAGTTTATTGAAAATCTCTAATAAACCGCCTTGTGCGTGCAGGCTTTGGTATTGTTTACAGATTTTTTTTTTTTATCGACACCACCATCGTCACTCACTGTTGCCTGACGGGATGGCTGGCCTCCAGCAGTTCCCCGCTGTCGTCCAGAAACCGTTCAGGGCGATAACTCTCCGGGTCTCCCCACACCTCTTCCGAATGGTTCAAGGTCCAGCTGATTGAATGCACCTGTTGAACACGATAGAGGGGGGGTACAGTTTCACTTTCTTTCTTTCTCTCTTTCCTGCCACAGTACGTACATTTTGTGTTTCTGACATCTTGGTATTCATTCAGCGACCAAAAGCCAACACCGTCCAAGAAACGTGGATACGAATTGGTCTCAGCAAGAGGCATAGATCCTCATGAGCCCCCGCGGTCGCGGGGGCTCATGAGGATCTATGTCTTTTGCGGTTTGATGGTGTCTGCGTTTTTTTCTCGGTAGTGAAGGGGTTTAATAGAAGTTATTCTTAAATAAGAACCAGGTTAAAAAAAAAGTAGGGTGGAGGTGAGGGGTGGGGGGTGGGGGAGGGGGGTCCATCATGTCTGAGGGCAATGCCAATGCCCGCCGGCCTTTCAAACAATACAATGGGGTGATCTTGTATGGGGCGTATGGCTCGAGATTACTTTTAGATAGGTAGAGCCAAGAAGAAATTTGGCCCAAGTCCAAAATAGAGGTACGGCTAAAGATTAGTCTGACCATACCGGCCGTGTCCAGACCCAAGACATACCTCCCCCCTCCTATTATTACCCCCCCCTTTCCTCCCGGCCTTTCATCATCTCCCCCCACCCCCCCTTGCCCCCACACACACTGGCGCGCGCGCGCGCACGCACGCGATTACACACACACACAAACACACACCATCACACACACACACACACACACACACATACACACACACACACACACACACACACACACACACACACACACACACACACACAAACGAGTGCACAAACAGTAACAATGGCAACTGTGCGCGGGTCCACCAGTGCGGCCGTCGTGGGCACTTTGGGCCTTTGCTTATTGGGATTCCACCAAATTTCTACATCCTAGTGCCTCACACAAGGCCTACAGTACTGACTTGTGTGTCCTTAGGGATGGTGAACCCACGATATTGCACATCGTCTCGAGCGACATGACCCACGCCTTGCGGAAGAATAGTGTACAATCGCATTGCTTCCAAAATGGCTGCCTCTGTGTAGCCGCAGCGCGCTCTGTCGTCGAGCCCAGGCTTCCTAGGGCCGAACACTCTGTCTACTTCCTCTTGGATTTTCTTGATGACGTCAGGGTGATGAAGAAGAAAGAGAAAAAGGGCCGACAGAGTGCCTGTTGTTGTGGTAACGCCTGGAACAGAATGAAACAATGGTGCCGGATATGGTAAGATACACCGCCGAAAGATGCAGGTGTTTAATTTACAAATCACCCGCCAAAATGCCCTGAAACTTCTGTTTGTAGCGGACTTGACGCTAGTCAGTATATTGTCACTTTTTTTCACCTGTCCTCTAAACTCGTTTAGTGCCAGTTAATGCAGACCGTGTTTTAGCAATCTTCGTTAACCCATTCAGTCCTGACGCACTACAGCAGGAGATGGATCGACCATGATAATTCAAGGGTAGTGCCAGATTAGTTGGCGCTTGTCGGCGCCAAGCTAATCTGGCACTACCCATAAAATTATCATGGTCGATCCATCTCCTACAACAGGTGCAAAATCGTTAGATGACGCCTCCAAAATTTGGGAAATATGTGCGTCGGGCTGCATGAGTTATTCAACACAAACACACACTACACACACACACACACACACACACACACACACACACACACACACACACACACACACACACACACACACACACACACACACACACACACACACACAAATTAGCTGTCCCAGCAGCACAGTAAGAGGCATAGATTCTCACTGAGCACCCGCAACTGAGGATCTATACCTAGTGCAGTTTGGTGGTGTTCAAATTTTCTCGGCGCTGCACAGGTTCAAACAGGAGCGAGAACTCCTTCGTCGAAAGCCGCGGAAATGTCGACTAATGAGTTATCACCCTATTTTAACCATGGTCCATACTGTGCATCACTCCCAGGGCCGCTATTATCACTTAGGTGCCGTGGATCAGTGTTACCCCGAACTCATTCAATGTTTTACTTTAACTCATTCAGCCCCGACACACCACAGCGGCAAGACATGGATCGAGCATGATAGTTCAAATGTGGTGGCAGACTAGCTTGGCACCCAAAGACGCGAAGCTGTTCTGGCACCACCATTGGACTATCATGCTCGATCTGTCTCTAGAAATGTAATAGTCTTTGAGAGTGCAACTTCCAAATTTGGGGATTTCGGTCCTGGGGTAGAATTTGTTAAAGTTGACCGCGGATGACGGACGACCACTAGCCAAACGCATAGACACTCACTTTTGCTATCGCACGTTAGATTATATATAAGCCCACCCACCTCCAACAGCAATATCCATAAGCATTCCTTTGATATGAGTGTCTGTCAACCATTCGCGTCCCTCCTTCCTCTGATCGTCGAGAAACAGGTCCACCATGCCTCGCGGCGAGCCAGGAGTCCACGAGGCCTGAGAGCAAAAGCAACCAAATGCCCAAAAGGGCATCGGCCCTCGTTGGCCCGCGCACATCCGTGCGCGGGCCAACGGCAGCCGACTTCGGCCTGATGGCCTTTGCGCAATGGGAACAGATCAAAAACCCGAAGCACACGGCAATTCTTAAGTCCCTTCTATTTATAGAAGGAACTTTTTAGGACGAGTCGCGGTAGGGGGAATTTAATAGCATGTCCATAATGTCAAAGGCGGGCAGGCCTAAACCTCTCACAGTTGAAGTAACAAGATAACAAATTACGTCATGTCTAGTTACGCTAGCCTCGCGAAGCGCCGTATGTGCGTATGTATGTATGTTTGTATGTATGTATGCATGTGTGCATTGTGTGTGTGTGTGTGTGTGTGTGTGTGTGTGTGTGTGTGTGTGTGCGCGCGCGTGTGCGTATGTATGTAAACATGAGAATCTCCGATATTTCTGTACACACAAGTTTGAAACTTGACAAAATACTTTCTTAAAGTTGTGGCTAAGAGAGCCTCCGAGCATATTGTAATTAAAAATCTCGTTGAAGACATAAACAACCGTTGATAGGAAGTCGGTTGACCCAGATTAGATTCCGTAATGTGTGTCATATTTACTTGAAATTTTGGACATAGCTAGTTTGTAGAAAGACATTGGATGAGTTCGTTAGCCAGCTTTGTATCCGTTCGACTTCTTTGGTAAAAAGTAATTCTTTTCAGTAAAGAATTAAAACATTAAAAAACCTTGACATCTATAGAACGTCAGACAGTTGCGGTGACGTAAAAGAGGCAACTCCGTCACCACGCAGACATTGACATAATACTCTAAAAATGACGTAATTCTCTCTAGGGCGCGCTGTCTCTCTCTCTCCCTCTCAAAGGCATGCGCGCATCTCCAAAAAACATAGATTTTCATGCGCCCGGAAAGCGCATGAGGATTGTTACGATTGTGGTTGTGTTGTTTTGTGAGAGCGTGCGTGCATAAATCGTAGGTAACGATCCGACGTATTATTTGAGCTATCACGATTTCTAATCACGTACCTTTTTAGAGAATTTCACTTTCGTTTATGAATAGTGCGGTGTGGATTATCTGTTGCCGCACGGAGTTGAGTCACGAAAGGTCTAGAAGACTCACGAGGATTCATTTGTTTACTACGATCGTGTCGCTTGGCTTTCGGTGCTGATGCACTGTTCGCATGTTTACCAGTTAGAGTGGGCGGGGTCGTGACCTGTGTGGCCTACTTTTGTGTGACGTCATCGCGCGCCGCGGATTTTCTTAACTTAGAAGTTGAAGATCGTATCCAGATGTTTATAGAATATTCCAGTGTGAATGCACCTTTGAGTTTTAGATACGTACTGTGTTCTGATTGGTTGTGCTGTACGATTTTGCTCGATCTTTCTGGAAAGCCTGTCAAGTTACTATACTGAAAAGAGTCGTGCTAGGAAGCACCTGGGTACATTGTTCAGTTGTAGAATTGCGATGTAACAGCGTCGGTACAGTGTTCAGTTGTATAATTGCATTGTATCGTAAAACGCTTTGATATTGAGAGAACGTTACGCAAGATATCGTGCTTCATTGTCAGTAACGGAGATCTGCAGTGAAGGCTGATGTACATTGTATGAGAGACGCCTTGTGTCAGAGTTGAGAGGACTTTATATTATTGTTGGTGCAATTGTGGACGCATTTCGTGGAGATCGCATCGCTGTAATAAAATATTGTTGGAACTGTTACTCCAGTATTGTCTACATCCTTAAGCCACGTGTGACGGATTGCAGCTGAACAGAGGTTTATTTAAAAGAACTCTACGTGTGTGCGTCTGGTGTAGTATCATTCTACGACCACGATTCAACCAGGTAACAAGGATCCATATTTCTTGGAGATGTTTGGACAGCGCGCGGATGCACGCACTAACACGCACACACACACACACACACACACACACACACACACACACACACACACACACACACACACACACACACACACACACACACACACACACACACACACACACATCTTCGCGCTTTCAGAAGCATATGCAGGTGACCCGATATAGCTAGTTTGGAGAAAGACATTGGATGAGTTCGTTAGCCAGGTTTGTACCCTTTCAATGTTTTTAGTAAAAAAAAATAATTCTCTTCAGAAAAATTTAAAACAGTAAGTACCTTGACTTCTGGAGAAAGTCAGACATTGGCGGTGAAGTAAAAAAAAGCAACTACCTTACCACGCAGACATTGACACAATACTCTAAATATGACGCAAATCTATCTCTCACGTGTGCTCTCTCTCTCTCTCTCTCTCTCTCTCTCTCTCTCTCTCTCTCTCTCTCTCTCTCTCTCTCTCTCTCTCTCTCTCTCTCTCTCTCTCTCTCTCTCTCTCTCTCAGGACAGTTTGTAAGAGAGGCGTTTCGCCTAAAACTTTATCCTGTCAATAAAACGTTTCATCATCATCATCATCATCATCTCTCTCTCTCTCTCTCTCTCTCTCTCTCTCTCTCTCTCTCTCTCTCTCTCTCATACAAACATGCGCGCATCTCCAGGAGGCATAGATCCGCAGTTGCTGTTGCGGCCGTCGTGGGCCCGAGGACGTTTTGCTTCGGGGGGGGGGGGAGGGTGGGGAGGGGGAGGGGAGGTGGGGGAGGGAAGTGTGTGTGTGTGTGTGTGTGTGTGTGTGGGGGGGGGGGGTTAGAGAGGAGAGGGCATTTATGAAACCGTTTCCTTGGCTTTTTGCCACCACGATCATTTTAGATGTACTCGTGTATGTGTAAAATAAAGACTTTCAAATGTTTTTAATATCTTTCCACGCTGGCATTAACCTTGGAGCTGCGTGTAGTACGGGTAAACGGGGGGGGGGGGGGGGGGGGGGGTAGTTATTTGGGTTTAACGCCGAGCAGGCGACTAAGGCCATCTCACGGCGGGGCAAACGGGAGGAAAGGGGAGACAGGAGAACAGGGGTTAAAAGGAAGGGGGAGGGGAGCACTGGGGTACGGGGGGTGGGGGGGTGGGGGGTGGGGCGATGGGTGGTGGGGGTGGGGAGGGGGTGGGTGGGTGGGCTTCAAAACATTAACTTAGAGGAAAATCAAGTGTCCTCAATAAGCAAATGTAACAACACACCTTTACGTCATCGAAGAAACTTTCATATATTTTTCCCTTTTGGCGAGTCCGGCTTGCCATACTTGTTGGAACCACGTGCCGGGCACGCGCACGAGAAAGGGAAATGTCATGGTGATAATGGCGAAGCGGGGAGAGAGAAGGGTCACAACGGCGCTGTTCAAGTCAGCCATGGCTTTGTTGAGATCCGGACTCGATTGTCCGGTCAGCTTAGAAAACGAAATGCGTGCATACAGATAACATTAAAAAAAAAAACCAAAACAAACAACAACAACAACTATCATGATGGTGAGGATGAGGGTAAAGTAGACGAGATGAGAATATTATTCACACTGCTTTAAGCCATTTTGTCTCAATTACAAAATTCCTACATTTTGGATTTGTCCTCCGAGGACTGCATTACAATTAACTCATTCAGCCCCGACGCACTACAGCAAAAGATAGATCGACCATGAAAATTCAAGGGTAGTGCCAGATTAGCTTGGCGCCTTCAGGCGCCAAGCTAATCTGGCAATACCCTTGAATTATCATGGTCGATCCAACTTCTGCAACTGGTACATAGTCGTTAGATGACGCTTCAAAAATGTGGAAACTACGGCCTTGGGGTTGAATGAGTTAACAAGACTGATCGATCATGATAGTTCAAGGGGCTAAATTACGTACCAATCAACGCACCTCGCTGAAACAATGTTGACATTTATAGCCTGAAGTCGAAGTCAGCTATTCAATAAAGATTGAGAGACCTTGATAACTAAAAGACAGAAATAGCGATTTTATAATACGGAAACAGCCACTCGTTCAAAAGCGTGCTGATAAAGTGTACGTCCCCTGTACATCCACTGACCAGAATGACGATAATGTTGGTGACGGAGAACTCCACTACGTCCCTCAAAATCACGTCCTGCCCGCCATTTTTCTCCAGGAGCGTCACAACACGCTCCAACTCCTGATGTACTGTGCTCTCAAACCGCGCGACACCGTCACCGTAAAACTGAATAGATAAATGAATAAATGAACACATTAATTAATAAATTAATACATTAAAAAAAAATTTATTATCATTATTTTTTAAATTTTACTTCTCAAAAACGTATGCACAACAAGGACACAATTGATGATTAAAATTTTGATAAAAATATCAACAAAAATCATCATCTTCTTTGTTATACCCATCGTTAACCCTTTGGGTGTCGCTAGCGATTTTAGTCGCGATAAAGGAATCATCGCGACTAAAACCGCTACCGACGGCCAAAAGGTTAGAGTCTTGACTGTCATCGTCATTATTCAAAAGCAGCTTTGAACTCCAAGAAAAAGAGAAACGATCTACACGCGTAAATCTTTGTTAAAAGTCTTTTTTTATAAATGGTTTTCGGGTGTAAAAATCCTGGGGACAGGATTCGTAACAGCACCCCAACCCCGCCCCCCAGCACCCCCCCCCCCCTCCTCGCCCCTAGAGGTATGCGTTACGCTTGTACTGTTGTTGTTAACCCACCTAGCCCCAAGACACTGCAGCAGGAGATGGATCGACCATGATAATTGAAGGGGAGTGCCAGATTAGCTTGGCGTCATCAGATGCAAAGCTAATCTGGCACTAGCCTTGAATTTAGCATCGTCGATCCATCACCTGCATATGGTTGTGAGTTGACACCTCTAAAGTGCTGTCTTCAGGTTAAATGGGTCAAAGGGTCAGATCCCGACGGTCTACATTCGGTTTAGCCGCAGAGCACTCGGCGCTATGTTTCCACGCTGACGACTGGGTTTCCAATTCTCATCAGGACTGCGCGCGCGTTTATATAGGTCGGCCGACGGTTTAACTTTGTACCTTTCTGCTTCACTCTGCACATAAAGATTTCTGCGCAATACAAAAACCAATCATCATTATAATTATTATTATTTTACCTTTAATGAGGAGTGCAGCAGCTTTCTCTGTCTAGACCAGGAGTGCGAATTGGGGGATTGGAACGTGACGTTCTTCCGATCCATGAAGTATTCTTTTTCAACGAAAAGCTTAATTCTGTCGTTTGTCAGTTCCTCTGTGCCTTTGCTGGCAAACAGTTCCCTCGTAGCTTGAGCCGAGCAGATGTGAAGCCTATTTGAAATAAGTGCATATTGTTACAGCTAGTCAAAACTGGGCTCAATTATCCAGAGTATCTTACTCGGACCAGTCTAAACTCTTGGTGTTTCTGGTTTGAGATGGTTCGTACCAGATTCACATGACATATATATGTCTGGTTAGAGCTGCTGCTGTCTACTAAATATTCTGTGTGTATCCGAAATCCAGACCAGAAAGGTGATTGATACCCGGTAAGCAAAGGTCCTCGGGCTCACGAAGCCTGCAGTTGGCCCGAGCACTGTGCGCGGGCCCATTGGGGCCGTCGTGAGCCTGAAGGCGTTTTGCCACTGGTATTGATGAAGATGGTGAGGAATCTTTTATTTCAGGCTAAAGCTATTAGACATCTCAATGCCTCTCTTACAAGCTGTCCTGTAAACAAAACAGAACACAACAGGAAAAAAAAAAACCCCGCAGCATACAAAGAAAAACAATCAAGGAAACAAATTAACGAACATAATAGGTCAAATTATTATATAAAATAAAGAAGAAGAATTGGCGTTGGAGAATTTGTAACTGCCACCTATGCAAAAGCAAGGGAAATAAATTGGTGCATAGCATTATACACATCTAAGACAGTGTCATAGAATCAGCAGCATCAATAGCTTACAGCGACACCGACAATACAACACACGTTCATTTAGCAAATGTATGGAGAAAGAGAACATCTTTGATGTGCATTTGTTATTGAACAACAGCTAGAATGCAAAACTTGCATTTCGCCAACATTTTGTTAACCCAGGCCTTGACTGCTGTTGACAATACCGCTCCGCGAAAAAGATATAGTGACTACGCATGTCTTTTTCTCCGAGAAGTGTCGTGATCAGCAGTCAAGGGGTTAATCCATTACATACCGAGGCTGATATTTTATTAAAATTTGTGTATTGTCCTATGAAGGCTACATTACAGCTTAGAAGATAGACCAACCGATTTAGGTCAAGGGTGGTGCCAGAATAGCTTGGCGCCTCAGGCGCCAAGCTATTCTGGTACCACCCTTGAACTATCACAGTCGAATTAATTTCATACTGAGTATTCTGGGTGCATCCGAAATCCAGACAAGAAAGCTGATTGATACCCGGTAAGCAAAGGTCCTCGGGCCCACGACGCCTGCGCCAAGCTATTTTGGCACCACCCTTGAACTATCCTAGTCAAATTAATTTCAAGCAGTAGTATATGATAAAAAGGGTTCAGTCGCCAACCTGCAACCGACGATAGGCATTTCACAGAGCACTAGGTCCCCGTATTGCTTCGCCCACTCCACACTCAGGTATGCCAGAGTTCCGTTCCTGCTGGCTTGCACAAAGGTCCACAGTGCCTTCCATCCCCTTGGCCCTGGCGGAAGATTCTTCGCTGCACTCTTGCGGCGACGGTAGAGAAGATACAAGAGAGACGCCACGAACAGAGCGAGAAGGGCTGTGGTTGATGCCATCTCCATCGCTTCTGCTTTTGTTTATTCCTGGTGAAATAAGAATCGCTTGTAATTCCGGCGTCAGTTTGACATCTAGCCGAATACAGTTTTCAGAACGGATGACAGAGGGGAGGGGTGGCAGGGGCGGATGTGGGGGAGGGGGTCCCAGGGGTTCCGCCCCCCCCCTGACCCAAAGTTTTTAAAAATGCTATAACAACCCATCTCCCCTCCCCTCCCCCCTCCCCCACCGCCCTAGAGGCCCTGGAGGCTTGGGTATTGAAAAATACCTTGCTTGTGTCGTTTGAAGGCCCACTACCGCCGTAATAATTAAAAAATACACTTCTATAACAGATGATTACGAAACGCTACACACAGGTCTAGTTATGGTTCATTTAGACAGGACAATCCAGTTCAGCACACGTCGTCTTTATATCAAGTAACCTTACAATGACTCCTCTCCGTTGCAGAGATTCAACGCTTTCAGTACGAGGAACAGCAAAGAAATAGATTGACACGCTAACAGCTGAGCAAAATAAATACTGAAGTGCAATTACGCGTGAGCTTTTGCTGCGTGTCCAAACTATTGTTAAAGTTCCTTAGGTGTATCGACAAGGCATAACAAACACAAAATTAATGGTGTTGAGATGTGTCTTCAGATTAATGCGTAAAGGTACTTCAACCAGATTTTCGGGACTGTGCGGTAAAAAACCGGCAAATCATAGCCTCTAAGCTAATCAGGCCTTTCCCTTAACCCATTCAGCCCTGACGCACTACAGCAGGAGATGGGTCGACCATGATAATTCAAGGGTAGTGCCAGATTAGCTTGGCGCCGAGAGGCGCCAAGCTAATCTGGCACTACCCTTGAATTATCATGGTTGATCCATATCATGCAAATGTGCATAGTCGTTAGATGACGCTTCCAAAATTTGGGAAATACGTGCGTGGGGTTGAATGAGTTAAAGCATTACATCCTGAGGACGAGAATAATAATACCTTTAGATATCCTGTAAGGTCAATAGCACATTTCTGGAGACAGATCGACCATGACAATTTAAGGGTGGTATCGGAATAGCTTGGCGCCAACAGGCGCCAAGCTATCCCGACATGATCATTGAAGTATCATGTCTGGGCATTCAAGGGCTTTATGGGTACAACTCAGTGTCATGGTCGATCCAACTCTCGTCTGTCAGTGTCAGAACCAGTTAGTTATTTGGGTTTAACGCCGAGCAGACGACTAAGGCCATCTCAGGGCGGCTGTCGGAACCAGTGTTAGTTATGTAGTGCATGAGGGAAACAAAAGCTTCTTATTAGTTATGAGTATGCCACCCAGTAGCGGTTGCTATGTACTCCGCAGCCACAGCCACTCAAGCCAAGCATCGCATTTGAATAGAAGTGTACTTGTGGTGTATTTGGTGAGACTGGGTCTAGCTGGGGATTACTCCTGCAAATAGCACGGGGCTACTTTTTAAGTCCTTCTGTTTACACAAGGGACGTTTAGGATGGGTCGCGATGCAGCGAATTCAATAGAGAGGTTACGTTTAAGACCGGACGACTCCCAACTAGGAATGAGAGCGAAGTCATGACGGATAATCAGCGAGGTCCCATGAGCATCAACAACACTCCAAACATCGCCAAGCGTAGCTAGACATCACGTAATATTTATCCTGTTACTTCACTGTCAGAGTGTGCGACCTGCCCGCCCATGACGCCACAGGCATGCTACTGAAAGCGCTCCACAGCGCCCCATCCTAAAAAGTATCTGGCACTCAGGCATGCTTATCAGTCTAAGGAAAGGAACTTATGTCTCTCTCTGCCCTTCAAGCCCTTCAGGGTGCTAGAACAGACCACCCACCCGGGGTGCAGATTAGAGAGCTTTACGACGACCTGATGAAGAAATATTGTAACGTCATTTTTATTTGGGTCGCATGGCATGTGGGCACAAGAGGCATAGGGATCGTAGATTCTGCTGCCAACGATGACCGCAGTGACCCTGTACACGACACACAGCCTGTCTGTAGCGATTTTAAACCTGTGATTAGTGCTTACATAAAACGCGAGTGGCAGTCCGAGTGGGACAAAGAGGACAAGCTTTGTGAAGCTCTATGAAACTCTAGAGCTCCATGAAACTCTTCACCCAGTAGCAAAACGTCTTAGATCCCGATGCGCCTGGAAGGCGCATGAGGATCTATTCCGCCTGGAGATGCGCGCATGTTTGTTTGTGAGAGAGAGAAATGAAATGAAATGAAACTTTATTTCCCAAGGATGAAAGAATAGGTGCGCAGACCTGTTTTCATTCTTGTCCTTGCTACACACTACAAAACAAAATAACGTAAAATATGACCAAAATTACGGACTCTAATCTGGGTCAACCGACTTCTTATAAACGGTTGTTTATGTCTTCAATGAGACATTCAATTACAATATGCTCGGAGGCTCTCTTAGACATCATCTTAAGAAAGTATTTCGCCAAGTTTTAAGCTTGTGTGTACAGAAATATCGGAGATTCTCTTGTTTACATGCATACGCACATACATACATACATACATACATATGTGACGAGCTGTGTTTTGTATATGTTTTAATATTATATTTTATTACGTCACCCCTCTGGTCAATGGTCAATACATTGTAGCATGATTTTGCGCGGCCGGTTGCCACCGAGCTGCCGAGTGTGGGTTCTGGCAGAAGTGACCTACTTAGCCCCAGTCTTAGTGATTTTCCTTTTGGCCGTCCCATCTAAATTTAGCTGGAAGTGACCAATCATTTAATTAGACCAGTGGTAGACATCGGCCTTGACCTAGAAGCGCCCCCTCGTGGTAGCGTCTCCACACTTAGAACGCATTTGCTGTAGCACCACGACGGAAGCAAGACCTAATTGAGCTTCAGACTATTTACACAAGTTTTGTCTAACTGGGCCTCTGTAAGTCCTACATTTTATTATTTTTTTACTTAGAAATGTTGGTTGCCTTTGCATATTTCGAAGATATATTTTGTGCACTGGTTTTGATGTATTTTGCAATTCCCCTGACTGACCGTTCTGTCTTTGACAGTTTGAGGGGAGCGCTGTGGTCACTTAGGGGCTTGTGTTTTTGATTTGATTTTACTATCTAAGTTTACCATGTTTTAGGTTAATCTGATCACTTGTTTTGATGAAGATACTATGTTTATGTTGATCCTTTGCACCAATTTGAGCAAGCCTAGACTATTGTTCGGACTCCTCTCATGGAGACCGATCGGAGTTTATCCAGGTGTAAACGAATTTGCTTGCGTTTTAATGGCCGCAATTATCTCTGGCACCTTTTCAGAATTCATCACTTTTATCAAACAAAAGAAACTTTAATCAATCATTTGGATTGTAGTCAGGGCTTGTTCAATGGTGCTGGGGATCATTTGGTCAGTTACGTTGCTTTCTTTCGAGGTCGCTTAGTACCGGTGATAGGATGATCAGTTGCATTTTCTGGCATCAGTATCCCTTTGTGCCAGTAGTTTACCATTGTAGCACGCGCGCACTGCATGGGATTGGGTCACGTGATCTCATTCTTAGCATGGATTGGTCAGCTGGCTGGCTGTGACTGTCGGTCAGCCAGTGTGTGTGGTTTTGTGGTGACCGCTACCTGCTAGTAATGTGATCGCGCGAAGAAGTTGTCATAATCCGAGTGCCTGCGATTAAACCTGGTACTTTCTAAACATCTTTTATTATAATAATGTCTGTAGTCATCGATTTCAGGCGTGACAGGTTGTGATATGACGGACATAGAACTTCTTTCCATTGATGTTTACCTGAGGGAGAGTAGCTTCCCTTAGTTCATTCTTGATAAGGAGACTTGCGTCGTCTGCTATTGTTTACATGTACTATGTGATAGCATGCGAAGCCAGGTGTGTGTGCATACTTGCTGCAATGGGTCTTACTTTTGAAGAAATGTGTTACCAAGGTTCAGGACTTAGGGATATGATGTGTAATGCCGTTTTCTATTAGAGCTTGTGTATATATTGTGGACCACAGCATTCCTCTCTCTCTCTCTCTCTCTCTCTCTCTCTCTCTCTCTCTCTCTCTCTCTCTCTCTCTCTCTCTCTCTCTCTCTCTCTCTCTCTCTCTCTCTCTCTCTCTCTCTCTCTCCTGTCTTCATACTTCTAAGCTATACTAATATGGCACAATGTTTCAATCTCATACTTTATGATAACTTTATAATTATTTCTAGTCATTTTGGGTTTTGTAGTAATTATAGTTGAACTTAGTCTTATTTTATAAAATACCGCCTTGACCAAAGTACATCAGTGGATGGTGGATGTATGAGAACCTGTGTGATGATCTTTTGAATTATCCAGCCACTGTAGTATTTCGTAATAATAACATGCCTATTTCTCAATTTTATGTAACATCAATTTTATATTTGGTATGTACACTTGAGATGGAAATTATATTGTGTGTTATTTGATATTCCAGGTGTACTGCCTCCTTGGTGGATAAAAACATCTTCACAAGGCGCAACATGGCCTCCCTGTCTGTTACGTTGTAATCCACCCCACCACACATACATACATACGGCGCTTGGCGCCAAATGCACGTTCAGCAGCGAGGTTAGCGTAACTAGACATGACGTAATTTTTATCTTGTTACTTCAATTGTTAGAGATTTAGCCTGCCCGCCTTTGACATCATGGACATGCTATTAAATTCGCGCCACCACGACCCGTCCTAAAAAGTCCCTTCTATTTATAGAAAGGACTTAAAAAAAACTAGAATTGATATACTTACCCCGGCAGGATGTCACTCTTACCTTCCGCATAACCAGCTCCTCCTCAACAAATCTTATGCCGCCAACACTAAAAATAACTCCAACACGCAGCATACACCATTGACCCACTCACCTACCCCACTTCCACACTAGGTCAGTCTCGCTCTGAAATGTCTCTGCGCCCCGCGACACAGATTCACGCTGGCACGCTCGCTGCCACGCGTCTCGCTACATTGCTGGACGCCTGGTCAGTTAATAACCCTACAAACACGCCTAGCACGGGAACTGGACTACCAATCTTAACCCACCTTCTTACAAATAAATAAACTTCTTTTAACAAACATATAAATTAATATCGGACTCGTTCCTTTATTTTAGTGTGTATGGAATCTTTTAAATAAAAAAAAAAAACAAACACTATACGTGTACATAGGTCCTTTTTAACTCATTTACTTACACATTGAAATAAAATAATGCATTTTAACTATTTCACCTAACTTTCTTTATCATAAGGATAATACCCCCCCCCCCCCCCCCCGGCCCTAGCGGTGCTGGCCCCTTTGTAGCTCACTCCAACCCCCCCCCCCCGCCCCATCCCACCCCCCCCCCTTTTTTTTCGGACCCATACCAGAACCAGCTAGTCCCCCATACACGGTAGTGTCAGTGGGACAGTAAGTCGGACTTTAGATAGCTATTCACCTCTTACCAACAACTGTGCTAAATCGACTTGTCTCGCCAAGGAGAAACGTAAACCAAGAAGAAGTTATCCGTCCGCGCTTTGTTTTCATTTAGAGATAATAAAACGTAAAATATGCAGCCAGAGCGACACAAAGCAACACTGAATGCCTATACACACGGCGCAACACGTTTGCTTGCATCCTTGCTGTTTAAAGCCTCAACGTCTGTTTTTTCGTCAACACAGCCTCTAGTGTGGTTTATTGTCAGGACTGTAAATGTACTTTATACCGGAGAATGTTGAGAGAAGCAGCCCTATTGCTGCAGAATGTGCATTCACAGCAGTCAGATGTGAAGCGACCTTCGCTCATAACTCATTTGAGACGTGTCGCCTACGGATATGCGTTTTTCGACTTAGCCGTTTTCGGCTTAAGCGTATGGGACTGGTGTGTATTCAGGCCTAGTATCAGTAGATCTAGTTAGCGAGGTGAAAATTACTTACGTAAAATGTCAGTTTGACCAACAGCTTCTTCTGACTTCAAAGTTTTTTTCTTCTTCTTCCCAGCAATGTGTATTCAGATCTTTGTATGTCCCGTCAGAGAAACTTAAAGACCAGCAGCGCAGCGAAATCGTAATAGGAAGGCCGGCCGCAGAAAGTCTTGTCGTGACCTGTGTAGGGACGCCTCAGAGATAAACGGTGACAGTGAAACATGTTTGACTGAAATTGAAAACCCCTTCGTACTCGTGGTCGTGCGCTTCAGTGCGCACACACACGCGCGCGAGCGCAAGCGCGCGCGCGAAAACACACACACACACACACACACACACACACACACACACACACACACACACACACACACACACACACACATTCTTGGTAATTCTTTTTCTCAACTGAATATTCACATGTCTCGGCACTAAACGAGATAACTAACCTGACTGTTCTGTTTCGCAGACAGAAAACACGTATCTGTCTAAGCATGTACTGCCCCCTGGTCAGTGTGGACTGCAGTCGACAGCCAAATTGCTTACGGCTAGGAACAGACTTAGTCAAGTAGTCAAGGGCTAATGCCGAGCCACACACCGGGATCGTTCGCCCAGAACAACTTCGTGGTCTCCGTCACAGGCACGGGATGATCATTGCTTACTAAGCCCAGTCAGCAAAGGTCATCCTGCCCACAACGGCCGCAGTTGGCCCGCGCACAGCTGTGCGCGGGCCCACTGCGGCCGTCGAGGGCTCAAAAACGTTTTGCTACTGGGGTAACATAGGCAGTAATAATTAAAATTTATATTTTAAATATTACAAAGTTGCTATTTCCTATTTATAATATACTACCCGTGTCTGTTGCAGAGGTGACGTTTTCGGCAACTAGCATCCACTGCCTGTGGAATAGGTGTAATGCCTGTGGACTGAGTGATGCTAAACCGCACTGAAATGACCAAGTGCTGCAACATGAGGCTACTTTAACTCATTCTGATACCGTTGTTATTTCAGAACGGAGTGGGGTCATTGTCCTGTTACTTGCTATAAAGACGACATGAGCTGAACTGGATTCTCCTGTGCCTAAAAAAACCATAACCAGACCTGTGTGTAGGGTTTCGTAATCATCTGTCACATAAGTCTATCTTTGAACATTTACGGGGTAGTAGGCCTTTAACCCTTATCATTCGGAATACACCAGTGTGTGAAATAAGTTTGACAAAATAAGTTCAAGGGTAGTGCCAGAATAGCTTAACGCCTCTAGGCGCCAAACGGCTATTCTGGCAGTACCCTTGAACTAAAGCCAATGGTCTATATCCTTATCTGTAAGTACTATAATGTAGCTTGCATGTGGCTGTGTACAAATTTGAAACTCAGTTTTAGCCTCAGTATGATATGGTTAAAAAGGCGGTTATTTCTGACGCAGGTTTCCCTGTATGCATAGGTACACATTAGGTGCACAGGTTCACGTGTACGGCCCATATGCTCTCCGGCAGGGGGCATAATGACGTGTTGCATGTCTGCGCCTATGGATAGTCGTACATGATTGCGCCATATCCGCATATTTCGTCTATTGCCGGGAAGCCGACAGAAAGGAGGTATAGTCCGCTTGAGCAAAGCTTGCCTCGTGTTGTTGTTGTTGTTGTTGGTTTTGTTTCCAGTCAACACATTCTACCCCCGGACCGAAATCCGTAAATTTTGAAGTTGCCCTCCAGGCTGAAGGACTGAATGACAATTATAGAGACAGATCGAGCATGATAGTTCAAGGGTGGTGTCAGAATAGCCTATGGGCGCCAAGCTATTCCGGCACCACCCTTTAACTATCATGTACGATCCATGTCTTGCTGTGGTGTGTCGGGGCTCAATGAGTAAACTTTTGAACAAGACATAATGATTTCAGGACCATACTAAGAACAAAAAGTGATCACCAAATTTGGTCCTAATTCATTTTATAACTTATTGGCTTTAAGCTGAACGGTTTAGCCTCTACTGACGGGAGGTCACGGAGATGACGTACTTAACCCATTCAGCCCTAACGCACTACAGCAGGAGATGGGTCGACCATGATAATTCAAGGGTAGTGCCAGATTAGCTTGGCGCCTGTCGGCGCCAAGCTAATCTGGCACTGCCCTTGAATTATCATGGTCGATCCATCTCCTGCAACTGGTGTAAAGTCATTAGATGACGCCTCCAAAATTTGGGAGATACGGCCGTCGGGCTGAGTGAGTTAAAGCCCACTACCTCCGTAACTGTGCAAAGATACACCGCTTCTGTAACAGATGGTTACGAAACACTACACACAGGTCTAGGCTATTGTTCACTCATCTGCTACTGACGCTGTAACTGTGTCAAGCTACGCACAGATCAGACGAGTTGCCAGATCATATAAGATTTAAAATGTAGAGAGCGCGCGCGCGCGCGCGCGCGTGTGTGTGTTTGTGTGTGTGTGTGTGTGTGTGAGAGAGAGAGAGAGAGAGAGACAGACAGAGAGAGACAGAGAGAGAGAGATATTTGAGTTCCACTTATACATCTTTCGAAACACGTTAAACTTATCCGAAGCCCTTATCATTTGTAAACTTAGTCATGAGAACGAGCAGCTCTGGTCACCAAAAAATAAATTGGCTCGACTTAGCCGAGCTTGGAAAAGGTGAAATACGTTCGACGTATCCGAAGTTTGACTTGGCCCAAACTGGACAGTCGAGTAATACATTGAAACATTAGTCCTAGAAGAGCTGTTCTGGTCAGGGAAAAAAATATTTCAGTCTAAGAGTTCTTCGACTTATCCGTGTTCGACCTGGTCGTATGGAACTTTAAAAAAATTCTACTTATCCGAGTTTGGGAAAGGAGAAACACGTTCGATTTATCCTAAGTTCGACCGTACTGTAGTTCACGGAGATGACCTACTTACCTACCTAAACATGACATTTACCTACCTAAACTTGAACTACATACCTGTTTGGGTCTCAGGGGCCATAACCCAGTAGGAAAACATCTTCGGGCCCGTGACGGCCGCAGTGGGCCCGCGCACAACCGTGCGCGGGCCCACAGCGGCCGTCGTGGGCCCGAGGACCTTTGCTTAATGAGTTAAGGTCTCGGTGACCTGTTACACTGACACCGTAACTGAGACAAGCTGTGTACGGATCAGACGACTGAGACCAAGGTATGTAACATTCAGCCGGCATGGAGAGCGTGAAGGTTGACAGGAATATAAGCATGTCAGTGTTGCTTGGGTTGCGATCAGGATATATTAATTTTTAGCAAGTGAAAATAGGTTATGTTCAAAATTTCCCGAGGGCAGGGGCTTGGGGTTCGCTCAGGGTATATTTTAGCAGGTGTAGTAGGTTATGTTTAAAATTTCCCAAGGGCAGCCGCTTAAGCATAATTGTTTTCAAGACAAAAGGGCAACTAAACTAAATTAGTACCAGGTTGGTGATTATCTTTTTTTTTCTTAGAGTTGTCTTGAAATCATCCGCGTTCAAACTTATTGCCCCCGCCCCCCCTCCCCTCACCTAAAAATAAAATAAAATAAAATAAATAGATAAATAAATAAATAATAAATAAATAAATAAAAACATAATAAATTTAAAAAATAAATAAATAAATAACAATATTAAAAAAAAAAACTCCAATAGGCAAGCTTTGCTCAAGCGGACGATATCAGGTAACCAGTGTCAGTAAACGAAGAGAGAAGCAACTTTTGGCATGAGTTTCGTCCCCCTGTCTTAGAGGTTAATAGGAAATTAATGATACCAGGGATTCTATATATAGAATATATAGAATCCCTGATTATACGCACGGAGTCAGGGACACGAAACTCTTGTCAGAACTCTGAGCTTGCGAGGGACTGATAACAGGCTTTGTTTGTTTGCTTGTTTATTTGTTTGTTTGTTATTAGTTTGTTTGTTTTTTGTTTGCGTTTTTGTTGTTGATGATAGACTGACATGAACCTAACGCGCATCAGGCCATCGGGCCAACGGCGGTCGACATAGGCCCGATAGACTTTTGCGCACTGGGTACGAGGTAAACCACAATACAACAACGCTACACGGCAAATCACACACCAAACTTTATTGACGAAACATATGAATGCAAATTTTTCTCCTCACTATAATACCGCTGACTTGTAAGGGGGGCTGTGACGCTGTATCGGAAACATAATTCAAAACAGCTTCTTCCAATTACTTTAACCTTATGATGGCGCCCAGAATACATTTTTAATTTGTATAATTTATTTAACTCTTTGGTTGTCCGGAGCGTTTTGTTTCATATTTTTTTATTAACGTTTTGAGACTTTTTAAATACATAATATACACAGATAAAACACAGACAACCAAAGTTACAAATCACTTACAGAACCCACAAAATCCTGTATATTGTGCATTATGTTCGACCCTAGAAAAGAAAGCAACACAATATTTACTTACAGTATATACCATTTGGAGAAAGACAGAGATGACCATGATGAAACATTTTTATTCAGGATAATGTTTGAGGCATGCGAATGCCCCTCTTATAAACTGTCCTGCTACACTACACACATAAAGATACATCGAGCAACACAATAAAATATTTTAAAAAAAAACCCAATAACTAACAAACATAGTGTCAAGAACATTCAAGTGTACAAAAAGCATAAAAGGCGGAAAAAAAAACTACAAAACAAAAATAGTAACAGCAACATAAGCTGAAGGTCATCTTGTAATTATAACACGTCAATGAAAGTACAGCATCAATAGAGGAGAATTGAATCGTAGTATTAGTTTAGAAGTAAAAAGCTAAAGGCGATCCTTAAAAATACTAAATTTAGAAATAGACTTAAGATTCTGGGGTAAATTATTCCATGCTTTTGCACCTGAAAAGGCCAGGCTAGTTTAGAGAGAGAGAGAGATAACGATAACGATAACGATAACGACCCTTCATTTTCAAAGGATAAATGATTTGGGTATAAAGTCCTTTTTGTCTACCGTATTTAAAAAATACGGAAGACTTTGAAATGGGGCTGGGTTGGAGAGCATTCCGGACCATGCACATGACGTTTTGGCGTGCGGCGCAGAAATTCTGGCAAAGAAGTAACACGATAAAAATGACGTCATGCTTAGCTAAGCAAACCTTGCTAGAGAACGTCTTTTTGGCGCCAAGCGCCGTTCGTGTGTGTGTGTGTGTAGGTGTGTGTGACAGCGACTAGAGCCCGCGTTTGAGGACGGACAAGCTTGAAATTTTAGGATATTGTCCCTAAAAGAATTATCTCGGGACCTTCTTTCGATGTTTTGATTAAGATGCTCATTGGCGATAAAATGGCCGTTTCACCAAAAAAAAAAAAAAAAAAAAAAAAAAACAAAAAAAAAAAAAAACGGTTGATCCACACTGGAATCCGTAATTGTTTTTATTTTTACTAGATCTTAGATATTTTGCATATAGCTAATAAAAGGGAGTGACAATTAAATATTTTGTGAAAAAATATATTTTCACGTTTTTGGGATTAATTTCACAAATTATATGGGTTAATCTTAAACCAATTGAAAAAACCCACATTTTTCTCGTTAACAATTGCCTGATTTTTTCATATACGATATTTACATAAGCCTACAGTTTTTCTCGGCTTTCGGGTACGATTAGGTCAATTGTGACCTGTATGCCTTAGGTGTGAAAATCAGACAATTTTCTGCACCACTTTTTCGGAGTCATTTGTAAAACAGCTAACATAACTTTAATTTTTCTTTTACGAAAAAAAGCTATCTTTTCATTAATACCAGCATGATTTTTCATAAACAGTGTTTGCATAAGCCTGCTATTTGTCCTGGGGTAGGATTAAGTCAAATTGTGACCTGTAAGCTCTACTAGGCATGAAAATCAGCAAGAAAATTGCAAAGTTGATTCTCTGAGACGTCAAATGTTAGTACTGCGATGATGACGTATAACATGGAGTCGTCACTATGAACACAGCCTCTGCAGGAATAGAATTCCAGAATGAACTTCCCGAGAATGACAAGCTGGTTTTGAATAAATCAATACGCGGCAGGGGTACTTTGAATTGTTGTCCATGTCTAGAAGCTACAGATGTCCGTTCTGAGAAAAAAGAACTCAAGTACAGTGGACATGATTGCTTGTACAGCTTGTACATCAATACACCTTTATTGAACTGAAAGTGCTGGGATAGAGGGAGAATTTTTAAAGTTTTAAGCTTTTCGTCAGTTGAGAGTTCGGGATCGGGAAATATAAGCTTAGCAGCTCTCCTATGTAGGGAGTTCAGCCTCTTCAAATGTACATCACTAGAACTATCACACACTGTTGATGCATAGTCTATGTGCGACTTGACATGAGCATTGTAGAAAAGAAGACGCGTATCTGTGTCAGTAATTGTTTTCAATTTTGACAACATATACAGGCTTCTGGAAACCCTTTTGCACACATTATTAATATGCAGTTGCCATTTAAGCTGATCATCTATAGTGACCCCCAAGAGGTGGTGGTGTGATACTTGCTCAATTGGGCTGCCGTTTATAGACAGACTAAGAGAGAGCGGGCATAGCTGGTGCTTTTGACGTGTGGTTATAACCATGCATTCTGTTTTTGACGGATTCAGGGACATGGAGTTGGAATGACACCAGTCGGTGACCTCGCGCAGGCTTTCCTGCAGACGCGTGTTAATTGCAGCTACATTTTTGTGAGGAGTGTGTAGTGTGCAGTCATCAGCAAACATGTCACAAGAAATATCGCGGCAACTAATATGTAGTGGAAGGTCATTGATAAATATGCAGAACAGCAATGGCCCGAAGACAGAGCCCTGAGGCACGCCGCTTTTGACGTGACCATACGAGGAGTAGGATCCATTTAACAGTACTCTTTGCTTCCTTCCGCTTAAATATGACGAAGTGAACAATGAGACAGCACCTGCATTGCAAAGATATGCTTGAAGTTTTGACAAAAAGAATGTTATGATTTACAAGGTCAAAAGCTTTCTTAAAATCAATAAAGATCGACCCAGTTATTTGGGAGTTATTTATGGATGCTAGCCACGCATCAATAAGTCTTGTTAGTGCCGTGTGGCAAGAATGCTTGGGGCGAAAGCCGGACTGAAATACGTGCAATAGACTACGACTCTCCAAATATTGATAAAGGTGTTTGTGCACGTGTCTTTCAAGAGGTTTGGAAAGGCTGGATAATATTGAGATGGGTCTATAGTTATTAACATCAGACAGATCTTTTGATTTAGGCAAAGGGATAACCTTGGCTTGCTTCAGTTCTGATGGAAATATATTTTGTTGGATGCATAAGTTATAAATATACGTTAACGATTCTACTGTATAGGGAAGGGACAGTTTCAGGATTTTAGGACTGATCTCGTCAGGTCCCGATGATTTTTTGTTTTTCAGTGACCCGATCAGTTTTCCTACTTCATACACAGCTAGAGGCGGTATAGAGAAGGGGGGTTTGTCCTTAGTCTTCTGCTTACAGAAGTTAAGCAGGGACTCCGGGCATGTGTAAGACGCTTTTCCGCTTGAGGGTATGATTGACTCGGCAACAGACAAAAAATGTTTGTTAAAGGTGTCTGCAGTAATACTAGAAGGAATGGCTGACGATTTCTTGCTGTTACCTCGGGTGACGAGATTAACTGCGCGCCAGAGTGCGGCAGTATCTCTGTCTTCTTTAATCATTCGTTCAAAGAGAGACTTTTGAGCCCTGCGTACCATAGACTTGACACGGTTACGTTGTTTTTTGTATTCGTTAAATAGCTTGTGTCTTCTTAAGTCATTTCTCAATTTCATAGCTTCAATTATTCCTTGCGTTAGCCAAGGCGGTAACGTGTGGTTTTTTACCCGCTTTTGCCGTAAAGGGGCGTGTTTGTTAAGTACTCTTGTAAAGAGTCGATACCAAACAGTCAGAGCCTTTTCAGGGTCAGTTTCGTTATTAACGACATTAAATGGTGTTTGATCAAGGTCTGCTAGAAAAGCAGACTGATTAAACTGTTTAAATGAGCGGTACGTTATAGTTGTGTGCCCGTTCTTACGATGCACTGGCAGTTTTGTTGACCAGGAACACACAGTAGGAAAGTGATCACTGATGCTGAGGTCAGGAACACTAACATTGAAGACGGGTTTAGTTTTTGGAGCCCTAAATTCCAACCAAATGCACTCAACTTCCGGAGTTTCTATGTCCTCACGCCTTTTTACTAAATGTTGGACTGAGTTATGGATGTAAACGGCAAGCCCAGTCTGACCAAGTACACGAGGGTCACGTCGAGTGATGCTAAAGTTAGGTATGTGAACGGCTTCATCGCTTGAGAGAGAGAGAGAGAGAGAGAGAGAGAGAGAGAGAGAGAGAGAGAGAGAGAGAGAGAGAGAGAGAGAGAGAGAGAGAGAGAGAGAGAGAGAGAGAGAGAGCCAGAGTTTCTTTGTACTATTATTATAACAAAACTGCAGGTAGGTGTACAAGAGTATTACGATTATGAGACAACTGCTGAATCTACACATCATTGACGATTGAATATCTCTAGCATACCGTTCATTACGTATGTATGTTCTTCTTTAGAATAGCGATATTAAAGCACCTTCTTAAAATTGTCCAAGATAACTAATGAACCATCTGCTTCGATGCTGACATATTTTTGGTATTCCCTGATTGCTCTAATGATTCCAGCATACGTCAGAAAGTGTGTACTTATACATGTATCAGGATGTTTGACCGTGAAGTTTTCACAAATTAAAAACAAAGTCCATCATTGTCAATAACATCCCTAGTTATTTGGAGAAATGCACGGTTTTTCTACCGAGCACAATATGCACATTATAATGAATACATTTATTTGCAAAATCACTTAAACACTCTATCGTACACTTACTGTACACTATTTTATAATGTGAGTCTGAAAACATCGAACGATAGAAAAAAAAAAAAAACATACATGTGACTTTGCTCCCCGACCAGACAAATAGGTACATGCCTAAAAGGCTTTCAGAATACAGCATTTTCTTCATGTCTGTTGTGCTCTATGTAAGTCTTGTATCCAAACACATCGTGCACAGCAGGCATACAGAGAGGGGGACGGACAGACGAGAGAAAGGAAAAAGAAGGAAACACAGTGATACGAAGGACATGGATTTCAAACATAGAATACATATACTGACGAGCTAAAGAAATGCGACATTTTTGGATTCATCGGAGACACTTTAGTGTTTCCGATGAGTCCAAAAATGTCGCATTTCTTTTGCTCGTGTGTACAGCAACACATATTTGACGAGACCCAAAAATAGTCACAATCGGCTATGGCCGTGCTGACGTTATATCCTGAATTTAATAGTAATACAATAAGCAATGTAGCTTGTTCCAAAACGAACGCGGGTGGAGAAGGGTGGGAGGACTCATCGCGACAAAAAACCGCTACCGACAGTAAAGCCCTGGTTTGGTTAACATTTCAACATTTCCAAGACGAACTTGTCCATTCATTTCACGGCTCGCCCTCAAATGCCGAAAAACATGAACACGGTCCAACTGCAAGAGACGTAGATCCTCATAAGCCCCCGCAGTTGCGGGGACTCATGAGGATCTATGCCTCTTGCTGTCACCAGTTTGTATCTATGTTTCTTGAACGGCTGGGCTCACTGGAGGTGAATTTAAACAGATCTGCATCCACTGGCAATGAAGGGGTGATATTTTAAATTTGTATCTGTAACCCCCATACCCCAAAAGGGGTGAACGATTATTATTTTTTGAATGGTTATTACATTTGAATTTGACTGGCTATAGAGTATGCAAGCCTATGATAATCGATTGTTTAGTCGTGTAACATGATACAGACACAACTAGTGAGCTAGTGATGATCTCAACGCCAGAGGAACCACTTATTTACGCCTGTGTGTGTATAGACAGGCGTGTCAAACCTCATGGCTGTATAGTTCTTAATTATATTTTTGTTCTTCTCTGTATTGTAAATCGCTGCATGTTTGCCTTTCTTTGGAGAAGGGCACTGTTACAGCATAGAAGTGGAGTGTTCGTATACGATCACTCTAGACAGACCGAGCGACTGACACTTGTGCAACTCAGTTTGATCCATAGTCACCGAGCGCGGAACACGCTCGGTGCCGACTATGGATCAAACAGTTAAAAACGTGTTAGCCGCGATGGCAGAAGTGTCACCGGAACGCGCTCCGTGACTATAGATCAAACAGTTGTAGAAGTGTCAGACGCGAGGTCTGTCTAGAAATGATAGTATACGAATACTCCACTTATATGTTTTATAGAACCTTTCTCAAACACCGACTAGCGATGAGTATATTTGTATGTGAGTATATTTTCAGATTGTGCGTCTTCCCGGTAAAGGAACTTGAACCACAAGCACAAGACAGATCTGGCTGGCGTGCCGCCACCACGAAAGCCTGCACGCTCTTTGAACACAATCGGCGCGAACGGATCACCAGTGACAGAGCTCGCAGAAAGACAGCGTCGACTCTCCCCACAGCTACGTTCCAGTGCCCTCATTGCCCTCGCAGGTGTGGCTCCAGGATTGGCTTGGCCAGCCACACCCGCAACCACAAATAGAAGTCATGCACAATGAGGACATCATCGGTTTTCGTTGGTCTACCCATTGCGTGGCCATTGTAGGTGTAAGAAGTGAACTTTAGCCATTCAAATGTGGAATATGTGTTTTATGGCGAACAATCAAAGTGGTCTTGAAAGGTCCTATAGAAAATTAATAATAATAATAATAATAATAATAATAATAATAATAATAATAATGAATAATAATAATATAATAAGTTATTGTGATTTAGGAGTCTGACATCACTATTTATAAAAATGTCGAGATGGCGTGGTAAAAGCTGAGACGCTAAGCGTCTCGGCTTTTATCACACTCTCTCGACATTTTTATAAATCGCGATATCAAACTCCTAAATCACAGTAAAGTATATATTGCTCCGTTTTTACTCAACGTTTTAGTCTTACCTGCGCAAGTCTTCGCGGAATTTTCGTACGCGCATCATGGCTGCTCTCTGAAGACAAAAGGAGCCCGGAGGGAGGAAGACAATTGGTGGAAGAGCCAAAATCAACATCGCCGCTGTGCTAAAGTAGTCACTTCCGTACCACTATGTTGATGTTGGCTACACGCAAATCGCATGTGTAAAAAAAATGCATGGAGGTGGAACGGCTGGCTCAGATTCCCTGCTGAAAATTGATGCTAGGTGTCTGATAGTCCATAAACGAGCTCCATGCCGCGGGCGGTGGTGGTTTCCTTGCGACCGACTGTGGCTGTTTGAAACGGGCCCAATGGAAGTAAGTCCGTCTTTCACTTTTATCACTTGAAAGAATTGTTTCCCATTATAACTACCCGGCTGTTCCAAATACCTCACCAGTGTTTTTACTTTTTTTAAACTGAAAATACTCGGCTCAAAGTTTTGTTATTTTTTTCTTTTGAATGGAGTTTTGTGACTGATGTAGATTCTTTTAAAAAAAAAAAATCTTTTTTTCCATTGATTTGTTTTCAAGAAAAGTCCACTTTGCTTTGAATCGATATCGGTCTCCTACAATACGAGATCACTTTGATCGGTACTGCTGTTAGCCAATCACTAGCGCGCATGTGTATCAAAAAAGCAATAATAATAATAATAATAATAATAATAATAATAATAATAATTATAATTATAATAATTATTATTATTATTATTATTATTATTATAATATACAGGCATAGAAAAGTAGATATACAAGGGTTTTATTTCATGCTCACATACTGTATTTGTCTCTGTTGGTTTTCCTCTTGAGTATACAAATATAAGCCAAAGCAAGGATGCAAAGCAATGCTAGGATCGCGCAGACGACAATTAGCGCCGTAATAAGTGAATCTGCCTCGGTTTCCGTTAGGGAAAATTTGGAGAAAGTTTGCTCTTTGGCGTCTGCTATATCTGTCGTACTTAGAGTTGTGGGACTTGGAGTTGTGGAGCGTGGAGTTGTGGAACTTAGGGACGGAGTTACGTGTTCTTGCAGCCACCTAGCGTGAAGACGAGGCAGAAGGTCATTCCAAAGCGAGACCTGTTTGGCGCGCATGTGATGCTCGACAGATGGCACGTCCGTTATCCTGTAGTAAGTCTCGTTGATGATGTCATATGGACGCCATGTGCCTGTTAGGTTACCTGGGATTCCACTGTTGGGGTCTCTGCGAAACAAAAATCAACAGCCATTCATCATTGCCGCACGGAAGGGTATTTCAAGTTCCTGAGAAACAAAAATCAGTAAGACCATTTACATTATAACACAGTTTATCCCGGGACCAATAAACGATTTTATTTATTGTTCATTGGGATTTTACGCCGAGCAGGCGACTAAGGCCATCTCACGGCGGGATGGGTAAAAATCTGCTCAGCCAGACTAAAAGCAAGGTCGTAAGACAAGATGGAAATATATCTTAAAAATATGACAGGCTAAAATGTCGCACAAGTCTTTAAAAGAAACGTCTACAGACTCGCAAAAAGGGCAAAATAAAGAAATTAACATAGTCTATGAATGCTCAGATCTTGTTAAAAATATTGCATTCTCTCAAGAAATTGAAGATTTTATCCGGGGGAACATCCCGTAACAAAACCTTCAAGGAGTCTGCTGTCAAGTGTTTATATCTCGTGTCAATTAGATCAGCACAATACAGCAAAAAGTGTCGAACAGAAAACTGCTCATCACAGGCATGTCATGCTGTGAAGTGTCGGGGCTGAATGAGACAATACAATGCAACTCCTGATACTTTACAACAATAGACTTATTATCCTTTGTGTTTACGAGGCGGAGTATGTCTTCAGATTTTAGAAGCGATAACAAACTATGCCCATCTACCCTCTAGAGCGTAGGGAGAGTGTCAGAAGAGGGATGGCCAAATGTCTGACTAAATCAGTCAACTGGTTTGGGAGGCGGGGAGGGTGCAGGGAGGTACAGGTGTACATGTGTGTTGTGACGAAACCGTCTTAACCCTTTGTATGTCGGTAGCGGAGATTTTTTTTGTTGTTGCAATGATTCGTATAGGAATCATCGCGACAGTAACCGCTACCGACACGCAAGGGGTTAACGACTTTTACTTACACTGACTTTTGAAACTCAAATATTCCACAAGGAAAAAAAAAAAGAAACAACAAAAAAACAATAAAGATAGAAATAAAGCTCTTTTGTTTCTGTTAACGTTGTTTATCATTTCACACTTTCAGTTTACAAAGCAGTGCCTAGTAGGAGGTATGGCTCAAAAATTCTTTGACATTGAGAGGGCCGGGGGGGGGGGGGGGGGTAGAGAGTTGGAGGTATGGCCCACATACAATAACAATTTAATACCATGTGGAAGAGTAGTAACCCAGTAAGCCAAGGTCCTCGGACCCACGATAGCCGCAGTGCGGTCGCCGTGGACCCGAGGACGTCTTCCTTCTGGGGAAAGGCCCGGCGGTACTGACGGGTTCGGCAGTTTCCTACACCACTAAGTTTAACCCTTTGGGTACCGGTAACGCTTTTTCTCGAGATAATGCCTTCAGTAATCGCCTCGACAAAAAGAACTCGACAAAAAAAGCTCGACAACCAGTGGTTTTTTTTTCATTCGGGCTTGACGTCCCACGGCACTCCCAATGCGCAAAAGGTCATCGGGCCAACGGCTGCCGAATTCGGCCCGACGACCTTTGCGCACTGGGCTTCTTGTGCCGTGTGATATGAAGTCCAAATGAGGAAGAAGAAGAAGAAAGGGCTACATATTTAACCTAATGCAGTGCATCAAAGCCGGATGTGATCAAAGACGAATATAAGAAAAAGAGGACATAGATTATTAATCATAACTCTTTTACTGCCGGTAGTCGCACATAAGGTCAGAAAGCATTGCAGGCGTGAGGCATACATTCTCATGTACACTTTAGTTGCAGCGGCGCATGAGGATCTGTGCCTCTTCCAGTTGGATCGCGTTCAGATTTTCTCGGCAGCGAAGCAGTGGACTCCTTCCCTACCACTGTACGTCCACACCGGCTAAATATCTGGACCCCCCTCGGGGGGACCTAGATTTAAATTTCCATGCACTGAGTGGCTGGAACAGTGGGATATGTGATACGCCCCCCTTCGGGGGGGCTTCCATATGCATTGCTTTCAGTCACTCTCTTAGAGCCCCTCTCTTTCCTATCTCTTTTTTTTGTGCTTTGGCCACAGTAGATCTATGATCACTGGTCGATCATGCACATTTCTCTCCCCTGACAGTGCTATAATCTACTTTACTTTGTAACTTTCCTAAAATATTAGCACTGGCAGTCTCCCCTTTTCTTTTCATTTACTACTACAATATCGACTGCAACCCCTTCCCCCCTTTTGGTAGGTTCTCTTTTAGGGTGCATGGAGATTTAGCTCTAGGTGGTGGCATGGAATGTATGCCCCCTGCAGACACCACGGTAAAATGTGGTTGTCTTTGCAGGTAGGCAGAAATTCCTGCCTCCTCCAGTATCGCCGATGGTGTGCTGAAGAGGTCGCCAAGACCGAAACAGCTGTCCACACCGGCTAAATATCTGGACCCCCCTCGGGGGGACCTAGATTTAAATTTCCATGCACTGAGTGGCTGGAACAGTGGGATATGTGATACGCCCCCCTTCGGGGGGGCTTCCATATGCATTGCTTTCAGTCACTCTCTTAGAGCCCCTCTCTTCCCTATCTCTTTTTTTTGTGCTTTGGCCACAGTAGATCTATGATCACTGGTCGATCATGCACATTTCTCTCCCCTGACAGTGCTATAATCTACTTTACTTGTAACTTTTTCACTGTACGTACCATTTTTTTTTTTTTTTGTCTCTGAAATCTTTGTTCATACAACGACCAAAATCCAAGACTGTTCATGAAACATGGACACAAATTGTCGTAGCAAGAGGCATAGATCCTCATGAGCCCCCGCAGTAGCGGGGGGGCTCATGAGGATCTATGTCTCTTGCAGTTGGATCGCGTTCAGATTTTCTCGACAAGGGAGGGGATAAGTGTTTGTTAAAAACAAGATTTTCTCCTTACCCAGTTCTGACAAACGATCCAATAATGTCCCCGAAGGCCCTGGACAGCTTGTGGTCAACCGGCTGAAATGACCCACTCAGCTCGTAAATCCCGTACGCGTACTTGGCTCTGTCGGATAGCCCAAAGAGGTAAAACACGTCCAGACCGTGGTACATGCCTTCAAACGGCGTCCCCGCAGTTAGATTTGGATACCAGTCGAACAGATACATGTACGTGGTGGATTGAAGCGATGGTGATGATTGGCCAGAACTGGATGGCGTAGTTGATGACGTCATTCCCTGTATCGTCGCACTAGCAAAGGAGATAGCTGGCTGCACGAACAGCGAGTCAGCGAAAGCGTCGAGGATCTGTACTGTTGGCAGAGTGGAAGAGGCTTTGTCTCTGGGGTAGAAATACTGAAAGTTGGCAGCGTCTCTCACGTCCTGGCCTGTTTCTCCAGCAAAATACGTTATCAGGGCTTGTGGCATGAAAAATTCCTCCGCGACACTGGCCAGTGCGGTGAGACCCAGGCTGGGAAGGACAGCACGCAACGTCAAAAACATCACCGCCCCTTCGTTATTCAGCACTCCGTTCAGGAACGTGTAGCCGTTATATCCGATAGAGTTCAGATAAGTCTGGTTCTTCAGCAGATTTTCAGCTGTGTCGGTGAAGAAGTCGCCATCGACGACAGGGACGAAGGGGGCTACGTTAGTTCCTGCAAACTGTGTGGCGGCCTGCTGCAGGATTTGTGCTGTTTTGTTCTGCAGGCACGCCACTGTGTCTGCTGAAGTGGTTAACCCCCCGCATCCCGTGATGTTGGCGAAGTTGCGGAACGTCAACGCCGGGTCTTTGTTGAAGGTCCATGATGCCCTGGCAGTACCGCTCATGAGGATCACGTTTATGAAAATCCCGGCCGACTGACGAGAGATCGCGTGCTGACTGGCGCTTGCGGACCCGGCCGACTCTCCCGCCACCGTGACCTTCAAACTGTCCCCGCCGAAGGCCCGGATGTTGTCCTTGACCCAGAGCATGGCCAGGCGCTGGTCCCACAGCCCGTAGTTGCCAGGCAATGCTTCATCCCCGGAAGAGAGGAATCCCAGGGCGCCCAGGCGGTACTGGATGACGACCACTATGATATTCTGCTCTAGCACGAGCTTGAAGGCGGGGTACAGTGCAGCGTAACCCGAAGTGTAGGCACCGCCGTGAATCCACACCATCACAGAATGAAGGTTGGTACCTACAAGAGGAACGAACAAGAACAAAAATCTCGCATTTAAGGTTGTAGGACACACCTGTTCCGCGCATCTTTTCTGCGCATTTAGATACCGCTATCTTGCGTCTGCCGTGACCTGAGACTAGAGGTCACCGAAAAAAACCGCCGTACGGCAAGTCGTATTGCAAACAAGCTCAATTTATCGATAATTGACAAAAGATATATACTGTCTGAAATAGGTGTGTACGCTGACTGTTTCTATGCGTAAAATGTTTTGTTTCCTCAGAAATAAGATACTTTTGCATAAGTTGCGACAAGTCATCGAGCGTAAGGCATAACCTGCGTAATAGCGCCAAGCAACACGCAATTTCGGGAATCTGAAATTAAAAAAAAAAAAGAACGGGCCAACCAAAGACGGGAAGCAGTCTACGTGGCAGCCAGGAAAACAACAAAATCTCTTCAGACATGAAAAGGTAAACTTAATTAGAAAAAAGGGTGGTGGTGTTTGCTAAGCGATTAGAACACGAGGTACTAGCAGAAGCAAACTGTCGTAATATAAGTGGCATATCTCACTGGTTCAGCGTCCAACCCTTTTATGCACCGCCGTGAGATATCACCTGCACGGCGTAAAACCCTCATAGCTAACTGTCCGTGTATGCATGGAAATTTAAGTCCCCACAGTACTAGTGCCGTCGTCACTGCCTACCTGCAATGAAGAAGACTACATTTTATTGTGGGTTGAGAAGGGGGGGGGGGGGGCATTCCGGCCATGTCAGTCACCACCTAGAAGTAGAACATTTCCATACATTTTCGGAGAGCCTCTATTAATAAGTGGAGGGTATGTAGTCGACATTGTAGTTATATTAAACCAGTGCCAGTGCTTATTATCTAGGAAAACGTACTGTGTGTAGAAAAAAGTCCTGCTAAGGGAGAATTTGGCATTATGAACCTCTAACTCAGTAACTGCTTCCAGTACTTAGTGTGGACTTGTGTGCCCGGGTGTTTGTGGGTGAATAGGTTGGGGAATATATACGAAGTCGAAGCAGAGGTCGCGTTGACGTACTTTTATTTGTCGTTAAAACAAACAGAACAGCCCGGATATCCCAGTGGAGATGCGGTTGAAGATAAGCTCAGTGATGGCTCAGAGCGGTGGTAGCTATACTGTCAGTGGGGCAACTCTTAGGACAAAGACTTCCCGCTCTGGCACTGACCGGCTTAAATACTCTGTGAGCGAACCGCAAAGAAAGCCACACGGCGCGGAACACAAAATGGTACCAGACAGACCGGAAAATGGGTGAATCTGTGCTTCCGAGGTACTACAAAAAGAGCCATAACTCAATAATTACTTATCACAAAGGCTTCGGGTTTGGCGTAAAAGACAGGAAATGTAAATAGCTACAACCTACCAAAAACTATATTCAGGAGGGAAGTCCTAGGAATTTATTATTAAATTTTAAAGTGGGCTAAGAGGGCTCATTGAAATTTGTAAAAGTAAGTAAATCGCTAATTGAACTATGGTGATCCTAAAATCACTAAACACCGAGCATATGAGTAGAAGGGGAGTTGCACGAGGAAACTGATGTGAGTTACGGATTCTCGATCGGTAAAGCCGTTAAAAAGTTATAGAGGCTAGAACACGGACTCACTAACACAACTTTTAGAGTACTACAAAATGACTAGCTGACTGACTTCGTTGCTGGGTTGCGGCCCCTGGCTAAGCGTGGGTAGCACAAAGGCTTAGAGACTTTGGTGGCCAGAGGGTAAAGGTATAAAAAAAAACACATCATAGCGTCTCAGCTGGAGGGACCGCATCAGCCGGTTACATTTCCCCCCGCTGAAACCCTACCAGCGTCCTCGCTGGAACAAAATATTAGGGACTACTCAGGCCTCGAGCAGAACCACACCACTAACATGATACAACATGTTACAACATTACCACCTAAACCCTCTTGCTAACCTGTTTGGAAAGCATGGTCACAAAAGTGAAAACATTCCAAGCACAGCTTGCATAGCAAAATGACAAAACAGAAAATGGTAATTAACACATCATCCGGAGTCAAAATGTACCCTGCTTAGGAATAAAATATAAAAGAACCCACTTATATAGCTACTAGGCATGCAAAACACCAGAAACCTTGCTTTGCAAGAATCAGTCCAACTAACAGAGCAGTGCACTCATAAAATTGTATTGTTCATGAGACTCAAAGCACAACATGCAAAAAAAACACATACAAAAAACAATTAATTGCAACAGCAATCTCGGGTCATCTGACTCGTACTAAATAAAAGGTCTCTGGGTGGACAGTTCATGGCGCAGTTCATGTTTAAAGTTCTGACGCCGGTGTCACTCATTACAAATTCTAAAGTCATGGAAGCAGACTAAAAAAACAAAGCTTCCACCCGGTTACACATTGCTTTAAATCTGTTCTGCAGTCTGACAGAACGTCTAGTTGGAGCCAATGATGTGCCGGTCTCGGTTTCCGTTGGTGGTTCAGATCTTGCAGCCAGGGCTGCTGTAGGTGGTACCTCTGTCACAACCAGAGCCGGCGTGACAGGCACCGGGACCATGGAGATGTCAGGGGCATCATCAACTGCCTGAGGGACTGCAGCTTCCACTTCTGCTAGGACGGGAACTGCAATGGGATCCCGCATCTCTGGGACTGGAGCTGGAACAGGAACCGGGGCGACAGGGTTGGCACCATTAGTAGTTATTAGAAGAGGCAAAGCCCAGTCCTCTTCAGCCTCGTTCACCGGTGCTTGGACTGGTCTCTTAATTGGTGCTCCCGGCTGGTCAGGTTCCTCGGCCGGTTGTTCAGCCATGTCGTCAAGAAGGTGGTCAGTCCGCAGCAGATCGCGACGGTTGACAACCCTCTCAGCACCTCCGTCAAGAGGTCTCACTCGGTAGGCCTGGCCTTCCGGGCTGATCCGCTCGGTGACCACATACACGCCCCTCTGCCATCTGTCCTGGAACTTGTTTAGTCCCCGAACACGGTTGGGCAGCAGGACGTAGTCACCGATCTGCAGAGCGTGGTCAGTAGCCCTTTGGTCAGTCTGCACAGCTCGCTTGGCTGCGGCCTCAGTCAGGTGCTGGTGTGCCTTTTCGTGGGCACGGTGAAGGCGGTCGCGATGGCGACGAACCCATTCCTGAGGCCCAGCTGCAGCTGTTGTCGTAGGCAGACCAAGGAGATCGTCGACAGGCAGGCGAGGCTCTTGCCCAAAGAGCAAGAAGTAGGGTGTGAATCCGGTTGAGGCATGCGGGGTGCAGTTGTACGCATGCACCAGCGCAGAGATGTGGCGCGGCCAATGCGCCTTCTCAACCGGATCCAACTTCCGAAGGAGATCATGCATTGAGCGGTTAAACCTCTCGCATTGTCCATTTCCTTCCGGGTGGTAGGGCGTTGTCCTGGACTTTTTTACACCGTATAGGTCGCAGAGGAGGCTGATCAGATTAGATTCAAAGTTCCTGCCCTGGTCACTATGGATCCGCTCGGGGACACCATAGCGCTGGAACCATTCACGAACAAGTACGTCTGCTACTGTTACTGCCTCTTGGTTCCGTGTTGGAATTGCCTGCGTAAACTTTGAGAAGACATCTGTGATGACCAGTACGTCTCGCTTGCCACCATCGGAGGTCTCCAGCTGGGTAAAGTCCATTGCGACGATCTCGAGGGGACGGGTTGCGAGCAGGTGTGCAGAGGGCAGGGACAGATTTTGTGGAGTGTTGGTCCTGCAGCGTTCACACCGGCCGATATACCCCTTGATGTCTTCGTACATCCCAGGCCAGTAGACCCGTGTCCTTATCAGGTCGACGGTGCGCTCATGGCCCTGGTGTCCCATGTTGTCGTGTAGGGCTACCAGGACATCAGGTCGCAGGCAACTTGGTAGGACCAGCTGCAGGCAGGCACCCCGTCGAGGGTCGGTGACACTCCTATGTAGAAGGCCATCCTTCATCTGCAGCCGCCGATGTTGGTGAAGGAGCGCACGAGCCGGTCTACCAGAAGATGAGGGTTTACTCGGCCAAGCTGCCAGGAATGGGCCAATGACTGCGTCTTCCTCCTGGTAGCGCCGCATTTGGGTGTTGCCAATCCGTGGAAAGACGTCAATATCAGTCTGGGTGTCTGAGGAAGGAACCTTGGAGTCAGGGTAAGGGGAGGAGTCAACTGGGTTGTCACAAGCAGAAATGTCAACTGGTTCACCCACCGCCATGCGCTCACACATGGCTATCTCTGCTGGCACACTGGTCAGGACTGGAGGTGGCACTTCCATCTCCACTTCTTTTACAGGTAGGCGGGATAGCGAGTCTGCTCGATTCTCTCGTCCAGGCCGGTACTCAACACTAAAGTTGAACTGGGCCAACTGTGCTGCCCACCGCTGCTCCAGTGCACCAAGGTTCGCTGTCTTGAGGTGTACCAATGGATTGTTGTCCGTGAGGACCTTGAATTCTGCCCCAAGCAAGTAGTGCCTGAACTTGTCGGTGATAGCCCACTTGATGGCAAGGAGCTCAAGCTTGGAACTCTGGCAGTGGTAACTCTTCTCAGTGGGACGCAGGCGACGGCTGGCGTATGCGATGACCCTCAGTTGTTTGCCTTGCTTCTGAGAGAGGATCGCACCCAAACCATCATGGCTGGCATCGGTTTCCAAGATAAAAGGCTCATTGAAGTCCGCGTAGCCCAGGACAGGAGCAGATGTCAGAGCCTCTTTCAGTGCTTTGAAGGCGTCGTCGTGTGGTTGGCCCCAAAGTCGAGTGATGTTGCCCCCTTTCTTCTTGGACTTGCAGCTCTCAGTTACTAGGTCATGAAGAGGGCCAGCCAATTTCGCAAACCCTTGGATGAAGCGTCGGTAGTAGCTGGCAAAACCCAAAAAACTGCGCAGCTCCGTCGTGGTGGCTGGAGAGGGCCACTCCTGAACAACCTTGATCTTCTCGCTGTCGCAGGATACCCCATTCGCAGATATGGTGTGTCCAAGGTATGTCACCTGCCTACGCAGAAATTGGCATTTATCTACCCGTAGCTTCAAACCAAGGTCAGACAGGCGCTTCAAGATTCTCTCGAGATGGGCCAGGTGCTCCTCAAATGTCTTCGAATATACCAGAAGATCGTCCAGGTAGACCAGTAGGAACTGGAATAGCTCCTGACTCATCGCCGCTTGCATCAGGCGCTGGAAGGTTGCAGGCGCTGATGATAACCCGAACGGCATCCTCGTGTACTCGAACAACCCCATCGGAGTGATGAACGCTGTCTTGTGCTGATCTTCTGGGTGCATGGCTATTTGGTGGTATCCGCTGGCCAAGTCCAATGTGGAGAAGAACTGCGCACCGACAAGCGAGTCAAACGATTCCTGGATGCGAGGGAGTGGGTATGCGTCGCCGACTGTCTTGGAATTCAGGCGGCGATAGTCCACACACAGTCGCAGGCTGCCATCCTTCTTCCTCACAAGTACCACAGGTGCAGCATACGGGCTCCTACTCTCCACCACAATACCGGATTTGATGAGTGACTTGAGGTGTTCCTGCACTTCTCGCAGCTGCGTTGGCGGGCTGCTGCGGTAGGGCTGTGCGACGGGGATGTTGTCCATAGTCGGGATGCGGTGCTGCTCCAGGTCGGTGTATCCCAGGTCATGTTCACCCTGGGCGAAGACATGGGAATACTGCGATAGAAGCTGCTGGAGCTGAGCCCTCTGGAAATCATCTCCGCCACACTCGGGAAGGGAGTCACTGGAAGAAAGAGGGGGTGTAGGGGACGATGATGTAGAGACCTCTTCAATGGTGACAGCCATCTCCCGGCAGTCTGTGGTGACCCGGATTCCATCGTTTTCAACTGCGTCTACAGCATGAAGTAGTGCTATGGGCGTTCGCGGCCTCAGCAGATGGTCTTGGGTGCTGAGGTTGGCTAGTCGTATGTATCGCTGATGCCGGTTCGCGCTCACCAACGTGGGGATGACAACCAGACCGCCTGGGAGTGGGGTAGCCAGTGGGGATGCATACAGAGGTCGGTGCTGTTGGACTCCTGTAATGCGGATGTTGATGAGTGAATTGGCTGGTACGCAGCATCCATCAGCAACTCGAGCTTGCCCGCGAACAGAGGATTTGTCCAGGTGAACTTCTCGGACGAATGCCTGAAGGGCTGGTGGGAGGGCTGAAGGCTGTTGGGTTGACTTTTGCAGCTGACTCAACCCATTCATTCCCAACAGAATTGGGGTCTCGTTTTTGCGCCGCCGGGTGACAGTGTCAGGTGGATCGTTCACTACAAGGAAAGGCACTGACTGCAGGCTGTCCTTCAACACTGCCAGACTGCACAAAATGATGCCTCTGTATGGGATTGCCTGGCCATTTGCAGCCCGAACAGTCAGGAAGCTCTCCGATTGCACTGGGATATGAGGCAAGTGGGTGTCCACCCACGATGATGTTACCGTGGACACTTCACTCCCAGTGTCAATCAATGCCTGTCCTTGTCTGCCACCTACTTCCACCCTAACCACAGGGCAACGTCCAACGAGTCCCATGTAAACTTCATTGGCCCCCGTTGTCTGGCTACTGACAACGGGGGTTAGAAGTTTCCCTGGTTGGCAGAGTTACGGCTGGTGGTTTGGCTGGTGTTCAGAGGCTGGGGCAGTCTTGGTCGCCGACGATTGTGGTACCGCTCTTTAGCTGGGCACCCACTTTCTCTGTGTCCAGGCTGCTGGCACCAGAAACAAGCTCCCTGGAATGAGCGTGGCGCATTTCCTGGTGTTCTCATCCTTGTTTGCTGTTGTTGCAACAGCGCACGCAGTTCAACCACTTGCGCTCGGAGGGCCTTGATCTCAGCGCTGGACTCAGCAGTGTGCATTTGAACGCTGACGCACCGCTCGCTGTCCTCGCGAGTCCACCGCAGCGCTTCGTCCACCATGTCCTGGAATGTGCTGGTTGGCCTGATTTGCAGGAACAGCCGCAGGGCACCGTTTAGTTGAAGGTGTGCCCCGCTGACTAGCCGGTCCCTTAGCATGGTGTCCGACAGGGAGTTGGGTGTCAGTGCATTAATTCTCGCACCCAATCCAGCCAGGGTGTGCGAGTAGGCCAGGATGTCTTCCCCAGCACTCATTCTACAGGCGTAGAAGGCAGCCATAAGCTCGCTATGTGTCCTTTTATCACCAAAACGATGGTCGAGGACCCTCAAAATGTCCTCCACCGTCTGTCTGTGCTCAACTGGCCTGGATAAAACCTCCCGTTTGGCTGGGCCATCCAGCGAAGATAGTACCAGCCGTACTGCCGCCTGTGGTGAGGTTTGTCCATCCTCAAGACTCCGTCTGACTTCCTCTTCGAACTCTGTCCATGGGCAAGTTCCTTGTACCGCGGAAAATTTGGGGAGTCTTATTGCTTGTGCAGATTGCACGACAATACGTGCTGTCTGGCCTGCCACAGCATTTATTAGGACATGTCCCTGGCCGGCTTGGTGGTCAACAGCCTGCTGAGAGACTGTATCTTGTTGGTTTCCATCATTCTCCATATTGATGTTGGTTCGTTGCCCTCTCCGTGCTGTTTTAGACTTCTTTACCCCGATCCTTTGCTCGCAGCGCCAGATGTGAACTTGTGTGCCCGGGTGTTTGTGGGTGAATAGGTTGGGGAATATATACGAAGTCGAAGCAGAGGTCGCGTTGACGTACTTTTATTTGTCGTTAAAACAAACAGAACAGCCCGGATATCCCAGTGGAGATGCGGTTGAAGATAAGCTCAGTGATGGCTCAGAGCGGTGGTAGCTATACTGTCAGTGGGGCAACTCTTAGGACAAAGACTTCCCGCTCTGGCACTGACCGGCTTAAATACTCTGTGAGCGAACCGCAAAGAAAGCCACACGGCGCGGAACACAAAATGGTACCAGACAGACCGGAAAATGGGTGAATCTGTGCTTCCGAGGTACTACAAAAAGAGCCATAACTCAATAATTACTTATCACAAAGGCTTCGGGTTTGGCGTAAAAGACAGGAAATGTAAATAGCTACAACCTACCAAAAACTATATTCAGGAGGGAAGTCCTAGGAATTTATTATTAAATTTTAAAGTGGGCTAAGAGGGCTCATTGAAATTTGTAAAAGTAAGTAAATCGCTAATTGAACTATGGTGATCCTAAAATCACTAAACACCGAGCATATGAGTAGAAGGGGAGTTGCACGAGGAAACTGATGTGAGTTACGGATTCTCGATCGGTAAAGCCGTTAAAAAGTTATAGAGGCTAGAACACGGACTCACTAACACAACTTTTAGAGTACTACAAAATGACTAGCTGACTGACTTCGTTGCTGGGTTGCGGCCCCTGGCTAAGCGTGGGTAGCACAAAGGCTTAGAGACTTTGGTGGCCAGAGGGTAAAGGTATAAAAAAAAAAACACATCATAGCGTCTCAGCTGGAGGGACCGCATCAGCCGGTTACATTAATTGAAAATTTTGCAAAACTGTTGATGATACATGCAACTACAATTCTTTCCACAAGAAAGGCCAAGCCATTATGGCTCACGTGGACAACCGATATATACTTTTGTGTGACCTTTGTGACCATAAGTAAAGGACTGGCTTTCGCACCAGCAAAGTCTATGTTTTCTCAAAATGTAAGTTTTTTTCACACATATGTACACCCCCACCCTTGACATTTGCAACATGAGTTAAGTAAATTAGTATGCACATGATGGTCTTACTCTTATCATCAGCAACCTTTGTGCCAAATTTAATTGAACATTTTTGTGAAAATGTTGATACCTACAATGTTATCAAAAATCGGCATTTTACACACATTTGCAAGCCTATGACCCTATCCGAAGGGTTATCCAATTCCAAATCAGTATGCATAGATAGATTTTACCATCAGGTATCTCTGTACTGTAGCAAGTTTGGGTTTGAAGACTTTGTGAGCAGTATTTGAGAAAAAAAACCCTCCTCCTTTCCCAACCAGGCTTGGGACTGGCTATGGCGGAGTTGTATTCCTTTGCAGATATTATAATCCAAACGCACATGATAAGACTGAAATTTAACCCTTTCGCCGCCACAGGTGTTAAAATGTTGCATTTCCCAGTTCATTACTTCATTTAAAAAACAACATGGAGATGAGAAAACAAAATTTGTACACTGACACCTTTTTTTCTTCATATGACTCACTCAATCAAAGTTTTATATCTGGCCTGATGCAAGAAGAATAGACAAAATCTGTGTTCTCAACACACACAACAGACAGTTTACACACAAGGCAGTCACCAACACAGTAACAAACACATGATAACATGTCAAGAAATATATTAAGAAAATGTTCAACTCACAACTGAAGCATAGTCGGTTGTTCAGAGCTCTACAGATAATCCACTGCCGGGCGAACACACTAACTCACAAGCATAGTCGTCCATGAAGAATACACAACACTCTTCTACATGAAATCTGCTTGCGAGAGTGCTCGCACTAGGATCGTTATCAGAGCTATCTTGCAAATTTCCACACAAAAAAAAACTCATGGTCAACTTTGGAGGCTCCTCGTTCGAATCAACATCAGTTTGTGATCGTAGGAGGTTCAAACGACGCAAAACTTCCTCCGTAGAATAGTCTCTTGTGCCGCTCACTTTGCCCTATCGAAGTTTCAGCCATCACGAAAAAGCACCGCTCCAAAAAAGTCAGAAAAACTCGCAATTTCTTCGCTCAAAACTCTCAAAAGCACTCAAAGTTGGCGCTGGAATCTATGTAAGAGGGGATTTCCCTGTCCCATGATGCACTCTTATTGACCAAACCTACCTCATACATTAGAGTCACGATCAAGTGCAGGCCACGGAACACAGTGCCGTTTTTGTACTGCCCAGTCTCTTAGCCATAGTCAGTCCCAGATGAAAGAAGCCAAAGAAGATTGGATTGAAGACCAGTGTTGTAGCGTGGAAGAGGGCATGGCAAACGGCAACAGCAAGAAGGCTTATGAAACGCTAAGGACCCTCACCAAGACTCAACAGCGAACAGCCACAGTCATCGAAGACAGCAGCGGCCAACTCCTTACGGAAAACACTGCTGTACTAAACAGATAGACTGAGTACTGCCGAGACTTGTATAACTACAAGGCTGAGCCAGACACCAGCATCCTCCAAAACAACCAGGCTGGGGCCAGGAAGGCTGAAGACCTGCCAGTGTTAGCTGAAGAGGTGGAAGCAGCCGTACGCGGCCTGAAGGGAGGAAAGTCTCCAGGTGTAGACAACGTACCTGCTGAACTGTTGAAACATGGAGGAGAAGTAACAACGAAGGTCCTCACTACACTCTGTCAAAAGATCTGGGAGCAAAAGAAATGGCCAGTAGAATGGACACAGTCTCTAGTGATCCCGCTCCCCAAGAAAGGAAACCTGAAACAGTGCCAGAACTACAGAACTATCAGTCTGATAAGTCACCCTAGCAAAGTAATGCTTAGAATCATTCTCAACCGCCTCAAAACTTTCGCCGAGGAACTGCTGGCAGAAGAACAGGCTGGCTTCAGAGTTGGAAGAAGCACTGTAGAGCAGATTTTCAACTGCCGCGTCCTGATCGAGAAACATCTGCAGCATCAGCGCGAACTCTACCACAACTTCATTGATTTCAGGAAAGCATTTGATCGCGTCTGGCACGACGGACTCTGGCAAGTCATGAGATCGTTCAACATAGAGGAGGGACTGATCCAAATGATAGAAGCGCTTTACAAGAACGCCTGCAGCGCGGTTCTACTTAACAATCAGTCAGGCGAGTTCTTCAGGACGACGATCGGTGTCCGTCAAGGATGCCTGCTCTCTCCTGTCCTTTTCAACATATTCCTG